>CM075943.1:41406370-42606370 GCA_038030265.1 Corythucha ciliata | reverse complement strand
GACGTCAGAATTTCCCACAGTCCAATCCCTCCACTCAGTGTACCAGTTATATGAAGTGGTGGCGGTGGGGGGGGGGTCTATAAATCCGCTAATCTAAAAGCTTAACAGTCTTCAAACGACTTAAGGCGCTAAATACCTCAAAAGCCCAAGGGAGTAAAGCTCAAAGATCGAAACATTTAAACGGAAAGCCCACACCTCCTTCGCATTGTTCACTATCGCACGGCGGCGTGGAATCATCCCTTTAAACCCCCCCAAGAGCGGCCCTGCGGTTCCCTTGTATGTGTCTTAACTTTGCCTTCTCATTTTCTCAATAATAATTATAATAATCTCTCCAAGATTAAAACGTTAATTAAGGAGGATTTGCGACTGAAGAGGACCGGATTTAGCTTTACCAAACAAAAGAAATTCGAGGACTAGATTCAACATGCTTACTCGCGATGTTAGAGCGGGGAAATTCTTTCAATAGGGAAAGGTTTCTTCTTATTGCTGTCTGGCGGCGAGATCATATTAAAATTACTTCTTTGTGTACGATTTAAGAGCTAGAAGATATTAGCGACTGTTGCTCAAGACAGTCCAGGGGGCGATCTGACTTGGAACTTGGAAGATCGCGGTATTAAAATAACGCTTCTACGTTCTACCAGAACCCCCCGATCCCCATAGTACCCCATAACCCCAAGTCACGGAATTAACCCTTGGAAAGTCATAATTTCACTTTGTTTGTCCCTTTCAAAACAAAAATTGTGTGGTTTTGCACTCACAGAACTCAGTCTCACTCCAAAAGTCCCTTGACTCCATAAAAACCCCGATATTTCGTGGGAGAGGAAGGAGGTCGGTCCATTTAAAAATCCAATTTCACAGGGTTAACTCATTTAAAAAAGAAAAATTTAACGGGTTTGGCAGTTACAGAAACCAATTTCGTGATTTTGGGTAATTGAAGAACTACCTTCGCCTTTGGCTCCTCAATGTAATTCTGCCGGTTTTGCTCTTTATAAAACCCAATTTCACGGATCTGGCACGTCAGATAACAGACAACCTTCCAATTGTATAGTAACTTTTCTCGCGTCTCATGTTTCTGATGCAAAGGGGAAGTAGGTAATTGAAATCAACGGATTTTGTCTCATTCAATAAACAAATTTCGCGTTTTTCGCTATTACAAATCCCAATTTCGCTATTAAAAAACTAAATTTTTGAGGATTTGTAATTTAGGGTCTTTCAAATTTCAATTTAGACGCGAATTTTGCTATAAAATTAGTTTTATAGTGGTATACTCGGAAGACCGCCTTTGTCGAGGTGCAAAAAATCCACTCGGACATCCGAAATGTCAAAAAATGGACGTAATATTGTAAACGCCGGTTATTAAATAAGCAGTGGATGATGCCCCTCCCACTAAAAACAAGTAATCAACTAATTGTCGAGCAGAAGGAAGCATACAGTTTCCATTTTAAGGCTTTGAACTCGCACTGTCGATTAGACTCTACAGTTGTTCATATAACTGTGCTAGCGCATCTGTTCGACATTAATTCGATATTAATTATGCAATTGAATAAAAAGCTTGATCCATCAGGCTGTCGAGACAAAGCAAAAAAGAAAAGGATGCGGAATGAAATCAGCCCCCCCCCCTCCCATGTTACCAACAGTACCTCAACCCTGTTTTATTCGTATAATATCCTATTCATTGAACACATTTCCCCCGTATATTGCCCTGTGATCAATCTGTGATGCTGTCAGGGGGCGGTATTCGACCCACAGCTCACATAACTACACACGCGTCGAAATTACTCGAATATAGGCGTCTTTTATGGCCAACCACCCCCTTTAGAACTTGCCCTTTACGGGTGTGTGTATGTGATGTGTGTTCACCACCAGCGCTTCCTATACATATTCCCCTTATTTTATTATAATGATATCATTTTGCGGTAATTACCTATTAATAATATTTGGCGGTGCCGGATATGGTTTGACAAGGATGGAGATTGCTCTTTTTTTCTCTAATGTTATTCAATTCGTTAGACTAACAAAAGGGGGCTGGGCAAAAGAATTCGTTAGCATGTTAAAATTAAAAGTATGTAGCTATAGCAAGTGACACAAATGGCATGCATTCGATTCATTGAGTTCAATCCGTTGCCGTTTCATTTCCTATCCAGATGCTTGCGACCAAAAAATATCAAGAAGGGCACAAAAAGAAGGAAGAAAAATAAGATGATGATGATGAAGAAGAAGAAAATAAAAGAAACACTTTCAGGTGTAGCTCCATGGAGTATAGAAGATAAGCTTATAGACAATCTAATCCTGGTGGAATTAGGGCTACTTTCAGATATACGGGCAGTGAGTAACAGACAAGGGCGCCTGTTGAGGATAAAAAGATTATCCCAACCCCTTCTTTCTAGGAATAGCACTGGGATGGCGGGTGGAGTAGAGCGGGGGGGAGGTGTTGGAGGAAAACAGTGTGTGTATATGAGTAAGATAGAAAAGTATTCTTCTGACAGTAAAACTTGCTATAGAAATAAAACCTTCCCCTCCAACCCGCCATCATTCACAACCACAGAAAACCTAACAATAATTTTAGCATCGAATTCTTTCGAACGACCCGCACGTCTGTTAAGAAGTAACTGTTAGTTACAAACTTGATTCAAGAAAATAAAAATAAACCACAGTTAAATTTTTTATTTTATATGCGTTTAAATGGCAGGAAAGGTGAGTGCTTTGGTTCTACACAGCCGAGAGCCAATTACAAAACTTTCAGAGGCTTAATTTGCTAAGATTAAGAATGAAAAGTAAGTTAAGCAACAGAAAACTCAATTTTGGTGTTCAAAATTGACAGTTTCCTCGCTCGTTTTATGAATTTCGGATAATATTATATTTGGCAGTTAGAATGGGACTAAAGTTCCAGTTTTTTCACCCCGAACAATCAGGTTTTGCATAAATTGACAAATTCCTAGGGCCAAATTGTAAATCACTTCAATAAAAACCATGGGTTATAAGGCGAACAAGTTGGAGTTTCCGCACTAATAATCTTTGCACTTATCACTTTGAAAAAATGGCCCAAAATCTTTAAAATCACTAACTCTTTCAGAGGGATATTTTTGCAAAAAATAGAATTAAACGAAACAGGGTATCTCTGGGGTTCATGTCACAAGGAATGCGAAAATCGGGACGGATTTGGATTTTGGAATCGGACGAGATTTTACTTTTTTTTTTTGTGATTCCTGCGTTTTTGGTCGTTTATCCTGTTTTTAGGGGCCGCACGAATTTCCTGAGGACCGTGGCCACGCAATCGAAAGTCCAACGCTAGCGGACATCACTGGCCCGCCCCCAGTGGCGGCGGAAGTCAGCCGGCATTGGGGGAGCAAGAATCTGAGCAGTTCATAGTTTACCCCCACCCCTCCCTCCCGCTAAAATACTGTTATGCCTACATGTGAAAAAATACAATTTTTGGGCCAAAGTTCCGAATTATTCACCAAATTTACCGCCTCTTATGAAATTCTTTTTTTTTTCTGGCTTCATTTTTCTGGGTAATTTGAGGCCTATAAAATGACACAGTTCGATTAGATGAACGACCTGTTATAAGCTAAATCGGCTACATCAAACATTCAGACTGTTCAGAGCAGACACTTGGAGGGGAAGGGCAAGAGTACACCATTAAATGTACTTTCCCATCAGAACCAAAATGCCTATCGAGCACATCGCAATATAATTTTCGTAGAGCTAGCCCTTTCAAAGCCCAAATTTCGTGGGTTTGGATCCCAAAGAACTAAATTTCTCTGGTTTTAATCACCCAAAAAGGCCAACCAGGAGGACGATTCCAGAGTTATATTCCTCTTGAGCGAAATTGACTTGGTTGCATACCTGACAGTTTTCACCCCTTTAAGCCCAAATTTCAGAGATTTAAGGGGCCACAAATGGTCCCCTGCTTGCACGGAAACCTGCTTGACAAGCATGGTTTTATTAGTTGCGCTTGTCAAGCATGTTTGACGTTAGACGCCGCACCCACAAGGTCAAACTTGCCGTCAAGCTTCAACTTCAAACTCACGCCCAAGCTTCAGCGGTGTCCCAATGCCCTTTTTTCTCGATGATTTGAAGGCTTGATGGTTTGAAACACACACACACGATCAAATCTGTTTGTCAAACCTCATGTTTGCGAGCAAATTTTCTGGCAGTGGCTGAAAAGCGTCAAACCTTCAAACATGACCCCACACACGATCAAACCTGCTTGTCAAGCGAGGTTGGCAAACCATGCTTGTCAAGAATGTTTGATCGTGTGTGGCCCCCTTTAGGCCCGGGTCGACCACATGGGTTTAAAGTTCCGTTTAACACTAAGCTGAGCTTAAGAGCTTACACCCCAATCAGAAATTAGCATTTTGAACACAAAATCGTTTAAACCCGTAGCAACGTTTAAATGGACATTGCCGACCTAACCCTTAACCCATTGAAAAATCAATTTTGAATGGATGACTCTCTGAAAACCCTAATTTACGGGGTTGATTCATTAAAAAGTCATATTTCTCGGGGTTCAAAAAAGCAATTTCACACGTTTGTGGCCTTCATAGAAGCAATTTCGCGGATTCGGCTCTAAGGGAATCCACTTTTGCTGTTTAGGCAAATTCGAGAACCAATTTCACGTTTGACTCCATAAAAACAAGCAATTCCGGTGGTTTGACCCTTTCAAAACCCAAAGTTTGCAGATTTGGCTCGTTAGAAACCGCAATCTCGTGAACACTATCAATTTGTGGAAGGTGCGAACGATAATTTTTAGGTGGCTGTAACACAAAGCCATTTTTTCACGATTCCTCACACATCGGATTGGGGAGAACGCTGCTCCCCCAACCAGACCATTGGGGAGCAATCGTTGACTCTTAATCCCACTTCCTCCGCCACTGCCCGCCCCTCAATAATATTGGCCAAATCCACCGATATCCTGACTTGAAACGTCATTTTTTTACCCCTTAGGTGCGCGTTTTGACCGTGGCTGCATGGGTGACTTCCGCAATTGACCATTATCCAAAGGACTCATAATGTGCTTCGCCTTGAAGCACCACTTGGCGGGACATTGGTTTCATTTTTATGGATAAATGTTCCGTATAAGTCAGCTTCTTTGTCTAAGTTTCCTTTGAGAGTCGATAAGTCTGTTCCTGCGTCTCTATTACACCAGTACTCGGGAAGCAAACCCAAATTTGGTGGCATATAATTTCAGCCAATTCTCAACTGCCTGCTCCGAGACAAAAAGTAATTAACGTGTCTTTGTGTCAATCGCGGTTTCGAGCCACACTGTGATTTTTTCTCCTCTCAAATCAAAACCACTGGGGCCTGTCGGTCATGGTTTTTGCCCGATCATATTCCCTCGCCATTCAGACGTTTAGTGACTTCACTGACCGGTGGACGGTTCAGCGTGAGGGGTTATAAATTTAATAATTCCTTTTTATTTCATCATACATAAGTTCCGAATGCCGCGGTGTCCCAGTGGCTTTGGGCACTAGACCGGAAATACGGCATTGTGGGTTCAATTCCCACACCGCGGTAAATTTTTTTTCGTGCAACAGAAAAATTAAAACGCCATCTTATAAAAATCATCAGTCTGGTAGTATACGCTACACCACCAGTGGCTATCAAATGGGGAAGGTGTGTGGGCGTTTTGAAGCCGATGGCGCTAGTTTCAGGCAGAACATCCAGCTTTCAAACTGGAAATTTATATTTTCATACTAACATTTCAACTCCTGTTGTGATTAATAAGTTTGTGTCGCCGATTTGACAGTTTTCATGCTGGAACCTTCATGCCTTTCGAAAAATAGCCATTATGGGGGAAGAATATTAGACACGTGATGATTCGGTTGTCCTGGTCTACCGGGTTTTTGGGGAAATTCTGAGACGAAATTGGCTCGTTTGGGCACAATTGTCACTTTCCGAAGAAGGAAACGTCGAGATTTCATAATTTTTCAAAATTTCGTCGAATCGTCGCCGAGAATTCGCTTTCTGAAACTGACATAATTGTGAGGTTTTACAACTGCTCGAAAGTCGGATTTTGGGACTAGATCGAGGGAATCCGGTCGTATTGAGTCTGAGGACTGAATACCCCAGTAATATGAAGTCAATTAGCTGCGAATGAGTGCCTTTTCGGAATCTTAGGGCCGTATTCAGACACCCACCTTAACCTTTACACCGGTCGACGTCGTCCACTGGAAGCGATTTGGACCGGCGCTATACAACGCGCGACAACGTGCTTACATCCAAAAAGGCTTAAATTGAATTCACTGCAGCTAAGCCTGCAGTGGTCGATGTCACATTCAATTTAAGCCTTTGGGATGTACGCTCCTAGTAGCTCCGCTCGAAAACCACTGAAAACGCTTTCAGTGGACGACCTGCCCTACATCCCCTTTAAGCGCTTCCAAACAGATGACACATTTTTATAAACATGTTATAAACCATCACATTTTTGAACTCCTTTGTATAAACTTAGGGCCGTATTCAGAAATGCTCCTTTACGAAGCCTCAACTAAAGGGGTAGAAAAATGTGACAGTTTATAAAAATGTGTCATCAGGAGGCCTAAAGGTTAAGGTTGGTTTCCGGTAATGCGAAAAAGGCCAAATTTGAAAATAGCGCTGATGAGTTGATAAGCTATGTTTCCACTTGTGCCTTTTCGCGTGCGTCAGAGGCATGCGTCATAGCGCACGGTGTGTTGAACGTGAGAAATGCGCTATTGCATGCCTAAAAAAGCTCAGAAATTGCGTGCTTAAACGAATGCGTTGTTGAAAGTTGAAAAGGTTTGTTGAGGATGACGAAAGTGCATAAGTGAAGAAATATAGCTTTATGGGAAGACCATGGTTAAAATTGAAAAGAAAATAATAATAAATAAAAAATAAATGCGATTATTCGTGACTACAACAGTTGAAAAAAAGAGCTCATTGTATGCCTAAAATAGTCAAGAAAAGGCTCTCTTTGTCTGGTAAAATTGAGAAAAATCGCATGTGTGCTGTTCCAGGGGGTAGTCAGCTGATTTGCAGGCTCTGAAAGCCCTGATTCGTAACAGAAATTGAAAAAAAAAAAAACGCTAATTCGCTGCTAAAAATGAGAAAAAACGCAAGTTTGCTGGATTTGGGACAAGTCTAAAGCTGATTCGTGGCAGAAGAAATCGTGGAAAATCGCTATTTTACTGACAAATGTGAGAAAAATCGTTAGTTCGCGGCTAAAATGGGGAAAAAGCACTTATACTCGTGACTGAAATTGAGACAAGAGTTGATCCACTGCTGAAATTGAGGAAAAGCGCTCGTTGCCGCCAAAAATGGACACAATTCTCTAAGTCGCTGCCAAAATTGATAGAAAAAAGCGAGTGTGCTGTTCTTACGGCAAGACTGAGGCTGATTGATTGCTTAAATTGTAGAAAAGCGCGAATTCTCGGCTAAAATTGAGTAAACCCACTATAATTCGTGGCTGAAATTAGGGTAAAAATCTGATTAACGGCGGGAATTGTGAAATAGCACTCAATCGTGGCTAACATGGGGAAAAAACGTTTATTCCCGGCTAAAATAGTTGAGAAAATTCGTTTAATGGCAGCTGGAATTGAGGGAAATGACCGAGTCACTACTGAGAATAATAAAAAGCAAAAAAGAAAAAAGAACAATAATAAAAAGCTTTATACTTGAGCCGAAATACGGAGAAATTCGTGAGCTTTATGAGGTTTGTCCCTGTTGGCAACAATGGTCTCCCCTGCGAAAGGGAATTAGATTCTTAGGCTTATAGGTATACTGGCCATTTTTCATGATTGTCAGGTATGAATAAGATTCTTGGAACAGGGGGATTTAAAAGTAAAAGTTTGAGTATGTGAGCGCTGTTGCCACGTGATGGCATTATACTTATACTGCCCGGTGATGGGGTGAAGGGATGATGAAGGCCCGTTCACAAGCTCCATGTTTTCGCCTCAATTTAAGTACATTTGCTCTTTGCTCTTTTTCTCCATTTAAGCAGCGAATTGACGACTTTTCTCAATTTTAGTGGCCAAAACAAGCATTTAAAAAATATATATTATTTCATCCACGAATAAGCATTTTTTCTCCATTTTAACCGCAAAATTGCCCTGAAAATAGCGCATTTGCGGTTTTCATCAATTTGAATCGGGAATTAGCTTTGATGCGTATGGCAATTAGCGTTCGCGCATGGACCTAAAAAATTCGTGGATTAGGGGTTTTTCTTAGATTTCACCCGTGAAGTTAATCCCAGAATTGCAATTTATGGGGTTTTCGCGAATTTAGCCACACAGGTAGTAGCTCTAAAACCTCGAATTGGTGATTTTTATAGAATTTTAGCTTCCAGGGAGCACTATTTTGCAGCTATTTTATGAATGAGCGGGTTTTCTCAAGTTCAGCCGTCACAAGCTTCCCCAAGAACATCGCGTTCTTCAGAGAAACTGCGCAGGAATTGGCGTTTTTAATAGAATTTTAGCCTCGAATGAGCACTTTTTAGCAACTATTTTATGAATGAGTGCTTTTTCTGAGTTGCAGGAGCGTTTTATGTTCTATATTTCAACCGCAGAATTTGTTGCAGGAATACCAAATAATCGTGATTTCTCATTTTTAGCCGCGTGATTTCTAATTTTTGGTCGGGATGTACCTTGGGTATAAGCATCCGGGACGAATTTTCCCCGATAGTCCACAAATTGAATCCGGATCGTAGATTGAATGGAAAAATCAGCCACAAAAACTGCTGACCGCCTGCTAAGTTTGTTCTTCTATGGCCAGATTGAATGAAAATCACTGTCCAACCGGAGTGGATACCAAGTAGTTCCCTTATGACATTCCTACATCCATGAACATAAAAATCCCTTATTTTTAAGCTATTCGGGGAGGTTGTTAGCCTCGCCATCGTAATAATAATAATAATAATAATAATATTTATTTCCCTTTCAGCATAATACAATAATTATGAATAGGGTCGTCACATCGTTTTCACTTAAGGATGCAGCAGCTCACTCAGTGAATACGGCACCTTATGAATCAAATGCCTTTTAAATGATTTTAAATTAACGATCCCGTTTTCAGCTTTGAATAGTGCCGGAATCTGGTGGTACAGCTGCAGTCCTCTGACATTCGGGTCTAACTGAACCTTATTAATTCGCATGAATGGTAAAGCTGGTTGTGCAGCAGATCTTGTCTCATAGCCATGACTTTTCTCGATGATAATTCTTCCATCTAATAAGCCGCTGTTGAGCACCTTCAGACATTCGCATGCGTAAGTAGCGTACAATGTAGGAATGCCCAACTCAGAAAATGCGTCTCTACAGGAGTCACGAGGTTTCAGTTGTGCTATGATCCTCACGGCTCTTTTTTGAAGTTTACCATGAACCATAACACCAACCGCACCCAATAGGGGACAGCGCTATGTTTATGTCAGGGGGAAAAGTTCGCATTACACGTCAATTTAACACTACGGTGTTGAAAGGGAAGCCCGGAAGGGGGGGGGGGTAGTGCTTGGGCAGGAACACCATCCCATTTACGTATCAACATTCGATAATGAATTCAGGTGACCCTAATTTACTCTCCAATTCATGATCATCAATACGCTACGGTCTAAGCGAAGCAAAACAATATTTTCCGACGCGTACTCCGTACGTCTAATGCATCTTCAATCGTACCCTGCACCTCTTCATCTTCAATATAGTCCTTCAATTTCCACAATTCAAAACGAAGCTGATTCGTCCCCATTTCATCCCCTCCCCCTCCACCACCTGCCAACTTCCATCCCGGGCATGTACACTTCCTGACCCTGTGCAACACCACACCGAGAGTGTGTGTATGTTAGTAATCAGAGAGAACAGTTCCAATTTGTTTTTCATCCTCCTCGCGTCTGTATAGCCCCTGTCACCCGGTTGAGTGATTAATAAACCGATTCCAGCCCTCATCCCTCCACAGCTTCCAGCCCCCCAACCCCTCACCCACACATACACATCGAACATCTATCTACACACCCTCGTTTCAATCCTAACTTAAAACCAGATATTATCTAAACATTACAAGGGAAAAGGGAGAGAGAGAGAGAGAGTGTGTGCTTGAATGAGAAAGAGAGAGAGAAAAAAATGGAAAGGCTTGAAATCACACGTTTTGTTTTTTCTATGCCCCTACTCTTTTATGTCGCAATAAACCCGAAACCAGTCAAATACGTTTTAATCAGTTTGCAAATCTCTCCATAACATCAGATTGACGGGAGTGAGTTGGATGGTCTAATTGTTTTTTTTTTTCAGTAGAAAAGTGGAAAAGTTAACATAATAAACCCTAAAATAATGATGTAATGAAACTAAAGAGGCCTCTAAAACAGAGCAGTATTTTTAAAAGTATACTGACACCAACGAGTACTTCAAGAACTAGCCCCCCCCCCCCATACAATCCGCCAATCCGCATACACCGATGAAACAAAATAAATGCCTCGCGGCCGTATAAGATTTAATTGCACTCACCACGTTTTAATTTTTCCAACGGCTCCGAATGGTGCAAAGGCGGAGGAGGAGGCGGTGGCAATCCGTCGTGGTGATGATGATGGTGTAAAAGCAAAGGCTGCTGGTCGTCGTTGGCGGAACCGCCGCCTCCGCTACTGTTCACCAAATCCTGTAGGCACAGGCCCGAGTCTGACAGTGGCTCCATTCACCCGCGACTTCTTATCCTCATTCCCAATACACGCTACACGCCTATAAAGAGACAACAATTAAAATGTAGCAAAGATGTGATTTCATAGTAAGTATATAGACAGTTATTTCAAAAAATATTAGATAAATCACGAGAAAAGAGAGGGTAAAGTGCCCCGCCCCGAACCACCCTTCCCCTATAATCACAGCAATATTTGGAACATTGTCAAGGCGAGATTTATTTCCTCCCCACCGCGACCGCCAGTACAAAAGCACGTCAAAAGTCCTTTTTTTGCAGCCCCCTATTCGTTGTAAAATACACCCTTTTCCCACGGGAGAAACACTTTATGCACATCGTTTGTCAAACCAAAGAAATTTTTCAAGGTTAAATAAATTGTACGTGCCGGAAAATTGATTTCAGGGGGAAAAAATATCGAGCAAATATTTTCTTTAAACGCGAGTGCGAGACATTGTTACATGGCTTATATTTGTGTTTGTCTTTCATCTTCACTTTTTACAACCGCACATTCATTTCCGTTTTATATTTCCATATTTAGCGCAGAATGGGGCGGTACTCATAGTGAAAACTTCACGTGGTGTGGGCATTTACATTTATGAAGGGCACCGGGGATCGATGGAAAAGTAAAATATGGTGGAAAAACGTAGAATGTTCCGAAACATGTTACATAGAATATAACGTTTGGGGGGAAGGGGGTAATATTGTATGATAGCGTTAGAATTTTCTCTTTCTCCGCCGGTCTTGCCAAGTTGCCGGTGACCTGGAAGCTTCGGGATAATCTAACGCGGGCACGTAGAGTATAATGAATTGTTCTTCAACTAACAATTTAATTCCAGAAAAATGGAAATTATGCTCATTTTAGCCACTTTAAGGGGGGCACCGGCCACCCCTTTGGCACGTTTTAAAAGAGACCGGTTGCATTTGTTTCGGATTAGCAATGTCCGAGGGCCTCGTATACCTACTCGGTGCGCACTTTGAGGAAAATGACCTTTTTCGCCTGTGAATTGGCGATTTTGGCGAATAATTAAAATTGAACGAAACCGTGCATATCGTGGGGTTTCTCGACGGGCAACCCAAAAATCGAAACAATCCGTCAAAGGGATAATCCCTGTGATTTCGGTGTTCTTTGGTTAGAGGGACCCCACTGGACAGCGATAAAGCCCTAGTTAAAATGGTAAAAAGGGAAAAAATCGCTCTTATTCACGGCTAATGAATTGAGAAAAACGCTAATTCACGGTCATAATTGTGAAACAGCGCCATAATACAAAAAAAACAAATTGAGAAAAAGCAGCGATCAATCACTCAGTAGACTCAGCTGAGAAAACGCCCATTCACGGTTTCTCGAGGCGATTCCGAGACTGAAATTGAGAAAAAGCGCTCATTCGCGGCTAAAATCAAGATGAAGCGCTATATTTTGCAGCAAAATTTGAGAAAAAGCGCTAATTGGTACGGCTAAGAAGTGAACAAAATAGCCAACTCACGGCTATAATTGAGAAAATAAGGGCTAACGCGCTGCTGAAAATGGAGAAAAACGCTTATTTACGGCAAGTACTGGGCTAAAAGTTTATAAAAAGTTCTAATATGGCTGAAAGACTAGAATTGCGAAGAAGCGCTCATTGGGGGATCAAATCTAGAAAATGCGCTAAATGAAAAATGACAATTAGCGATTTAATGATTAATTTGGACAAAATCGCTAATGAGCTGTTCTTTTTGGGACATAACTCACGGCTAAAATAAAGATAGAGAGCTCATTTGCGACTATACTTGAGGGAAAGTGCTCAATTGTAGCTAAAAGACACAACTTTTGAGCCATCACTCGTCCAGATCTGTCGAGAATAAAGTGGATGACGGACGACAGACGCCATACTGAAAATCGAGATAAGGCTTTTTCGGGGTCCAGGAACACGAATCTGGTGTCAGCTATTTTTTTTTTTTTTTTTTTCGCTACTTCCAAACTTCATTCTCTTCGGGAACATTGAAGTAAATTTGAGAAAAAATGCTCATCCACTGCTAAAATGGAGCAACGCTGTAATTTATGGATCAATTGGTGATAATCCGCTGTTTGCGTCTAAAATTCAGGAATAATTCCTAGACAAAATTGAGAAAAAGCGGTAATTAGTGGCACAAAATTATGACGAAATTCCAATTCACGAATGATCAAAAACGCTAACACGAGGTTAAAATTGAGAAAAAGCGCTGCCAAAACTGGGAAACCCCGCTAAAAATAGAGATAATATGTGCTCATTTAGGGCGCGGTTCCAGAGTTTTTCTCTATGGTGGGGGAAGCACAAAAAAGTTCACTCACGTTTTTTTCTGAATTTTAGCCGTGATCGAGTCCTTCAACTCAATTTATCCATGAAAACGTGTACATACATCGTGAATTGGCAGCTTTTCTCACTTTTGGTTTTTAGTTTGCATCACGAAACGAGGAATTGGCGCGTTTTCTCAATTTTAGCCGCGAAAGACCAATTTTTTCCCTTTTTTTTCCTTCAAATGAGTTCTACCTCTCAATTCTGCCGCAAGAATTGCCCCTTTTCCCCCCCTTTTCTCAATTTTTGCCGTAAAATTAAGGTTTGCATAAACCACAACTGAGCGCATTTTCCAAATTTTGGCCCGGACGTAGGATTGCGAAACCACGAATGCGTGTGTTTTCTCAAATTCAGATGCAAATATGAGCTCAATTTCTTAGTTTTATCCTCGATTAGGCCTGTTTCCTCCGTTTCAGCCGTGAATTGGCGGATTTTTTGTCCACGCGGACATGTCCCAAGGAACAGCGCATTATTATTGCTCTTTTCCTCAAATTTCATCAGGATGCTGCCACGAAAAGCTGCGGCTGTTTTATCTGCATTTTTGCCTCGGATAAACGAAAACTACTCTAATAACACCAGTACTTGCGAATCTTACAAGGGGCTTTACTGGAAGTCGGGAGTCGTGAATATCAACCAAAATCCACTGACGGCCATTCATGGGCGTTTTGGCCGTGACCGGCTTTGACTTGTCAATCGAACTGTTTGAGCTGCGTGGGACTCCGGGCTCATAAATCGCTACCGGGTCGAATCAAAACATTTTTAATAAGTATCACATTCTTATGTGGGAAATCGAGACGGATTTTCAAGCTGAAGTTGAATGAACATTATTGTGATGAGAATACCCAACATGTTTTGTTGGTCTCCCCACCCCCCACCGGAGCGCCTCATGGGCCCTCCTCTGGATCCTCGCCAGGCTCATTCACAGCTAAAATGGAGAAAAAGCGTTAATTTGCGGCTGAAGTTGACAAAAACAGCTCATTCGTAGCCAAAGTGGAGAAAAAGTTAATTCGCGGCTAAAATTAAGGAAAAATGCTGATTCGCGATAGAATTTTATCAAAATCCCTAATTCATGGATATTACCGCGTTGGTCCGCTACCTACTAACTTGCGAGGACCTCGGTCAGCACCTTTATGAACTGTATAGTGTTTCTAACACGCACATAATGTTTTGGGAAGGTGAACACGTGCGTGGACAGAAGAGGTGTCACCCCATTTTGTAGCTAAACAATTGAATAAGGTAGGTCTAGTAAGGGAGGCTTCTCTTAAACTTTAAGGGCCAATACGACACTCGCAATGCATCACCACCAAAATGTTCGTTGTTGAGGCTACGAGTAAGTGACCCGTTATTTTCTATTTTCTGTCTTGGGACTCATCCAGAGCCATTTTCCGTCGAACCTCTCCGATGCGCCAAAACCGTCGATTCAATTTCCTGAACCCATCGTTCGGTTCCCTAACTCGGCGAAAGTCGGATGATTTTAACTTCAGAAGCTAACAAATCGACCTTTTCGAATAAGAGGCTCAGTCTTCGGCAAGTTCTGCGGACTTTACCTCCGAAACTGACTTCTTGATCTATACCCCCCACAAACTGGCGATTTGGCCACAAAATTGTAAAACAAGTCGCCCAAAACAACGTGACATCGGCCAAAAACCTAGAAAATTGCCTTGCCTCCAGCAAATTCCATGGCCGTGTAGGTGAACTGTGAACAGTACTGTGAATGGCAATATAAAAATAATTATTCAATCGAGAATCTCTCCTTTTGTGCGCAAAAACTGATTTCTATGTCCTAGAAAAATTCTCAATTCAACTCCAATTAGTGGCCATCTACCGCATGAAAGTTAATTTTTTTTAGCATTCGGGTGGGAAAACCAAGCTTGAGTCACGTGACCATTCGTTCTCGAAGACAATTTTTAAAAAATCCTACCTCTCCCCTCATCTTCATACATCTCGTGACGACCACTCTTTTTTCCCTGGTTACTTCTAGATGGGCGGTGGTTTCAGCCCTCCATAAGGATATGACTACTGCGGCTGCGTCCCTGATTATCAGAGACGAACGGTTTATCACTTTTATTTTCCCATTTTATGAAATTTATTCTATAACATTCAAGGCAATAAAATGTGGTTTTTATGACGTTTATTTCCGAGAAACTGCCCTTTTATGCCGTTTTCAGCTAAAAATGACGTCTATTTTACTATTTATTTCAGCTATTATTTGAATATTATTATTTTATCATGTTATGATGCGTTTGGGTGTAGTTGTCAGAGTGAATGGTTTGGAATAATATTCCAAAAACCATAATATTTTTATATATTACATAAAAAAATTGTATTGCGCCAAATGGAAAATAAATAGAAAAAAACAATCGAGAATTTGAAGTAAATAGTACATTTCAAAACGAGAGATGAAAGTGGAACTTTACTCGCGAGTTGTCGTAAGAGTCAGGTGAAGTTCCACTTTTCTCGAGTTGTGAACGATATTTTTCGCGTTACCAACGTGGGGGAAAAAATTATAAAACAAAAAAATCAAACATAACATTTTGTTTTTGTACGATACGATAAATAAAAAAAAAATTGATTTATAAGTCACCCAACCAAAACGAAACACACCGCACTCCACGAGAAAGCGATGGCCACAAAAGGAGAGAGGTTCCATTATGCTATCTTTCCCATGGTGAAGGGTGAAGAATCACAGCTGTTTATGCCTGACTTATGCCTGTTTATGCCTTTATGGCATACTTTTCCGGGCCGAGAAAAAAAGTGGCCAGCCGAGACGCCTTTCTGCCGAGATGCACACATGACTTTTGCATCTAGACAGACGACAATGCCTCTGTGAGTGGGAACGACATCGGTCGGTGTGGAGAAGTGAGGAGAGGTGTGTTGCGTGGCAACGAGAAGAACCTCTGCAGGAATAGGAAACAAAATGTGATAGCCATCCGAAGCGCATCTTGGTGGCAAATTTTGGCAAACATTTTCATGCCTAGACATGAAAAACGTATTTTTATGACAGTTGCGAGTCATGAAATCACGCGTTTTCACATCGAGTAGGATAAAAAAATATGTTTCCTCTCTTGAAAGGTAAAGTTCTATATACTTTCGCAGGGAGGTTACAGTGAGGGAAATAACACTTTTTCCCCGTGAAAACTAGTATACCAAACAAAACGTATATCTACGTACTTAAGGCTTCCTATTCGGGAATGTACGTTGAAAAATTACTCCAAAAAGGTCATTATAATGACGTTTTATCAAAAAAGAGCCATTCAGTGATTAAATATAAAACTGTGAATATGACGTTTACGATAAGACTTTTTCCCGTCTCTATACTGATTACAGCCACAGTCCAAAGAGTTTCGATCACATTAACCAGATCCAGATCGGTGTCGATCCGGATGAGTGTCGTATCAGATTTTAAGGAGTTATGCGCTAAGATAGATGTTAAATGGATGCACTGAAGCGGAAAAACTAACATTTGGCTCTTGTCACCAGGGAAATATACGAGGCCCTTCACATATTACGAATATGTGAATCTCTTGGATACCAGCATAATGGGACTCAAATGAGGCCACTCGAAAAATTTCGCTTCCTAAAGGAGCAAAACTCGTAAAATAGGTTTCCGAAAGAACACCTGCTCCACGAAATATAAAGTTTGAAAGAGCTACGTCCTCGAAATTGATTTTTTTCAACAAGTCAAGCCAGCGAAATTGGTTTTTTTGAAAAAGTCGACCTCACGAAATTACTTTTAGAATGAGTCAACGGTGTGAGAACAATTTTTGCAGCGAAATTATTTTTTGGATGAGCCAACCGTGAAATTGGGTTTTTAATGAGCCAACCCCACGACGAATTTCTGTTTTTTCCAGGGACCCAACCCCACGAAATTGGTAATGAGTGGGCCCACCTTTCAAGCTTATTTATTTGAAATCACCCAGAACCGCTAAATTGCCTTCACGATTACACCAAACCCAGCAAATTAGTTTTTTAACTAGCCAGTATCCCGATATTGCTATTGATATTGGACCGACGAATACAATTTTGTTTTTAAAAATAGCCAGACCTGAGAAATCACTCTTTAAAGAATGCTAATACCCTGGAAATAGTGATTTCAAGCATATTAAATCCGTGAAATTCACCATTTTTATGGAGCAAATCCCTACCATACGAAATACGTTTTTCTGGCAAGGTTCTCAAGATTTGGTTTTTGACGAGACAAGGACAAAAATAGTTCTTGAAATAGCCAGAACCATCAAATTTGGAATTTGTAAAGGACAAAAAACTGTGAAATTGCGCTTTTTAATGAGTTAATTTGATTTTTAGGCTCTGTCTGAATATTGCGAAAGTCGGATTTTAGGGTGTCGGCTCTGCGAAATTGGTTCTTCAATTAGCCGAAACTGTGAAATTGGGTTAAGTAAGTGTCAAGCCCAGTCTTTTGGACAATTCTGTGAAATTGGCTTTTTGAGTGAATAAAATACGTGAAATTAGGTTCTATGAGTGTCAATAATCCGCAAGATTTATGCTTGATGAGCGAGATCGGCGAAATTTCTCTTCGAAATAATAAGCCAACATCCCTGGAAATTTTGATTTTAATCGAGTGAAATCCCAGAAATTATGGTCTTTCTAAGGAACTAACACCGTGTAAATGGTTTTTCTGGCGAGCAAGATACGCGAACTCGGGGCTCGGCCAGAAAAACGGTAATTTCAGGCAATAACCAGACTTTTTAACCTCAAAATGTGTGGTAAGATTCCACAGAGAACCATGATTTGACGCCGAAATATGACAATTTGCATCTATACAACAAGAAATTGAACGCCGGAAGATGACCATTCCAGCAACTAGCACCCTGAATTCTATAGTTCATCATTTTTAAAACCAACAGAGTGACCTTAAAAGCTAACTATTCAGCCACTATAGTAGTTGGTAAATAAAATCGGACCTTTTTACGTATAAAATCGGTGATTCGGTTACGGAAAATGCTATTATTCAACTATAAAACTCGCGTGTAACGATCAGAACCTGTATACACAGCTGTATATGCGTATACATTGACCGCTAGAAACTGGGAATTCCAACGATTCGCTTCAACAACTGGTGGAATATCCTCAAATTCCGCAAGTATTGATCATTCCGAAGTTTATTAAAACTTGCCTATAAATCATCGTCACACGCCGTAATTAAATCATTCACCTCCCCCTCTCATCAGTGACAACACATGAGCAATCTGAAGAAATGAGAGGCTGGGCTTTTGATAAAAACTGAACCTTTAAGGTTGAAAAATACAGGTATGTGGACCTTCGGAAAACAAATAAATATTTTTTTCCCTCTGTTTTTGTTTCTGATAGGAGCAAGTGTTATAGATGCACAAATATACACAAAAAGGCTATATTTTTCGACAGATCACCAAATTCTTCCTCCTATTAAATGTACAGTCTAACGTGCACGCCAAAAAAGCATAATAAGACGGATGCACGCAGCTTTTGCGGTCATCATCCTCCGTTTCGTTTGAATTTAATTTTGAGAAGGGTGCTATGACCTTTAGAGCAATTAGGATAATCGTTAAAAAACGCTATAAATAGTTGAAATTACCTGAAAAGGACAGTTAGGCTGGTATTCAGAAACCTTAAACCTTAAAACCTTTAGGTCCCCTTGGGGCTTCGAAACGGATGACATATTCTTATGAACTGTCTCATTTTTCAAACTCCTCAAATTGGCTTCGTAAAAGTTGGTTTCTGAGTACGGCCCTTGGAACCATTCAACGGCATATATTTTTCTAAAATGATACGAATGCTGCGAGTGGCTTTTCAGGGATGTTCCAAAATTATACTGGCACTGGCTGGTCAAACTATAAGTAATCTACTGGCGATGCAATGGCATCCAAACACGCGCGTCATACAAATTTTCACGAATCTCAAGTTAAATTCTTCATGAACGGATATTGCTCACATACCTCTTAACAAATCAACTCACAGAATTTTTCGTAATAAAATCGGAACCCGCCGGGAATTTCTCACAAAGTGGGGAGTTCTATTAAAAGAACTTAAATAATCCGATTAAATCATACAAACACCGAGCTTTTTTTATACGCGCTTTTAATTGAAATAAAACGAATCCCCCGCAAACTGGTTGGTAATTGATCGATTTGGAATGTTATTAATGTGTAAAAAGCAAATAATGTGACTCACTCTGAAACCAACTCCCCATTGTTATGATTAGAAGCACTCGCCTTCAATTAATGAGGTGATGTACTTGTGAATTGGTGAGATAAAATGAAGAAACACGAATCCGATAGCAATTGCATGGTTTTGACAGGGGCAACAACCGTTGAGACGACGGTGAAACACACGTTTGATTGGGAAGGAAGATGTTGTTCGTGGAGGAGCCGTGCTCCTTTGGGAGAGGCTTGATTGTACTCATGTTGTACGCAATGAAATAGTGAAGGGATTGTGGTGAGGGGGGGACGGGGATTTTAAAGCAGAATAGAGCGCGGAGCGCGATGTACGGGATGAAAAAAAGCGCGAACACCTGTATTCCGCGAACTGAAAAATGCAATGGAAAGAAAGAGGGAAAAATCCTTTTCCTGAATGCGAAGCCGTCACGCGGTACTCACAACGACTACCCGCTGGCGGTTCGACATAAAAGTAAAACCCCCTACCTAAAGGCTACTAATGCCTCGTCTAATCCTACTAATCCATGGGTGGACTTACCGGCTTAGAGTACTCTTCCCAGTCTTGTGCCGCAGTTGTCAAGGTGCCGACTGTAGCCAGAGAGCCGCACGGCCCCCCGCCATTCCCCACGAGAAAAAGCCTGGCCGTGGGCGGAGTTCAAGCCACCTCCCCACCACTGGTAGAGGCGAACCGCTCGCCATCTTCATAACCCTCTCCTTCACGACTACATCTTTTTCAAACCCCCCACCACCGCCGCCGTCAAAACCAGCCGCCCCACACTACATTCACCCCGCCGCGCCCGCGTGACACTATACCTTTTGCACTACCCAACCCGTCTACCTACATCTCGTTTTTATTTTGATAAATAGTAAACAAAGTGGAACTCTTCTTTTTTTTTTCTTATTGCCAGCTCGTTCTTTTCAAGCACCTCTTAAATCCCCCCTCCCTCTTTCAAACAACACCTGCTTCTCCCTCATCCCTCCCCAACACTCGAGAAAGTCTACGCTTCACACAAGAAAAGATACACCTCTTTTTTGTTCCCTTTTAACCTATTGAAATCCCGACTTCACCCTTCCAAAAATCCTGGACGCGTGGCTCGCTTTTTATGGACCTGGAAGCCGAATCTTTTGTCACTTCCCAGATGCCAAAAGCAAAATAAGACCGCGGGGATCAAGTAGGATTTAAGAAGAAACCCTTACGTTCATTAATAAATAGTCCCCGATCTTTTTTTAGTGTCTATCTTTAAAAGGGTGAACCTTGAAGAGAGGAGAACAGTCACTCTCTCGCACCGCATTTCTTTTCCGGTTCAATCGTTCAGATGAAATATTCACATTTTCCAGCATTCCTCAAGTGTCAAGTCAGTGGCGTAGAGTTGGTGGAGTAGTGGGGTCCAAAAGGTATTTTCTAACTCCCAATATTTTCAGTGTATTTGAATCCAACTTTTTCCAATTAGTCCAGTCAATAGCGGATTTGGCCTGGACAAACGTATATAAATAGTTTTGTCAACGGATATACAGGGTGTACAAAAAGCGACTGTACAGAGAAAAACCAGTGAAGAGGCAACTCATTTCTGATCGAAATGACTATATATTTGCACTTTTCCGAAATTCCGCTTTGTTTCCGAGATATCCGCCATTTTCTGATTTTTTCAGAAACAGCTTGTTGCACACGCAGTAATAGTTGCAATGGCAAAAATGATGAGCCCTTTGGAAAGAGCACAACATTTTCTATTTAAAGAGCCTTTTTTAATCCAGATCAGACGACATCTACTACGTTTTGAATCAGCTTATTGAGCGCGCCTCGATGGTGTAATGGATACAATGCTCGCTTCGCAACTCAGCGGGCCTGGGTTCGAATCTAGCTATTGCCCATTACACTATAAGGCTGCGGCGAGCTGTGACACGGCACACTCGGCTTCGTGTGGGCGTTCCCGGCGGTGTGCGTTCAACAAACCGCGCACCGACCGAAACGCCCGCGTAGTACGGGTGTGAAGTGCACAGTTAGATCTGGGTATGGCGTAGAAGCCCAATGGAGGCTTAGGCGCCTGCCGGGTTCAAAGCCCGGCGCCCCCCCCAAAAAAAATCAGCTTATTGGCGAAAAAACGTAATTTTCTGACTACATCACCATATCACCAATACTTCTGGAATTAAATTTTCTGAATAATAAGCTGATTCAAAACGTAGTAGACGTCGTCTGATCTGGATAAAAATAGGCTCTTTAAATATAAAATGTTGTGCTCTTTCCAATGGGCTCATCATTTTTGCCGTTGCAACAATTATTGCGTGTGCAACAAGCTGTTTCTGAAAAAATCAGAAAATGGTGGATATCTCGGAAACAAAGCGGAATTTCGGAAAATTGCAAATAGTCATTTCGATCAGAAATGAGTTGCCCCTTCACAGGTTTTTCTCTGTCCAGTCGCTTTTTGTACACCCTGTATATGTTTCTTAGGGTGATGAATCCGAATCTGAACTTTGCCAACAAAAAATCGGTCGTCTTCACGCTGAAAATCGCAGAAAAACGGGAAATTTTCTGACTTTTTCTACTCAATTGATTATACCTCTGGAACCATGTCCTTTTCGATGATGGTGATCCTTTGCATTTTTGAAATAGACTAAATTTGTGAAAATTTAAGCCCAATTTCGCATCTCCTTACGATTAATGAAAAAACTTGAAACGAACAATCTTAGGACCATAGACGAGTCTATCGTTCTAAATTGTTTCAGACCTTTCACGGGACGAGGAATAGAATATTTCAATCAGTTGTGCTCCAAAGTTTGTTGGGGAAATTTGATGGAGGGGAAAAGTGTGAATGAAATGGCTGAGGTTTTTTTGGATTGTATGAATAGCATTTAAAGCGAAAAGCGTAAAGAGCGGGAGCAGTAGGCCCTATAAGAAAGATTGGTATATTCCGGAGCTGAAAGTGATGAGGGATACATTTTTACTGTTTTATAACTTATCCAAACAATCAGGTTGCGATCATGACAGAAATATTTACGAATCTTATAAGAGGGAATACGAAAATGCATTATACGAAGCTAAATTTAATGCAAATAAGGACCTTATATTGAGTTCGGGAAATAAACTCAAGGCTGCTTGAAGTTCGATAAATTATGATACGGGTAAAAATAGCGCTAGCTATAATGTACCTATATAAATGCTGATGACTTCAATAAGTATTGCGTTGAAGCACCAGTGCGAATTGTTGACCAGCGGAAAACTGTAAGTACACCTAGTATGGATATGAGAGGTGATGATACTGGTTCACATAGAGTATTTGATTTTGTTTGTGTTGACGAAGAAACAATTTATCGAGTTGTTAACCGTTTCAGTTGCTTGAGGGGCAGGGATGTCTATGGATTATCAAATAGCTTGATTAAGCAATGCCTTCTCCACATTTTGGACACTTTGGTTAGGATAGTGAATGGTTGTATAAATGAATCGGGTTTTCCGAATACGCTTAGGGCTGTCTCGAGTAGTGCCAATTTATAAAAAAGGCGATAACACGCAACAAATTAATTACCACCCAATTTCAAACGCGCCCATTTTTTCGAAGGTCATAGAGGGTGTGCTGAAAGACCAGCTGTTAGATTTCCTGGAAGATGAGAAGCTTCTGTCGTCAGCTCAGCATGCGTATCATATAGGGGACGATCTGCAGTTCAGGCTGCTTTTTCTCTTCACATTATTGTGCTGGAAGGAGGCAACCGAGGTCACTTTCTGTGATCTGAGTAAGGCGTTTGAGTGTGTCTCTAAAGACTTGCTCCTGGAAAAGCTAGCGCGGTCAAACTTGTCAAGACATGCCCTGGACCTGGTAGAATCTTATCTCTCTAACCGTAAACAAATTGTAGACTGCAATGACATACAGTCATAGCCACGTGATATTTCTTTAGGTGTACCACAAGGATCAAAGTTTGGGCCTTTATTATTTTCGGCCATGATAAATGGAGGGTTTAGGATTAAAGAGACGAAACTACAAAATTATCGTTTTTTAGTTAAGGGGGAGTTTCAGGTGGGTTTCCTCGACCCCTTCCCAGTCACCCCTCGCCTAAACTTCGCACATAAATTTTGGCTCCATTTCTGCATCAATATTCGATTTCAAAGTCTTATTTTAATCTTCAGGAAGTTCTACAGTGGCGTTAGATCTTGCTTGTTCAAATTTTTTCCCTAAAATAACCCTATAACACTTTACAATTCAAATGTGTTTTAAGGTAATTTCAGGGAAATTTCCTTCCATTTCCTAAAAAATTCCTCGGGTCGGGAGTTGGCACTGCTCGAGCTTAAATTTGGGTTTGAGGGATTTTTTGTTCGATTTGCTGAAATATCTCTGAAACCATCGTTGTAGATAGGAAAGGCTTCAAGAAAGGTTAGCTTAAAGTCCACAAAAAAAGCCAAAATAAGTACTCATTCGCGTTTTTCTTCGATCGCATACTATAGCGGAAGCCACGTGAACAACTATGCAAAATTTAATAAGTATGCCTAACTTTTTCTATGACGAACCGGTTTTATCGAAATCAAGGATACATATTGAAAAATGGTAGAGCAGGATTATCATTATAAACGCACCCCACCCATCTGAAGAACGTTTAGCCAAACTGGTCACCTTGCGTTATGAACTTAACTCACAAAATTTGCTATGGAATTTTTAGCGAAAATATAAAGAATACTATTTCACGCAACGTCCAACCTCCTTTGAGAAGGCTCATGAAAATTTCATCCGTTGGACGCGAGCGTTTCATAATAAAAAAAGTGTGCTCTTTTAGGGTATGTCACCAAAATTACCCTAAATACAGCTGGAAGGAGAAATGTTTCGGTAGTACTGAAAAATATGAGACTGTGTCAAAAAATAATGAAAAAATTAGGTACTAACTATCTTACTAGATAGCTCAAAAGCGTCTGGGAGTCTTAAAATGACTCGCTTTGTATGCATATCACGCACCCAGACTCTCACGATACTTCGGACGAGAAACCCGGTTTCCCACGCACTAGTCAATTTTTGACGGCTCATATCTCAGGAACTATTGTCGTACGGAGATAAAATTGGGCTTAAATTGTCACAAATTTAGTCTATTTCAAAAATGCAAAGGAGCGCCATAATCGAAAAGTACACAGTTCCAAAGATACAGTCAATTGAGTAGAAAAAGTCAGAAAATTTCCAGTTTTTTTGCGATTTTCGGCGGGAAGCCGACTAATTCTTGGTTGGCAAAGTTCAGATTCGGATTAAGCACCCCCAAAAACATATAAATCCGTCGAGAAAAAATCTGGCAAAGAACAGGCTTTCCAGAGCCGCAATGGAGAACATGCATACATTTTTTTTTTCGTTCTCAGTCGAGAGTGGTGCTAAAACAAAAGAGAATGGGGAAAACCGCAACTCAATAGGTGCAGGCAGCGATTTTTAATTTAATCCGTGAATTACCAGCTGATCGACTTAGACGAGTGTTGGAAATGTGACGTCACAACCGCCAACCAACCCCTCTCAGGCACGTCCCCATTCCATCCTCACCAACCACCTGCCCAACCACTTCACCACTCACCCAGTATCACTGCAACCATCATAGAACCTTACTGTTTACAACTTGCACGTTCATTGCTTCGTTTTGCCTTGGTGTGCTGCGTTCCTATTTATTGTCCTATTTCGTCAGAAAAATTAAATGCGCTAAAATGTTGTGTTCCTTGTTGCATCCAAACATATGTACTCAGTTGAAGAGTATTGAAACCAGCGTTCAGGTTCGGTTGCTTGTGATAAGCCTGTCAACTGTCAAAACACGCTAGTGGTATTGACGTCACAAGGTCACTTTTGTCAAAACCCCCTCCATCGCGAAACTCATGACTTTAAAAATTAATTTAAAATATTTTCCGCGCGATTTTTTTACTTTTTCCTACTCTTTCCTCAATAACTTCTACCAAAGAACGCCCTGAGCGAATAAAAAAAAAAAAATAGGCAAGTTCTCCATTGACTGGACTAAATTCCAAAACCAAGTACATGTGAAGTTTAATTTTTTCTATTTGTTAAATTGTTATTTCAATTAGACGCTGTTATTTTCATTAGATATTGAATTGTTTTTTATTTGTCATTTTTCAATTTGTTTATGTTATTGAATTTGTTTATACAATAAATTTTTCGATTTGTTACTTTTTTCAAGACAGATTACTATACAGAAGTTTGAGACCTCGGATTCTCAACCAGGATAGGAGTGTAAGAGTATTATGACTTATGAGTAATAAATGGACCTTGGAACTGTCATTATATCCGCAGGGAACTATTTTCGACCCTAAAACAGAGAAAAACTTCCTCGGAAGCTTTAAAATCACGCAATCATTGGCTTTGGAACGCAAGCTAAACCAGCAGTATTTGATGTTTGGACAGTGCCGTCTTTATACTAGTGTTGGAACCTCCGGGGTAACATTGGGCCTGCTCTGTGGTGTTGGGAGGGGGGGCTCACTTTCTTTCCCACGTGGGGTTCCCATGGTTTCAAATTAGTTTTCAAAAGTAACTACTTCGGGTAAGAAGCGCTGTGATGTTCGGGTAAAGAAGAGGTAAGCAGGGGCGTAGCCAGCCCTTGATCAAGGGGAGGGCAGGGCAGAAGATATTCTTCAATATAACATCCCCGTTGGGAATCGGTTTTAGTCTTCTATTCCTGATTCTGTCTTGGAGACGTAACAATCCAACGATTTCTAACTCAAAACTCACGTTTTTACACCCATATAACAACTAAAGATTTCACTCTATAACTGAATATTTTACTTAAAAAATTGGCGATTTCACGCCAAAGCCGAAGTGTTACCCCTAAACTAAAGATTTTACAGTACAAACTGGTAGCACTCTAAAACTGGCGGGTTTAACCCAAAACTGATGAAAAACGATTGACTTTACCAAAGCAGACCGTTTGCATTAGAAATTGCCGCGTTTATCCCTCATCAAGTGGCGATTTCTCTCCCAAAACGTACGATTTCTCGCCAAAGCTGAAGTTTTCTCGAAAACGGATGATTTTAGGCCAAAAATGACGACTCTGACTTGAAAACCGCAAAACTGAGGAAAACGTGAAGCTTTTGTACCAAAACAGACGATTTCACGCCAAAGCTGATGTGTTGCCCCATAACTGATGACGTCACTACAAAATTGGTAATTTGACCCCAAAACCAAATTTGCCGGTTTAAAACCTCAAAAATTTCGACAGTTCGCAGCCTACTAAGGACCAGTGGGGGACGGGTGCTGTAATCAATGCCCTTCGTATTGCTGGGATTTCGCAAAAACTTGGCTAAAAACGGGCTCCCGGAGGGGGCGATCCACCTATCGCCCCCTCCCCCTGGGTACGCCACTGATTCGAGGGAGTGGGGAGGCTGAAAATAAGGAAGTTAATCTTTAAATTAAATACTTACCATTTTTTACGAGCTCATTCACAGTAGTGACTAGGGTAGTACGGTGAGGAGGGGAGTAATCCCATAATGCCCGTAGAAAGGGTCTTTTAAATTCAAGTAATTCACTGTTTAGAAGTTTTAAGTAATCTTTCACACGATCAACTCTTCTTCAACACTTCATCAACACCACTATTTCCCACCACTCTTGTGTGTGGTCAATTCCCTCTGAAGAAAAATCGCACCGAAAATGCGGTCCAGTCTGCGTTTCAACCTCAGACCTTCAGCTACCTGAGCTACTCAGTCCTAGTCTCATCAGCCGGTGGTCGGTGAGGGGCAGTCCATCGGCTCCGTACTCGGCTCAATTGCCGGGGTGATGAGACCAGAACCGAGTAGCCCAGGTAGCTGAAGGTCTAAGATCGAAACGGAGACTGGACCGCACCTTCGGTGCAATTTTTCGTGGTTGTTTGGTGGGTCCTGCCCCCAACATCTTTGTCGTTCTTTGTTAGTTCCCTCTCAGTTCAAGATGGAATAATCTGCCGAAGAAGTTATCGTAATGAGTGTAATAGTTATAAACAATTTGAAAGATCGAGGGAAAAAGTGAGAACGAAAATTCTGGATTCATCCTCTACTTTTTTTTACGAAATAGGAGGAAGTTTTTCAACTACTTTAGAATGAGTCCAGAAACGTTCAATGAACTGTATCTTTCGATTAAAGACAGTTTACAGTGTCAGGATGCAAACGATTGTCGAAAAAAAACATTTTTGAAGGCAAAGAATGCCCGTACTGGAACTGTGAACCACACGACGAAGGAACTCCGAATGCGCCAGGGGTGAGCAGCTTCACTGGGGACAATGTCAGTCATCTGACTGACATTGCCTTTCTACAGGTGTATAGGTATATTCGGGGATCGGGAACTGGGTACTGGAAAACGTCAATTTATGATCATCAGATACTGAATTTGATCAGAAACAGTCACTATCCGCCGAAAACTAAATCTCTCGTGAAAAACTGCCACGCCTCACACTACACTCATAAACACACTAACCTCATAAAATTGAAAATTTGCCCATAGAATTGACAATTTCTAAAAAAAAAATCGGCTATTTCCGCTAAAAATTTCAAGTTAAAGACGAAATAAATGTTAGCTAGTTACTGTACATATTAATAATGATCACCGAAAGGACAATTGCCGCTCGATTCATAAGGCAAAATTAATAAAAATTGAGGGACCAAAAGTAACCCTGAGGATAAATTGCAATTTCCTCATGAAATTAAACATTTTGTGCTTCAAATTGACAATTGTTCATGAAATTGACAACCACCATTAAATATGGCAATTTCCTTACAAAATTGCCAGTTTCCTCATAACATTTTACTCCTTTCTTTAAAAAACGGACAGTTTCCTCGTAAAATTGAAATCATTTTCATAAACTTCACTATTATCTTACAATTTAATTAAAATTTCATTTTTAGGGCTTTTGCTTATTACTTCTTCGTTTCCTGAGCCTCCACCTTCTTGTGCTGAAGAAGAAAATTGACAATTTCTGCTTCCAATTGACAATTCGCCCAAAAAAATAACAATTCCCACGTGATTCCGACAATTTCCTCCTAAAATTAACAATTCCTAGAAAATATATTTCCTCTTGAAAATCACAATTTCCTAATCAAACTGACAATTTCTTTATAAAATTAAAAATTCCCTCAAAAATGGCAATTTTGTCATAAAATTGACAATTTCCGTATAAAACTGACGATTTACTCATTAAACTGACACCTTTTAGACCGAAATTTTCCTCGTTTGCGATGACGAACCCCACATTTACAATTTCATCGTGAAAATGACAAGTTTTTCCAATGAAACAGACAGTTTCACTATGAAATTGCCCTTGATGAAGCGTTTAGCTTAAATTTTGCCTTTGGCGTGGCTTTTCGCGTTAATTTTGCCAAAGGCGTAATGGCTTTCCGCGTATAAATTTCTCGCATTTGGCTCAATGAACAACCAATTTCGGGGATATTTGAAGCCGGCAAACCAATATCCCCCCCCCCCACATTTCCAACCAATTCTGACACCGGTCCGGCGAAATTGGTTTGCTGGCAATGAAAATTCCCGAAATTGGTTGTTCAGCGAGAAACATCTAAGAGATGTATTTTACAATTCGCGAAAGACATTTTAATGAGCCAAATCTTGCAAAAATGTTTTTTTGTGCGAAAAATCAGCGAAATCGTTAACTGAAGTAATCCGTTCCGAAAAATGGTTTGTCAACATCTATAGTACTGGAAATAAAGCTTTAAAAAAGGCAGAATAACGGCAAAATTCGGGCCAACTTCAAATGTGGCTCTAAAAATGCCTTTTGATGCATACCACCAAGATTTGAAGAGTCCGCAACGATACGGGGTGGCAAACATCCATTTAAAGGAAGGTAGACGTTGGCCAACTCATCGCTATAATGAGTGAAGAAATTTGCTCGAACGGGGTTTCTAATCTTATGTAGTTTTGTGCCGAGTCGATAAAAATCAACCACAAGTCCGTGCGGCGATTGGGTTTTGACTTACATCGTAAATTGTGCCAAGAAACTTGGTTTTTGGCTTCAATAATACCAAAAAATCCTCACGTCCAAAGGTTAGCAATGCAGTTGACGTATATGTGATTTCTGAAGTAGTTTTTGGCGCTGAATCGAATGCACGGTGGCTCGTTTCTCTGCGATCAATATTCTTTTTTTTCCGATACTTTGATGTGCTATGACAATGTGTATTGGTTTTCATTACAAAAAAAAGCCAAGTAATTGGTGTTTTAGTGAGCGAAATTCGAGATTGCTGAGCCAATATCTGAGAACATTGTTGATGAACATGATGAAAAAAATGTACTGTTGGGTTTTAAATGTTTGAAATCTTGTTGGGGGAATCAGAAGGTGGGCAGCTGCCTCACTAAATCTGCGCTTTCGAGTTAAGGTGGGTCAATTGCCCTCCCCTGGCCCCCTCTGGCTACGCCCACGCGCCCCTTCCTTGTTTTCTGAGATATAGCTCCACCCAACCAATGAAAAAAAAATGCCGAAACAGTTGACGGGAAGTTGATCGACTGAAAGGCTCAATTCAATCAACATTGCCTAGTGTTGAACAGTGTTTCACAGAAGTCGATGGCCTGTTGAGGCCTGAAAAGTTGACGAGTGTTGAGTTGATCGTCTGAAAGACGTATCTTATCTCCGTACACTTACCTCGCCTACTCGGCGTTAGGTAAATTATCGCCGTATTTCTGCACCAATCCTGGATTTCAAGGTCTCATGTAAATCTTCAGGAAATTCGCACAAACGTACGATCTTATTTTATCATATTTTACCCCTAAAATAACTGTAAAACGCACATAAACTTTTATCTTGAAAATCCACACTCTTTCGAAGAATTATTTAGGAAAGCAAGATCGTACGGTTGTGCGGAATTTCGTGAAGATTTAAATGAGACCTTGAAATCCTGGATTGATGCAGAAATACGGCGATAATTTACGTAACGCCGAGTAGGCGAGGTATGATTGGAGGGGGGTCGAGGAAACACTTGTACGACTCCCCCTTAATGAGCCAGAATCGCAAAAATGCTCTAATTGGTGTGGTGAAACCGCGTAACTGTGGTTTTGAATTAGGAGACCCAGCGAAATTGGGGGATCGTAAACAATTTTGCGAATTAGGGTTTTAGCGAGTGAAATACGAGATATTTTATTTTTTTAGTGAGCCAGACATGCGAAAATAATTTTTTCGTTAGAAAAACACACAAAATTGGGTTTTGATGATGAAACTCTCACAAATTTCGCGGAATTTGCTCGCTGTAGAACAAATTTTGTGGACCTTGGTTCACTAAAACGCTAATTTCGCGGAGATTTCCCGCTGAAAAACTAACTTCCCAATTTCTGTCTTTTGGGCGTGCTGAGAGCCAAATTTCGTGAGTTTTCGACTTGCAGAAAAGCCAATTTCATGGTGATACCTCATTGAAATAATACATTTCACAGATTTGGCTCGCTAAAAACTTTTTTTCTAATTGTTGACTCCTTAAAAATCTCAGTTTCGTGAGCCCCTTCAGTATCAGACGCCCCATCAGCATGAGGTCTTCTCAGAAAAGCTGATCATCGCTGGTCTACGCGCTTATTAAGTTCTGTATCCTGACACTTTACAGGCCTGTGAGATGTAAGGCTAAGATGTTAGGCTTTGACTGTTAATGACCCTTTATCTGTGCTAATTCAGTTTCTGTGATGGGGGGATGGGTTGAGAGGAGAACCCCAGATATGGTTTTCTGAATTTAGCGCACCTACAAAATTTGTTTTTGAGAGTATCAAAACCACAAAATTTCGTGAGATCCAAACATGGGGTTTTTGTCCTTGGAATAATCGGACCTTGCGAACCATTAAAATTGTCACTGGCCATGTTGTCGTGGAGTTATTCTGACGTCCCAATGTTTGTTGTTGTTGTCTCTCCACAAAATTGTTTTTTATTTATTTAGAGTTCCGGACATCGGGGCTAACTTTTTTTTATGTAGGAGTAGGTTACACAAGGGTTACCTCATCACGATTTGCATAGGATTGCATGGGATTGCTGGGTAGATAACCGTCCATCTAACTAACCTCTTTAGCCCGAGGTCGGCCTCCCTTTCTTTATTGGTCGACTCGATTTTCAGCGTGTCTAGGCCATCATCAGGACCATTATTTAAAATAAGTTTTCGTGTGTCGTCCACAGAGTAGTAGAAAGTTAACGAGTGTGGATGACACTCGAAAACTTATTTTAAATAGTGGTCCTGATGATAGCCTAGACAGGCTGGAAATCGATTCGACCAATAAATGAATAAAAACAATTTTTTTGTGGAGAAACAACAACTGTATCACCCGGACCTTACGAAATGATTTGTTGAGAGTTAAGGCCTACAGATTGGTTTATAAAGCTAATGGATGTTGACAAAATTTTCCTAAAACAAAAGGTCTCCGTGTTCAAGAAACTTCTGGAAACTAACAAATCAGCCCACACATTTTCTGTTCCTGTTCACAAAGGGCCATAACCATTTTTTCGGCCCAAAACATATACATAATTACACAAGCTATAGGCGTGATTCTTCGTGGAGGCGGAGACGAAACGGTTGATTCCGTGACAGGGGCGTAGCCAGCCCCTAATTTAGAGGTGGGCATAGGCAGCTTCACTGCAGAATTTGTCAGATGCTTATAATCGGGGATTAGCCACCAGCACATTTTACACCGGAAAACACATTTTACCCCCTCCTCCTCACGCCATCCATTTCATTAACGAACCTTTGACGTAATCAAACCCCCACTCGGAATGTTTGAATATACTAAAAAAAATCCTTGATTGATTTCAATGTTTAATGTGAGCAATAAATAGTCTTTCTGAAGAACCCTCTTCAAGAAATACCAGAACTTGAAAAATGGGCAAGTTTCCCATTGATGTTTTGGTGGGCGAAATCAGCGAAAATTTTTTTCTAATTAGGATTATTTCTGAATTTGGCTTTCCAGCATTCCCGATATTGATTTTCTGATGAGCCAAATACCTGTAAAATACGAGAAAAATCCGCAATATTAGGTTTTTAGTGAGCCGCAGGCCCTTGAAAATGGAACTTTAGCAAACAGAACCCACCAGCCCAACACATCAGCGTTTAGTCACCTAAAGTACGCGACACGAAATAAGGCGGGTGTGACTCATCGGCCCTCCCATGCCCTGTTGCCACTCCGTGCGTTGTGGGAGGTGATGTGGGGTGGGGTTTTACGAACGCTCACCGGCTCACAGCTCTCCAAAGTGACAACGATGGGAGCGCAACGTTGACAGCCGTGGGTGTAGACTTGAGCTTTTCATCGCATCTTTGGGACTATAATGCGCAACGTTGGTTTTTTACTCGATGAGTCACACCCGCCTTATTTCGTGTCGCGTACTTTAGAAGCGCAAAAACAGCCTTTATTGAGCGAAATTCGAAAAACGTGTTCATTATACACTAAAATCATTTTTTGAGAGAAATCCGCGAGATAGGGTTTTAGCGAGCGAAATCTGAGAAAAAATGACCCGTGAAAATGGTTCTTAAATGGGGCAAAACCCAGTGAAATAGATTTTTCAGCAAGAATATTGCACAAAACTGGTTTTTTAGTGAGGCAAACCTGCAAAAATGCCGTTTTATTGACTCTGACCACAGCCAATAGAGATCACAGGGCTCTCCCCGTTTTCTGCTGTGACTTGCTGAAGAATGCAGCTCTGAAATTCATACTTGAGCACTAATTAACGATTGGTTTTAAGGCATTTACGGGAAGCGGGTGACTTCATCGCACCCCATCATACGGAAATTCACAAACACCTTCAGAAACACATTTGGAAAGTAGAAAATTCACCCCCCCCCCCCATCACCATAACTGAAGCTGGCTGCACAGCCTGAAGGAGGTCCAAAACAGGCGTTTGTTACCAAAATTTCGAATGTTTCCCTCATAACTAGATCTACAGACTCAAATAGACAAACTGTCAACCTACACCTTGGGCTCCCAACAGATTTTGCTCAATTTGCTTCGTATTGTAGCCTGTGGGGACAAAATTTCACGTTTATTCACCAAATTGTCGTTGTAAGAGGCAAAATTAGCGGTTTTTATACATTGGAAGGCTACACCGATTATCAAAAGCTTACAGGAAAAGTGTGGGGAGTTTTTGAATAAAAAATCGGCATTTATGTGGTCGTATTTCACAGAAATGACTCCGTACAAAGCCAATCTCACGAAGTTCGCCCATTCAAAAATCCAATTTTATGGCGTTTGGGTCCTTCAAGAAGGCGATTTTGTGGGTTTCGGTCTCTCGAAGCCCAAATTTCACGGATTGGACGATTAAAGAACCCAATTTCGCGGTTTTGGTTATTTTGGAGAACAAATTTTGCCTTTGACTTCTTGAAAAAAGCTATTATCCAGGTTTGGCTCTTTTTAAAACCAAATTCCACGGATCTGGCACTTTCAGGAACCAATTTTGTGGTTCTTCCAAGTTCAAAGATGTAAATTTGAGACCAGTTTTGTGGGATTCGCTCGCCCAAAATAAATAACTTCGTGAGGCTGGCTTACGTCTATAAGAAGCAATTCCGCTGCATCAAAAATGAAATTTCACGCTTTTTAGGCGGATCCGCCTCCTTCAAAAATGCAATTTCCCCGAGTTGGCTCATTTAAGACCACTTTCGTGGTGTTGGCGCCCTGACAAAACAAAGTTCCGTTGGGTTGGCTCGTTACAAAAACCCTTTTTACGAGGCTGGCTAACCTAAAAGAGCAGTTCCGCCGGTTTCACTGCATTAAATCCTAAAGTTCACGCTTTGAACCTTTCAAAAATCAATTTCACGGAGTTGCGGATCATTCAAATAACCGATTTTGTTGGTTTGACCCAATGAAAAAAGCAATTTCGTGGATTCAACTTCCATCAAGACCCAAATTTCGTGACCGTTCATACCAATTTGCTGCTATCCATGAGAGAAATAGTAAAGCCAGTCTATAAGAAGTCGCTGCAGCAACTGCGGCATTGCCACGGGGCACCCCCCTCCCCTCACTACAACAGCTTAAGCACCTAGGAAAAGTGAATCCCTCAAAAAAGCCCCAGAAATGAATATCTGCTCGCTGGGGACATTTGGTTACCAGAACTGGAATTATCGGAATAAAAAATTAATATAGTTTTATTATTAATTCTGCTCCAGAGCAAATCATTTCCACCCGTCTTCTCTATTAACATATGTTTTAATTCAGGTAGGGCAAGTGGAAATGAACTGCTCTAGAGCAGAATTTTATGTAAATGAAAAACGCTATAAGTGAAAGCAAATACCAAAGTGGAACAACTCCTCCTTCCTTCAAGGAAGAGGAGAGAAGATGAAAGCAAATTTTAAATCTTTTTACAACGGGAATTTAGCTTCTGATAACTTCTGAATTCCCTAAATAAACGACTCTCCACGAGCGAATGAAGAAGGCAACTTCGAGTCTGGCCCCGCTCTGCCAAATATCTGGGACTATAATGAGCAGCACTAAGACTACAGCGTGGTGCTATTTTGAAAATAAGTTGGAGTGGTAATCCAACGGAACGGGGCTTTACGTCCAAGTACCTACCATAAGGTGTCGTGGACGAGGGCGAGAGCACACACTTTACTTTTTTACACGTGAGTTATCATTTTTAATCAAATAATCCAGCCTGTAGTGGGAATCGAACCCACTCAGCAGACGATACCTGGACCTGGACATGAGAGTCGACGCCCTACCGACCTCGGCTACTCTGCTGGGCGCGTGGTGCTATTTTCAGTTTCATTATAGTAGATTTTCACTCCAACTGTTCTATAATTGTGTTTGGGAGGCCCACTGTACAAAGTCCACCTCAGGAACATTAACGCAATGGTCAAGGAGCCTTGTACAAGATATGCGTCACATTCGTTGACATTTTTGATTTATAAACATTATTTCGCAAGCCTTAATTGGTGTGAATCAATTTTTGATTACATTTTAAAGGCATTATTAATTTAATTTAAAAGCGGCTTTACGTGGATTTACAGATTACTTATACTAATATTCTCGGGCAAAAGCATTTATCGGAGGACGACAATCGCGCTCGGGAATCAACCAAATCCGCAATAATAAAGCTAATAATGCCTTTCAACTGATTCAATATGTTGTTTCTTTAGAAATCTGTTGGATCCCTGATAAGTCCTTAATAATTCCTTTTTTGTTGTTCATGGTACACTTTAAGTTTTTAATAGCCCTTTAAACAGTGAAGAGTAAAGCTGCAATTCGTGATTTTGTATTGATCTAAAATGGAATTTATTGCTCGGTACTTGGGGCAACCATTGTTACAAAAGTGTAAAGCCTTAAATAACGTTAAAGTTCCACGTAGGAAACACAAAATGAAAAGATTTAAGGTTTACTTACTTGAAAAGCCCCCTCGTAATTTAGGCAATGTTAAAGAAAGACACCTAATCAACCGAATGCACGACTATTTAATAACGCTCGAACATTTTTTTAAGTATACTGACGACCCCGTTCAGCCCCTTATTATCTTTATTTTTTTATATACGTTTTTTCTTCTCGCTCTCTCACTCACTCACTCTCACTCTCTCTCTCTCCCTCAAATCAATCATATGAACGTGACTTTATCTTTCCACTTGCTCCGTTATTATCGTGTCAATCAATCACTGGCGCCCTCGTGTTGTTCAGGCGAGGCGTTGGCGTGGAAAGGTGGGAGGGGTGAAAAAAAACAACGAAAAAAACACGAGGAAAAAAACACAATGGCTCTTGAAAAACTTGTCCGCCATTTCTTATATACATAAACAGATTGGTGGTGGGGGGGGGGATGGGCAGATCTCCATTTTGAAAATACATTAATCGAAATTTATCTTTATGTTTTGCCAATAAACTTCCCAAACCCTTCAAACAGGGGTAAAAGGTTTACAAGGTAACAAAATATCGGGTAGATGCTCGTCAAAATGTAATTAATTGAAATGTTCTAGTTGAGATATTGAAACTTGTTATTTTATTGTAACTAGTGAATTCAAAGTGCAATTCCCGGGGGGGGGGGGGCTGTATAGAGCAATCAAGTTTGATCGACGAAGAATCGGGCTCTCCCACCCTTTAAAAACCTCAGTGGAGTATTATCTCCACAGCGGGATATGAGCTCCTTTAAAAAAGCACAACAGCGAATCAAAATTTGACACATCCTGCAGTCAAAGTCAACCACGAATGGGTTATTTTTTGCAACTTCAGTAAAATGGCAAATTTGCCATTCTCTTAGCCCTGAATTGGCGTTGTTTTTTTAAATTTTAGACGTGATTTTTTTTCACTTTTATAACCTTAAATTAGCGCGTTTTCTCAATTTTAACCACGGGCTTGGCCCGAGAACAACACATTAGCGTTTTTCTATACATTTCAGTCGAAACGTGAATCTGCGATTTTGTCTAAATTTTGGTCAAATAGCTGAATTGAGAAACCACGAATGAGCGGTTTTTCGCAGTTTTAGCCCCGAATATTAGCTATTTTCCCAAACTTTTTTCCTCGTACTATCCCCAAGAACAGCACATTAGCTCGCCTTCTCTATTTTCCATTTTTATCCAATTAAGGACCTATACAGAAACTGGAGAAAGGCGTAGTTTCTCTATTTTAGCCGGGAAGTTACCTCCAGAAGACTTTAATTTTCTCAATTTGAGCCTTCAGAATAGCGATTTTCGGTGCATAACTTATTACTCACACTCTCAGCCTCACCAACACCAAGAGATATTTCGCTTTTGAAGAAGCAGAACTTGTGAAGAACCAAGGTAAGATGTACGAAATTGTTTTTCCTCAACTAATCAAGCCAGCGAAATTGATTATTTGAATGGGTAGACTCCGCGAAATGACTTTTTGAATGTATCAATAGCTCGAATATTTGTAGTTGATGCAGCGAAATCTACCAAATCATTTTTTTGGGTGAGCGATACCCGCATAGTTGGGTTTTCAATGTGCCAACCCTGCGAAATTTCGTTTTCTCACTAGCTTTTTCATCAGGTAACTAACTCCATGTAATTGGTATTGAGAAGGCCAACCTTGCTACATTTTCATACTTTAAAAGGGTTTTGTTTCATTGGTTTTAAATGAGCAAACTCCTCAAAATTGCATTTTTGAAGAAGCCCGACCCACCAAAATCGCTTTTTGAGTGGAGCCGAACCAGAGAAATATTCTTTGGTTGGATGAGCAAGCCTCCCGAAATGGTTTTTTGATAAGCAAACACCACGAAATTTCGTTTATAAAGAAGCCAGACCAACAAAATTGAATTTTCGAGTGGGCCACAACCACAATTGGCTTCTTTTGGGGCGAGTCAATCCCATAATATTGGTTTTGATTGGGACAAATAAAAAATAACCATGCGCAATATCGCTCTTATTTAAAATGACCCAACACGCTGGAAATTTTGATTTTAAGCGTTTACTTGGTTTGTCAAGCCTGCTAAATCGGGTTTTTAGGGAGTCAATCGTGTGAAATAGGCATTTTGCGGGAAATTGGGCACTGCGTGTGTCAATAATCCGCAAGATTTGGGCTTTGAAAGGGTCAAACATGATAATAATTTTGTTGTTGTTGAAAAAAGCGAGATTCGCGCATTTGAAATGAGCCAACACCCTGGAAATTTTGATTTCAAATGGGTAAAATCCGTGAAGTCGGCCATTTAGAGAGCCAACCCTATACAAAATTGTTTTTTTCTGGAGGGCATGATTTGCGAAATGTTGTTTTTGAAAGATCCATCGTCGGCTAAGGAGCTAAGGACGACAATTAATTCTTGAAATACCAAAAATCCGTCAAGTGTCAAATTCACGAAATTGGAACTTTGAAAGAAACCAAACGTAGGGGCGCGGCGTAGCGTGAGAGCACATAACCTCCCCTCCCGCATTACCACTACATAAGACACTAAGGCCGTTTTCACACTTGAATTCCGGAATCTTAAGTGTCAATGAGCGCGTTTGCCGTATTGTATATTTAATATCCTAATATCGATTCGGGAATTGGATGGCACGCAAACTGGCGAAATTTCGGGGTCACTTTACGCATATTCCTGCTTACCTCAGATTCCTGCGAAGAGAAAGTTGTCGAAGCGTCCTAAGGCTATGACGCTTTCACACTTTAGGTTCCATGAGAAACACCACTGTTGTCAGCATGAATAAATACTGCGTATCTCCGAAACTAACCTAAATCGAACAGCGTTGTCATTTTCACTGCTGGGGCCATATTCAGAGGTGTCGGGAAAAAATTCCGCAAGTGCGGTTGCCAAGACGGGATAATGATATTTCTTATACGGCGCACTTGAATCCCTCTTGCGGCATTTTCTTCCCGACCGTTTGGAATAAGGCCCCTGGTGGTGTGCAGAAGAGATACCCATTGCAATATGCGGACCTGAGTAATGTGTGTTCCAGAGACCTCCACTGAACAACGTTAAGTCCTAGGAAACTGTAGATAGGTTTCTACCGATATTTTACTCACGCGATGCTGGAGCTTCTCTACTTTTCTGTCGATTGATTGCCCCCAAAACCCGGGTACCTGCGCGAAGCAAAAGACATTTGCATCCTCCTCCTGTAACTCCTTATCCTCTCATAACATAAGAGGAATACCTCGGTTTAATCTTAGGAAAGGCTTCACGAATGATGAATTATGTTACGAGAATCTTTCTCGGTTTCTAACTCGTTTTTAGCTGGTGGATCCTAAAAAATTATAATAATGAGCGCTATTGTAGCACTGTGCTAGGGTGGGGGATGCATATGGTGGACCAGAGGACATCTCCGTTGGTAGGGGCTATTCCACGCGAAAAAAAAAAGAAGAATTGCCATTGAGGAGGAACAAGGCGTGGTGTGGGTTAAAGGCCTTGGCACACAGAACGCGACCTGCATAGCGCGGTCTGGTCCGCTCGCCTAAAACTTATGACAACGTGGGTGAGGTATTCCCCGTTACCGTAGTTTTTCCGCGTGGCAGCTCGCGTTCAGTGTGGCAAGGACTTAAGGCTCGGCCACGCATGTGTCAATATTTGCCAAATAACTTAATATAATGCGTTTCGATTCGATGTCCAACTGGTCTGTTTCTATGCAATGCTAGAAATTGATTAGTGGAAGGTAATTGGCCAATATGGACACTTGTGTGGCATATAGAAATAGATTGACGAGAAAATATGGAAAAGGGATTCATGGGACGAGATTTGAACATGAAGTGCCATTAGCGAGGGAAACCCTTAAGACCTCGCCACACAGAATGCCAACTGCCGCGCGGACTGGTCCACTCAACAAAAAACCATAGCAACGGGGTATGCCTCATCCACGTTTTCATGTTTTTTTCTTACGCGGATCTGTTCCGCGAGGCAGTTTGCGCTTAGTGTGGTATGCCTATCCTATAGTGCTTTGTGCGAGGTGGTGCAGTCTTCTAATGTGCGCAGTTTCCAATTTCACATTTAAATAAAGGAGACCAAGTGTGTTAATTCAGCAATAGAGGTACGCAGTTTCAATTTATTTTTAGCATGAATAGTGTAAAAATCTGCTTGCTCTTGGTCTTTTCTCCCAAGGATTGAGATCAAGAGTCTCAGTCAATTGACTCTTTCTCTGAACTTGACGCCGACAGCTAGTAAAGGAAAAAGCAAACCATCCGGAAGGCGAAACGTAGACACCTATTCAATAGCTGAGTGGCTCGACACGCCCACGTACCCGGGCACCCCCCACGTGTTGTCGGGTTACCCGGAACCCCAATCCCGTCCACCTCCGTCCAATCAACCCTCGTCTACTAAACGGATTACACTTTCTCGCCTTATTTATGCACCAATCCTGGGTTTTAAGGACTTATTTCAATCTCCTATTAGGGCGCATCTACCCATTTTGATCACCTTTTGGGTACGAATTTCAAACATTTTGTTAATCGGTTTTACCATTTTTTTTTTTTTTTTTTTTTTTTTTTTTTTGGGCGAAAAGTCCGTCAAACCAAACCACTTTTTCGGCGCGAATAGTCAGTTGCCATTTTTAGGACGAAATTTGTCGGGATGACCTTTTTTACGGCGTGGAATATTCTATGCGATTTTTTTACGGCATGAATCTTCAAATTGACATTCTAGAGTCCGATGGTGGTCAAATTGGTCATTTTTGGAGCCGGAGGTGCCAAGTTTGGTCTTTTCAGAGAGAGGAATGGCAAGTTTGGTCATTTTCGAGCACGAACGGTTGGTTTTGCCATTTATTTTCATGGCCTGAGTTGTCTGTGAAGGCAAGTATGAATATAGGGCCTGTATGGGTATTTTATTTCATGTTTTTGGCCGTTTTTGGGTCCACGAATCGTCGATTTGGCCATTTTTATGTCAAGGATCATCATTTTTTGGCATTGTCATGGCGCCAATCGTTAGCTTAGCCATTTTTAGTGCGCATAAATGCAAATTATTCGGAGTCAGAACTACTTGGCAATATTTATTGCGCAAATTGTCAGTTTAGCCATTTCGAAGGCCGCGTTTCAAAGCTCCTTCGTTGGCGCGTATTATAGTCTGTTTATCCATTTTTACGTTTGGAATAGCTATTTTTAGTAGGTATTGGCTATTTTTTTTAGCAAGCATCAATTTCTCAAGTTCCTTGGCTGAACCGGCTGGTCAACGATAATCTTCTACGGGGTGAAATTGAAGGTTTTGGCAACTGTGGCTACATCCCTTAAGTTATAATATGTAGGTTATGTATTGCCATGAGATAATGTAAAAATAAGGGGCACATATATATTTTGCATCCGCCCCTGGTTAGGAAATGGAGTGGTGAGAGGCAGGGGACGGCTGATGATGAAAGGGGTTGATGGTAAGGGGAGGCGTTAACAATTTATTATGTAGGCACATTAATTTTTCTTGCTTCTGTTTTTCTAATGATTTGAGAGGGGTGGGTCAATATGACCTCTGGATTCGCCCTAGTCATCGTTGACAGTGGCTAAATCCCTAGCGCCATAAAAGTAACCGATTTATTTCCCTCATTTTTAACTTCCGAGAAAGAACAAGTAAGTTCATAGTAGTGACCGTCACCCCCCCCCCTTCTAGCGTGCAAGAGCAAGACCAAGAACAAGACTGAGCCTGCGAGACCAAGACCAAGACCAAGACTGGATTGTGAATGCAAGACCAAGACGCAAGACTTGGTATGCAAGACCAAGACTGTCAAAGTGTTCTTGCTTTTCGCATCACTATGATACAGTGTGTGACGAGCTAGTATTCTCAATATTTGAGGCCTTAATTTGTCACAGTGCTCAGTGCCAAAATTGTGGGTCACATAAGCCTTCATTAGCAACTAAAGAGTATGAATCATCAACTTCCAGGGCACGTCAGGGATCACGTTATCACGTTCTTCAGATTTATCCACATTTTATTTATTCCGTCAGTTATGCAGGCAATTCTTCGGTAGTCTAAGTATTTCTATTACTAGTTGACATTTCAGGAAAGGAAGAAAGCCAGTAGAGTCGTTGTAAAGTCTTGACTTATTTGATGATCTCAAGTGGGTTGGAAAAGTACATTTCTTTTTCCAGTTTGATAGATTTTTTTCGATTAGAATGTTAGCTGAAAAATAATGGGTGAGAATAGAATCTGGCACGGGTTGGTGATTGGACGACAATTAGAAATAATTAGCCGTACGATGGTAATGATACGCCTGAAGTCGTACACTTTGGTAGATGTACGTCGGATAGGCGTCGACAAATTTACGTTGAATGGTAGTCATATATACGTCTCTCAGGCGTACTATTATTTCGGGAAAAAACGAATTTCGCGCCTCAATAAACCTTAATTGAGCTCGGATTGGTATACTAAACGGTGGAAGAGGGGTTCCTTGAAGAATACGTAAAGGGAGGAGAGCCTCGTGTACGTCTACTATCAGACGAAGATCTACCATTTTAAGGTAAATACGGGCATAAGTGTGTCAATGATATAGAATTCACTCGAAAAAAAATAAATACATTTTAAAAAAAAAACAGAGACTGAATAGAAATAAAAAACTATTTCCATTCCCCCAAACCTGACAATTATTAACCGTAATCGTGCGAACTGGCTGGAGACCCCGAAATTTAGTCTAAAAATGGCCTTCTGGGGGGTTGCCATAGAGAGTGAAACACTTTAGGTCGGTTCCATAGTTTCGAGTACTACACTTTTGAAGAAAATCATCTGATTTCATTCAATTTTTCAGAATAAGTCAATGAAATCGTGTGGTTTTCTACACTAGTGTATAGCACTATAGCAAAACAATGGAACGGACCTAACAAGTGATACGATTGAGATAAACAGCTAATATTTACGCACACATGCGTTAATAAAATTGCGTGGGTCAATTCCGTGAAATTTAGCCTTTGGGAGGTGAGACAAGCTTATTTGCTTTTTGAAAGAGACAATCCCGCTATTTCTTATTATTTTTAAAAGAGGGTTTTTTTAACGGACCAAAATCCTTAAATTTTGGGCTTAGGACGTGCCAAAATCCGAAATTTTGCCTTTTGAAGGAACTAAGTTCACGATTTTTTCTTTTTAAAATCATTCCCAATGGGCTTTGGGCCATTCAAAGCCAAAGTTCTGAATTGTCTATAAATTCGTGAAATTAGACCTTTGGGCGAGACAAGCTTCAAACTGTGGCTTTTTGAATGAGTCAAGCCCGCGAAATCGTTTTTTCTAATGAGCGGAACAACTGCGAGTCACCAGGGGAACAAAATTTCAAGTTTAGCCGAAAGTACCAATTTCTGTCAGATTTTGGACAGATTTAAACCGGAATAGCATGATACAATGACAGTTTCCGCTGCAGAGCTGTTAGTTGTACACGGATAACGTATCCTTTTCTGTTTAAATTCAGTTTTTGGGTGTTTGAATTGTCGATTTCCTGTTCGATGTGTTGATTCCGAGTTATGAGTTATTCAACAACCATGCTCTCTTTCTGGGGAGTCATCCTCGATTTCGATCGTCTGCAATAGGTACTTGAGCATCTGACATAATTTTCGGTGAAGCAGCCCACCCCTAGATCAAGGGCTGGCTACGCCCCCGCTAATAGCCCTCTTTCCCACCTTCTTATCATCATAATACTCTTCACGTCGAATCTTTTCCGTCAATTGATTCGAGTTCTTCAATATTGTGAAATCAAATCTCATCGCCATTTCTCCCTTGTTTTTTGTTTTTTTTTATCACAGAGCTTCATTATTATTATTTTTTCAGAGGGAGGGAGAAACATTTCGAAAAGAAAACAGGCACAGACTTGCTTTGTGATTGAAATGACATTAGAAAAAGGGGAAATATAGGGAGAGGAAAGAAGGTACAGTAGTTTTTTTCCTTATTCTCTCCATCTCACTCTCTCCCGAGATTATTTTTCAATCGTCCACCGGCTCTCTCCAGTTGTTTTTCTTAGGGTGTCCGCCTTGTGTAAATAATAGAGTTTTTGCGAGTGTAAATCTACTAGTAATTGAAAAGCAAGTGCTACCAAACAAAGGATTAGTGTGGCAACTTGTCGGGAAGGGTCGGAGGGGGTGAGAAAACGCTCATTTACTTTCGATTTCGAACGGAATCTGCGGGTAACGTATTTTTCCTTCCCTAAAGCTTTTTACTTCCATGTTCCCTACGGGAATGGAAGTGTGGTGTTCGTGAAAAAAATCGAATCCTTTTGTGTGTGTGTGTGACCCCTTCTTGAGGTTTGATCATGAAAAAACTGATTGTCTGGCAGAGAATAATTGGTTGGTTTTATATTTTTAAAGGGGTTTCCGTACCGAAAAACTCAAAGCACTTTTCCTGCTAGACAAATGTTCCTGCTCCCATAATTATCAACAAATCGCGCTTTTTTTCATTGCTATTTTTATAGTAATAACAGCAAGGCTCTTTATTTTGACTTTAGTGATGACACGCTGCTGTGTTGACGTTGAGTTGCCTCTTCTCTATACGAAATAGTCTATAGAGGAGGGGTGTTGTTTGGGAAGGTGCGTTAGATCAAAATATTAACACCAAAAAGTACATTTTCTAACTATATTCCACTGTTGAAAGCGACTGGCTGCAATAACCGATCAGCGACGCCTTCCTTTCTCACCCCCCACCCATCGGAGGGACAACAAAGAAAATGAGTTTTAGGTTTCCATAAAAATGATAATGTACCCCAACCGAAAAAAGGGAAGAGCTGGTGAGTCTGTGTTTAGATTACGAGATGATGATGATGACGAACTGCAGGGAGGCATATAGGACGCGAGAAGAAGGGAATGAAAAGCGGTTGGTTCGTTGGCGGCGGGGGAGGGGGTTTTTATATGTAGTGTGATGGTAATAGCGAGGCCGAACGGTTGTGGGTTACACAAAAGGCACCAACCGCATCCTCTTATTATACTTGTTGTAGGGTGTATGGGATGGAAAATAAATGGAAGGGAGGGAGAGGGGTGAGTTGAACGCAAAAAGAAAACAGTTTGAAGGGTTTTTCTAATGCTAACACCCCCCCCCCCCCAGCAACATATACGCAATCCAAACACCATTTTCATGTGATCGAGATGGATAAAAAGGGGGGAAGCCAATGTTAGATGTCCCTCAATAAGAATAATCGGCCGAATTTTTTTTGCGCAGATTTACTTACTTTGCATAATTACGCACACTACGAAATACACAATGGATCATTACGGACAAATTAGTTATCCAAAATAGCAAGAAGTGAAGGCTCCTCTAACCACTTCCACGCCTTATAGAAAAAAGCGAATTCATGGGGGAAAAATGAGACAGATAACTCAAACAGACAATGATTGGGTGGGTGGAGAGGGTCTGCAGCTTGCAATGTAACTAAATTAAACAGCCTTGTCTTTTTCATCACTTTCGTCTTTTCAATTTCGGCCTGCACAGTACCGCTGCAGTATAAAGTAATTAGAAGAGTGAAGGGTTCCTCCCCCGTTAAGCCATCTTCGATTCTAAAATAGGAGGTCGTCGTACAGTCCGCACAAAGTCCTTCGACTATTCGAGCTTCTCGATTGCTGCTGTCATCTCATGAATGAATTGAAAATGTGAGGACTGCTACAATTGAGTAAATTAAGCAACCCCACTTATTATTGACATGTCATGGAACGAAGGTGTGGAAACTGTAACAAAGTCTTATATAAGACATAAAGGCTTATCCGTGTATATGAGCGATGGCTGAGTCTCTAAAGTTGAATAAATAGCTCAATAAGGGCCTTCAAAGGTGGCTATATTTACTATTAATATTAATATTAAAACCAACTGTAGTCCTAATATGTCAAAAGATTCAAACCTTTTCTCGATCGTTTTAGAGAAAAATTAATCGATTTGCTTTCGGACATTTCATTATGACATATTCGTGTGTAATTTGAACTTAAAAGGAAATCCCACCGTGTGTTTGCCCAGACGATAAGAAGAAGTCCCCCGAGTTGGTGGGGTGAAGGGAGACGAATCGGACCGCATCAGCGGCGGTAAATATCTGAGTATATCATAGAGCTCATCCCTTCAAACGGGGCAACACACTTTGTGACAGGACAGGATTTTAACGGAAAACCCGCTGTCACCTTCCTTTGGTCCCTTTCCCTGAAATTCAGTTTGTTTTTTTCGTAAAAGCAAAAAACACTGTTTTAGCGCGTTCCTGACACGTAAAAACGCTAATTGTTAAATTCGTTTGTACCACTCTAATAACTCTAATGACTCTAAGCGCCAGACAAATCTCATGAGTAAGTCATGGGGGGGGGGGGACACAGTTCGAAGTTGGCAAAAGACAGCTGGCCCATAGACATGACCTGAATTTACAAAACATGCAACCATTTTCATTTTCCCAAAGAAGCCCTGAGAGAGGTCATTAATTTAGCCACAAGAAAGTGACTATACGGGCCACTGTAACGGCCAGATTTTTAGATTTTCCAAGGAGAATTGGAACTCGATAAGTCGTCCCGAAACCGGCTACTCATCCTAAGAAAAGGTTAATTGCAACCATGAAAACAGGATTTTTGGTGTAAAACCTGGGTGTTTAACCCACAAAACAGCAATCACTAATTTCAGCAGCAGAAAAATCGTTAATTCTTCGTCAGACCCTGAATGTGCACAGAAACACAGGTGGGGTGTTCTGACCCTCAATTGATAATTTAACCATAGAAAATGATGTTTGGTGGCACTTCACACAAAATTTCGACATCCTTGGGACTCTATGGAACCTCAAACAGACCCCCCTGAACTTTTGTGACGTTTTTAGGTCAATATCTGAACAATTCTATGCCGGAAACTGAGAAAAAACTTGAAAATTTCTCCCCGGAATCCGCAGATTTTAGGTTCAGATGCCTCGGAGAGCTGATACAGTGGAGCGCGGGGGACGCCCGCCACCATTACTTCACATGGGACTCAGTTCAGAGTGAAGGCTCAACTGAAAAACCATAATGCGAACAGAATTGCCTGAATAAATTAAAATGTATTTGAATTATTCCTTTCCCGCAGGGAATCGAACCCTGACGAGGGATGAGTATAGCGAACCGTGGAAAGGATGGGGAAGGAGGTGGACCAGACGAAAAGCTTAAGAATGCAAAAATGGGGGGTTTTCTGGTTGATTTTCATGCATGTAGGAACATGAAAAGGAGACTTGATATCGCGGGGTTAAGTGAGCGATTTTTAGGGTCATTTTTTTCCAGTCCCATCCAAAACGCCTCTGTATAAGGGGGTCGTCAACGCCGAAAATGGAACGTTTTGCCTTGTCGTTGGCTTTGGACTATTTTTCTCGGCTCCAAAGAGTAGCCTATCAGGGTCCGCTTGTGCGCACTGTTCTTGGAAAGAGCTCAAGGGAAAGTTCTCGCTCTAATTAAGAAAAAGCTCTGGTGCCCGCGCAGTCACTGGTTGGTACAAGTATCTATAGGGGACAAATGGGACAATCGCCCCTTGCGTTCATCAAGCTCAAGTCGTTCATCAAATCAGATGTAATTCCTCGCGATGAAAAATAAAGATTGCGATGTTGGGTTAAAACTGTCTCTTATACTTATAGATCCAGATTTGTGGTTTATCAGGGCCATGGGCGTAGCCAGTGGGGGGCAGTTGACCACCCCTAGAATCAAAAACGTAGATTTCGTGGGGTAGCTGCCCACCCCCAAAATTCCAAAAATATTTACCCTGATCGGGCTAACAGAAACACAAATTTATTATATTTCGCTCCACAAAACCAATTTTGCGGATTTTTCTCACTAAAAAACAACACATTTTCGCACATCGGTTTCACCAAAAATAAAAAATTCGCGGATGTTTGTTGCTGACAAACCGATTTCGAGGGTCGGCTTAACTTGGAAACCGATTTTACTGATTTTTCGCACTAAAATCCCATTTTCGCAAGGTTCGACGCGCAATTTCGTGTGTTTGGGTTAGTTCAAATCGTGTTTAGCCCCGCTGTGCCATACAGACTTATGGTGGGAGAGAAACTGCCAGCTCTGTACACTCAGGTCTAAAATTTAAAGTTTAGCTCCAAAAGTATCACTTTCCGGTGTGGGGGGGGGGGAGTTTCAATTTTTCGACATAAAATCCGAAATAGAAGGCTACAAACGACAGGTTTTCAGCAGATATTTATTTTTTGACGGATAGTGGTCGTTTCTGTGCAAATTTAGTCTCTGATGACCGTGAATTGATGCGATTCTAACCTCCAGATCCTGTTATAAGCCTGCAAAAACGCAATGGTTCATCTGTTATTTTCGCCAGTGAATCTGCCCACAGGCGTGGTGGATCTAGTTTTTCCTCAAGAGGAGTTGCATAGAATCCCCCCCCCCCCATTTAACTCGTGAATGAGCACTATTTGTAGCGTCGAATTGACGTTTTTCTTTAATTTTAGGTGAAACTGAGTGCTTTTTCTCAATTCTAACTCGAACTATAGCCTATTTTCTTCATTTTAACCGTAAAAAGGTCTCCAAAAACCATGAAATAACGCATTTTTGATTTACTATTCTAATTACGGCCAGCACTGGGCATCGCCTATAAACCGCTATTAGGTGCGTTCTGTCAATTTCAGCCGCAAAAGAACCGTTTTTCCACAATGTAACCTGTGAATGAACGCTATTTCTCAATTTTAGCCACGACAATTACACTATAATCAACAAAAAACTGTGACAATTTTGCCAATTCATTTTCCCTCAATTTTAGCCGCAAATTCGTGCTTTAATCTCAATTCTGCCTTGAGCAATTCTCCCCTTCAAATTTCAGCAGTGAAAAGGTCCACATAATACTCATGTTAACTAATTTCGTTAATTTTGATCCGGACGTTGCATCGTGAACCTTAAAATATGTGTTTTCCTCAATGTGCCTTAATTTTAGCCGAAAATAAGAACTTTGTCAAAAATGTGTGCGCTAAGTCGCCCTCTTTCTCGATTGTACCCGCAAACTTGCTATATAAATGTATAAAAACAGTCAATTATCACTTTTTCGCAATTTTCACCGAGATGTTGGTTTGAGAAGGCACCAGTTCGTGGTTTCTCAAACCAACATCTCGGTGAAAATTGCGAAAAAGTGATAATTGACTGATTTTATACATTTATATAGCAAGTTTGCGGGTACAATCGAGAAAGAGGGCGACTTAGCTTAGTGGTTTGAGAAACCACGAACTGGTGCCTTCTCTCAATTTTACCTGCGTGAATGAGCTCCATTTTTCAATTTTAGCCTTGAATTGACATTTTCCTCAATTTTAGCCGCAAATGAGCGATTTTTCTCAATTCTACGTTGAACGCGCAATTTATTTTGTCAATTTTAGCCATGAAAAGAGCACTGTAAACTGTGAGTTAGCACATCTCTTAATTTCGGCCCGGACTTTGGATCACGAAAATCAGCGCTATTTTTCAATTCTAGCCGTGAATGGGTGTTTTCGCTCAGTACTAGCCGGAAAATGTCCTTTTCATGGATTTCATCCGCGAACGAGCACTTTTTCTCAAAACTCTGAATCCGTGTGCCTGGCTGGCTGGCTGCCCATCCCTTGATCATGGGCTGGCTACGCCCCTGATCAGGGCTGAAATTCGCGTTTCATAGCCGAATCAGATTCTGGAGGATTTCCGATAAGTACTTTTGTTTGAAAAGTCAGATTCTGTTAAATAAAAGAATGGGAGGAGGGGATTAAGTTTCCAGGCTACTTCGTTTGTATGCAAGCGAACTTGTCTGTTTCCAGGCTACTTCGTTTGTATGCAAGCGAACTTGTCTGTTTCCAGGCTGCTTTTGCGGTTTCCAAGCCACTTTGTCAGCTTCCAGGCCGCTTTTACAGTTACCAGGCCACTTTGTCAGTTTCCGAGTTACTTGTTGATATAGTTGCCTATAGTTACTCAGTCACTTTCCCAGCTGCTTTGTCAGTTACGAAGTCGCTATTTAAATGTCCACTTCCTTTATTTGTCAATTTACTGACAAATTTTTCAGATTCTTGGCCACTTTGTCAGCTTTCGAGTCACTTTTTCAGTTTCCAGGACACTATATGCACGTTTCCAGGTTACATGGTCAGTTTCTAGGGCACTTCATCAGTTTCCAGGTAAAATTCGTGATATTTGGAGGCTACTTCATAGCTATAAGTGAGAAAAAGCGCTATTTACTACTCTGAAAGCTATTTTACTATTGAAATTGAGAAAATAACTAATTCGCGGTTTCCGGTGACAACTCGGAACTTCGTATCACGCACAGCACACCCACTCCACATGTATGGGCACTAGGAACTGAAAGAGAGTCGGTAATATTGTAACTACGTATGTCGGTTCCGGTCGAATAATGAACAAAACTGGAGTTGCGGCCCACCGAATACCGAATTAAACGTCATAAATTCGTGACTTGACGCTTATTCGACGTCTTTTTCTTTCGCTCGGAATAACGAAAACGCCCCCGCAACTTTACAACCCGTCGGTGGCGAGGCTTCCCCCTCTTAATACACGCACCATTTTCTCCACAAATTACCCCTCGCGACCGGTCTTTAATTAATTTCCACCAGGTTAACCCTCTAACATGGCCTATTCTCTCGTCCTCCCTCCCCCCTCCGACACCCCTCATCATTCTACTCCTTCGTCTCACTCGAGTAAATTACGTCCAATTAATTTCATTAATGGGTCCGGGGAAGCAAAGAGAAAGATGTTGCGGAGTGGTGTCGGTGGGGGGGGGGGGGAGAAAAAGTAGAAGCCGCTATGGCGGAGAATAAAACGAAAGGACGTCAAACGATGAGGTTGATGGTGAAGAAGAGACTTGTGGGTTTGGTTTGGGTGAGGGAGTGTAATGGGGCCCTTCTTCCTATTTTTATTTGGGTATTTACTCTTTTTTTATATAGAAAAAGAGGGGGGGAGCAAGTTGAGCCACTTTTTTTTTCTTCACAGAAAAACCGTTGTACAACTCTCGGTGATTTCCAACCTCTGCACTTGAATAGGTATAATTAATGGCGATTTCAATTACCCAAGCGACCAATTAGCGAAAATTAACGTTCTGCAATGCATCAGAAGAAAGACGTGACTTCGATCAGTGCCAAATAGCCTTTCCTATTAAACTCAATAACAATTTTAATCTTTCCGCATTATGTGATTACACTGCACGATCCGAACTGAACTGATTACTTTGAGAAAAGAAAGAACAAAATTACAGGCGAAAAATATTTGAACGGCAGTGAGAAATTCCAAGATGATTAATGAAAAATGGAACAAATATTTTAGAGTGATGATGGAAGGGCGTACTGCTCAAGCTGAGGGTCAAAGTTGGAGTGAAAGGGGACACTTATTTACTTCGATACACGACCCGTTGTTGTGAACAAGAATTGCTACCTCAGAAACATACTTTTCGGTCATAAAACGGTCCCTTTAAAACTGACTTTAGCTTTGTGCACTTCTTCGAAACCATTTTCATGGCTTTAGCTTTTCAACCCCGATTTCGCTCGTCTGGCTCTTGAACAACCGCAAAATCACAAGTCTATGGATCAGCCTTGAAATGCCAAAGGTATCGTGCCCTTTTCCTTTACGTCTTGAAATTCCATTCGTTTGATTTCCCAACTTCCTGTCTTTCACTGAATCTTCGAATTAGACCAGAATCCTTCACGTTGGGCTAGCACATTTTTCGATAATCGTTTACCTCAATGATGTGATGGTTAGACCAACGTATAGACAAGGATTGCTCATAACGGGCTGGATGGGCGGGCAGGGGGTGCGCCGTCCCCTGGTAAAACAGTGACCAATTTCTCACTTTTCTTTCTCTTTCTCTTTTCGTGTAGTTATGGAAACTATAGGTCCTTATTTTGAAACCCCATCCCTCTCATCGACTGTGCATCGAGCAGTGATGAGCAATCTAGTTCTATATATATCGTTGGGTTAGACTTAACTTAATAGCAATTAAGTATAGTTTTGTAGTCTATTATAGCACTCTCCTTCAATTTCCTCGATATGTTTCGTTATCGTGCCCCCAGAAGATATGATCTTACCCCTCTCATCAAGAAACGGCTCGTCCTTGATAGCAGATTAAGGGCTTTCTATGCATATCGAAAGAAACATGCTAGATGAAAAAACTGCGTGTGACGGGGAACTTCTTATTCGTAAAGAAAAAATAAACGACATTAGGGGCGAGGATGAGGAGGCTTCGCGTTTGACGTTTCGCGAGGAATTTGAATCTCTATTTTAACGTTCTGTCGGCCGTTCTCGTGAATTACTGAATGGCAACAGCAGTCCAGTTGACTAATTCATCGATGACTCGGGGGCCCGTTCCTCTCTCAAATTATGACGACCTTCGACTACCACCCTTGTCTCTTCCCAATTTTGCTGGTGATATGGATTAGTGGCCATAATTTTGTGGTATATTTTCACTGACGTAGTGCACGAGAATCCACGTTATTCAGATTCCTCTTAACCACAGTATTTGAAAAATTCATTGCGTGGGGAGGCTTACAGTCTATAATTGAGTCACTTGAGTTGATGTCAGCCAACTACATCGTAGCTCTCAACTTTCTTAAGGGTCGCTACGACAACCCTGTTCGGTCAATTTTAAGGCACGTCAGAAGCCTCTTCGATCTTCACAAATTATAGAAAGGGAATCACTCCCATAAAATCAGATCATTGCTATATAGATTCGTCTCAGAAACACCTTCGAGAGTTGGGATGTTCTGGTTGTTCACCTCAAAACAAGTAAATTCGAGTCACTTTAAAGGTATGGGCAAAGGTGCATCCCCTCGCACGAGCTGCCTACGGTAGCCAGGCTTTTCGAGTTCTTGGAGGGCAGATTCCAAATACTTGAGCCATTGATAACTAACGCCCCAGTCAGAACCCACCCCTTCGTCTCGTCATTTCGAAAAACAACTCAAAGTTTCTGCTTCTCAAAGGTAATCTCGTTACTTGGCTGTCAACAACAAAGGCAAAGAATGTGCGCTCTGCCACGAACCTCATGCCATCTATTCGTGCTCTCAGTTCTTGAAAATGCCTGTAATTTAAGCAAACAGCTCTGTATCAATTGTTTGGGCGCGAAGCACCGCGTTGCTGATTGCAAATCTGCTTCCATTTGCAAAACTTGCCAAAAGAACACAATTCATTGTTGCATCGACTATCATCATCGCTTTCGCAAGCCCATCGCTATTCGTCGTCTGTCAACACCTCGTCGTAATCCATCGCTCAACCGATTACACATAGTACACACATCGCAATGACGTCATGTGCACCTCAAAATTCAGTCGTTCTGCTGGCTACAGCCAAAATTACAGTTTTCGGTCCGAAAAGCCCATTTCACTGTCACGCCTTGCTTGATTGTGCAGCACAATCTAGTTTCATGACGTCGTCTCTCTGCAGCCGTCTCGGAGTAAAGAGAAATCTTGCTTCAATCAGCGTCGAAGGATTTGATGGAACATCAGTTCCCATTCAGTACAAGGTCGAAGTCCAAATCGGTTCTCGAGTATCGACTTTCTCTCGTAAGTTAGAGTTTCTCGTGGTTCCCAAAATCACCAACTACAATCTTCAGGTGAACATCGACGTAAAAACCCTGCAACTACCCCCGCATGTCGTTCTTACTGACCCAAACTTAGCTGAAATTGGACGAAATTGAAATCTTGATGAGTGCTGGAATATTTTGGGATTTAATGGGGCACGGGCAGCTAAATCTCACTGGGAAGACTTTGTCTCTTCGCGAAACAAAACTTGGCCTGATAATCACTGTCGCTGCTTCCATGTCGCTCACTAGTCATTGTTGCGTAATCTCCGACGTGGCCGTTGAGTCCGCGGACAAAACAATTAAAAAATTTTGGGAAATTGAAACACTTGATAACCCCCCTCACTGACGAAGGGAAAAAGTTTGTGGGAAGAAATCTACGCTTCAACCACATTTGGGGATGCTCATGGTCGCTACGTCGTCAAGATCCCTTTGAAAAATAATGTCAAATTGTTGGGCAATAGCCGAGATGTCGCTCTTGGAAGTTTTGTCAACCTCAAAAGGCGCTTTGCACTGCACCCCGAGTTAAAAGTAAAATATCAAACCTTTCTAGAGGAGTATTGGGGTTTTCGTCATATTGAAAAGGTGGATACGTCCACAATTGCATCATCGACATGTTATTTTGTACCCCACCACGCGGTTTTCAAAGAAACCTCATCAACCACAAAACTGAGAGTTGTATTTGATTTCTCCCGCAAATCATCGTCTAGATACTCTTTAAACTATTTGTCAGCAGTCACTTTCACGGCATCTAATTAGAGCTCGCATCTATCCCGTGCAATTATGTGGAGACATAGAAAAAATGTACCAATGTATGTACCAAATGTAAAAAATGTGTGTAAATGATGGGATTGTCGAAGAGTGGAGCTCGCTGTGCTCGTCTTTGTTGTCACTGACTGAATTAAAGATTCCTCGCTGCATCGCTATTCCTGGAGCTACAAAATTCGAAATACATGGGTTTTCCGATGCGTCGACAACAGCCTACGGCGCTTGCATTTTCTTGCGTAGTTCAACCCACACTTCTTTGGTGGCGTCACAGTTCACCTAGTGACTTTGAAATCTCCACTGCCTCGTCTTGAGCTGTGTGCGGCTCTTTTACTCGCAGAGCTTATTGAACAAACACTGCCGTCGATCGAAATCTTGGACATAGACAAGGTCACTTACTGAACGGACTCTCAAATTGTATTGTCATAGCTGAACGGGCCTCCTTCAAAATAGACAACATTCGTTACAAATCGTGTTGCTAAAATCCAAGACTTTTCGCAACCAAAGCAGTACTAGTCCAAATAGAAGGTTGCATCAACTCTCGTCCTCTCACCCCTTTGCCATCCTGCTTTGACTCCCGCTCACTTCCTCATTGGCAGTAGTACAGTCGAGTTGCCAGAACCAGAACTTGAAACAACTACCTAGCGATCGACTTTCACGTTGGCAACATGTGCAATAAGTTGTACAACATGTTTCGCAACGCTGGCCAACAGAATACCTGCAAGAACTGCAACGACGTACCAAGTGGAAAACTACTTCGAAAAATCTTGAGACTGGAACGCTTGTCTTGGTCGAAAACTATCAGGCGCTATCTCTCGATTGGAATTTGGGCCTGGTCACCGACTGGTCCGCACCTTCGGTGCAGTTTTTCGTGATTGTTTGGTGGCTCCTGCCCCCAACATCTTACTCGTTCTTTGTTGAACTCGGCCGTGGTGTCAAGCCACAACATCCCCAGTCCCCGTTTCGCCCTCACGGTTCTCATCAGTCCAGGGGCCTATTCTGAACGGTCGGGAAAAAATGCCGCGAGCGGGATCCAAGGACGCAGAATAAGAAATAACATTATCCCGCCGTAGAAACCGCTTTTTGCGGCATTTTCACGCGGCTTCGGAATACGGCCCGTGGTGAGCCGGGTTCTCCCTGACTCGGTATTGCTGTGTACGGGGGTGGGGATCATAGTGCAGTGGCACCTCTGTTCCCGGCGAGGGGTGGTCCATCGGCTCCGTACTCGGTTCAATTGCCGGGCTGATGAGACCAGGACCGAGTAGCTCAGGTAGCTGAAGATCTGAGGTCGAAACGGTGACTGGACCGAACCATCGGTGCAATTTTTCCTGGTCACAGACACCCACAAAGGACCCGATGGTTACCTTCGTGTCATCACCGTTCGAACAAATTCTGGGTACTTCAAGAGGAATTTTCGAGACCTCTGCCCTCTGCCAATCGAAGATAATAAAGAAGACAATGCTTCATGGCGGGGAAGACATGATGGCGCGCGCGTGTGTTGTACATATTGCCAACGTGAAAGTCGATTGCTAGGTAGATGTTTCAAGTCTGGTTCTGGCACCTCGACTATACTACTGCCAATGAGGAAGTGAGCGGGAGTCAATGCATTTAGGTCATCGATTTTGTTTTCATGTCTTTACTTGTTTATTAGATTCATAAGTTCCAAAAAACCAGAAATACTTCTCCCGTTTGAATATCTGAGAAATTGAAAGTTTTCTGGCTACGTTCTCTACTACTGTAGTGTGAGAGAGGATTTTGAGGCCAAAACTGTGATTCAAAGCCCAGGCTGGCCATCTCAGGCCCAGAATAAGTGCGTGCAAACCGGTGGAAAACGGTGAAATTTGGATTTGAAAGGGGCGAACTCACGAAATTTTGATTTAATACAAAATAAATACGTGACATTGTATTTTTTTAAGAGCCAAAACAACGACATTGGGGTTCCTGAGAGCCAAAACCGTGAAATTCGGTTTAAATAAGATCGAAACCCACGAAATTCGATTTTGTAATGAGAAAACCCCCCGCGCGAAGCTTTTTTTTTAAATATCAAACTTGGGACTTGTGAAATTTGGTTAAAGCATGAGCTAAACCCTAGAAATTGGTTTTTTGTGAGAGGAAACCGCTCCGAAGTTTGCTATTGAGATGGCAAAAGTAAATACTTACGCCTCGAGCTATCGGCAGTAGCAACAAGAGAAGAAAATGTCAAATCATGGGTGACTGCGAAGGCAATAATCTACCAACAGTTAAGCTCGGTGCACACGATGCATTTTTCGAAGCATTTTTACATGCATGGTGAAAAAAAACATATGATCCCCGGTAGTGACCGGTTGTTTTTTTAGAACAGGCAGGCCATCATGCTTCAAAAAATGCATCGTGTGCACCGAGCTTTAAGCTCGTACAGTCCGTCCTGCCATTTCTGAGGCGCAAATGGTCAGTCTAGTTATATTAGGGCACATAATTATTGCCAGTTTAGCCGTTTTCAAGGCACGAATCTTCAATTTTGCCATTTTTACGCGTTAGTCGTAGATTTAGCCGTTTGAGGCCGTTGGAGGTTTGAGGAATAACTTATTTCTCGTAGCAAGTTTGGCGCTGTAAAAGTTGCTGTCGAGGTCAAAAAGCTCTGGGGTGATGCTGATGGTGACGGGAGGTATATATAAAGTTAGTTTCAAAGTCAAATTCACCTGAACCGAACACGTTTCAGCCCGACTGTGTCGACAATTATTCAACAAGCGGTCACGCAAAGAAAAAACAACACGCTTTTATACGCAACTATATCGGAGGAATGGGGCAATAGCCCCCCCCCCCACCACCAGATCTATTAACACTTGAAGAAAAATGTGACAAAACTTCGTGGAATATCCCTATACACATCGGATTAGTGCATTAATTACTATACTGGGCAAGCTGTAATGTAATTATAACAGGTATCTAGTTCGCATTAGGCGAAGCTTAATCCTTAAGCTATCCGTAATTGATTATGGTAATTCCCCCAATCCATAGTTCCCTCTTGAGAGTAAACTCCGCCAAGTTAGTGCATGGGTGGTGTTTAGATGGGTTAGTTGAGGGGGGGATGCCCACACATGCTTCCCCGCAGTCTGATAGATTATAACAATCCTAATTCACAATTTGCACTATTCAGATATCGCACCGTTACTTCAATTGACCCATAACTGGTGGATGGAGAACTTTGAAGAGATGGAAAGGGGTGCTCATGGGTTCCAAGAATAATGAAACGTTCACCTTTAGAGCAACCTTTTGAACGAATGTCAACATTCCTGCCAAGTTTTAGTACCTACCCGCTATAACGTGCAAATATTGATTTTATTTCAAGGATTTAAAAAATAATTTTGTATCTACATTATACGGAACGTTTATCTATCGGCCCGTTTTCAAGAAATATTTTCTTCTCTTAGATTTTAATTAACGGGAGAAGGAATTAAATCACGTTTTTCCACTCAACATCTTTAGACAAGGTATAAAAGGGTTGGCTGTTAAGAGCTACGGGTGGGGTGGGAGCACAGGTAAAGCAATATATTCTGGGAATTGGGTACAAGGCGAGGGACTAATTAATTATTTTTGGTTGATCCTTATTTTAATTTGTGAGGGGGCATTGGTGGTTGTAGGATTTTACTGTGCTTGGGAATTGAAAAAAAAAAAAAAAAAAAATTGGTTTTCTATGACATATCGGCGTATTCAAGGCGCAATATAAAACAAATTTTAATTATTAACATGCGGTAATGGCCAATCCCTTACCATTAATATCACTTTTCCCCTCCTCACACCATCACACAACCCTTTATTGACTTTGTAGAGAACAAAAAATGTCCGTATGAAAAGAGTTGTGTACGAAATAGCTCGCGTAACACCAGCATAAGGGAAAATGGGGAGAAAGAAAAAGGGACAGAGGGAGGAACAAAATAAAAAGCTTTATGAAATTATTGCTCGTCAGCGAGAAGGGGGTGGACGGGACGGGATTTGCCCAGGGGAGACCACGTGATTAATTATGTTTTGATGAATATGTATGAATCTGTTGGTGGGCGTGGAGAGGCAAAAAAAAAGAAACGAAACGCCGGGTGGATATAGGGGGCAGTGGAGGCGGCACGGGGGAACGACAACCAAGTAAAATATATTGGGGGCTCACCATTGTCCTCGCGTTGCTCCATTGTCCTAAACGTATACGCCATACCGTCACATGTTGCAGAACTTTCAAGCAGCTAAAAAGCGGTAGAATACCTACTGGTGTCTAGCCATGGAAAAAATCTTAATTAATTTAGTACTATTTTTAGACCTATTGCTATGAACACATTAGCTATAGCTTATAAGTCATCCGGATATTCAGAAGATTTTCGGTCAACACCAAATTTTGATAATTTCTACCGTTATTAATCGCGCGACTGTGTCTGTGAATGCGTTTAATATGCCAAGATTTAAGCTTGCGTAATTGTCCTTTCGCGGTTGGTTTATTCTAGAGCGGCGGGTTTTCCCAAATTAAAGTGCGTTTTCGATTAATTCCTCTTAATCTCGGGACTAAATCACAAAGTTTCTGGCAAAGTCAAACGATATACATTTCGGTGAGGGGTGGGGGCGGGAGAAGTCCCAATCAACTCGCGCCTTATAGTGTGGTATTGGTGGAAGTGAAGACGTGAGAATGGTTGGGGGCGAGGAAGAAAAGATGGGGTTAAAGAAATTTGCAATGCAATTAGTGGAGTTGCCTGCTCTTCTTCATCTCATCTCTCTTTCCTTTACCCGACTGCCTCTACCCTTCTCTCCCTTCGCAGGAATTATATTAACAGATTACTGATAAGGCTTTAGTTCTCTGCGAAAAAGGGATTAGTATGGAGATGGGAGGAAACTTGGGGGTCTTCGGGAAAGGCAATATCAACCCCCCCCCCCTTTGGCAGCCTCGCTCGTTTATGCGCCTCTTCCTCATCTGCTGGTGAAGTGAGAAAGAGGGTTAAACTCCTAATAGAAGTGGGCCGGAGGGGGTTGAGAGGTCATTTTAATTAGACGACACCCTTCCCCTTTCGCGGCGGGGGGGGGGAGACTCGAAGTATAGATAGTGCCCACTAATCCCAAACGCTCGGTAGTGGGCCTTCAAATATATTGGACCACGCCAGCTCCCCCTTAAACTGATAACGGCCCATAAACATTCCCGCCCACCTTTCGGAGTTTAACTCAAACAAAAGACCCTGCCAAACTGTAGCATAATGAAAGCGGAGATTCAAATCGAAGTTATTGTCACCAACTTTCTATTCTATTAATTTGACGACAGTAAGATGATTCTCCCGCGAACATAAGAGGTTCCGATCAGAAGTCACAATTATTAACCCTTTTGGAGTGAACAAATCTCGGTTTCAACATTTTATGGAGGGAATCGTGGGAAAAGAGGGTTTATCGGTAACCAGTGTCAACATGTGTCTGATTTTAGTGATTTTATGAGTAAAGCTAAGTTTCCGAGAGAAAACAATCTTGGCAAACAGTTTTGATTGTTTTTACCACCCGACAACCCCGTCCCTCTTCAAATTAAATATCCAACACTTTACTCGTCATAATCTTATTTATTTCGTCTGAAGGAAGTGGAACTCTGCCAAAATGACAGTCGACGGCGGAGGGTTCGTTACACTTCTCAAAATGTTTCACATTCTGTCAAATCGTTTAATCCTACGCTTGGGGTGGAGTGATTGAGTAGGATGAGAGGGAGTGGAGGGGGTTCCATTTTGGTAACGTTAGGTTATTTCTCGCTTGCATAAGCATTGTTGAAATTGTTGATTATTATTGCTTCCTCGCACATAGAACGTTTCAAACGGGGTCACCTTGCTTCGACGACTCTCTTCCTGCATGACCGCATTCGAGTAAATGAGCGAAGGCAATGGCGGTCTGAATGAATAAAAACGCTCTTGTTTCCGTCTGTCATCATTAAATGTTGGGCTTTATCCTATCAAAGGTTGAGGGGAGGGTGCCTGATACATAAATATCTACGTTTAGGCCAAAAAACTCTATTTTTTCAGCACCCACAACTCTCGATTTTGCAGCACCTTTTCAAATTTTGTAGTGGAATTGACAACACGGGGCATTTTCTTTTGAAAAATATGGCAATCAACCCCTGTAAACCGGATTTTAAGCGGGACCGAATTCACAAATTTGGCAATTAAAAGCCTATTCGGTGGATTCCACTCCTTTACACATCATTTCATGCGGTCCGATCCTTCATAATTTCGCATGTCTGGTGGGTTGGCTGCTTTACAAATCCAAATTTCATACGTTTGGTTATCTCAAAAGCCGTCTCCAGACCCTTCATACCTCAGAAAACCCACTTTTGCGGGTTTTGCTCTTCAAAATAACAGAACTTTGCGGGTTTTGTTCTACTCCAATTTTAATCACAGGAACAGCCAGAGAAGTTGTCCTCGGGCTGCCTTCGCAAAAACGGCAAAAAGGAAGGCGTTTGGCGCGCAAATTACTCCCTTCGTCTTTCTCTTACCTCACCCCCCCCCCTAGTCTCCAGCCACGTTTCCTCATCATTACTATCACTCATACGAGCTAATGTTCGTTGCGTTTACGTGAATTGAGCTATCATTGAACTTACTGTGAATACTCACAGAAATTATACAAGTATAAATTGGAAGATCGCACTCAGGGGCCAAAATGACCCCCTCGGCCTTTCTAATAATAGCACACCATTAATCCTCATTGAATAGAAGCAAATGAAAAAAACTGTGCTGTCATTTACGTAACATGTAATTATGAAAAGTCACAAAATTTGAGGCGCTTTGGATTTAGCCTGCAAGAGTTAAAGCATTTTTTCTACGCTTCGGGGATCAAAATGACCCCTCTGGCCTTTCTAGTGAAACTGGCAATTCGTGTCATGAGAATGGCACTATCTACTATTATTTGCGCCACAAAAATATCCAATTTCTCTAGCGCGCCAATGAGTCAATTGATGTTCCTCCGACCGGGGACGGACAGACCCTAAACAGACTATACATTCTCACCCTAAAAAATGGCAAAAATGGCTGTTCACGCTCCAAAAATAGTCGAACTGTTCATTTTCTCCCTACAGACGGCGTATATAATCTGACGATTCGGGGCTGGAAAATGCTTAAACTGATGATTTTGTGCTCTGAAAAAAGCCAAACTGGCCCCCAAAAATATCCAAACTAACCATTCGCGCCTTGAAAAACGACAATTTGCAATATATTTCTGGGCAAATAGGTGATTCAAGACCTAAAATTATGGCTTCGGAAAACGCGAGGAAATCTTGAAATCACCATAATAATGTCCCCTCACCCACTCAACTAATAATTTCACACCATAAACTGCCAGTACAGCCGCACGCCTGTGATCAATCAATAACGAAACTGTGTTTATTTCGTGGAAATTTGGCCTGCAGCTCAGCCATTTTCAAGGCATTGAAGACTCAGTTTTGGCAACTTTTGAAGCACGAATGGTTGGTTATTATTAGACATTTTCTGGGAGTGAATCAATGCGGGCTTGAGGGAGTGACGACGCCAAGGCCATAACTGGGCTCCTATACGTCATACCCAATTACTCGTAGAATCGGAAGGGCTATAGTTCTGCTCCTTAAACCTTGCCCTCCATAGCAATTGCAGCACTCGGACCTACAGAAACCTTTTCTTTTCGTGACTAAAAATGACCTGAAACCACAAATTTTGCGAATTTTAGGCCTGAAACTTGCAATTTTTCGAATATTCAGCCCGAAAACTTTCAATTTCACGGAACCCGAAACTTGTCATTTCGTGGAAAAATTACGATAAAAGAGTCAACATTTGTCGTGTTTGTCACGTTATGGTCCACGATGACCAGAAGAACAGAACGTACTGGGAGCTCGTCGACGGAGCAGCTCCCAGCAGTCACGGTCTCCTGATACAAAGTACCGAAAATCACCTCAACAAAGGAGAAACATGGCTAATCAATCGTCAGGGAATATGCGCTAGTAGCGGAGACGACTAGTCCAGGTTCCTCTAAAATAAATTGACCCTGGAACTTGCAATTTCACAAAAATTATGCCTGAAAACATTCAATTTCAAAGATATTTGCCTCCAAAATGTTGCAATTTTGTTGGGGTTACGGCGAATGGGCCTCGTTAGCTTACGAATGCGGTTGGTCTACGGTCTAGCTCACAAAAAAATAATTGCGAACTCAGCAATTTTACGGATGTTTAACACAAAAACTTGCAATTTTATTTAAATTCAAACCCGAAACTCGCATTTTTGCAAGAATCAAGACTCAAAGGCCCGAAACTGTCAATTTCGCGTAGATAATCTGTGAAATTGTAATTTCACTCAAATTAGACCTTCAATATCTCAAATCAGGAACCGAACATGCAAATTCATTTAATTTCACATTTGCAAATAAATTCAAGTTCACATTCAAACTCAGAGTCAAAGTTACAATAGGTAAATTATTGTAGAAAAACTCAGTTGTAAAAAAAAAAAGTTCGGACGGACAGGATTGCCCAGGATTCACGCCGTTTCGTTGAAATTAGGACATGAAACTTCCAAAAACATGAACATTCCGTCGGGGAAATTCCAATATCGTGGATATTTACCTTCAAAATGTCGCAATTATGCGACTATTCGTCACAAAACTTTGGTCACTGCCGGGGCCGATTAGGCCAGGTTCTGCAGTCGCTGTGAAATATTCCCGAAACTCAAAATGTTGCGAAAATGAAAGCCAAAAACTGGCAAAATTACGCGAGAAAATATACCGGCCACTAGTAATTTCACTGATAATTAGATCATTCCACTGATAACTGGCCATTTCACAGATTTATATCCCAGAGTGCGGTAAAATCATGGCTACATTTGCCAGGCTTTGGCGTGCCGGTAGGCTGGCCCTGGGTCCATGGCCTCTAAAAATGAAAAAGTCCCAAAAACTTGCAATTTTGCGAAGGGTAAGATTACAGTTGATTTGAATCACTCCTCTTGTATGTGGTCTTGTTTACATTGATGACTAAAAATAGTGGGTTTCACCCTTTAAACCCAAATTTCGGAAATTTGGCGCTTCAAAAATTACTTTAAAAAATCGCCGGCGCAATCACTATGTGTAGAAAAAAGACCCGAAACTTGCCATTTTGGAAAAATTAAGAAAGACCATGAACTCACAAGTTTAGAATATTAAGACCAGAAATTTACAATTTTGCAGATCATCATTTTCTTTACTTGTCCGACAATCAATTAATAAATTTTGTTTAGACGACCCTGTCTCGGACAATTATTGGGATCACTCACCCCTCACCGCACCACCCTAGTCACACCTGTGAATTCTAGGGGGTGAAGAGGCTGAAATTAAGAAATAACCCTTTAAGGGCCAATTTCACCACCGGGAGTTAGATTCGAGTTACCTAACTCTAACATTGTTTACATAAATAGTGACGCCTTTTTTCAGTTAATTCTAAGTTAACGTAACTCAAACCTTAACTCTCGGTGGTGAAATCCACCATATATGAAATACCCAGGTACCATGAATTACTTGTTTTGAATTGATTGAATTTGATTGAACAAATTGCTCCCAAGGTGGGATTCTAGCTCTGGATCTTTTGTGGATTCGCTCTTTGCGTGGACTCCCGGGTAGCTCAGTTAGTAGAAGACTGGCCGCGAAACCAGGAGGTCGAGGGTTAGAATCCCACCTGGGGAGCAATTTTTTCTCAGAACTCAAAACAAGTACTTCATTTAAAGGTTAATTTCCTAATTTCTGCCTTCCCACCCCCTCGAATTCACAAATGTGACTTGGGAGGTGTGGTGAGGGGGGAGTGATCCCAGTAATTATTGTCCGAGACAGGGTAGTCTAAACACAATTAATACATTTTGCAGATATTTAGCTCCGAATGACGTGATTTAGCGGATTTTCGTCGAGGTTTGGGCACTATCGAAACAGGCTAGACATCCACGCCCACTATACCTAATGTTTTTTTCAAACCCTGGAGTAACTTTGCATTTCGAAAAATAAATACAACCAGAAACGTGTTATTTCGTTGATATTTGGTCCCAAAACTTACAATTTTGCAGATTTTCATCTCCGAATGTATACAAATTTTGTGGCGGTATGGCGCCAATGTTGCAATTCAATACGCCACTAAAGTTCAACGTCACAGTTTTCAGTTTCGACTCACAACTAAAGGTTGTCAACTTGCCAATTTTAGCAACATTCAAAAATTCGTTGTGGGTTTTGTGTTTTTTTACATTTTGTGAAATTTGAAGACAATTAGTGCTAACCAGACATGTTAATGGTGAGTAGACGTCTATTTTTCTCAGCCTAGATAGTCGGATCTTGAAAATACCCTGCACTTTTGACTAAAAAAATGTTGGAATCCTATCACCCGGAAAGGAGCCGGTGGTAAAGCCTTTATTTACGCAACTGATTGCTCTGTGAACGATGTCCGTACAACGGAGTGTTACCAAATACTTTCTATGATAAATAAATATTTTAATAAATACATTTCTATAACAAGAGAAGCCGTCTACAACTCTTCCCCATTCCAATATAACGAATAGAGGTGGCAGGGTGTTCTGTTCTAACCTTTTCGTTTGTTATGAGTTGGGATAGCCACACAAAAAGCGAACCTACCTTTTGTGCCGTATAAATACAATACCTATTTGTTTATTGAACGACTTTTATCTACTAATGCCCGGGTCGACCACATGGGCTTAAAGTTCCGTTTGAGACTAAGCTGAGCTTGATAGCTCACACCCCAATCAGAAATTAGCATTTTGAATACAAAATCATTTAAACCCTTAGCAAGGTTTAAACGGGCATTGTCGACCTAACCCTTATCATTCAATGGTACACCTACATAGTATAATCACGTTTATTTCACGCACTTTTAAAGCAAACCAATCAGGTTCTGGGGTCTTTTGCAGTTGTCTGATGCCAGTCCTGTATGGGAATGAGGGGGGGAAGGGAAATTGTCAGTTTCCAAGCGAATTATTGCCAGTGTGCTAGACAGAGTGACCGTTGGTAGCTCCAAAGTTCTTCGTTCACAATCACCGCACCATGCAACTGTTAACCATAGCCTTAATCGAGATTGTGCCTCTATCCGTGTCGGTACACGTGTGCTATCAAATCTCACAGGATCTCTGTAATAGCCCTCCTCCTCGTCGCGTCACCCGTTGGCCCCTTACGCATTTTGTCCTTACCTCAGGTCATGTTGAATAACCTCTGGAGCCTTTTTGTACTGCATGACACGCGTGTTGTAATGGTGCATAATCACTTTCTCCGAAGAAGTAGCCCACCCTAGATCAGAGACTGCGAATTTCATTCTTATTCAGCTTAGAGCCAGACATGTCTCTTTCTTTTCACAACGCCCAAATCGTTTTTTTTTTCTTGTTATTTTTTATTTCATTTTTGCTATCCATTTTTTGCTAAAAAGTTACACACCCTCCTCGAGTAAGCCGTTCGATGTCAGTCGTAAAACTATTTCGCGCCTAAATTCACCCTCCCTTCAACGACTCGTTGAAGCCTGAAATGGACCCATCATTCGTATCAAGAGAAAACAGTCACCCTGCACCCTCACAATATCGGCCGTTTACCCCTAAAAAAGCTCGAAGCGACTGTGGGAGAGAATTCCTAGGGGCTTCAAGAAGAGGCCTAGTCAATAGAATGGAATATTCTAGAAATACAAATTCCCTCAATTTTTCTTTGGACTAAATTTAAAAGATTATTGTTTATTTCAAAAATTATCGCTACTTTTTAATTTATCGCTCAAGTCAACACAGATAATATGTGCACGTATCTTTCAAATATAATATAAACTAAATTTTAGTTACGTAATTTGGTGTAGAGCAGAGTATAGATGTGCAAAACAATAAATAGAACAATGTTGACAAAAATCGGTGTGTAGGATATAAGCATACGGGTGCGCACACTTCCCATTGTCCCTTTATACATTGCCTATTGATACACGGAGGGCGTTCAGTGAGAAAAGGGCGGCCCTCCCTCCTTTTTTTTTACTAAGGAAAACGCGTTATTTATGTATATTTCACTCCCTTTTCATACCCTTACTGTCATTAGCTATCATAACACTGATCATATGCTCACAATCCCCCGCATCTTTCTCTCATTCTCCTCCCACCTAACCCTCTCAAGGGACACGTTACACGCTCCATTGTCTCGTCCGATCACACCATCCCCCTCACCCCTTACACCCATTGCCAATGTTTCATCCTCCAACGCCACACACTACTCATCTGTCTAACTGTCTTCTCCCTTCTGCTTATTAATGTTGTCATTTTGGTTGTTGGGCGTTATTAAACTTGCCGATATTGTACAAGAAAAAATGGGTAGAAGAGGGAGAGGATTGTATTAGAAAACTAGTTAGGAAATTGAAGACACATTGCCACGGGTTTTTTGTTTTTTTTTTTGTCACTCTTTTCCATGGGGCACAGATAAAACCCCCAAAAAAGGGAGCTGAAATGAGGCTAAAAGTGAGTTAGAACGGAAATTGGATAAAAACAAATCTCAGGTAAAAAGGACAGTGCGGGTGATGACGTAATGGAAAATACGGAAGGGAAGTGTTGCACAAAATGGATGAAAGAGACGACAGGTTTGAAAGGGAGGAAGAAGAGAGAGAAAAAAGTGTTGTAGGTGTCTGTTTTATGTTATGTTCCTTCGGGTTTTTATACTACAGAGCCCACACACATACTAGTAAAGCTGGGTGGTGGCTATGGCTAATATCACACACTCCTGTTATTGCCATCGGCTCCACTGCGAGTGAGATTTTTATGGCTTTTTTTCTGGAATTAGACTCGTAAATACTCGTATTTGAGCCCTCTTTTTTTTCACTCTGCGCGTTATTATCATACGTTATCAATTCGGGAATTGAAAATGGCAGTAAAAAAAAAATTGGAGAGGGGACGGTGGAAAAGTTGGGATTTCTCTTCCGATCACAGGGAATTGAGCCCTTCTTTATTTCACCACCTGTAACCACACGTTTCGATGAAGAATGTTAATGCGAAAATGTACCTAATAACTGTTACCTTTTCGATTGCTTCAATAAAATACCGACCCATTTAGACCTTTTATTTGGATATTCAATGACCAACCATTTTCGTTTTCAATAAAAAAAATGGTTGTCAACGGACTGATAAAGGAATTTTGAAGAATTAAAAAAGCTCTTGCACTGATAAGTTGTGTACCCCTCCCTACGTAATTTTATCAGTTGGACTCCAATTATAAAAATATAAAACGGTCACTGAACAAAGAAAAAAAAAATCGCCTCAACTCGTCCCCTTTTTCTGTCAGTTACTGCCAAAACTAAACATCGCAGAAGGCAAATTGAAGGACGGGCCTCTAATCCAAAAAGGTTCTCTCCCTTTCTCCCTCACACATGCACACAAACTCGGTTCTCACTTCCCTTTGGAAAACGTTTCTACGTGTCCTGCCCGAGATAAGACCCCTGGGATTGACACCGTCCAAGTCCGTATTTAATTGCGTTTTACTTTGCCTTGGTCTCTCGTGTCACATTCTTGACACTTGAAATATTGGTAGGCGTGGTGCGGGCTGGGGGGATTCAAACAATGGAATCGATTTTGGCGTCAGTTTTGTTGCCGTCGTTGCCCCCCCCCCCAAACAACGGGTTTATTCCCGAAATTTTAAGAAGTTAGGCAACAACCCGCAGAACCCAAAGGTGTGATTTGGGGAAATAACTTGAATTCAAATGATTCGAGTTCAGCGTAGCACCCAGTTTTAACAAATTAAATAAATAACGATATTTGTTTTCTTTAAAACTAGCTTATGTCCTCTATTTATGAATGCTATTTACTTTCGATATAAGTTTCTGTTTTTTTGATGGTGACAACCTTAAGGAATATTAATACGGCAATAAATCAACCAGAAGTTGAGTTCGTGTAGGATCAAGGGGAAAACGGGTGTAGGGTGAGAGATGAAAAGGGGAGGGTTCCATTCGTGCTCTGCATTTCCCTTGCCTATTCATCCGAAAGGGTAGATGATGATGTCGGTGAAGAAGGAGGGGGAGATCCGAACTAAATAAGATTAGTAAAATACACGCTCAATATATATTTAAATCATTGAAGAATCTATGGAAGGAAGTGCGGGTGCGGTGAAGTGAATGGTAAGGGTTTAGTTTGGGGTGGGGTTGGGGCACAGGGGTTATAAACTTTGATAGGATTTTATCACGATGCGGATGTTATTGTTGTTCGAGATTCCTATTTCATTTCTTTGAAAGAATCTGGTTTGGGAGGAGGGGAAATGTGTACATTAAGGGTGGAGAGGGGAGGGATCCCGTGATCATTAATTCCGGATTTAACGCCACATTGACTGGGTTATAAGGGAGAAAAGTCAATTTTAACTTGTTAAACCTCCCTCCCACACCCTCCCACCTAGGGAGCACCGCATTACGACAAACCACATCATTCCAATTTGTGAAACACCCCCGACTGTCGTATTGAGAACAAAACGATAATCCTGGAATGACTAAGATGTTTTATTTTTCTTAAAGCAAGCCGATTGTGATTTCTCAGGATAATGAATTAAGTGACGACATATGCACCGCCTAATTGCCTAATTAAAAAACCGCTCGCTTAATATTCTGGGCACACAATCGACTATCCCCAGTCGCAGGATGAGCCTCGATGCCGCCGGACATCAATGGCCCACTTCGAAGTAAGGAAAATCGCTCACTGACCGAAACTAACGCTCTCTGGACGAAACTGCGCATCCTGGGGTTTCATTACCGGGGAGATCCCGAAAATTGTAACTTATTTCCCATCAGATAAGCCGTTGAAGGGATTCTCCATGAGGTTCGTTATGGCGTCGATTAAATTCGTTATGGCCCGTTTTCATAAAAAAATTTCCCGTGGATGGCCGCAATCGACAGCCGCGAAGTCCAGACAAGGGCCTCAACGCGTGTTGACACTCACCAGCGACCAGCTTAACTCACAGGAGTCAAGAAGATTGTCCAGGAGCCATGCAGTGCCGGCCTCAGACATTTGACGACCCCGGACGAATTTTGTTAACCAGTGCTCCCTTGAAGTTGTCTTCAAACAACGACAACGTCCAACGTGCCACAACAATGTCAGGAGCAGCGATTTGGCGTTTTCTCAATTTTAATCGTGAATTAGTGTTTTTTCCCCACTTCAGCTCTTCTTCTCAATTTAATCAATGAATTATGAATTTTCTCATATTCTAGCTATGAATTAGTGACTTCCTCCCCGTCGTGAATTTGCGATTTTTCTTCTGTTTAGCCTTAAATTACTGATTTTTTTCAATTTTGCCGTGAATTCGTGTTTTTCATGATTTAAGATGCTGATGAACGATTTTCACAGTCTGTTGTTTCCATGAATTAGCCTTTTTCTTAATTTTAGCCGCGAATTAGTGATTTTCCAATTTTTAGCCATTAATCGGCACTTTTTCTCAGTGTGAGCCACGAACTTGCATTCAAAAGTCGAGAATTGGCGTGTTCGTCATTTTAGGCGCACATCAGCTGTGAATTGTCTATTTTGCATCATTTTAGCCGTTAATTAGTGTGGGCGTATTTCGTAATTTTTTAAACTGCGATTTATTACTTTTCCTACGCTTTATCCGCGATTTCACAATTTTTTCTTTATTTTAGCCGCAAAATAACGTTTCACCCTGCGAATTAGCTAAGTAATTTTCTTAATTTTAGCCGTGACTTAGCGATTTTTGTCGCGTGAATAAGAGATTTTCCTCAATTTCAGCCGTGAATTAGCCACTTATCTCAATGTCAAATTAGCGTTACTTCTCTATTTTGGTCCGGAAGTTGCATCGAGAAACCTCGAATAGTGTTTTTCCCCAACGAATATTAGAACTTTCCAAACTTTTAGCTCCTTTCACGTGGTTGGCTCTGTGAAAAACAAAATCTAGCGGCTTTGTCCTTTTTCAGAAATCAATGCACCCCCGCTTCTATACCCAAACGTCGTTGGCTTAACTGACCAGTTTTGTTGGGGCTCCTTAAGAGTGACAGAATCGAGTTTCGTGGGTCTCCCCCCCCCCGCGATCCACCCTGTGAGACGATTGTAGGGTCGTAGAGACCACAAAGAAGGCTACCAAACGCTGAGTCATGAAATTATTCCCTCTCAGAGGAACGATCTTGTCGAACGGCAGGCCTCCAGCATAGGGCTTCTAAAATTGAGAACAAACGATTATTCGCATTAAAATTGAGAAAGCGCGGCCCCTGGAAGCAATTTCGTGGCTAAAATTAAGATACACCGCGAATTCACGTGTAAAATTGAGCAAAAGTGCTCATTCATAAACTAAAAGTTCACTATGATCACAAAATTCATTGACAATCCCGTCCGGAAAGTATGGGAATTGTCTATTTATTTAGTCTCAATAAGCTACCGATTTTTTGTTGTTGTTTTTTTGTTGTTGTTCAAAACGGGTCCTCTGAGGCCTCGTACGTATTTCTCTCAACAATAAACGCGTCGGATATAGACAGTGTGTTGTGGGGAAGGGAACACTGATTGCATGAAGCTCAGGGCGCTCGGCCATCAAAAAAGGCCCTAAAACTTTAATTAACGTTACTCAATACTTAAATTTCTCCAAAAATGAGACCAGAAACTTGCCTTTTCATTGAAATTATACGACCCGAAACTTTGTTGGAATTATGACCTGATAGTCACACTTCAAATTTCGACTCTGTTGGGGCCGGCTAGCACTGTTGAATTTGCCGCCACGACAAATGCCCCAAAATGTGCAATTTCGCTTAAATTAACACCGGAAGACCCGAAGCTTGCAGTTTCTCCGAAATTAAGACCAGCGACTAATAACTTGCAATTGAAAGTAAACGCAGAATGATTTCAAGAGCCGAATGGTCGAAACTAGCATACAAGAATTTTATACAAGAATTTAAGGACCAGAAACATGCATTTTCGCAGAAATAAGATCCGAAACTTTCAATTTCGTTGATGATTGTTTGCAGACTATGGCCTTATTTGGGACCAGCTAGAGCCTGGATTCCACCGTACAAAATTGACCTCGAAAGTGCAATTTTGGCTTTAATAAAAACCCTAAACTTCCAATTTTGCTTGAACAAACAATTTGACAAACAGTCAATTTCGTGTACATTCAGCCAGGAAACTTTTAATTTCACTCAAATTGGGACCCCAACTTTAAAACTTATTCAATTTCAAATTTAAAAAAAAAATCAAGTATAAAACCCCTGAAATTGGAAGTTTCACTGAAATTAGGGCGTAAAACTTGGAATATTGCTAATATTCAGACAGAAAAATTCAATTTTCACGGAAATGTTGCCGATTTTTTCTAACTTTGCGGCTTTTGTCAGACTTTATGAGCGCTCTTGTGGGCGGACTGCTTGTATGGGATCCACGGCCTCGAAAAAAAGGCCCGAAACTTTCTATTTCATTGATTTTTTAAATTATTTTTTATTACTAGACCAACTTTAAAAGATTTCACAAGTGCAATGAACATCAATTTGTATGAAATAACTATATCACAGGGTTTGTTAAATCACAGGAATTATCACATGAGTAGTTGGTCTTGGAGTAAACGGGGTCGTAGTCTTCTTGAAATCCGTTGGCCCAATGAATAATAGACCGCTCGTTCCACGGTCGGCAGGTTTGCGTGGAATTTTTTGAATTTCGAGATTTCGAGACGATGTGTTCTCTGATCATGGGCAGGTTTAATTCCCTGTGGAGCTGAGTGTTTCTTACGAACCAGGGGGCATCTGCCGCCGCCCTTAGTATTTTATTTTGGATGACCTGTTACCTGTAGCTTGTACAATTTAGACTTTGCAGCAGCTCCACACACTTCGCTCCCATATAGCATCAATGGTCGGATTACAGATTTGTACACGATTACAAAGAATTCTGGTTTCAATCTGCTTTTTCTGTTTAGTATGGAGTACAGTTGCCGCTGCCTTGCATAGCATTCTCCCACTTTTTTGTTAATGTGTTTTCCCACGGTAGTCGTCTGTCAAGATGGAGGCCCAGGTATCGCACCGAAGCTTTATTGTCGTTCCATTTGAGGTTGGTGTTGCCTAACTGGAGTTCCGGAGGATTATTTGGAAAGCGAAGAGTGAAAATTTTCGCTACACATTTGTTGTGGTTGAGGGTGATCTTCCATTTTCTCATGTACTGCTGGATTTCTTTCAAAGCATTTTGAGCTGCGTCTCGTGCCTCGATTATATTTTCATTGATCGGGTAGATGGCAGTGTCGTCGTCCGCAGGATCCCTCGTGTATATATTGAATAGCATGGGGACCAGAACCGAGCCTTGTGGAGTACCAGCACGAATATGTTTCGTCGTGGAGACGCTGTTGTTTATTCTGACGAAGAAGGACTTGTGGGGCAGGAAGGCGCACAGTACCTCGTATATGTATTTTGGAAGCCCGGCTTGATTCAGTTTGAATTTGAGTCCTTCGTGCCATACTTTGTCAAAAGCTTTTTCAAGGTCCAGGAAGACACTGACTGTATTCTTTTTATTTTCGAACCCCCTAGTGATATCTTCTGTGACTCTGTACGCTTGATGTCTGGCCGAATGGTTAGGGATGAATCCGCATTGCTGTTTTGTGATGAGGTCAGTGACAAAAGGCGTGAGTCTACGTTGAATGCATTTTTCGAACAGTTTTCCAAGGATTGGAAGAAGAATGATGGGACGATAGTCTCTACCAACTTGTTATTTTTTCTTGCTTTTGCGAACATTATTACTTCGGCTATTTTAGTATTTTCTACGAGGTTGGGAAGTATCCAGTTCTTAGACACTGATTGAAAATATTTAATATTGCCATCATCCCTTTCTTTGGTAGTTTTTTTTATTAATATTGGAGAGATTCCATCGTGTCCAGGGCTTTTTTTCACGGCCAGGTCCTTGAGAAGCCTTTTTAGTTCCGCTGGGATTACATAATCCAAGAGTAGTTCAGCTGAGTGAAGGGGCGTGTTCACTTGTTCTGAGAGACAAAGATCATGGGTTTCATCGATAGATTCCGCTGCTTCAGAGAACACGTTACCGTAGTATTCGGAGAAGATATCGCACTTTTCCCCTTCCGCGGTTATTACACGCTCGTTGTGGTGTATCGAGGGGATTATGTTTTCTTTTCTTGTGAGTTGGCGAGTGGCTTTCCATAAGGAATTGTCCGCGGGGTGTACATTTTCCACGTACTGGGCGTATCTATTGTACCGGTGTTTCTCCAGGTCCTCTTTGACTTGTTTTTGGAGTCGATTTATTTCGATCTTCAGAGATTGCTCTCTGGACCTTTGACATTGTCTTCTAAGGCTGTTTTTATATTTTATTTTTTCGAGGATGAAGCTTGAGACGTGTTCGACGTAGTTTACTGGCTTTTTTGGGTTTGGAGAACTTTCGGAGTCTGCAACGGCTTCTTTAAGTGTAGTTATGAAATCGCTTATAGATATGTCTATTTCTTCGGGAGATGCCTGGTTATAGTAAGGCACTATAAAAGCCGAGTACTGCAACACGCAAACCGGCGCCATACTTGGTCCCTCATATGATTATAATTATCACCTGATCTCATTGACAAGTAGGATATTTTTATTTATTTCCACCGCTTTCCGCGTTTGTTTGCTGTTACGATGACCATTTTTTCATTCATGATATTTTGTTTACCCTAACGACTGAGGGACCAAATATGGCGCTGAAATCCGTGTTGCAGTACCTGTGTTTTAAAGGTTCTCTAGTTATAGTTGATCGTTAAGTTTTGATTGATGTAGGTTTTGTATGTATGCCAGTTTATTGGACCTTTAATCAGTTTATTTCGAGTTTGGTGGTGGAAATGAGTGGACCCGAGTGTAGTAATTGTTGGAGAACGATCGGAGCAGAGCTCAGGTACTGTTCTGGGGCCTTATTCTGAACGGTCGGGAAAAAATGCCGCAAGCGGGATCCAAGGACGCAGAATAAGAAATAACATTATCCCGCCATAGCAACCACTTTTTGCGGCATTTTCACACGGCTTCGGAATACGGCCCCAGGTCGAAATTTGAGTGGAGAGTCCCTTCGTAACGCCGATGTCCAGGATATCCGGGTTTGAGTTTTCCCTAAAGAACGTTGGATCGGATGGTGCAACAACGTCAAAATTGTGGCGGGAAGAAAGCCTCAGAAGTAGACGTCCGGCTACGTTGGTGTTCCGCCACCCCCATGCGGTATTTTTCGCATTCAGATCTCCTAGTAGCAGATGTCTGCCATTGCAGAGCAGAGTAGTGACGTCGGTTTCTGTCAGGCGTTTATTGGGGGGCCTGTATACCGCTGTGATGTTGATTTTATGGATTGAATGGATATTTTTGGGTTGGGTGACAGGATTTGGACTTTGGTTTAAAGTGACTCTAATTTTTTTGTTTTGCCCTTTTTCTGAGGAAGGGTCATCCTCATGTTTCCGAATTTTTTTTTCCTGTGGATGGACACTTTCTCGCGGCGTTCCCAGGAAGACATTGAAAGGGTCCACCAACCCTTCCCCGAAGGATGGAGGGGGGGGGGCCTTCCGACATTCCGTCGAGAAGGCCTGGAATGTTTGGTGAATATATTATTCACTTATCACTTTATGAAAAGAGTTAATTCACTAACGACATTATTAATTTGTATTAATTTGGTAAGCACAAAACTTGTGAGAACTGATAATTTAGCGACGAGAAGCACTCACAACGATATGAAATAGATCCTATCGCGGTGGACTCTAGTACACGACTGTCATTGAAATTGAGACGTTAGCTCGCAATAATTATCTCGAATTATTCAACCTGGAATATTCAAACGCGGATGTTTGCCTACAAAAGTTGTTGTTATTTTGCGGCTATCTAGCCGGGCTTTGAGTGCTGACATGAATGGTGGCTTGCCTGGGATCATCGGCCTTTAAAAGATGAGGCCGAAAACTTCAATTTTACTGAAATTCAGACTTGAAACTCACAATAACGGTGATATTTAGCCAGGAAAATTACAATTTCAAGAATATTGGCTTTCAAAATGATGCAATTTGGCGGCTACACGTCGCAGAGAAAACTCATTGGGACCTCTGTCATGGCTGGCTGACCCGGGTTCTCCGGTCACACGCAGAAAATTTGTATCCCCGAAACTCTAAATTTCTCGGAAATAAAGACCAGAAACTGGCAATTTTACTAGAATAAATACAGAAAACTATCAGTTTTACCGATAATTTGATCCTAAACTGGCGAGTGATGTACTTTCATGCCTATAATTTGACAGGTTTTAGGTGCTGTCGCGGCTGGCTAGCCCTGGGTCCATGGCCTCTAAAGGAAAAGCCCAAATACTTGTAATTCCCCGAAGGTTAAGACCAAAAACGTGCAGTCTGTCGGATATTTAGACCCAAAATTTACAATTTCGCTGATATTTAGCCCTGAATGACGTAATTCTGCAAATATTTCTCTCAGGTAAGGCAAAATTACAAGTTGTTTCCTCAATTTTAGCAGTATGAATCAGCACTTTTTCACAAATTTTATCCGCGAATGAGCAATTTTTACAATTTTACGAGCGTATTAGTGGTGTTTTGACTTTTAGCATTGAATTGGCGTTTAATTTTATCCATGGTGTCGACCCAGGAACAACGCTTTTCACAATTTCAGCCATATCCATGAATTTGGGCTTTTTATCCTCGTTAATCACGAAGTTGCCTCTAGAAACTGCGAATTATAGTTTTCTCAATTTTAACCGCGTATTTTAGCAATGAGGTGACTCTGCGAAAAATAATCAATTGTCTTCTCTGAAGCGAAACTCCGTTTTTCGGGTGAAATCGGGTTCGGGGTGTTAGGTATTTTTTTGGGGCTGGATGCTCGGCTTTTGCTAATGCAAAATGACGGTTTCGCAGTTGAAGAAGGCCAGAAAGGGTGGGCAACTGCCTTGTTCCCTCCCCCTCCTGACTACGCCCTTGCTATAAAACGTGTACCTGTATATACAAAAGCTCAAAAGTTACAAAATGTGCGATGTCACCCCCTGCCCTCGTCATCACAGAACCATTGGTTGTGAAAGCTGCCCACCATGCCCTCACCATTGTCGAAACTCGAAAAGTGACTACCCAGGGAATCTATCGGAGAGCTTCGGTACTCTCCTCTAAACTTGGAAACCCCGGAGTAAAACGGAAAATAATTTCACAATTCATTTTATTTAAACCATCAGCTTGTTTTTTAATCCCTAGCGGATAAAAAAATCTGATGTTTCATTTTTTTTCTGTCATTTTCAAACTTCATATCACAGTTACAGAACCGATATAGGCAAATATTCCAACAATACTCAACGTGGAACTTCTTAACGTTCACTCAATTTAAACAAAAAGAAAAAAAAACCTCTCATAAAATAATTAGAAAAACACGAAACTATACAATAAAATGAGCAACATTAAAACTTTCGACGTAATAAGTGATTTTGCCTTAATTGGAACCTAAAATTTGTCTTTTAAGACCCGTTATTTTTATTCCGCGAATAAATACAAGCACCCAATGGCATAGAAAGTATAGCTAGTAGTAAAGTTGGATTCGACGTTTTACGATATTTACAATACAAAATTATGGATAACAATAAAAATTAAGACAAAAAATATTATCACAGTGGCTCTTTCTTCGTCTGGTTGGAATGAGATTTTTTATATTTTGTTGCTACGGTTTTGTTCGTAAAAAAAAAATAATAATAAAAATTTCCGGGTAAATAAATAATTTTTTATAGAGTTATTTGTTATTTGATGTTGAGTTTTCTGTCACGTTGAAAGGTCGAAAGAGCACCCGTGATTCATTCTGTACTCAATATATTTGATGCCTGTGTTGTGCCAGTAGTAGAGGGCAACAACTACAAAAGCGTGCCACCACTGATGCGAAGAGCCAATGTAGTCGACTTTTCCTGCGGGGGAGGGGGATGGAGTAATTACGCGGAGATTTTTTTGTGGGGGGACCGTGCCCGATATGGTAGGTGGGGGTGGGGAGAACAAACCTGTGAAAAATCTTTCAGGCACCCTAGTGATGTAAATGAGGAACGCCGTTCCGATGATTGCGTACATCATTACGACTCTAGGAAGAAGGAGCTGTAGAAAAAAAAGAAAAGAAAAGTTGTTTAAAGCGAAAAATTGAGTCCTTAAATAATAGAAAAAGGATTGGGAAAGCTTACGGAGACGATGGGATTTTCCAGACCTCCCATCATGAGAGTCCAGTGAAAAGTTGGTACGACGCCATACGCTGCCCAAGCTACGAACGTCATCAATTTAATATTGGAATCGACGTTGAATCTGGGTACTTGTAATGCCATCGCGACTAGAAATATGGCCAGAACGGACGACAAATAGAAGGTTTGCCAACCCTGGAAACGAACAAAAGAAAAAAGGGATTTGGTGAAGAAGGGGAAGCATGAATAATGAGTTTAAAAAGGCGAGTCGAGTTTCAATTGTATGGCAAGCCCTCTCCTTCCCTCTGGTCGTCGTGAATTATTACATAAAATGTAACGAAAATGGTCAAGAGTTAGCGCATCTTACGCACTGAAACTGTCGATGTTCTTATATCATTTAATTACACAACCGAGATACACATTACTTGTTTCTCGCGTTAATTGATACCTTGAAGTGGGATTCTCAATTTTAAATATAGTGGCTTTGGCTTCACGTCCTTAATTACCCGGTAAGAAATAGGTCGTACAGAGCAGGAAGTTTTTTTTAACGCTCAGAACGCCCCAAGTCTAAAACGCATGAGCGATTCCGCGACATTTCTTTATTTCTTTATTTGGAGTTCGAAGCAAAAAATGTATTGCATTTGTGCAAACGTTTAACAAATACTCGGCAATATTTACCTTGTGACACCAATAAGCGTAATAAACTCCCGTCATGTAGATGCCCAGCATGCTCAAAGCAATGCCCAATAGGTCGAACGACAGGAAGCAATTAAAGTGTTCTTCGGATCGACACGAAAAAATGTGGTAGAGCGACGACATTATCATACATATCTGAAAGACAAAGGATGGATTATTATTATTATTATAAGACATAACGATGGATTATTAAGTTTTCTCGCCTGAAAACAAGCTAGAAGAAGGCCGACGATAAATTTGTCGGCGAAAGACGCGTGAATATTGAGAAGGCACAGGTCGTACAGGGTGAGCCCGAGGAAGAGCATCCAGCCGAAAACGTGCGACCAGATGTTGACAGTCTCATTTGTCATCCAAAACATGCTAAACAATAAAAGTTGGTGGAGTGGGACATTCCGACGGAGTTAAAGAAAAACGCGTACGAGTGAAAATTTAAGTCGTTGTGACAGTAAAAAGAAAGTGAGGCAACATGTAAAGAAAAAGAAAAGTCTAAAAGGATTTCCCGCTGCACGCGCTTTTTTTTTAAAGTCAAGCCCTGCGTGACACAGTGAGGGGTGGGAGGTGCCAAGAAAGTGAGAAAAAGTCACCTTTCGAAGCACATTTTCGTCGAGAGATACCCTCGATACCCCGATCGAATGTAGGGGTTGAATTGAAGGTACGATGGAGCTTCGTGGTAACTTAACAGAGCCAAGGGCTGGCCCGTGATCACATCCTGGTGCTCCGTCAATTGTTTTTCCGACTTGCATTTTTCTTCGCTCTCCTACACACGAACAAAGAAAAACAACAAGGACGATTAGTTCCATATCAAAATGAGGGAAATTATTATGAGAGAGAATGAGTCACGGGTTGAGTTTTCGTGCCGACGAGACGATAAAGGAGCTGTAAAGCACAATGTTGAAGGGGTTGGGAGGAGAGATTGAATTCAGGGAAACGGCGAACGCACAAACAACTAAATTATCATAATTTGTATTTTGTTCTTTAAATCCTTTAATGAGAACTGCACAGTTACACGATAAAGATCTCGTTCAACGACTCCCTATAAAACCGCGACCGACGCCCGGCTTTTACAAGAATCTATAAGTGGAGATCAAACCAAAATTACAATTAAAATGACAGCGTGCCGAGACGTGATCTTTTCTCTTTCTTCATCATACAAAAAGAACAACATGTCTTTCTTGTGTAGCCTTTCCACATCCGTCCCTCCTTATTCTTTCGGTCAAATATCACCCTCCGTTTTGTGATTGATGATGGTTCACTGTGCAAAAAGCTAACGTGTTTTGTGATTCGTGATTACGTACCGTGTACCATGTGAGATATTCCATCGAATTTTCACGTAAAATTCGTTGCTCAGTTACCAAGAAGACGCAAATTCAACTTTCTATGGTGGAGGACCGATAGCAAAGGCAACTAAATTATTAAAAAAATATACCAAAAAAAGGATAACGATTCTAATGGCCTTACCACACTAGTCCGCTCCCCAAAAAACCATGACAACGGGGGTACGAGGGTGAGGTATACCCCGTTACCATAGTTTTTTCGCGTGCGGACCAGTCCGCGCGGCTGTTCGCGTTCTGTGTGGCGAGGCCTTAAAGCATAAAATAAGCAGTCAATGAGGAAGTTTCACATTTTCCAAAAATATGTTTTTTCGATGCGGCATGTCAATCCTTCCAAGTAAATAAATAAATAAAAATTTAAAACCCTTCAGAAATATTTTTTATTTACATATAAACAAAAGTTGGCATATTTGAAATCCCGCCAAAACGAACATTTTCCGCAACGTATATGCCTTGTATTCTCTGTCCTTTACATGCCTCTAAATAGCTCATCTGTTTATCCTCCATTATTTTATTATTGGAGAACTCTAGTAGAAAATAAGGCAAAGAAATACAACAAACCGCTCTCCAACAGCAACGTTACAGGCGATTTTTTTTCGGAAGGCGCATATGACACAAACATGCTAGCTGGCGTGTTTGAAATGACCTAAAACATCAAAAATCGCTAATTTATTAACTATTGGGTTATTTTACGAACGGATCACGATTTATGCTCTATTTTATTTATTATTTATTTATTTATTTTTGCCAGATACACTAGTAAATTACAAATACTTCAATAAGAGACAGATAATTGGCCAGCCCCTTTAAAAGCTAAAAGCTTGTGCCAAGGGGCCTAGCACTCTTTATAGCCTAGAACGAGCATGTACACTACTGAAATAAAAATCAAATTTTAGCCTACATACTATTAGCCTAAATATAACCAATAAAAATCACGAAGTTAATACAAAAAGGAGAGAATAACAAATAGCCAGACATCTTTGCACCAACACATCACTGAAAATTTTGTAGAACACCCCGAAGAAAGGTTCTCAAAGCTTTCCTAGATTTAAAGTTCCTCAAATTAATTTTATTATCATAACAAAACTTGATTCCAGAAAACAATGCTGAACGCCTACGTGTTTCCGTATGGATAGTCGGCAAATTCAGATCACATTGAGACACCGCCCTGGTGCCAAAACGACTGTTAGATTTACATTTGTCTAAGTTAAGATAGAGAAGACTCAACACCGAATTCAAAAGAAAAAGCTGTTTCAAATTTAAAACCCCAAATTCATTGAAAATTAAAGAAGTCGTGAACCGCCTAGGCTTACACAAAATGATCTTAATAAGGATATTTTGAGCAGACCGGACAGATTTTAGATGGGATTTCACAGTGGACCCCCAAATCACCACACCGTAACATAAAATTGATTCAACCAAAGCAAAATAAACAGATTTCAAAAGGTCTAAGGGTAAAACGGAACGAAGAATTCTAAATCTATAAAATAACTTACGCATACGAGAAACTAATTTAGAAACATGGTTTTTAAATTTCAAATTACAATCGAATAGGATTCCCAAATATTTATGTTCAAAAGTGTATCTTACGTCTTGACAGTCACACTGTAAATTCTGACCCGCAGTACACACATACTTATGTATTTTAAAAGAAGTAGCGATTGGATTACGCACTTTTTTAAAAGAAAAACGAATTGCCGCCGTCTTTGCTAAATTCAAGCTAAGCAGATTGTTATCATACCACGTCTTTACGACTTGTAATTCACTACTAGCAAGATTAACCAAATGATCCCAATTCGACTGACTAAAAATGAGACAGGTATCATCTGCAAATGCCTGAATCTCACCCGAGAGTTTTAGGTTCAGCAAATCGTTCACAAAGATCAGGAACAACAAAGGACCCAAGACTGAGCCCTGCGGCACGCCACACTTTAATATTACTTCCCTACTATACTTATCCCCTATCCTAGTGACACATGGTCTGTCTTTCAAAAACGACCATAGAATGTCAAGAGTCACCCCACGAATACCACAATTAAGTAATTTACTCACTAACAACTCATGGTCAATAGTGTCAAACGCTTTTTTAACGTCAAGAAAAACACCCAGTACATGCATCCCAGTATCCAATTTATCTAGAATTGAATTGTGTAAATTAAACAGAGCATGCTCAGTACTACGTCTTTTTCTAAACCCATATTGGTTTGGTGACAAAATTTCATGTTTATCCAGGAAATCACAAAGTCGAGTTTTAATACATTTTTCAAATACTTTAGCTAAAGCAGATGTCAGTGCTATAGGTCTATAATTGCTTAGGAGTTTAGTATCTCCACCCTTATGGACAGGTATAATGACAGTTTTCTTGAAAATATCAGGAAAAGTCCCAGTCGAAAAGCCTAAGTTGAACAAATGGGCGATGGGAGCACAAATAAAAGATGCAATTTGTCTGAGAACGACGTTCTTTAGATTACCAATTACACAGCTGCTAGTCTTTTTTATTTTAATCAAGTAGCTAAGGACTTCTTGAGGAGTAACTGGCGAAAGGAAAATAGATTCCCTGACGATCCTAGGATCACACCTTTCATTAACCATATTAATTCTTTCAACGTCAGGAACGTCAATACCTTCCTTACACTGTCTCCCCACTTCCGAAAAATAGCAGTTGGAGCAGTCAGCAATCTTTTCAGCGTCATTAACAATTAGGCCCGAATCAGTTAGAATTTCATCTACCTCGCTATTATTTAAGTTACCCCCGGGTACTAATTCATTAATAACATTCCAAACATTTTTAGGGTTCCCTTTCCCCTCTAAAATTTTACTTCTGAAGTGCATCACTTTGGCTTTTTTGAGTAACAAGTTTAAAAGGTTTCTATACCTGACGAAACGGGTTTTCAGCGCTAAATTATATGGTTCAGAACGAAGTTTTCTCCTCATCCGATCCCTAGAACGGATTGAATTGACCAATCCTTTAGTTATCCAATCAGTTAATTTCGTGTGTTTATTTTTAACCTTGAACACTTGATTAATTGAACAAGAACTAACCATATTTTCCAACTTATTTACAAACTGATCTAGTGCTTTGTTCACGTCATACGTGTTCTTATAAACGGATTCCCAATTTTCCTCTTTCAGTACGGATTCCAGTTTATCATAGTTGACTACATCTCTATACACAAACTTTCTATTTCTACCCCTTACATTATCTTAACTTTGCGAGCCAACACTCGGGGAACTATCTATTTTAGTATAAATAAACCTTAAAAAATGGATTTATCACCAAGTTCTGACCCATGATACTCATCAAATGTGATGCGAATCGGCGATTGCAGCTAAGGAAGACGCGGCGGTCATAGAGAAACTAGTGATACCGATAGTGTAAGCGGTATGTTAATTTTGGATTATTTTCACATCTTTTTCATTCTTTTTTTGCCATTACAACTCGTGGAAAAGTGTGTACATTTATTAATTACGCTAAGGTCGACTACTATAGGGCTCGGTATTACATTAGTGTGAGTTGTTAATAAGGGGGTCACTGGTTACTGAAGAGTATGATGGAAATGCACTTAACGTGAGCGTACGCGGACGCGACGGGGGAGTCCGACCTACGGGAACCGCTCAACAACAGATTCAACGGAGCCACAGCGAACGGCTGGAGACTGGCGATCAGCAATTGGATGGCGTCGGGGCACAACAGAGAAAAGACCGGTGCTCGTTCGTTTTCTCATGTTGCCCCCTGAAACGTCCCTTCTTCATCACGGTTTTATCCTTTGCTAGCGTTGCCGCCGACGAGACGACTTTCCCCGAGCTCTGGTGCTGGCCCAAAAACTCCCGGTCTCTCCTTTCTTCTTCCCACTTTTTGACTACCGAAGTTCCTCGCAATGCGGGTCCTCTCGCTCGTTCATTTCGGCTGGATCACCAGAAATTACGACAGAGGAGGATGATTTGTTTACCTATCTCTCATATCGTGCCTTGTTCTGTTCCATTCAGGGTTCGAGGCGCTTACTTACTATATTGTATACTTTCGTGCTTATTCTTATACTTTTATTAATTAATAAAATTTACCCGAGCACCTCGTCTCGACTATACCCTTCAATATCAGTGTCGGTATTGGTGTGATCCTTAACTTGTATCTGTCCTTGTTATTGTTATTCCCCGAACAGATACATGTGGGTATAGTTTAGAATGCCGAAAATAACCATTTAAGAGCATTTATTAGGATTATTCAAGCGCAGGCGACTGCAGGCAAAGCGCAAATATCTTCTTAGAGTCCTCTTCGTCCCGTCTAATGCCATGTTGATATGGTTAGCATCGTAGCCTTTTCTTCCATCTGTGACATTCCGAGATTTTGATGGTGATGAATCTGTATTCAAAATTAACAGTAAAAAGACGCTTCCCGAATGAACAACTTCAGAAGTAGTAAGGTCTTGAGATGGAAGGAACCGCTGATAATGAAATAACTTAACACCCGTCAACTGAAAAATAGTTATTTTGTGAGCTCTCGACCACCGTAAGTATAAATAAATTGGGTGGTAGCACTAACAACGAAATGGGGAACTTGCATGAATCTCAGATTGGGTAGAAAAGCATACCGGTGATTTGACCCGTGAACTGAAGGATAACAACGGAAGTTGCAACCCGATTGGTGCGTTTTAAGATTTTTAAAAAAGGTTCAAAGTTCTTCAGAAGAGGATGGATGGTGCGAGGGGAAATGACGTAAATACTTACTTCTGAAGCATTTGAGGGAACTCTAAAATTGTTTGTTTACAAATAACATGAAATATGTCCCCCAAGGTGACTAAATTTTCTATAGGTGCCGCAGATCACTGTCCTTCACCTACGTCACGAGCAGTCCCAACCGCCAGTGCGCTGGACCCAGTACGTTATTAATTGTTATTGGGTTGTGATTTTTGAGAATTCATAGACTTCAATTTCAAAATTAACTTACTCTGCTGCTCTAGGGTGAGCAATCGGGAGCAAAGGACTGCTGGTGACGTCAGTCTCCATCCCTCCTGTCCGATGGGCAGGGGGAAATCTGCGGCACCTATAGTAAAGTTTATAGTCGAATCGGCGAAAGAATGTGCATGAGTGGTGGGAGGCCATAAGCCCTCTTTTTCCCTCTCTTAAAGTGGTTCTCTACTTCTCCTATTATTATCAAACAGCTGCAACCAATAACAGAGAGTTTTACCGATAAAATAGGAGAGGTTCTTCTCAGGTAATGGTGGGGTAGGGTTAAGTCATGTGGGTTTATGGAAAAGAGAGAGGGTAACTTCATGCACATTCTTTCACCGATCCGACTATAGTCACCTTGATGTCCCCCATTAAACTCGTCTAACCCCCTCTTCCCCGCATCATCCATTTCAATAAGTAAGTTTTTACGTAATCGAACCCCCACTCAAAATTTGTAAAAATTCCCTAAAAATGCATCCTTGACTGATTTCAAAGTTTAATGTGAGCAATAGACTTGTGGAAGAGCCCTCTTTAAGCAACACCTACTTTTGAAAAATGTGCAAGTTCCCCATTATAATAATTTTGCTAGCTATAACCCAGTGCCCACGAATTCTTTCCGATTCAGGAGGTGGATTAGGTACCTACATTTCAAGAACCTTCTTTTCCGAATTTTTAATGTGAACACGTTTGATGTATTTATTCATGATTTATTCACCAAAGAATCTTGAAAACCCAGCCAGATTAAGTGAGATATGTAGTTATTTACGAGCTCTTCAAGATCAAACAACGATAGAAACTGAGTTATCAATACTTCTTACACTATCAGCAATGCCTGTAAGGAACCTTTGAAGACGAGTAGACGCATACGGCGCCATGTTCGTTCTTATCAATTTAATAAGAATGGTTGGGGGTGGTTTGTTGACATCCACAAAACATCAACAAAAGGTGGATTTTACAAGACTGATAATTGATAAGAGCGAACATGGCGTCTGTGATTTTACCTGTCTGATTATAGGTTCTCTAATGCCTGTGAAACTAACTCTCAAATTGGTAACAAATACCGCTTACACTATCAAGAACACTAGCGCAGCTAGTGATAGTTTCATTCGCCAATAGCTTGAATAATTACATTATATCAATTCCCTGTCTTTAGAGGAAGACGTTGCCTTTCCCAGCTGATTGTGTACATAACGAACAAAGTTGTATAGAGCCCAAGTTCTTCCACTCATCACGATCGCTATGGTATCGGTGGTCATTTATGAAATTTGAAATTTTGATCCCGCCAGAGCGCTCTTTCAACATTTGGTCTCAACTTTTTTTTTTTTAATAAAGTATTTTGCTTCACAAACTACATGTGAAGCAAATAAAATTACAGCTGGATTTTGGACATTTTCACTGATAGAATATGTTTTTATTATTTCGATTCTTTTCCATCCATTTTCTTTATAAAACAATTAATTTCAACTTCAAATTCCGTCTTGTTTCATGCCCCGGTGTAAAACCCAGCACAGCCAGAGGAACTGTAGATAGATGTCCATCATTAGAGTCGAAGGTAGAGCGTAAATTTTCAAGGTAAAAGTTCAAGACGGGTTTGAAGTTATTTTGGGGACAACATTTGGAAAATGGATACTACTGCGTTTTGTGTACAATTTTCTGTATATAGGAATGAGTACTTGAAATACGTGCAGCACAAATAAGGCGTGAAAAAACATGCCATGTACTTGAAGAAGGCTGTTTGGAGGGGGCGAGGTATACTATCTGCGTGAAAATCGCCCGCAACGTTCGGTCTGCAGAGGAGATGGAAGAAACATCATGCTCACCTGACGCTTGAGAATGCCCAAGATCTTGCTGCACGTGACAAAACATCGTGAAACAACACAGTTTCAATAGATACAATACACTTTTTTAGCTTAACGGAATTCTTCTTCAGTTTTAGTCTGCTAGAACCATTCATCCACTATTCATTACTATTATGTCGTGATTGACCAGATATTCATAGTTTTCATTTGATTTAATAAACTATTTGTTTATTTGTTCATAAGCGTTTTCCGAACCGCCAAATTTTGGGACCAAATGTCATGTGGCACTCTGGCGGGAGCAATTTTCCCTCCAGCTTTAGTGACCACGCGTTATCGGAAGAGAAATGACTTGGTATCTATGTCGTATCCATGTCGAGTAATTGTCCATTTCACGAAATGGATGTCCATTTCACGAAGTGGCTCCACTTGCCGTAACTTCAAAAAATTACGACATCTGGACAAAAAAATTGTCCATTTCTTGAAAAGGAAATCGTGTTTGTCCAGTTGCTGAAATCAAGCTTCCATACTACAAGTGGATGCAACAACATTATCCTTTTCGCGAAATGGATGAGTGAGGAATCTCAGGTGCTGAAACAATTTTTTTTTATTTAAAAAGGTTGTTTTACCGAGCACTCAAAAACCTGCTAAAAAATGACGTTGTGCATCCACTTGCAGTAAGAAAGCTTAATTTCAACAACTGGAGAAACGCGATTTCCTTTTCAAGAAATGGACTTTTTTTTTGTTCAGATGACGGAATTTTTTGAAATTACGGAAAGTGGAGCCACTTCGTGAAACGGACATCCATTTCATGAAGTGGACAATTTCGCCAAGTGGATGCGACATATATACGACTTTGATAGCGAAGTTAAAATACGATGTGTTTCCGATAACCTCCTGGACTTAGTGGAGGATTCAGCTGTCAGTTTATGAACAGAAAAACAGCTACTAAATTATGGCAGTTCAATGGCCTTCAAAGCCAAAAGAGATTCCCCGGCTTAATAATTTGCATGAGGTCAGCATCTAGGAGCTAGATATGATTTTAAACACCTTAATTAATGGTCCCGGCACTAAATTCACAATGTTCTGGCCGAATTAATCGGTGTTGGGCATAAAAAGTCCAGCTTCCACGTCGGATTATCTGGTTTTGGGAGAAAACTTGACCATTTTCGTTTAAAATCTGTCTGCTCTGTGGCGAAAAGTCAGTTTCGAAAGCAAAATTACGCGAATTAATTAGATCTGGGGCTCAAGAGTGGATAGCGGGGCTAGGAATCAGCTTTCTGGCAAAGTATCCACTATCCAGCTGTTAAATATCTAAAAAACTTTATTTTTACGCCCGTTTCCATCAGTCCATCACCACGCGCGGATCCGGAGTTTTGCTAAAGAGTCGGGGGACGGGGAGGAGCACAAACAAGTTTCTCTCACAAGTTTGTTCAGTCAGAAAACTATCGTTTAAGCCGATGCAACCTAATAATCAGCTGAATAAAATTTACAGCTTCACCCACTTAAGCATTGCTGTTTGGCCACGAAACTACTAATCGAGCCAAAACTGTGAATTGTTCTACCTAGGAAGTTCGGTCGAAAAACTGCTATTCATGTCCTCTTTCTTCGCCGACATTGTTCAATTTTTTTTCGTTTCACTATATTCGTGTGCATTTTTCAGTCCTACACTCACTCAAGAAGCATGTTAATGGAGTTGATGGAGTTTCACTTGTTTTATCACCAGCATTTTATCAGAAAAATCAGTTTCAGTGACTAAATTCACGTACGTTTCTGGTTGGATAATCAGGCGACGATGCAAAGAACTTGTTCCCCACCACACCACTACCGAAGTTGAGGGACATTTCTGCGGCTATTATAGTCCTTAAAGAACTTCCGACTAAGTGGCTCTTAAGCTCCTACACTACCCTGTATATGTAGAATCTCCCATCTGCCGCAATACTTCATTTGAGGGAATTCAAATAGAAGAAACAGAAGCAGCGCGTGAGAGCAAGCATTGCAACTTCGCTTCCTCAATCCTTCCACCGAAATCATCAGCTGACTACGGTCATTTTCTTGAATAGTTTCACCTGGCGGTTCCGCGGTTCCACTTCCCTCTCACCATTCTTCACTCTTAACCGCACAGCGTGCGTAAAGTACGTCTTTACGCACGCTGAACATCTACTTAAAACCCTTCTTTCAGAAACGACCGTAGGAAATAGTATATTTTCATAACGAGTACGGAAAGTGGAAAATATCGGGCGAGGGTTGTGTGACGAGCGAGGCGCACCAACGTTAGACGCCCTACAGGCCTTGGTCGACTCCTCTCACTGTAGGTATTCGGCGGCTGTACTTCTGGATGTCCAGGGCGCCTTCGACTCTGCGTGGTGGCCGCGTGTCCTGGTGGCATTGCTCGAGTCCGGTGTCCCCTGGAATATATTCCGAGTAGTGGCCTCGTACTTCACGTCGAGGACATCGAGGTAGTCATGGCGTACACGACTGTCAGCTCAGACGCCCTTCTGGTCATGGCGGGGATGCCTCCGGCAGACTCCTGCTAGACGCCTGGGTGCACAGGCGCCGGGCCATCTCCAACTCGTTGGGACTGGTGGGGTGCCGGGAGGACTGGGCGGACCGTCTTGCGCCTTTCGTGTCGGGCGGGTGGTTGCCGGGGGGGGGGGGCGCTTCGCCTCCTCGATGACTTGGTGGTGTAGGCCTGGCAGAAGTTTTGGATTGGCACTACGACTGGTAGGCGTTTGTTCAGCTTCTTGCCCGACGTGCGAATTCGGTTGGCAGCGGCCAGGTACCTGAACACGCGGCCACCTCGATCCTCACCGGTCATGGATCGTTCAACTCCAAGTTGTGGCTATTCCGGCGGCGGGACTCTCCTTTATGCCCTTGTCGTGACGAGGACGAGACCGCTGATCACGTGCTGCGCCGCTGCGGGTTCTATGACGCGACTTGCGTCATCAGGAGTGGGGAGTGGAGGACCCTCCGGCGGAACCGTCGGGAGCCGGAGGGAGTTTGAAAAGGTCCTGTTATTCTTCTAGGCGCGAAGGAGGCTGGGGCCCATGATGCCCATTGAAGGGTAGGGGTAAGTTGGGTCGGAGGCTTTTCGCCACTCTCCCGGTCTCTCTCGGGCACGGCTGACTGGCCATAAGTCGTGGCTAACGGACGGGGACCAGGTGAGCGACCCGCCTCTTGCTGTGGCAGCCGGGCCACGGATGAGGCGGTGTGCCGGTTAAAGGTCGGCAAAGGCCTAGGCACCGGTCATTCGAAGGCTTCACAGCCTAGCAGCCGTTTTTATTTCCCCTTACCCACCATGGGTCCAGCTCTTGAACAGATCTACAAAACATGATTATTTTTAACATCTTAAATTTTGTATTAATAATTATTACTAAATAATAATTCTAATAATTTTTAAAGATAAACAACGCGACGCTGACCACACAAATTGCTGTAATCACGTCCAGCCTCTCTTGAAGCGCCAAGGCACTCGGGATCAGGCCTGAAAGCCGGAGCCAGCACCGCGGAAAGTAATTCAACAAAAACTTTTGACATAACTGGGTTAATGCTTGTGTTTTTTCATTAGTTCAATTATTTATGAAATAATTTGTAAATTAATCTCTGAGATAAGTAAGTACCATCTGAAGCAGACATACGTTGTGTTGTTTTAAAACCCGGTTGCTAATTTCTGTTTCCATTGATCGATACGCTTTAGTGGCAGACTTTTTATACACCATATCAATCACCTCGCCACGCATCGATAAGAGTGTTTTCGCGTTACCAGTGAAAAAAGTGGTATTTCCCTCAAAGTAACCTCCCTGCGAAAGTAGAACTTTGCCTCATTGAAACATATTTTTCCTCGCTGCAGGGGGGAAAAGTTTGAAAATCAGGCATAAACAGCAGTGATTATTCACTCTTCACCTTGGGGAATATAGCATAATGGGAACCTCTCTCCTTTAGTGGCCTTCGCTTTCTCGTGAGAGCATACGACAGCTCGAGGGTAAAGTTCCACTTTCCTCTCTCGTTGTGAAATGTACTATTCTCATAACTGAGTCATAACTCATAACTCTTGCCCCCTGGTATTCGTCAAGGCGAACGCTGAAAAATCAAATTTCACTGGTTTAACCTTTATAAAATTGAATTTTGAGGGTTTGGTCCTTTTATGGACGAAATTTCGCGAATTCAGCACCTTAAACCCCGAATTTCACGGCTTTGGTATACTTCACAAAATCAAATCTCATGGTTTGGTCGATGCTTTGGCCATAAATGTGGACGAAATTTCCCCGATTCGGCCCTTGAAAACCCAAATTTCAAGTGTTTTGCGGGTTCTATGACGCAATGCATAACTAAAGTTCAATGCATAACTCGAGTTATGCATTGGAAAAACGGCTTTCGAGGTATGTAAGGCACTCTCAGAAGCCGAATTAGTTGGCTCGACTCTTCGAAAAAAAAAAAATAATTACACGTGATTGGCTCCTTTACATATGACAGAACTTTCGCGGATTCCTCACCTCGGGGGTGATTCTGTAACTTGCAAAATTTACGGCCGTAAAATGGAAGAAGGGCGAGGGGCGGTACCTCGTTGCCATGGTTTTTACGATACCTAGAGGATTAAACTGGGGAACTTTCACGCGAGAATGTGTGGTCTCGAAGAAAAAATAATAAATTCTTAATAAATGTGTGGAAAAACCAAGGCAACGGGGTACATTCTCTCCCTCTCATTCCCAGTTACGACACGTTAATTTTGCAAGTTACAGAATCACCCCCCTGAAAACGCAATTTTGTGAGTTTGCCCTTATCAAATGGAATTTTGAGGGTTTAGACCTTTTATGGACAGGATCTCGCGGGTCGGAAAACCCATATTTCACCGATTGGATCCGTTTAGTACGAAATTTTAGCGGATTCGTTATTTTGTTGCCTCTAAGCGTCAATGCCAGGGCTAAGGCTCTTTTTATGGACGCAAGTTCCCGGATCAATCTGGGAACGATTGCAAGTTGGGTCTTGCAATCGTCCTCCCCGAACATCCTCGCAGTTGCCAATGCCTTCACAGATAGTTTAGAGATTCTGACCCAAAAAAAAGGTTGGGTGCCTTAAAAACTAGTTTTGTAGGTCATCCGCATCGTATAAACCAAATTTCGCGTATTTCTTCTCTTTAAAACCCCCAAATGTCTGACCGCTCAAAAACCCTTGAAACTGGTGCTCCGGATGGCCAAACCATTGCAATTTTTTTTCTTAAAAGAGCTTAACACTCGAAAATTGGTTTTTGACAGCGAATTTGAACGCTACTCGGGCGCTACGACGTTTTTTGAGTTCAATTTATTTTATTTCAATTGAAACCTGTTGTAGTGAGGGGGGGGGGTTAGCTTCTACTTTCTAAGATTTAAACCTTTTCATGCGCTAACAGATGAAGCGTCGCCAGAACTAGTTAGACGATTGATCTTATTTTAGTATGACTGTCGGCGAGGCAAGGGACAATTTTTTGTCAACTTACGTTAGAGCCTGTTCGTATGCGTGATGCTATTGCGTAAATAAATAGCTTCAAGGTAGTCCCGATTTGGTTTATTACTATAGGTAAAACTATAACTGAGCCGCGAAAGTAAATCAAACTAATTTAACAAATCCTCGTAATGTAACGGATCAGGAGAACTAACAAAAACTTGAATTGTTCATCCTTCTGAGGGTCTTGAGAGTTATATAGGGAAAGTTAATAAATTTCATAGAATTTTTCCTTTCATTGAAGAGATACCTAGCACACTTATAAAGCGTTTTTTAAAAAGGTGGTCCGCCTCTCTCATGACTCGTTTTAAAACGTTTCTTCTTGAAACAAAATAATAACAAAAAATCTCGTGAGGAGGATGGTATTGAGGCTGATCATTTAATGTCACGTGGATGCAAAGAGAAAGTTAATCGAAGCGTCTCAGAGCACGAACAAATATAGGAGATGAACAAAAAAACAAAAAACAATCGGTTCAATAATAAAATGGTTCATTTAAAAATAGAGCTCGGTAATTACCCCAATTGCGATTTTTTCAAAGGCCCTAATCGCGATTTTGCCCCCAAATTACCAAGGATGATGTTGATAAAAAATACGGAAAGTCGAGATTCTATAACCTTGGAGCCAATGATTCTCTCGACAAACCGATTCCACAAATGCACTCCCTCCCCCCTCGAAAAAGTTTGTTTTTTCCTCAATGAGTTTTAACACACACACAATTACTTTGTTTTCCGTGCGAAGCGTCTTCAAAGATGTAAAAGAAAGATGGAGCAGAGGAGGGGTGGGGCATTCCACGTATAATTAGAAGCCTGCATGCTGAAGAAAAAATAATTATTATATTACGCTTCAGATCGGCTTTGATTGGCAGCGAACTATATTCTCGTCCTTGATAAATACATTTTTTTAGCCGGTGCCAATTTTTGTATTTGTTTCTTGGTTAAAGGAATCATAATATTATCTCGTCTTATTAATAGTTTTTTTCGTTTGGCTTTGGTCCGGGTGACCAATAAGGTTTGTAAGATGTGATCTTACCTCTTACCATTTGGCAGTAGGCTGAAGCAAACAGAATTAAAAAATGAGCTCGGGAAACACTTGACCTCCATGAGGCGATGGGGTAGAGGGGGGAAATTATATCTCGTGGTTCTACATCAATTTTTTATTCAGGCGTTCCATGACTGATAATGATTAAAAAACACGAGACCCCTTCGTGTAAACCTTTCGCACTAATTATTTTATACAGTTTTCTAGTATTTTAAGGTAGGCCCTCCCACCCACGCCTTACCATTATTCTTCTCTCTGTTTTATTTATATGTATATACTCCTGAGAATACAGGGAAGTCGTAGTGCACGTCATAATAATGACATTGAACACCAAGAGGAATACCTCGGCGTCCCGGTAATAACGCGAATCTCCTATACCGTGCTCCACGTGCGTCATCATGGGGGAGATGTATTTTTTCGAGTACGAGAATATTAACGAGCTCTCCACAAAGTTGCTATTCTTTCAACGTTTGAAGGGACAAACTGTGATTGGTTTTGACGATTCACGACCCGGTTTAGCGTTTGTTTAGGGTTTCCCTCCGCTCGTCAAGTTTCAAGGCGTTGAAGATGCTGCATCACGATTCTCCGTCATCATGGCGATGTCGTCAAAAGACTTCACGAAACACTTTCGCGGTACATTATCGACTATCAGCAGAAATAGTGAAAAGTGCATTTCTTTACTTTAAGGAATGATAATTTCATGAAATTGAAAGGTATTTTCTCGTAGTCATCATCCGCACAATAATTTAATGGAAAACCCCTAATAACCTGGAGCACACGAAGATAAAGAGGTCAGTTTGCAAAACCAAGGCGAGGAAACCCTGGATATATGAGAGGAGCGTTGAAAGGGGTTCTCCATTTGGTCATATCGGCGTTTTATGGACCTCTTTGGCCCATTTTCTGGAACCACACAAACTTTGTCATCAACGGAAATAAAAGTCCAACGCCAAAGGTCCAGGAAAGAGTCGCAACGCAGTCCGACCTGACTGACGTGCTCTAGAAACGAAACATTCGGTCAAGACGAATGAAACCACGAATCCCTAATCTCCCCCCCCCCCTCTAAGCCTGGCACAGAGGTTTTGGCCGAAGCCGTCCGCTTTTCTCAGTTAATCATTGCCCGAGGGACTCAAGGGGCTAAAATCTAGGCACTTAGCAAAAAACTGGTCCGAAATCATAACAATCATCGTTATTTAAATGTTAAAATGACCACAATTTAAAATTGGGCGAAACTACGAGTCTTAGGGCGTCGTCACGACACTGGGAATCCGAAAATCTGAAAGAATTTTTGGTCAGACGTGCCATTGATGGTGAATTGCATGGGTTCTTCCCTATACAGACTACGGCGTTTTTAGTCCGTTTTCAGGAGCCGCACAAATTTTTCCGCGGACGACGGTGGTCGATAGCCCTGAAGCTTAATTAAAAACTCTAAATTCTTTACACTACGATTAACAAATTCTTCCCATTTTTTCATAGTTTGGATTGTTAGTACCACGTTTGTGGGGAGCGCTCCATTTAAGTGCCAAACGTGATGGGATTCACTGCTTAAAACACCTAATTTCTCCTTTATTTATTTTTTTTTTGTGTGTGTGAAGATTTGGCTCGTCGATAACCCAGGTTCATGGGCCGCCTAGGCCCGGGTGGCTCTTGGGGGGGGGGGGGTGCTAAGTGCTTAGAGCGCCCGCTAATAAGTAGCCCAGGGGGCTCGAAGCCTTGAGGCCAAAACTGGCAGACTGTACCACTCTTTGGTTCCATTGTCGGTGCTGAGTCAAGAGCCCAAATAAATTCTATATAATTTAGCTCTCTTAATTAACACACTTTTTCGCCTAATGTCCGCGAATTTTTGCCAATTTTAATAAGTGTAGCTGCTTTGAAGGATTTCTATTGCCTCCGATTTCCAGGAAAGGACATCAGCTGCCCTCCCCGGCCCCTATATTGGTGACGCCGATGATCTCCTCTCAAAGCCGAACATGGCCTCTCTAGCGTTTCTTGACGTTTTATCGACACAGAGAATCCGAAAAACGAAACAGTGAGGATAGCTGATGGGCGCTCCTGCCGGCCCCCCACCAGGCATGTTGAGTTCACTTCTTGGCGTCTACGGCCCGTATGCTAAGGCCCGTATTTATGAACGTTCCTTGAAGCTTCCTTGAGTCAAGGAACCGATGAGAACAGTTTTGAACACAGTAAAAACATCTATTCTAATGAATTTCAAGGGTTGCTTGATGTCAAGGAACGTTCATAAATACGGACATAAGTCGTTCCTCGAAATTTCCTCGACTCCAACCTTCCTCGCAAGCTGTAGAATCACATGTTATTTTATAATTTTTCCAGTTTGTGAGGGAGCTTTGAGATTGAGGAAAATTCGAGGAACGACTTGGCATACGGGCCTAAGCCTTTGATTTCGCCCCTTAAATTCATTTTCCGGTCACGAAATTCCGGAAAAAGCGATAATTTTGTATAAGAAACGGACAATTCATCATCTAATTGGTCATTTTTCAAAAAATAGTCACTGATCGACTGGAAATTGGCGTTTATTCATAGAGAAAAATGTGCATTTAACTTTTAACCCCAGAAACTAATTCAGCGTGGTCCGGGGGACTCATGAACCTACAGTCAAGCGCAAATCGAAACACTGAAAAAACGGCCTGAAACACTCATTTTTTTGCCAATTTTAGAGGCGCTAACGGTTTCTCGAGGAGCGTTCTGTTGCGGTTTCTCGGTCGGCGAATCCAAAAGTCAAAACCGATTTTTGATCAGGCGAGCAATTGAAAGGTTTCTCCCATGTGATTACGGTGTTTTTGTCAGTTTTGGTCCGTTTTCAGGAATTTTACTGTGGACTGCGTCCGTAAGATCGAAGGCCCTGAAGTTGGGGGGGGGGGGGTGTAATTAAAGCAACCCAAATTTCGCGGGTTAGGCTGTCCAAAACACAAAATGTCGCGGTTTTTTAGGCAGACTCGACCCAACTCACTTGTCAACTTGTGGGCTCTTTAGGACCCTACAATTTCGGTATTTGGGGCGAGATTCCCGAATTCCGGTGTAAAAGGCTTGAGTATTCGCTCAAGACTCTTCTCTCACAAAAGGGTGGAAATAAATTCTCAACTTTATTTTATTCAATTTCAACGAAAACATAGACTCTGTGGCGTCGGGCGCGTTGTATCGTCAGTTTCGAAATCATTTTTACCGTCTTTTTATTTACCAATTCATTTATTTATTTTAAATATAAAACGAGGCGCTTTCTCTCCACGCAAAAAGAGTCTCTCTATATTTGAATGTGAATGAATGAGCACCGGCCATTTCCTGTAGTACTGAGCGACGCCGTTGACTCAGCATTTGGCCTACTAAAAGCTGTAATTATCATCTCTCAAACACTCGATCGTATTGTATTCGAGGTGTAGGATAAAAAGGAGGTGAAGATATATGGTTGTCAATCATAAAAGTTCCCCTCGTCTATTCGAGCGTCTGTATTCCCATCAAAAATCATCATATACAGATACGGGTTTGTGCTTTCACGTGTTATAGTGACATAAAAGAAAGAAGGGAAGCTCCCCCACCCCAACGATTTCCGGGAGTGAGTTATAGCAATTGACGTGAAGTGGACCATGTAGTGACTCTTCCTCTTACTTCATACAGAAGAAATTGGTGACATTAGCCTTTTACCGTCTGATTATTATAACCGAATTTACGGGTCAGGACTCTTGGAGACCCGCAAAATCAATCAGAAAATGCTGTCGCGTCGTTCCATTGTTTCAAAGGTTTTGAGACGATCAAGAACAAAGAAGAGCAATTGACACGTTTCGGCACTGTTTAACGTCACCAACGGGTTCGAAAAATAGGGTGAAGAGAAAGGCATTTTATAGCCCTCCTCATCAAGCCCGCCCCCCCTCCATCACCGTTCATCACTCCACAATACTCTTCTCGAACATCATTAACAGCCAGACGATTTACACAGTTGAAGTGCTCTCCCCGAGAGTTCAATGCCATTGACATGGATCATTTTCTAAACGTTCACCCGCTGATATAAATAAGAAATGTATAAAGAGAAACGCGAAGTTCCATGAATCGCGAAAAATTATCGAAGAAACTGACCAATCCGCATGATTTGGCCCCGTTCTCAAGTTCTATGCTATGCGTCTGTGGAGCCTATGCAACCTATCAAAATGCGTCATTTTTCATGGGAATGAATTTTTTTGGTTGCACACATTCCGCAGACGCATAACATAGAGCTTGTGAACGGGGTCTTGAAAAAAAAAAATCGACCCACAAAAATTGAGATATAATATACATAATCCTACAATCCGGAATCCAGCCTCTTATAAAAAGTGAATATTCGAACTATGGGTAATCACCTGAGTGCAATTATAGGACTTGAAAAATTATATTTTGGTTCCCAAGTGATGTCAAGCCTTGAAACTACTTTGACCCAAAATCCATTATTAGTTCAACCGTAAAATTTATTTTTTCTCCCAATTAGGCCAGAATTGTATTATTTACCATCTGTAACTAATTCGTCATAGAACTAAACAACGGGCTGTCTAGCAACCACCCCCCCCCCTCAGGACCAGCCGAGGTTAGATTCTTGGATACTGCGGTCGCAAGAGAAATAAAAGGACTGTAGCCATTTAGTTGATCTTCGTGTCAATAACGTCCATACAGTGTTGTCGGGTAATTCTTGAATAATTTCCCGGTGATTCTATCGAGTTGCGATGAAAAATTCTCGAGAAAAATACCTTATTCAGCGGCTTATTCTTGTTAATAAAGAGCTTGACCTCTAGGATTCCATTGACCTCAGTCTTCAACCCCTCCCCCCTCCGTCAGACTGTCGTATGACGTTCAAGAAGGAGAAAAAGGAGTGGGAAAAAGCTTTCTCCGTGTACCTATACCACCACTCTTGCGTGCAAACTCTTGGAACATTCGCGTCCCCTTCCATTTCCCTTCTGAAGCCAATTTTTCACACTTTTTTTTTTCCTTTGTCATCGCTAGCTTAAAAGTTGAAAGTGAAATCCAACCGGACTTGTAGGTTGAAGACTCGAAGAGAGACTGTTTTCGGTATAGCATCCATCGTCGCGGGTTACGATGCTCATGTGATTAACAGCGGATCAATTCCATTCCTACGTCAACTTCATGGCTAAGTTATCAAAATATTGGGTATTAACAGTCGGGTTTAACGCCAGTAATGGACAAGTCGCGTGCAGGGCCGGGGGGGAGGACTGTCAGTTCCTCGAGGCTGAAAAATAGCGTCCGGATGCTCAATAATTGTCGGAAAGTTGACAATCGAGAGGGTGTGATTTGAAGGCCAAAACTGTGAAATTTCCGCAATGAAACAAATATTTTTCTGCAGGGTCGAACTGCGTTGGCTATACAGGGGGCAGACCTTTCTTAATTTATAAACATCTCTAAGAACCCGACTATATGTATTTTGGGTGTACACATCTACAGCCCAGGGCGCGCTTTTTCTAAATCTTAGCGGTGAAATAATTTCCAAAAATGACTCAAACCGATCTTTAATAAACCTACGGATAATTTGAGGCCACATATTTGAATTTCGCATAGGAAAATGACCCATTTAATGAGGTAAATGACCAGCTTACTCGGTCGGACTGACAGTTAACGTGATGAAATGACGAAAAGTCGAATAGAAGTGTTTCTGCAGAACAGAATTGATGTTTTCTTGGCCAAGTAAAATTGATTTTTTTTATACGGCTGCAGGCAATCAGTTATAAATTAAGAAAGGGCCGCACAGAAATGAGTGAAACAAGCCTACAAACACTGTGGCGGGGGGGGGGGGGTCACAGTCTATTGTAAGTTCTTGAAAGTATAAAATCGCCAATTATTACAGCCTCGGAGATAAAAAAAAACAACTCAGGTCCGAAGGATAAATATTCAGTGTCTAAGCGGCCAGTGGCGGAAATCTCTATGGTCTATGAGGTCTTTGGTCTCCGGATGAACGAGGAATATGATCGCCTTTTTAGCCGCAAATCAACGTTTTTTGTCTCAATTTTATATGCGGACGCGGACCTTTTCTCCGTTTCTGCCATGAATTGGCACTTTTATTCAATTTTAACCCCGGACTTGCTGAAAAACAGCATATAGGAGCTATATAATCTGGGGATCCACGTATTTTTTTAATTTTAGCCGCAATGTTGCCTCAAGAAACCATGAATTGACGTTTTATGAATTACAGCAGCGGATGATCGCCTTTTCTCAATTCAAGCCACGCTTTTGCTCAATTATAGCAGCAAAATAATTAGCACTTTTTCACAACCTTAGCCGTTAATTAAGCGCTTTTTCTCCATTTCAACCACGAATGAGCACGTTTTCTCAATTCTAGTCGCAAATCAACGCGTTCTTCTCAATTTTGGCAGCGAATTACCGTTTTGCTGAAATTTAGCCGCGAAATAGCGATTTTGTTTCACTTTCATGCTTGAATTAGCGCATTTTACCAATTTTAGCCGAGGACTTGCCCCACGAACAGCACCATGGCGTTTTTTCTCTTAATATTATAACCGTAAAAAGGCCTCCATAATCCGAGAACTAGCGATTTTTCTTAATTATGGTCAAGAACAGCGAATCAGCGGGTTTTCTTAATTTCAGCCCCGGCTAATTGAGCCGGCAGCACTAAGCGATTTTTTTCCGCCTCAAATACTAATGCTTTTTCCCATACAAGCTTGTCCCAAAAACAGCGCAATAACGCGCCTTCTCATAATTTTAGCCGCCTTAGGACGTACAGAACCTGAGGATTAGCATATTTTCTCTATTTCGGCCGCGAATTTACCTCCAGATACCTCGAATTGATGATTTTTTCTCAATTGTAGCATCGAATGAGAGCTTTTTTTTTTTTCTTAATTTTAGCAACGTTAGGACCTACAGAACTTTTTTCCAATTTCAGACACGGACTGGCCCGTAAGCTTTCTCTAAAGCCACCTTCATTGACAAGTAGGATATTTTAATTTATTTCGACCGCATTCCGCGTTTGTTTGCTGTTACGATGACAATTTTTTCATTCATGATATTGTGTTTACCCTAACGACTGAGGGACCAAACATGGCGCTGAAATCCGTGTTGCAGTACCTGTGTTTTAAAGGTTATCTACCTTCACATGCGGGCTGTGACAGCTTAAGCTTTGAGCTGTAGCCAATCAAAGAGCAACCCGCGTTTGAATTAATTATATTTCACTGGATACAGCTCAAAGCTGAGCTTTTTTCAGATCACATGTGAAGCCGGCTTAAAGAACACACAAGCCGCCGTTCACAAGCTCTTTGATTTCGTTGTGTGGTGTTTAAGCAACCTATCAAAATGCTTCCTGTTTCGAGTGAGAATCGTACATCGTTGCGCATAAAGAAATTCCAAGGGAACGACCTTGAAGACACGAGTCCAAAGAAAAATCGGGGCATTTTATTTGAATAGTAAAAATGTACTGCTCACGAGGAAAATGAAAAAAAACCAGCCAGGTGATACAACGTGAAAAGTTTGGAACAGCCTATTCGGTTAAGGAAAACGTCAGAGAGGAGGAGTAATTTAGAGTAGTAACAGGACGAACTGTGTGTTCCATGTAGATAAACTGTCATCTCTGTAAAGGAATGTCAATTTCGACGGGCTAAATTAGCAGTTGCCGGACCAAGTGAGATCCTGGGGACAAAGTTAGCGTTAAATTGTCGCAGTTTTTGGTCAGTATACCCAGCAGGAAAGGGTAAACCTACATTTTCTCAACAGTTGACAGTTTTTGATGGAGAATTGCCTTTTTTTTCGTGCACACTCAGTTTTATCTAAGGGGTGAATAATTGACGGTTTCCATCATGCAGAGATTTGAGTTCCTTATTGGGGAATGGCTGTTTTTGGTACTAATAAACAGTTTTTTGCGGCAAAAATTCGGATTGTACGGTTATACTGCCTATTTTCGGGTTGCCATTGAAAGGGTAAAAATTGTCCTTTCAGTGGCAGATAGTCACGTTTCAAGAGCTTAGTTGACCAGGAAATCTCGTTTGAGTTCTAATTACAGCTTTTTTCCTGTGTTTAATAACCTTATGCACAAAAAACACGTTTTTTTGGCCCTTCAGAGCCTTCTGATCCAGTCCGTAAGCTCGTTCGCCTTCTGGTTTTCAATCTATTCCCCATCAATTCACGTTTTTAGTCGCGCAAAATCTGCAAATTGGCCCTTCAGAGGCTCGTAAGCCAGGCAGCTGTGTCAGCCAAGACCCGAAGAGTTTCGCTCTGTTGTCCCTATATTGCCGTATATTTGGCCTCTGGCTCTCAAACATTTTGCTGTAAGCTCAAAAATACTTTTTTTAACGACTTGAACTGACAATTTTAATAGTCGGATTTCAGAAGAATGACATTCTCAAAAATCACCCAGTTGTCAATTCTGTTAGGGGATCTCCGGGGTGGGGGGGGGGGGTTGAGAGTGACAGAACGTCAACAGGTGGGGTCTGCAGAATATGAAAACGACGAAAAACGAAGACTAAGGATTCTTTTAGTTTGTTTGTTTTTATTTATCGCTACAAAAATATTAAACTCGTTTAGGTGAACGTCTCTACCAGCCTTGAATCGGATACAGAAGAGGAAAGAGAAAGTAGACGCAGCAACGAAAGAAGATAACGGAGGCATCTTCACATGTGTACAACTTGAAAACCCTGAACTTTCCCCGATCTCTTGTCTATTCATTCTTACGTCGCGACGCCCCCCTCTCCACCACCTCACGGTCAGTCAAACAACTAAAATTTGACTCGGCATTCCAACGGCATTTGCAAACAAACGCCCCATGGGATTATTTGTAGCCACTGTATAAAAATCGATCACCTTTTAAAGCTTTCCGTTTAACTCAGTTTCTCGACTCGTATCAGCCCATAAATGGGTTAAAGTCAGACTCAATTTAAATCGACAACTTTTTTGCACCGACGGCCCACAATCCTCCCTCTCCCCTCCCACTCCAAAGATCTACTCCCTCCGCCTGGGTTTCCTCACAGTTTCGAAGAGAAAACTCTTGAAATCACACAACGAAATACTTTCTTCAAAATGGGTCGGTGGTATATAAAGTGTAAACACTGAAAAGGCGTACATTTATTTGCTTTAAAAAAAGGGGGGGGGGAGTGGGACATAACTGGCTAATGTCAACGAGTACGTCCAAAATCAATAAACCTGCTGGGAATAGCGATATTTTATAGCGCTCCGCGAAGTTCCAGGGATATTTCATTCCTACAAAGCATGGGGACAAGGGGCTAAGTGATGAATGCCACACAAAACTGCGTTATAATGCCGAGTGAAAGTGTCACTGAGATTAATAGAGACAAAAATATTGCTCCCCCCCCACACCCAATCCTGACATCTCGGGTTCCGGCGTCCCTTTTCAATCGTAATCGCAAATGACACTCGCAGATAATAAGAAATAGAAAGTGATTGAAAGACGCAATCTGCGAATAATAGACGATGTAACTTTCCCTTGCAAAAAATTGCATCGCGACGAGTATAATTTCCATTTTTTTTCTTTTTTTTTTCTCTATTTAACGGTTTTTTTCTCGAAGTGAATCTTCCCGTCTGAAGATGAGTGGGAAATGCCCGTAGAGCTTATAGCGCCAATAATATTTTTCCTATGCCTCGGTCTCAATAAACATTTTTTCGTCCAGGGCGATAATAGACAATGACTGGCTGCAGGCGGTTGCGGTGGAGGGGGCAGGGGTCAACAGCGAGAGGAGCGAGAAAGTGGCAATAAAAATAAATTAAGTGACATGAACGTTGAGATCAGAGAAACAAGGGAACTGCGGTCGATACCGCCGGGTCTAAACACTCGGCCGGTTCAATAATTTTTGATTCTTACCAATTAGGTAGATGGCTACTATCCCAATAACAAAAAAATGATGACACGATGAGTGACGCCACCATCAAGTGGACTGAACCAGTTTCAAGCAAAATCCGAGGGCTTCATTATCACATAGGGCCGTAATGAAATGACATTTCTGGAGACACGGACCTGATGGTGGTGAAGAGGGATAATATTTGAGCACCTTCTCTACTTCATAATTCAGGCGTTTGTCCAGCCTCGCCATTTCTTTATTAAAAATTATCGAAATTTTCGACATTTCTAATTATTCCCCCCAAATTAGCGCCCAAGCCATGAAATTTTGTTTTTCATGGTCCGGAATATTTGTTTGTAAATGGAAAGCTTAAATCCTCGAAATTGGGGTTTGAGGGTGCCAAATCCAAGAAATTCGGGTTATAAAGTGCGAGTCTCCGCGAAATTGGGGTTTGAAAGAGACTAACCCACGAAATGATGTAGTACATCATTTGAAAGAGCAAAACTAGCTGAAATTGGGATTTGAACCTAAAAGAATCCGCAAAATTTTGTTTTAAAAGAGAAAAAACATGAAACTGGGGGTTGTAAGAGCCAGAACAACGAAATCGGGTTTTTTAAGGAGCCTCCTCCGTGACTTTAATTTTCGAAAGAGTTAACTTAGTTTTTCGAATTAACTAAACGTGCAAAACCGATTTTGGAAAGAGCTAAAGACACGAAAGTTGGTTTTTGAAAGAGTCCAAATACGCGAAATTGGGACTTGAAATAGCAAAAATTCGTGTAATTGGGTTTTAAATTAGCCAAATCCGCGACATTTGGTTATGGCGAGGCCGAAACAAGCGGTGAAAGTTTGTGTGTGAAAAGGAAAAACACTGTTGTTAAAATGGCATCCGGCATATATCGGGTTTCGCTGGATCAGAAAAAAAATTTTGCGTTATTGGCTCATTTAAATAATCAATTTTGCTGGTTTGGCTAATTGAAAAAAGCAATTTCATGGCTTTAAGTTCTTGCAACTCAGAATTTCGCGGATCTGGCACCGAATCTGGCGCGGGTAATGCCAGTATTCCCCTTTTCAGCCATATATGTAGATACGACCCTCAATATAACTCTCAGGCACGCTACAGGAAACGCTATGCTCGGGCAGGATACTCATACAGCCATGTGTTGAGCCACAAGACTGTTGGTTGAGCCAAAAAAGTGAATTTTTCGACCCCAAAACTGGCAAATTGACCCACTGAAACCAAAACTTCAGCCACGCATCAGGAAATTAGCCACCGAACTCTACTGTTCGGTTAAAAAAAAAAAAAAAAAAAAAAAAAAAAATACTCCTGCCCCCTTCCTCCTGAAACATGACGGTGGGGTTAATTGGGCAAAATCTGCTGGTCACTCACTACATTTGTCGGTTGAGTGTGTTGTTCTATTTAAGGTCGCAACATTGTAAGTCTCTGAGCAGACAGTTTCTGCAGGTGAGTGGGATGGGGTGAATTTCATAGCTTCCGGACGGTTTTATGTGTGTCTGAAGCAAGGGCGTTCAATGTGTAGCTTGGAGAAGCAAGGAGGGGGATTTGCCTAATTCCCCACCATTCACCTTCATCATTACAGAACCCCCCCCCCCCTCCCAGATAAACTGCAATTTTGCGGCAGAAAAATGGTGGTTTCCAGGAATGGCTCATTCCGCTCTTTCAATGCCAAATTTGGTCGATTTCATTCCTTTTCATAAGTCCTTTCACATAATTGGATCTTCCAGATAACAAAGTTTTGGTTCAAACAAAAATCAAATCTCGTGAGTTTGGCTCTTCGATAACGCAATTTCGAGCCTAGCTCTCTTTAAAAGCTGAATTTCGGAGTTTGGCTGCTCCTAGGCCCAACTCTTGTTGTTTATTTTTCCCTTTCAAAACCCCCAATTTTTTAGGTAAATATTTTTCACAGTTTGCCTCACTCAGGAAACCTGCAATTTCGCGGCTATGGCTGTTTCGATAAACGCAATTTCTCGAATGGGGAACTTGCACATTTTTCAAGCACTAGTGCTTATTGAAGAGGGCTCTTCAACAAGACAATTGCCTACATTAAACATTGAGATCAATCAAGGTTTTATTTAAGGCGAATTTTTAAAAATTTTGAGTGGGGGTTTGATTACGTCAAAGGGCAGTTAATGAAATGGGTGGTGTTAGGAAGAGGGGAGAAAACGCGTTTTCTGCTATTCAATTTTTATTGTTATTTGTAAACAAAACATTTTAGAGTTCCCTCAAATGCTTCACTACTGCACATTGACATCATTTCCCCTCGCACCATCCATCCCAAAGAACTTTGAAATTTATTTAAAAATCACACCGGACGCACCAATCGGGGTGCAACTGCCGTTAATATCCTTTTCAGCACATGCCAATTCACCGGTATACTTTTCTCCAAATCGGGCATTCATGCAAATTCCCCATTATTATGACCTTCAAAGTAGTGAATGTAACCAGTGTCCAAGATGACTTTACCAGGTTTTTGGACACAGTATCGCAATTCCAGTATTAAATTTGATATTTTTCTCGTTGAATTACTATTTAATGGCCTAAAATAGCCAATTTGAGGGCCTAGAAACAAATTTGAGGGTCAATTTAACAGTTAACAGAATTTCTCATTACAAAAAGAGTCTCTGAGGCGGAAAGTATTCCAATGGGACCAACTAGTTTTCTGGGGGTGAAATTGTCAGATTCTGGACAGAATATTCAAAATAGAAGGTAACACGACCAACAATTTACCGGGTTTTGACAGGTAGCAATCTTTTCTAAGCACATTCTGTGTCTGTGAGTGGAGCACTTTCCGTGTGGATGAATAATGAATTACGGTAGGGGGGGGGGGTTTGTAAACGACCGGTTTTCATACCGCAGTAAAAAATTCAGTGTTTAAGGTTACAATTACCGTTTCTCAGGCTGAGTAGCCGGCGGTTTTTGGTCTGAAATTGACAGTTTTCTTGTCGAATTCCAAGTGCCATGGAAAACCCGGATATTTTAGACTAATTTGATTGAGTCTAAATTAATATGACCTCTCTTAAAGGCGTCTTCGGGGAAATGGCTTTGTTCCCTTCCACTTCCACCTGCTAATTGCCACCTTGCAAAGAGCCTAGTTCTAGTTTAAAGATTGCAAAATTTTTAAAAAATGCTTCAAGAGTGAGAGCTAAGAAAAATAGGTCAACAAACGAGACTAACATCTGTGGTGAACCAACCGTTGAATAAATACGCCAGCTCCCAGTCCTCCACAGAGTCCTCAAAAGGAAGAATCGCCGAATTCCAAATTTTCGTATTCGAGAATCAAGAACGTCATTGAGAAATCTCACACCCGCCCTCACACACAGTCCTCGATCCACGAGTCGATCGGGGTGGTACTGTCGAGGAAAAGAGGAGGAGGATATGAAAGGAATTCCTTCATAGCTTGCAACGACTTTGCCGTACTGAAACACGCTCAGAACTGGAAACCTTGAATCAAAAATGACCGAAAACCAAGGAAGAACCAAAATTATATCTTAAAAAGTGCAGGAGGAAGTTGAAAGGACATCGTCAACTCACTTCCGTCGTTTTTTATTCGAAATTTGAACTTGTAGAAAAAATATACTGGTACATAATGACATTCAGCTAGTACTTATATGAAGAATTGCCCAGGTGTGAAGAAGCAAAAATTTACCGGTCTACCCCCCGCACCTCACACTAAATGAGCGAAAGTTTTTATGCTTTCAGACATTCGAACAAAAAAAGCACATAAAAGATTTTTTTATACACAAGGCGAACGTGCAGATAAATCCAAACTTTCGCCAGAAGTCATTCATTGCTTCTCACTCTCTCTCTCTCTCCCTCAACACCAAATATGCCAAACGCCACAGCGTTTAAACGATTACCATGCAATGTTTAGTAGTTTAGTGCTTCTGAACAACAAAAAAGCGTGACGACGCCTTGAAATTCAAAAATTCTGATGGCGATGGGAAACGTTTTAATTACGCGTGCTTTATAGGACAATTTGAACAATGCGAGAAGTTGTGTTCCCAACATTATGCTAGGTACTTCCTTATTTACCTATCTAGAACTGCGTCATTTGATTGTATTGATTATTTGTGTAAATACATATATGTTTAAGATAATAATAATTCGCGGAGACGCGTACCGACAACTGTCGTCACACAGCTAGCGTGAAAATACATTAATGTGGCGGTTCGTACCTTTAATTTTGACGTTTCGTTAGTGTCATCGCAGCACATCATGTCCCCTTCTGGTTTATCATTATTGTTGAAAACTTTTGGTTTCATTTTACGATACCAATGAAAAAAACAATAACAACGAAATGAAAGCACTTATTTTAAAACGTAAACAATCAAGCGGAAGGCGCAGTATACGCGACGAAATTTCGCCTTCCCGAATTTCTTTTGTCTACGCCAGACTTTCAAAAGTACGACAAACCTCGTGAGTCGAGGTATGTTCGCATGCGAGCGGAGATTGCGACTGAGCGAGAGAAACGCGTCGTTTCTTCGTCGACTCGGCCTCTCTTGCTTCCACCACCGCTACCAGTTTGCCCGGTGTCATTTCCCTTTCTTTTTCAAAGCCTTGACTACTTGAAGGTGATTGTGACGAAAAAGAATGAATTCTCGCTCGGCCTAAAGTGACGGGTAGAGAATAGTGTCAGTGGTAGGGAAGGGGAGGAAGTTGGCATGGCGAGTAGTGAATTGCGGTGTATCTTTTAAAAGGACCTTCATCCCTTAAATTGCTTTCTCGTGTTAACCGAAATCAATACGTTACGTTAGCCAAGGGCCTTCGTAATGAATTATTTCCACTGTTCACGAGAGTCACGTGACTCGGTTAAGTTGATTTGATGAACAAGTTGAATACAATCAATTATAATTTTAAAATTGACAGACCCCTCTGGCCTGTGGTCTGTATATTCCAATACGCTAGAACATAACAGGAACATAAGAAAATCGTGTTCACACTTATTCTGAGAGAGTCTTTGCCGGTCTAACAAGTCCTCTCGAAATCAAATAATTTCAAAGTAAATTAATCCTCCAACGTTTGAAATGTCACGACCCTGGAAATCAATTATTCCCGCGGCGTCATTAAACATCGACATCCAAACGGAGTGACGGAGCTGACACGTGAATAGCAAAGTAAAGTGAGCAATGCAAATTTTGACAAGTTACGGGTCGCCAAGTCATTCAAAAACCATGGCCGAGTTTTTGACATTTTTGAAACGACCCCATTTTATTCCTGCCCTCCAAAAGATAGGACAATAAGGATTTTTCATTAATTTTATATTTCACGCCGCTCCAATGGGACAGAGAACCTATTCCACTTTAAATTCATTTTTTTGGCGATAAAAAAGTTTTACCATTGATTGATTTTGACTTCAGTTGCTTTGGCAGGCAATTTTAAACATGAAGGCAATAAATCGCCGATGACGCCTTGGCATTGTTGTGATGTTGTGCTGTCGCAGTAACAACCTCGATTTGAAAACATTTTATCGCTAAAAACTCTCTCACGCGAAATAAATAAGCAAAAAAAGAATCAAGGTTTTTCAAGCTATCTTCCGCCAGAATTTCAGTTTTTTCTGGTCTTCAATTTTTTTTTATCTCTAATTTTGTTAAGCCTGGCGAGTAAGGAATCCATTGGAAAACAACCTATCCACAGTTCCGCTTTTATTAGTAAGATGGGAATTAAAAAATTAGGGCCTACATAACTTGTTTTTTTTTTTCATTTATTTTTATTATTATTAAATTCTGGTTCTAGGACGTTTTTAATTCCTTCGGTAAATTGATTGATTCCTTCTTTAAATTATGTGAAACAAGGTCTATCTATTAAATTTCTTGAAAGGAATCCGGAAAAAATAGACTTCGTACTGAGCAAATTGGCAATGGGACACTGTCCAGCCAGTCAGTTCCTGATTGGTCGGGACCGGATGCCTTTCTTAATTGAGCTTGACCATAGAGTGAAAGGGCGTCGCCAGCCGTTGAGTATAGACCAGGGGGCAGGCCCACCATTAAGGGCGACATCACGGCCGGAACCTCATCAGTATACGTTTCATCGAATTTTAATTTTCTTTAAAAAAATAAAAATAAATAAATAAAAATCGCCCTGGGGCTCAGTATAGGCGATGTTCCCGATTTTGAGTAATTTTTTAAATAAAGCTGAGCGTGATTTGCAGGTTCTTCAGACAATGGACAATTTGGCGGGACGCAGTGCAGTCTTCATCCAAAAAAATAGTGCTTCTTATAAGCGCGGGCAAAATAAGCGTTTCACGACGTCCTAAATTTCATCCGATTCTTTCTACTCCCATTTAAGTACGCCTGCGTCGAATCTTTTCTATGGACATCTTTTTCATGTCCGGCAATAACAGTAGTAGCGTGACCAGAGGTCAAAATTGTCCTCTTTTTTGCCCTACTTTTCGGTCTCAAATTGTAACGTCTGATGGAGTCCAACTCCTAATCCAAACATCTTTTACATTCATATTTAAACAATAAAGCTGTGGGGCTTAGCCACAACGTCTCCAGTAGTCCAGTCACCGTTTCACTCTCACGGTTCTGCATCAGCGCTTGTGAGCCGGATCTCCTTCCTATAACTCGGGTTTGCCAGGTCAGATCGAGCGCCAGGGGCGAGTACCGTAGGAAAGCCTTTGAGAGTCTTCGAAAGCCTATAAGCCTATGAACGCCTTCGAGAGGCTAGGAGGGCCTTCCGGTAAAACAACAAATTGAAACACTTTCCAGGACGACTATCCAGGGCATTGAGCAATAAGATTATGTACCACGCAAACAAGCCAATTACTGACCTAAATATTGGAAATTTGGGGCAGAAAAACTGATTTAAGGACTAACTTGGCTGTATACAGTAAAAAAATAGGTCGTCCTATTCCGATAGGTCTGTTTGAGGGGCTAAATTACTACGTAGTTACCGAAACTATGGAGTCCCAGTGGACCAAAATTGAATGTTTAGCCCTTAAAATAAAGTATCTTCATCTGAGGCAAAATTGTTGGACAGACGAGCGAGAATAGAAGACTACAACTACATTTTCCCATCGGAGGTGCCAGTACCATTTCTGCGCACATTGTGCAATTGAGGAATTGACGACGTCACCATGCCGAATTTTGAGTTCGTGAATTATATTACATATTTATATTATATGTATAATGGATCTACCTGACCCAGCAAACCAAGACAGAGATGACCCGGAGGTTGCCGGAAGCCCGACGAGAACCCCGGGGGCGAATCAGAACTGGTGATGCTGCTGCTCAGACTCACCAGCTTATTCCGAAAATGAACTGAGAGAGGTGTGACACACCAGGCATTCTGAAGAAAATTATGTTGAATTGAGGTCCAGTCTCTCCTTTTCGACCAACGGACCCATCAGGCTCTCATCTGACCGAAAATTGAGCCAAGTTCGTCCGTAAGGGTTCTCGTCGGTATCGGCAAGGGCCGGAACTCTCTCACTTGCATCGTGGGTCAGGTAGCGAGAGGTCCAGAAGCGGAGATCGTAGTATAGAGGCTCCTCAGCTTCTGAAAGCAGTCCAGATGTGTCGTCATCAACGTTAACACGCTCTCTCAGTTCACTTCGGACTGTGTTGGTGTGCCTTTTGCACAACAACGCTACTTCCTCGAGCATCAGGGAGCTGGGTCCTTTCAGTCTTGCTTCACAAGGCCTGTAAAGCGTATCATATATTAGGTGTGATTAACCTTTGAAAATTGACCTTTACCAATAGTAAAGAGCACACATGGGGGGAGGGCACGAACCTGGTTCTATGGGATAAATTAAACTTTCATGCACGAAGAGTCAGTGTCTGGTGCGAATAATGGTCTGTTTCTAGGAACTGTGGCGTACCTACACTGATTAGGGCTTGGAGCGGAAATCAATCAGCCAAAGTCACCTCCAGAAACCGCGAATTGGCCGTGGATTAGTGCTTTGTCTCAATTTTAGCAACGAATTTTTATCCTGGAATTTAGTTTTTTCGCTATTTTAGCCGTGAAATTACGTTCCGCGAATTGGAGTGTTATTCTCACTTCTGACCATCAGTTAGCGCTTTGTCTATTAGCGCTATTGGACCTTTAGATCAAATTTTGGGCACGAACAGTAACAGTTTTTGAGGATCAATTGCCGCCCATACGGACGATTGGGATGGAGCTAATGGTTTTCTGTTGAGATCTTGTGCGTTTCGGTCGAAAAAATGCTAGTTGTTTTTTTGTTATGGTGGAGTCAAATAATTTTATTAGGCACTATATTAAGCGAAAATTTTCAGAGGTCGTAATAAGAGGAATGTGGTTTACAGACCAATTTTCAAACATTTTCCAGATGGTCAGCGGGGTAGCGTAGGTTAAGAGGCCCTCTTCAGACTCTAGCCGAGGGGTGGTATATACCATTTTTTCTCGTGACCACTATAGTACCTAATATCACAACACAAGCATAACCGTTGTTATGCTGTTCAGATAGACTCATGTATTTTGCGGGTCTTTTCATTTTCATTTTTTTTAAATGCGCGTTTTTCTAATGCGAGTGTCATGTGTGTGTGATTAGCTGTGATCACCTAATTGTTATGCACATGTGGCACATGTGAACAATCGGTAAGTGGCGGAGCAAAGTTGCGAACTTTTTATTATTATTCCGCTTTTGTCGAAAGCAGAAAGAGGAAACAGATGAAATTTGGCAGTCTACATAATACTATAATCTAGAAGTGGGGTGGGTTGTATATGGGTGGCAAAAATTAGTGTTTCGCGATTTCGTTGGTTTTTCCACCGATTTTCCCGACTCCTGTGGAGACCAGTGAGGTCTACCAGCGTTGTAGCTCTTCATGGGGCCTTCTAGAATCTAGGGCTAGGCCTCTGTCGCTTGTGTGGATGCTGTCCAAATTTCCTAGCAATCGTATTTCGGACCAAAGTTTGCGGTTCTTTGGTTGAAAGTCTTTTTGAAGGTCATGGGCTTGCCTTTGAGCTTGATTATGGCTAGTTTTGTCAGCTGGACTTTTGCAGGCCCGATTTGATTATTTTTGTGGAGTGGGGAGGAGTGACTCTAAATTGTGTGTTAAGAGTTCCTGGGAGCATCACTGGAGCCGTGAAAGAAATGTTCAATCCTTGCTCCGATCGAATTAAATTTTTGATTTTTTTTTTTCAAGCAAAATGGATGTTTTTAGGTTTATATTCCGTGGATGTAAGAACGCAAAAAGGAAACTTGGTATCTGGTTGGACGGTGATTTGGCTCCTTTCACCGATTTTCTTTTCAATTCAGCAGTTCAATATTCCGTTGGTGGGGAGAAGGTGAAATATTCAATTGGTGTAAATTTCGAGGATAATCCGTTCTATTTGGGTTAGCCCATCAGGTACATCCCAACCAGGTGAACAAGGAACAAAGAGATTAATATACGTCTGAGGCTAATTTTGAATGTGCCAAGAGCGTCGGCTCGTCTGAACGGGTCGTTCCGATTGTTGTGTCGCCCATTCAGAGCTAGAGTTGAGAATATTCGCTAATTCACGGCGCTAAAATTGAGAAAAGCGCTATAACTCGTGCCTAAAATTGAGAACAGCGCTCATTTTGCAGTTTAGACTAATAAAACACGCTATAACACATCTAATATTGAGAAAAAACGTCCATTCCCTGCGGCTAAAATTAGGACAAAGCCCAAATTAGATTCTAAAATTGAGACGAAGCGCTAAAATAGACGAAACGCAAATTTTTCTCGGCAAGAATTTAGAAAAAGCGTTCATTCGCGGATAAAATGAAGAAATAGCGCTAACAGCCGTTTGCGGCTAAAATTGAATTTTGAAAAGTTTAGCGCTCACAGGGCGAGTGCAGCTTCCAGGGCCAAAAAAATCTTGTTGATTGGTCTAATTACAAGGCAATTAAAAACCAAAAAGCCTTGAAAACGGTGATTAGGCATCTTCGATTGATGGTTGTTGATTTTGGTCGATGTTCTCTGAGTAGCCTATCGAGATTCAGGTGCGCTGTACTTACGAAAACTTTCGTATGGGTAAAAACCGGCTCACCTTGCAAAAATTTAAAAGAAGAGCCAATTCACGGTTTCTCGATGCAACGATCTGCTAATGTGCAAAATTTGTCCCCTAATTTATTACAGCTTTTTTTCTTAAGCTGCGATTTACGATTTACTGTATTTCTGCGTCAAATTAGTATTTTTTTTTTTTACTTTTAGTCATGAATTAGCGTATTTACTGGGTTTTTAGCAAAATTTATCTTCAGAAACCGTGAATTTGGAATTTTTCTCAATTTCATCCGCAAATCGCCTTGACTTATTTTTAGCAGCAAATTTGCGCTATTTCTCCATTTTAGCCGCGAAATTGCCATTTTCCTCCTTTTTGCTATGATTTAGCGTTTTTTTTTTCAAGTGGACTTGCCCCAAGAGCAGGACATTAGCCTTGTTTGTAAATTTCATTGCGGTCCATACACCGCGAATCTGCGATTTTTTCACTTAAAGTTGCATTAAAAAAACGCGAATTAAAGCATTTTACTCAATTTTAGTAAAGAATGAAGAATTTTACGAATTTTTAACCAAGAATATTCGTGTTTTTATTCCCCTGAATTTTTGTTGCGTAGGTACTTAAGAACAGCACATTAGCGCCTTCTCAATTTTAGCCGCGTAAGGACCTCCAGATTCGCCCTCCAGCAAATAGAAATATAATTGTAAGATACCTACTCCCGTTGTATTCGTTCGGTATCTACTTTTTATACATGTTAACGGGATTTTGATCTTCACGGGGAAAACGAAATGTCAGTTGGCTAACGCTGGAAAATTCGAGGCTACAATAGAGATGAAACGCTGACTCACTGCTGAATTTTGAAAAAATGGCTCACTTACGGATAAAATTGCAAAAAAGCGGCGGATTTGCGACTTAAAAATCAATAAAAAAAACGCCAATTCACGGTTTACACAGGCAAAATCCTGGCTAAAATTGAGAAGTGATCGTGAGCTGTTAATATGGGCAACTTCGCAGCTAAAATTGAGAATAAGAGCGAATTAGCGGTAGTGACCTGTGCCTTGTCTCAAAAAGCAGGTATTTTTGACAAAATCGGCCATTCTTTGAACAAGACCTGTCATTTTTCATCAAATCAGTTATTTCTCCTCAATTCAGTCTAATTCAGTCATTTCACTAAAAATCAGGGATTTTTACTAAATCAGCCAATTTTAGTACTTAAACAATTTCCATTATAAAAAATCAGCTAGGTATTCCGCAGAAAGCGGACATTTGGCAAAAATCAGGCTCAATTTTTTTGTAACCCCCCCCCCCACCATCATTGAGAAAAACTCCGGGTCCGCGCCTGAAGCAGTCTAACACACCAACAAACTGAGTTCATCCGGCCTTGAGGTCACACATAGTTAAAACCAAAAACTGGACTACCAGGAAACTTTCGATTTATGACCAAGTTTCCGTCGAAGTAGGGAAAACTTGCCGTTTTTTTTTTTTTTAAATTGAAGGGCACTCATTATAGAGATTAATTGTTTTCAGAAACTTCCATACAACCCGGCCTTGAAACTGTCAATATTACCAACAAAAGCTAACTATACAGTTAGGAAACGAGCGGATTTTTTTTTCTCAAGTGTAGGCACTTCGAGGTTTGCATGCATGAACATCATACAATTTTAGTGTCTTGTATTCTTATTTACATTATTATTTAAGCTGATGGTCTAATCCAGGGGAAAATGTAAATAAAAAATCTACTTATTGTCCTACTTATACGCCTATACAATAATGTTATTTTCTCACACTTAAAACTCTGTACAACTAAACCTATTGCTATTTCATTTATTTATTTACCTTGGTTGTAATAAAATTATGATACACAAATTCAGACTTGAAACAAAACAAAAAAAAAGCAAAAATATTACAATCGATTGTGTAGTAACATAAATAAGTCCTTTAAAATGGCAGGTTTCTGTTATTAATTAAGTAAAATAGACTACTTTTATTATTATAATAATAATTTCTTACTCATTTATTTAAGAGACAACGATGAGTTTAACGTGAAGTATTAGGGGTTGGTCTATCGACGGCTTAAAGTGTGAATACCTGGGCTGAGCGGTGATGCTCAGACGAAACGTTTCGGGCGATTTTAATCGTTTCCTAAAGTGAAGACCCCAGACTCCGTGTTTTTTGATTAATTCAAACTGATTTCGCTCGTTTCCTTTAGTTATTATGTAGTCGAAGTCGTTCTGAAATATAATCGTGATCGGGAGGGTGAGTTGGGGGGGGGGGGTTAATGGAATACAAAATAAAAACGTATTCACGTAAAAAATGCCAACTCGGATATTTACTTTACTGGCCGGCAATAACTTGATGATTCGAGTCCTGTGTTTTGTCTGCATTAATCTCACTTTGACAGTTCGTGCCTCGTGTATCCAAACCATGTTGTAGGACGTTTCGTTAGAAATTTCGTTTTTCGCGAAATGATAGTGCCGTTTGTGCCTCATGGCGTTCTTCGATTGGGGGGGGGGGAGTATTTATTACGGAGGGTCTGCAATAAAATGAAATATGCTTACTGTTTTCCAAAGTCGCTGTCGACTTCCAGTCATTAGCCCTCTGCGTTTGGCTAGGCCCGTTGTATTGGTCATACGCCTTTGTCGACCGTTTGGCTGAAACGGAAAATAAAATGAATCGCTATGACATTCACAGCATCACCAATGATCATTTCACATTACCGGTTCGTTCAATTTACAGGAGAAACACCCTTCGGTTGAAATTATTTTGTCCGTTGAAATTCTGTAAGGGTCTTGCAGCGATGGGTACTGAAGGGCGTGACTTCCTCCACCGCCGACAGTCAGAGTCGAAAAACAGTGTCCCTGTTAACACATTTCAAAGTTTACACGATCGTGTCTGGATCCACGTGGAGTGGGGGAATTTACCTGACCAACGTGCTGATAACCAGGTGGACATCCGCATTGAAAACCCCCCTGAGGAGACGGAGCGCATCCGAATGAGCAGGGGCTTCCCATGCAGACTGGGCTCAACTACAACGACAAGCGAGTGTAAGAATAAAATTATTTCGTTTCAGTAGTGGACGAAATTACTTGAACGCATATTGAAAGAGCGTTGTCGTACTGAAAGCCTTCTGCGCAGCCGCACCTGTAACTACCTACAGTGTTGAAACATTTCGTTTGACCGCACGGGTTTTGATCGCATTCATTCTCATCGACGCAGTGATTATAATAGGCGTGTTTTAAAAATCCATCCGGGCAACCACACTTGTAGCTCCCCATGATGTTCTGACGAAATAACGTTTGAAATAATTTTTTAAATGGACCGTTCAGGAGTTTTGCTCATTACCTGGCATCCGTGTTCACACTTGGAATCATCGGTGCACTCGTCCGAGTCTCGGCAGAATTTTCCTGAGTCATCAAGGCGATAACCTCTGGGACAGAGACATCTAAAACTTCCTAGTGTGTTGATACATTTCCCAGGCCCTGGACATAGTCCTTCTTCCATTTTACACTCGTCGATATCTGTAAAAACGCGAAATCAATGGGTTGGTTCGTTGATTTTAATTACTACGAAGCTTACCCAAACAGTAGTCGCCCTCCTGGCGATAGCCTTTCAAACAAGAACACTGGTAACTACCGACAGTATTGATGCATGTTTGTTGGCATATGTGAAGTCCAGTTTCGCACTCGTCGATATCAACGCATGAGACTCCGTCTGAGGCCAATTGAAGTCCTTTGGGACACGAGCAGACAAAACTTCCTGGTGTGTTTTGACAAGAGTGTTCGCACGGTGACGGCTTATGGTCGCACTCGTTGACGTCTGAAACATGAATAAATAAAAATGTTTGATCTAGGGGAGGGGGAGAGTGACAATACTATACCTCTGCAGATTGTTCCAGAGTGGTCGACTTTATATCCCTTGTTGCACATGCATTTGTACGAGCCGAGAGTGTTAATGCAAGTACCATGCTTACAAAGATCGGGCAAGGTCTTACACTCGTCAATGTCTACCATAAAATTTCAGTTAAACAATTAAATTCCTGCCCCACAACCCGTTTATTACACAAACCTTTTCCGTCGATGCTAATGCCACTCTCCAAACAGAGGTCCGCGAAAGCCAATGTACCAGGCGTTGGACATTTCTCGCAGCCAGGTCCCCAGGCCGCGCCCATTGTACAACAACAGTCGGCTTTAGTCACCGCGTTTTTATTGTCGCTGTGCATGGCGCATCTTCCATTTGAGAGTTGACGGAAACAGAGTCCTTGTCTTTCGTCTTAACAGAAAAAATCAGCTTTAAATCCGCCCTGAACGAGGTGGCGGTGGGGGCTGCGGGGGTTGGGTCGCCCTACCTATGCACTTAGTGAAATCATAATTCGGTTTATAACCGGGATAGCAATCACATCTGAAGCCGCCGTCCGAATTACGGCAAATACCGTTTTCGCAAATGCCAGGCACTGTGTGACATTCGTCAATATCCTCGCAGTCGTCAGTCATATCGACTTTGCTATAACCTTCAGGGCAAATACACATGAAGGATCCGATGAGGTTTTTACACCGGAATTTACAGTTGTTGGCCGGCGTTAAGCATTCGTCGACATCTTGAATAAATAAAAAAACCGTTCAGAACATACGGTACGTTTTTAATCCCCCCCCCCCACGTCCAAATCACCTTGACAGTGTCTACCGTCGGGTGCCAGCGTGTAACCGTATGGGCAAATACAGCGGAAAGATCCGGGAACATTATGACAACGGAACGCACATTGATTACTCATTTCTTGGCACTCGTTGATATCTTCACAGATCTAAACAAAATTGTAAGCACAAAAAATATTCTTCGTTACAATAAAGAGAAAGTGAGTGAGAGGAAACATACCTGCATGGGTCCAGCGGCGAAGCCTGGACTACAGTCACATTCGAAAGAGCCTTCAATATTTCTACACGTTCCATTTCCGCAGATGTTGGGCGTTGAGACACACTCATTGTCGTCTGTTGAATTAAATTACTATTATAATTAACTCTTCTTGCTATTTTAGTACATTACTTTTAATTACAGGCAGTTCAATTTATTGACCCTGAGTTTATTCCACCGACCGGATAGTGCTGAAAATTGGAATACAATCCACGCAAAGGGTATAAATATTACTTGACCGTACGCGTAATTCGTATGCCAATTTTCAGCTCAATTCCACCATTTTAAGTACCTGTTTAGTGGAATTAACTCTGGGTAAGTAAATATGGCCCTCCCAAATTCGGTCGTTACAAAAAATTTGCGGTTCACTATAGCTTACTAGTCGTTTCAGGAGCTAAATTACCGGGTTTTCGACAAATCTAGTGTTGTTTGGAGACGAAAATGGTCAAGGACATTACCCCAATGCAGTTATCTGGTCAAAAATTACGTAAATGTTGGTTCTTGCCAAGGACGGATCTAGGACCTCTCTCAGAGGGGGGGGGGGGTAATCGAAACCCCTCCCCCTCTCCAAGTACACCTCCACCACTCCCCTTCCACCATGTTTTGAGAGATTTTCCAAGCTCCAGGGGGGGGGGTAATTCTGCTGCCCCTCCCCTTAGATCCGCCTATGGTTCTTGTGGCTAAATTGGCGATTTCCAGCCGTAGTAGTCAGCTTTTTACCATTCCCGGTGATGATGAGTGCCCATAATCAAAATATCAAGCAGCTCGGTCAAATAGGTTGTTTTAATGAGTAAAATTGCCAATTATAGACCAAACGTTGCGGTTTTGGGGGTAAAAACTGCCGGCCTGACAAAACCAGAACCTTTGATTGACCCCCCCCCCTCATAATCACTCTTGCACCTTTAGATCTTATTAAATCTCGGAATTTGATTCAGAAATCGACTTCCGCCACAGAAATAGACGATCCAACCTGGAAAATGGGCATTTTCACAACTACCATGTCTAATTTAACCTTAAATCTAATCATCTAGTTCGTCTATTAGCTCACAATCCAGCTTCTAAAAAACTAGACACGGACTATTTGGCTTCTTATGGACCGGAAACGTTAAATTTAGGCCCAGAATCTGGGAAAAAAGCAGTTGCACGTGGAGGATCGGATCCACGGCGGGACACAGCGGCCATGCTCTCCCTTGTAGTCGAGGCCCCTTGTACTAAAACATCTTCAAAACCCACCTCCCAAGTCTCGATCAAATCACCTCAAATTTTAGGGTCATTTTCTCAAAATTACTGTTTGAGACAGAAGTGATTTGTTCGATGCATACTCAACCGAGAAATTCAGCCAGAACAGCAGACATGAAGAGCCATGCCTTCCCCTCCCCCCATTTTTTCATTAATTCGTTGTTCGAAGATTGACCGTATAACCAACAGTTGGTGGGGGAGGGGATTTTTGGTAAGGTAGAGACACTAGTGCGATGATGATCGGTGCAGGGACTAATCGTCAGTTAATCGTAGATTAGGGAGCGAATAGTCAGTTTGGCCGTTCTTTGAGCGCAGATAGCCGTTAAATTTAGCCATTCCCAGGCATGAATCGTCATTTATGTCACCTTCAGGGCGCGAATGGTCAATTCGGCCAATTTCTGGGCGCGAACCGTCTAAAAGTGCCCAAAATGACTATACGCTATAAAAATGGTTAAACTGACGGTTCGAGCCCAGGCCCAGAAGTAGGCAAAACTGACCATTCACGTATTCAGGTGACATAAATTACGATTCGTGCTTTGGAATGGATAAACTGACAATCTGCGCCCAAAAAATGGTCAAACTGTCTATTCACGCCCTAAAAAAACGATTAACCGACCACCAGCACCAACCAGTGCTGTCTCTACATTATCAAAAATCCCCTATCCTCTCCAAACTGTTAGTTATACGCACCCAAATAATGGATGACTGACTTACTCACGCGCTTTTTAATGGATTGACTGGCTGATCACGTTCAAGTTTTGAGTGCTCACGGTTAGTTTAGCCAGTGAAACCTCAGTTTTACCATTTTTTGGACGCAAATAGTTCGTTTTTAATGCGCGGATAGTCCGATAAGCCATTTCTACAGGGCGCAAATAGTCAGTTTGGGGGAGGAGAGGGGGGGCTGAACTTTCAGTTCGGCTATTTTCAAGGGGTGAATTACTACTATGGCTGTTTTTAGAGCACAAACCGGTTCATCCATTTTTGAGGCGCGAATCGTAATTTCCAGAGATCGAATGGTCCGAGTAGCCATTTTCAAGGCGCAAATAGTCAGTTTGGCCAATCTGAGGACGTGATTGGGCAATCAAACGATTTTATAGCACGAGAGTAATCAGTTTATCCATTCCTTGGGTGCGTAAAACCATTGGCGCGGGGGGGGGGAGTCGATCGTCGTGTGGAGACTGGCTTTGGTCAGTGCGGGAACAAAAATAATGACTAGGTGGTTAATAATTTCAAGGGCGTAAATCGCCTGTTTGGCAATTTTTTCCAGCGCAGACAGCCAGTTCAGCGAATTCAAAGGGCGCGAATCGTCATTTTACGTAATCTGCAGGACGAGAATGATCAGTTTGGTCATTTTATGGAGCGCGAATAGTCGGTTTTAGTAAGTAAATTAGTCAGTATAGCCATTTTTATGCTGTACACAGAGTGAGGGATTTTGGGCCGCAAATTGTCAGTTTTGCTATTTCAGTTTATTCAAGTTTAGGGTGCGAACAGTTCGGTTAGCCATGTAAGATGCGAATAGTCTGTCAAAGCATTCCTAAGGCGCGAGTGTGGCCAGTTTGGCTATTTGCAAGGAATGATTTGCTATCTTGGCTGCTTTTAGGCCACAAATTGTCAGCTTAGCCATTTTCGAGGCGTGAATCGTGGTTATGCCATTTTTTGAACTCAAAATAATCCATTTTGCCATTTTTAAGGTGCGAATAGGCCACTTTCGGGCGTGAATAGTCGCTTTGCCGTTTTTGGAGGACGAATCGTCAGTTTAGCCATTTTCAGGACGTGATTAGCCAGTCAAACAATTTTATAGCGCGAGACATTAGTTCATTCACATTCTTTGGGCGCGTATAACCATGGGTGGGGGGGGGGATTAGTTCATAAGGTGGAGATGGCGCAGATCGGTGGGGTGACGACAAATAATGGCTAGTTTATCGTTTTAAATGCAGGAATATCCAGTTTATCGTTTTAAATGCAGGAATATCCAGTTTATCTTGGAAGCATAGCCATTTGTGCAATTCTTAGGGCGTGAATGTCCAGTCTGACTATTTTTAGAGAGCAAACTAAAAGTACGGACAGTTTTAGGGAGTAGATAGTCAGTTTGACTATTTACAGGGGACGAATCGTCAGCTTAGTCAAGTTTAGGCTGTGAACGGTTAGTTTAGCCAGTTTTAATGGCCTAGCTTTACCATTTTTGCGACCCAAACAGTCAGATTTGCCATTTTTTAATAATACTCCATGAAGCCATTTTTAGGGTGATATGTGGACATTTAAATATTTTTAGGGCGTGAATTGCCCGTTTTGCAGCCGCTTTAAAGGTGAGAATTATCAGTTTTAACTTTTTTTCGGCCGAAAATAGTCAATTAAGCCATTTTTATTAGAGCGAAGCACAAAATCGAAAGAAAAATAACCAATTTTATCCCCAAAATAAAATTTGAAATTTATCCCCCAGATCTGATTTTACTTTTAACGAGAGTCGCAAATATTGCCCCTTTCATCACAGCTTTATGGTTAGTAATTTTGGCCAAAACCATTAGTTGTGATGGGCTGAAGTAGAGATTTGCTCTCCGGGGCGTCCGTACTCGGTTAAAAAATAAATAAATAAAAGCGAATCGTGATGGGCTGCTTTTTGTTGGGAAGAGGGGAACCCGCTATATTCTGGGGGGGGGGGGGCATTTCCGGCTTCAAGACGGTCACTCTTAAAACGTATGCAGGTTCATTCCTACGTTAGACCTCGGAATTAAATTAGTCTTCATAGGAAATTATTGCAAAAAATACGATTTTTACACCGGAAAAAGTGCCCTTCAGCCCGCGAAACTGAAAATTGTCGTTGTGACTACCAATTACGCCTCACATTTAGCGCCTTTTCGACCATTGGAACTTTTCATTTGACATAAAATGGGAGCTGAGGCATAATTTCTGCGTATCTCCTTTTCAGCGTGTACCGTAATGAAAAATACTTGACTTACCAACGCATTTTTTATCAGTTGAGTCGAGGACGTAGCCGGGGGGGCACGAGCACCTAAACGAGCCATCCGTGTTGATGCAGTCACCACCAGTACAGGCGTTTGGCATGAAAAGACACTCGTTGAGGTCGGCCCCGGTGTCATAGCGGCCGATCCCTTGGGGACATAACTTGAGAAACTCCTCTGAAAAAAAAAGAGAGAGAAATGATGAATCCAAGGAGCGACTTACTGGAAAACTGTTGAATTCTCACCTGTCCCTTCGATAGGACAACGCTCGCAGGATCTTCCCCATGCCTCACCCATCGAACAACAACATTCTTTCATCGTTATAGGCTCCATGCGTGAATCATGGCATCTTCCTACGAGTAGTAGCGGGGGGATGTGGGTGTCATATTTTTTATTTACAAGGTAGGCCTCCTCGCAAGACACTTACCTTTCAGAAACTTCTCGTAACACAAATCCTGGCGCGTGTCGATACATTTCTGTTTGCTTTCGGACAGAACAAAACCGTCGGGACACTCGCAGATGAAAGCGCCGTTGACGTTGATGCACTGCCCACCGTCGCATATACCTCTTCGCTCGGCACATTCGTTAATATCTGCGCAAATCAAAGTTTACGACAAAATTCGAAACAATTAGTTCGAACAATGTTTAATTGAATTACCGAAACACTGTCTTTTGTCGGCCGACAGTCGATATCCGGGTGGGCATGAGCACAAAAAGGATCCCATCATGTTTTGACACTTGCCAGGGTAGGGACATATTCCTGGAGACTGAAAGCAATTGGGTGAGACACATGCATCACAAATATAGTTGTGTGGGGGGGGAGAGGGGTTTCATGATATACTTCGCTGCATTCGTTTATGTCTCTACACTGTTGACCATCAGGAGACAATAGATATCCTTGAGCGCATTCACATTTAAAGGATCCGACAGTGTTTTTGCAACGTCCGTTTCGGCATAAAAATGGCATCGTTTGGCATTCGTCGACATCTATGTATAGGGGGGGGGGGAGTGAATTAGCTTTTCCTAACACACTTCTCAACCTGTAGGTTTTACCGATGCAGTCGTTATTCGGGCTGAGTTTGAATCCATCGTTACACTGGCACTTGAATGACCCCATAAAATTGGAGCAACTGCCGTTGTTGCAAATGTTGGGGTGTCGTACGCACTCGTTGATGTCGATACAACTCGACCGAGTCGGGGTGAGAGCGTAGCCACTGTGGCAGGTGCATTGAAAGCTTCCTTGGAAATTGTTACAGGATCCTGGTGAACAGACGCCGGGGCGTTCTTCACACTCGTCAATGTCTGAAATGGTAAAAATGACAGTATGGTACAAAAGTGTGGCTACGAAAAGAGAGGTGGGGGGTGTACCTATGCAGTCTCTCATGCTGACTCCAAGACGATAGCCTTCTGGACACTGGCACTCGAAGCTTCCTTGAGTGTTGACGCATTGTGCGTTACCTCGGCACGGACTGGGCGATCTCAGGCACTCATTTTCATCTGATAGGTGATCAAAGATGTCATGGGGGGGGGGGGGTTAAATTCACCTAACAAGCATATTCGCGATTTCATCCCTTACCGATGCACTGATGTGCGTCTATATCGTACGAAAACCCTCTTTCGCATTCGCACTCAAAGCTTCCTGGTGTGTTCATGCATCGTCCGTGATTACACATAGTTGGCATTAGCTTGCATTCGTCGATTTCTTCAGTTTGATTCGTCATGGGGTTCATTATTTGACCAGGGACGTGGCCACAGAGATCGATATAGTCCTCTGTGGTGGTGACGAAACGGGGAGGGGTTGTTAGACGAGGGGATTAATTGGACAAATATAGGAACTCTTACTTGATCTAGGTGTAGGACAAGGCTTGCATGGCTCGCCCCAAGCCTCCCCCATTGAACAGCAACAAAGCATTCTTGTCTGTGGGTTAGACATCGGATGCCCGCATTGTCCGTCTACGTATTCCATGTAACACAGATCCTTCCTCATATCGATACATTCCTCTGAAAAATCACGAATCGTTTATTACACGAGACCTTCAAACAGTAACGACCCAACTTACTTCCATTCGGTCTGCTCATGAACCCATCTGGACAGATACAATGGTACGTGCCCTGTTCATTCATACAAAATCCCACACCGCAAATATTTGGAAACTGAAAACACTCGTCAATGTCTTCACATATGGCCTTTTCCTCGTTCAATCTAAACCCATCCTTGCACGAACACATGAAACTTCCGAACGTGTTCGTACAGTGGCCATTCTTGCAAATATTCTCGTGATCCTCGCACTCATTTATGTCTTCTATTTCTACCTGAATCAAACGTTTTTTTTATTAAAGTCGTCCAAGCCCCATCACCACACCCCCCACCCCCCAAATACCGTAACATCATTCGGTCTATAACCGGATCCACCAGGGCACAGTTCATCATACTCTTTTGATCCCCTCTTGGGGCACACTTCACACCTGGGACCCCAGCCTTGACCGATTGAGCAGCAACAGGTTGCTTTAGTGACTGGGTGACCAGTTTCTTTGGAACAGCTGGGTCGACCGGAGATTTCGTTTACGAGTTGGTAGCAACGTGACTCTCTTTTGTCTGAGAAGTTGGAATTATTCGGTTGAAAAACCAGGGATGGTGTTTGGTGGGGTGGGGTTACCAACCAACGCAAGCGTCTTTCGTGGAAACCAGTTGATAATTAGGCGGACACTGACAGATGTAGCTGCCTATCGTGTTTTTGCAAGTTCCAAAACGACACGCTCCAGGATTTTCACATTCGTTGATATCCGTGCAATTTCCTGTTAAACAAAATCTGATTTTTAATTAAAACAATGAATTGATAGATTTCTCGATTGCACCAATAAAAATATACCTCCGGTATGATCTAATTGATACCCTTCATCGCAGATACATTTGAAGAGACCGAACACGTTTTCACAGCGCCCATATACGCAGACGTTATTAAATATTTTGCACTCATTGATATCTGCAAGTGTAAATTCGAAAAACACAAATATTAAAACGGGTAGGAGGGGGCGGGGGTATACTTCAAGACTCACCGACACAAGAAGTGTCCGAATTGTCAGGGTGCATAAATCCCATTTCGCACTCACACCTGTAATTACCGGGCTGATTCAAACAATGACCATTCTGACAGTACATGGGGTTCTCAGTGCATTCGTCGATGTCAACACAATTAAAACCGTCCCCTCTGAAGCCAGCGTCGCAGACACACTCGAACGACCCCTCTGTATTTTTACACTGAGCGTGTTGATTACAACCACCGTTGTTTGTCAGGCATTCGTTTATGTCGCGACAGGAGACGCCGTCGCCGACGAAACCATCCGTACAGCGACAACTGAACGATCCCTGTTTCATGGAAAGCGTTATTTTATTTTTTCTTCAGTTTTACAAGGGAAAATTACTGTTACCGACGGGATTATTAATACAGTCGGCGTTCAAATCACAGTTGTGCATCATAAGTTCACACTCGTCATCGTCCGTACAATGTGGACCTTCGTATGGTTTGGCGGAATACCCAACTTCGCAGTGGCATTTAAACGAGCCAATTGTATTGTCGCACTCGCCGTTTCCACAAATATTTGGGTGATCGGTACACTCGTTGATGTCTGAACGGCATTAAAACGGGCTAAGAAGCTTCGTATAGGTGGAAATTGGGTCGGGGGAAGGGGAGGTCTGGGTTGGACGTTTTTGTACCGACACAAGATGATCCATCAGGCCCTGGAAGTAGCCCCTTGGTGCAGTCGCACTTAAAACTTCCGATTGAGTTCGAACACTTTCCACCGTTACAAATTCTGGGATTTTCGGAACATTCGTCAATGTCATGGCACGAGTGACCGTCTTTTTTCAATAGAAATCCTTCACTAAAAAGAAATTAGAGGAATGAGAAAGATACTTTTAAAACTACTCAAATCTCAACGCGTGGGGAGCTGGAAACTCACTGGCAAGCGCATGAGAAGCTCCCCGGTGCGTTCAGGCACAGAGACTCGCACCCGCCATTTTGTTCGTCACACTCATCGATATCTGGAACAAAAATCATGAAACTTCCTGTTGCTAGCAAATATTGACCGGGCAAGTGTGGAAGGGGGGAGGGGAATCTCACCCTCGCAATGAGACGTGATGTCTCCGTGTTTGTAGCCGTCGTCGCATACACACTGATAGGTTCCCATCATGTTTTCACATACCCCATTCGAACAAATGCCGCTAGTTCTGGAGCACTCGTCAATATCTGAAAAAATAAGAAAAATAAAAATGATCGAATGAAGGCATGTAGGTATAGCTCCTCAGTATTTTCAGCAAAGGCGTAGCAGCCTGACTTTGTCCCTGTGATCACCACCCACAATGAGCGGCCTCAAATATGCGAATATCCCCACAGTATAGCTCAATATACATATACCTCATTCTGAATGAACTTAGCTATTTTTCGATCGTAAAAAATTAATGTTGAAGCGAGAAGCTGCCAATTTTGCCGCAATTTTTTATTATTGTCTTATTTAGCCTCTAAAAAAAAAATGGTTTGTCCAAACTCTGGGAATTTGGCCGCCGCAAACACCACCATGAGCACTGACGACTATATAGTTCCTGTTTCACCTTCAACGGACCAGGTAACGTCGGTGGTTCGAAATTTCGAATTTCACCGCTTTAAATAATATTTTCGCGGATTTGGTACTTGAGAAATCAATTTCTCGGGTTTGGCCCTTTGAAAACAGAAATTTGGCGGACTTCGCACACACAGAACCCATTGTTATGGGTTTTGCTCATCCTAAGAGTCAATTTTGCAGAATTGGCTACCTAAAAAATCATTTTCGCGGGGTTAAGGTTCAACATTAAAGTCGTTGAACTGAATAAAAAAAAAATCACTGATTCCGATTATTTATACAGCGCAATGACGCTGGTTGGGCTCTTTCGAAGTCCAAATTTCACAAATTCGGCACTAGCAGAACTACATTTTATCTTCTACTATTTGAAGAACCAATAAAATTCCGTATTTAGCTCCGAAGGCCTTCAACCGACGTGTCGAACGACCCACGAGGTCGCTCTGTTAGAGTAGGAATGGCTGGCTCTGGAATGGAAATAATTTTTGGAAAACCTCTTGGCAGCGTGAGCGTTGCCAAAAGGGGGGCATGGGTGGACAGTCGTCCTCCCCTGGATTGAAAAGCGAGAACGAAGGAGGACAGCTGCCCTCCCATAGATATCAGTGAAAACATGAATCAGAAAAATCAGAAAATTAAGTGAATTTACGAAACGAAACAAGGAAAAATGGCAAAGTCTCCTCCTCTCCATTTATTAGAGAAAAATAGCACAAGCGAGATACATTTGCACTTTTTTAGACACTTATCTCCCCCACCCCCCCAAGTCATACAATTTTACTTCTCACCGTTTATTGAATCTTCATTCAAGTCGTTTTCAGGAAGCGAATGGTCAGTTTTACAATTTTCAGGGCATGAATCGTGTAGCCATTTTTAAGAAGCAAGTAGTCAGTTTGGCCAATTTTAGGACGTGATTAGCACGAACGTGATGTCATTTGGTAACTTTAAGGGCACGAATAACCGGTTTGGTCATTTTTTTTCGGCGCAGGTAGTCAGTTTAGCCATTTCCAACCATTTTCGCTAGTGTCAGTTACGACGTCTTTTGCAGGGCACGATTGGTCAGCATTTTTGGCTAGAGTACAGGCTATTTTTGGAGCTCGAATAGTCGGTTTTGCCATTTTTAGGGCGCAAACTGTCAGTCTAGCGATTTTCATAGACATCATAGAATCATATACGCGCAATCAATCATCGCGCATCGCACAAAGAATCATTTGTGCTATTTTCATGGCGTGAACAGCCAGTTTGGCTACCTGTAGGGCGCAAATTGTCGATTTCAAAGGTTGTGGTTTACTTTCATGGGACGAATCGTCATGTTGGTCAAGTTTAGGGTGTGCAAACGGTTAGTTTAGTCATTTGTGAAGCGTGAATCGACATTTTTGATATTTTTGGGTCACAATAAATAGCTAGTTTCACCATTTTTAGGACGCAAATCGTTGGTTTGACCATTTTCAGGGCGTATAGAATCATGTTTGCTATTTCTGTCAGTTTGGCTATTTTTAGGTTGCGAAAATATGTTGATTTTTTAGGGCAATGGATTATTTTCATGGGACGAATCTTCTGTTTAGTCAAGTTTCAGGTGTAAACAGTTACTTTAGTCATTTTTAAGGCACGAACCGACCTTTTCAGAATTTATAGGTCGCAAATAGCGTGTTTGTTAATTTTTAGGATGCAAATTGTCAATTTTTAGGTCTGCAGTTTATTTTAATGGGACTAATCGTCAGTTTAGTAAGTTTAGTCATGTGTGAACGGATACTTTGGTCAATTCTAAAACGTGAATCGACATTGTTGGAATTTTTAGGACGCAAATCATCGGTTTAACCCTTTTTTAGGGCGTATAGAATCATTTTTGCCATTTCTACGACCAGTTTGGTTATTTTTGTGGCGCAACTTTGTTGATATTTAGGGCTGCGGTTTATATTCACAGGACGAATTGTCAGTTTAGGGTGTGAACGGTTAGTTCAGTCATTTGTACGGCGCAAAATTGCCATTTTCACAAAATTTAGGACGCAAATAGCTTGTTTCACCATTTTTAGTACGCAATTTGTCGGTTTAACCATTTTCAGGGCATATGGAATCATTTTTGCCATTTTCGGGGAGTGCATTGCCAGTTTGGTTATTTTTGGGGCGCAAATTGTCGTTTTTATAGCGCTGTATAGCATCATTTTTGCCATTTTCGGGGCGTGAATAACCATTTTAGCTATTTTTAGGGTACAAATTGTAGATTTTTAAGGTTGTAGGGGTTATTTTCACGGGACTACTCTTCAGTTCAGTCAAGTTTCAGCTGTGGACAGATACTTTTTGTGATTGGTTTACTTCATTTTGTGAGGCGCAAATCGACATATTTAGAATTTGTAGGTAGCAAATATAGACAGTTTGGCTATTTTCGGAGGGCAAATCGTCGGTTTTAGAGCTGTGGATTATTTTCATGGGACGAATCGTCAGTTTACTCAAGTTTAGGGTGTGAACGGTCAGTTTAGTCATTTCTGAAGCATGAATCGACATTTTTGCCATTTTTAGGACGCAAATAGCCAGTTTCACAATTTTTAGAGCACAAATCGTTGGTTTAACCCGACGTATAGAACGTGTAGTGCGGCGTAGACGTATTCACAGATGGTACACAATAATTGTTGCCATTTTCAGGGCGTGAAAAGCCAGTTATCTTTATTTTTGGGGCGCAAATTGTCGATTTTAAGGGCTGTGGTTTATTTTCGTGGGACTAATCGTCAGATTAGTCAAGTTTAGGGAGCGTGAACTGATTGTTTAGTCAATTCTGAAGCGTGAATCGACATTTTTGGAATTTTTAGGACGCAAATAATCGGTTTAACCAATTTTTAGGCTGTATAGAATTATTTTTGCCATTTTCAGACCGTGAATAGCCAGTTTGACTATTTTTAAGGAGCAAGTTCAGGATTTCACACCTTCAAAAACCAAATTTTCAGGATAATACTGATTCATTCTATATAGAACAATTTCGAGCCCCTGGCTCCTTTCAAAGTGGCTCATTTGAGACCAATTTTGCTGCTGTTTAAGGGTGAGAGAGAAATGGCGCCCGAAGAAAGTGCTACAACTAATGGTTGCCGCAGGCAATTGCTGCTGCTGGAGCAAATGCTGCGCAATTGCAATTGCGGGGCTGGTGGAGGGGAAAGGCTATGCCCTTCTCGTCCTTGAAAATTGTTCTCGACCTTTGGAAAATCTCGTAACTGGTGTTACCACTCACCCTTGCAGTAAAGTTTGTCAGGTGACAGCTCATGTCCGGGAGGACAGTCGCATTTAAAACTTCCTGGTGTATTTCTGCAAGTGCCGCCCTTGCACAGACCAGGATTCCTCTCGCATTCATCGATGTCTGCAAAAAAGGGAAAATTAAGAAATTTACGCTGAGGTGTGAGAGGAGGGGGTAGAGCAGCTTCTTAATGAAAATTTTACCCATGCACACTTTCATCATCATGGTACTCTCGTAACCCTCTTTACAGTCGCAATTGAAACTGCCTGGAACGTTCTGGCAGGTTCCATTACCACAAACACCGTGCATAATGCTACATTCGTCGATGTCTGCAAATAGTTTTGACGGTTAGAATTAAATGAGATAATTCGATCAATAATTTCGCTTGACTGTGAGCTCGTACGTACCTACGCACTTAATTTCATTGTCATCAAGAGTGAAACCTTGATTACACCGGCAATTAAAGCCACCCATCGTGTTCTTGCATCGACCGTTGGAGCACATATCGGGGAATTCAAGGCACTCGTTAATATCTTTCTTGTCGAGAAATCCGATGCCCTACAACGGTAAACAATATTCATTCTAAATTCTCGACCTTGGAGGTGTTTTTTTGTGCTAACCTTTGGACACAGGTCGCTGAATGTAGGGCTCCCCGTTTTGGGACAGGCGTCGCATTTATCGCCGCTCGACGGTCCACCCCACGCTTTGCCAAGAGCCGAACAACAGCACAGTGTTTTAGGGTAGAGCCCTTCGACTGGACCGACTCCTTGGCCGTGTTTGAATTCTGTGAAGCAGCTCTCTTGACGTGTGTCAATACACATTGTACCTGTGGGAGTGATATTAGGGGGGGGGGGGTTAGCGTGAAAGGGGTTAATCTAGAGCGAGTAAAATATACCTGTTGCATCTAAAGTAAGCCCAGGCATGCAGATACATGTGAATGAGCCTTCGGTGTTGACGCACGTTCCACCACCACGGCAGACGCCCGCGTTCAGTTCACACTCGTTTATGTCTTTACATATTTTACCATCTTTCTGCGGAGAAAAAGTAAACATAAATTAGGCGACGCAAAAGTTGGGAAATCGCGATAAAATTTCTTACTTTAGCGAATCCTTTGGGACAACCGCAGTCAGCAGGCTGGCATGGCTCACACGGACTTCCCCAGGCCAGACCGACAGAACAACAACACTCCGATTTTAAGGTTAACTGTGGAAGGCTCGCTTCGCATCTACCGCCGACTAGACGAGTCCAACAGCTTCCTTTTCGATTGTCTGTAAACGCGGAAGAAAACGATTTATAGTGAGACGGTGATAGTGTGTGGGGGGGGGGGAGTGAATCAGGGGATAATTCCTACCTATGCACATTCGACCAGTATGGTCTAAAATCGTTCCTGGATCGCACTCGCACGTGTACGAACCGAATGTGTTGTAACATCGTCCGCTGAAACATGCGTCGGAACCAAGTTCTCGGCACTCGTCAACGTCTTCGCAGGCGTACGTTATTACATTTAGTTCGGTTCCAGACGGACAAATACACTAAAAACGAGAGTGTGTGGGGGGGGGGCGGTATTAGACGTTGTCGTTATTATATTGTTGTTGTTTTTTTTTCCAAAAACCTGAAAACTTCCTGGAGTGTTTCGACACTGCCCACCGTGGCAAATATTATCGTCCATTTTACACTCGTCGATATCATTACAGACTTTCCCTGATGCGTCGGCTTCAAACCCAGGATTACACACGCATCGATGACTCCCTATAAGATTCTCGCAGGCACCGTTCGTGCAAATATTCGGGTTTTGAGCGCACTCGTTAATATCTATAAAGAGGAAGGACACCAAACTTATTTGTTTCCCCTTTTGAAAAGTGGTGCAGATTCCGTCGTACCAGTTCCTGTGCTCGTCATTCCAGGGCCGTGAGGACACAACGAGTTGAATTCATCGGTTCCCGGTTGAGGGCAAACCTGACAAGACAGGCCCCAAGCCATGGGCTGGTTGGGAAATGAAACGCAACAGCAACACGCGGATTTGGACACGGCCGTAATTGATGGACCGCTGCACTGGCCGTCTTTGACCACAGAGTAGCAAAATTCTTTTCTTGTGTCTGCGTAGAAAAACAAAACATATCAGAACGTCCGAGTTTCAAAATTTTTAATTTTTAGCGTTACATTACCAATGCAAGATCTTCCATCCGGTCCAAGATGAAAACCCAGCTTGCAGACACAATTGAAACTGCCAGGAGTATTGTAGCATATTCCATTTTGGCATGGAGCGTTATGACTTTGGCATTCATCAATATCTGGCCACAGTTAAATCTGTGTTATTGGCACATTACAATTAACACACACAAAAAAAGGAGAAAAAAACCAGAGGAGACGTTGAAAATGAAAATGCTCACCTATGCAGTATTTTTTGTCGTCAGACAATTTGTAGCCAGTGTCGCACAGACACTTGTAACCACCTTCAGTGTTAACGCAACGCCCGTTGTTACACATGCCCGTCTTGGAGCACTCGTCAGTGTCGAGGCAAAAGGCGCCGTCGTCTGACAGTGTGTAGCCAGCCTGACAGATACAGCGATAGGAGCCTGGAGTGTTCTCGCAACGACCGTTGAGGCATATCCTGGGGTTTTCCAGACATTCGTCCGTATCTGTTTGAGACAGTTAAGTTTGATTTAGAGACGTTAAGAAGAGTGATGGTGATAAGGAGGGGGGCTTCTCACCGTGGCACGCGTGGCCTGTGGCTGAGAGAACGAAACCACTTTTACATTGACACTTAAATGAGCCGTCCATGTTTATACATATTCCATTGTAACACATTCCAGTTTGAGCGCATTCATCGTGATCTAAATAAAACAAATTTTCATTAGTTTGTCAACACTAAAAAATTGGTTGAACACGATTAAAAGCTCTACCTATGCATCTTTTCCCATCGGATGACACGTCAAATCCAGGAGGGCAAGTGCATTCAAATCTTCCAGGATAGTTGTAACACGTTCCACCCATGCAGAGGCCTTGTTTACATTCGTCGATGTCTAAAAAACAATTATAAGGCCGTTAAAGACATTTTAAAATTAATTTTCTTCGAAAAAAAAGAACGGATCGAAGTGAAATAAACTTTTTCATCAAATTGTATGTAACTAGCCTTCACACACTTGGGTCTGCCCCTTCACAAAGCCCGGAAAGCAGTTGCAAGTGTAACCGTCGGCCGTGTCAACGCATTGCCCTCCACCGCAAATGTCCGGTCGCAGACCACACTCGTCCACCGTGACGGGCAATGGAGTGTCTTTACTTCCTCCGCAAAGAAATTTGTAGTTTTCTGTAACACACACGTGAAAATTAACTTCTAAAAAGGCGAGGATTTGTCAAATACGTTTCGAAGTTTTACCGTCTGTGGGAAACGGGCACGTTTCGCAATTGTGACCCCACGCTTTGCCCATGTTCATTCCACAACAGCAGTCTCTTTTGGAGAGTCTTATCTGGAGATGATTCAAACACTCTCTATTTTTGGACACGGCGGTGTAACAGTAGTCTTGTCTTGCGTCTAAACATAAACGGTAAAAAGTTCATTGAGAGATCCGGCGGCGGGGTGGGGTTAAGGAATAGTTAAAATTTATTATGGCTGGATTAGAAAGGAGGCATTTCAGTGTTTTGGGTTCACTGAAAAATCAATTTTATTCGAATTTGATCGCTCACTAGAAAACAAAATTTCGCGATTCGTTACTCAAAAACCAATCTCGAAGGGTTGCCTGATTCAAAATCCGATTTCTCGGATTTTATTCTAACTATGCAACTACTATTGATACTAACTATTTTATTTTGTTTCATTTGGTTTTATTTTATTTTTTTTTATTCACAATAAAAACCACTTTCGCGGGCCTGGCTCACCAAAAACCCATTTTTGTGGGTTCTGCTCACTGAAGAACCATTTTGGCGGATCTTATAGCTCGCAAAATAAATAAATCGCGGATTTTCATGCCTGACAATCCAGTTTTGAGGAGTTCCTTCATTCAAAAACAAACGCGGATTTTGCACACTAAGACGCCAGTTTTGAGGGTTTTACGCGCAAAAAAAAGCTCACTAAAAACCCAATTTTGTGAGTTTCGGCTTGATGCAAAACCGAATTTCACGGCGTTGTCAATTTCAAAAACACTGCAATTTCGATTGATTTTGCAAAACCCATTTTTGTGATTCTGGGTCACTATCCTTTCCTATAACACTAATCTCCCAAGCTTTGCTCGCGTGGAGAACCTTCATTGAAATGAACTTTTCCACAGATTCAGCGCACTAAAGAACTATTTTTCTTATATTTCAATAAAAATAAAAACTCGAGGTTATAACCAGATATCGCGAATTAGCTTCATCTAGATTTTTACCGCGAATTAGCGTATTTGCCAAGCTAATAAGCTGCGAATTAGCGATTTTGACAAGTGAACACGCCCCTTCACTCAGCTGAACTACCCTTGGATTATGTAACCCCAGCGGAACTAAAAAGGCTTCTCAAGGAGTCGGCTTAAGGAGGGAGCCATATTATGACTACATCCGGCCCTCGCACCTACCAATACCACACGTCACACAGTTGCTAGACAGACACAGTTCTCAATCTTTGATAATAGAAACATCGGAAAATTTAGGAAACCCAAAGGCCGGAAAAGTGGAAAAAACAACAACATTCAACAACTACCCATGTAACGTGAACTATTTGTTCACGTCAAAATATACCTCCCGCCGACTGAAGTGAACTCAGCGCAGTGGTGCAGGGAAAGCTCTCATGTCCCAGGGCTAACACTGCGATTGTGACCCTCAAAATTGGGGTTTTAAGTGAGCGAAATCCTGGAAATTACTTTTTTATTAAGTGAAACCAGCTAAAAACGGTTCTTATAGTGCGAAAAATCCGCGCAATCGGACACTGAAGTAGGCCACCCAGCGAAATTGCTTTACTGGCAAACAAACCCGAGATTAGCTGTTCATAATATTGACAGTTTCCTAATGAAATTTACCATTCCCCCATAAAATTGAAAATGTCCTAATAAAATATACAATTTCCTCATAAAATAGACGAATTCCTTATAAAATTGTCAATTTCCTCATAAAATAGACAATTTTTCTACAAAATTGATTATTTCCTCGTAAAATTGACAATTTTCTCACAAAAGTGACAATTTCCTCTTAAAATTGACGATTTCCTCATAGATTGACAATTTCCTCATATAATTGACGAGTTACCTATAAACTGGGTTATTTCCTTATGAAATTGACAATTTCCTCATATATGACGCTAAAAACTTTTCTCATATAAACATAGGTAAGCGTCAAAATTTAGGGAAGAACTCTATCCGTGTACACCGAGCTGATGAGACCAGGACCGAGTAGCTCAGGTACCACAGGCACCACAGGGACCAACGGGTTCAGCGGCGGTTCGAAACTCATTATCATAACAAATATTATTATTTTTTAAGCCATACAACTTTATTAACATTTTATTTTTAGGGTTTTGGCTTTTTTCTTTTTCTAATTCTTCAGAAAAATCAAGAAAAACCCAAAAAAGTTCTCTGGCGATGCCTTCAGCACAAGAAGACGAAAGCTCAGAAAACGAAGAAGTAGAAGAAGAAAAAAAGCCAAAACCATAAAAATAAAATATTAATCATTGAACGGGTAATTCGGGACCTGAAATTTTAAATTCAGCAAGGAAACTCAAAATTAGCCCGCTCATTTGAGTTATAAGAACACAGGAAATTTAGCCTCAAACACTATCCGTTACACAAAAGTCAATTTTCCAGTAGGATGCACAAAATCCTGCCGAGGACATGTTGATATTTACCCCAGCAACTAACTACTCTTCCATTAATCCGTTATACGTATACTCTCTTACCCCGAATTCGAGATTTTTTACCCGAAAAGGTGGATTCAGACAAGAATCTATGCGAAGGATACATTTTTGGCCTCTAAAAGCTCAATATAGACCATGGAAACATGTCAATTTTCAATTCAGACGTGTAATGTACAGTTTTGCATTTTTATGAGTAGAATTTCAAGTTTTGTGGCTGATTAGGTAATATTTAAGCCCAATAAATGTTGGTTTCAGTTCAGACGAAGACGTTGATCCTTTTTTGTACCAAAGAATCGATGTCACGGCCCGATTATTCAGACTCCCAATTGACGTCTTTGGAACTTGGGAATTTCAGGTTTCAAGGAGAAATTGTCAATTTCATGGGCGCGATTGCCCGGAATTTTAGATTTCACGGCCTAAATTTTATGTTTGTGGTTAAAGAAACCAAATTCTTCTAGGTTTCTGAATTATCAAGTCCTGAAGATACCATGAGTGAATAAGGCAAGAATATACGTACTAGGAAAGAAAAAAACAATTACCAATGCATCCCGTGCTGTCTCGATTCGTTATAAAACCAGGTCGGCACATGCAGTAAAAACTGCCATCCGTGTTGACGCAGTGACCATTTTCACAGACGTTCGGTCGAACCTCGCACTCGTTCACGTCGCGACAGATATTCGTGTCCTGATCACGAGCCTGCCCCGTCGGACATTCGCATTTGAACGAGCCCACCGTATTGAGACACTGGCCACCGCGGCACAGGCCAGGAATCGCCTCGCATTCGTTGATGTCTACAACGAACAACAGAAAAAATTTCGGTGAAACTGAAAAAAAAAAAAAAACCCTTCGGTGGCTAGGAGGTGGTGAGAAGGACGTACCGACGCATTCACCGCTGTGAATATTTTTCAAAAAACCGTCGTCGCAGGGTAAATTTGTGGGGCACATCTCGCACGGATGACCCCAGGCTTTGCCGACTGTTGCACAGCATAAATTTCTCGTACAGACAACCCCTGGAAGCTGCGCTTGGCACATCCCATTTTCAACTTTAGTGTAACACGGTCCAGTTCGATAATCTTTTAATTTTTTTAACGTTAATAAAACGAGCAACCTTATTTTTTGAAAATAATCCAAGTTAGGCCAAACCTGCTTCGCATCGTTTCCCAGTGTATCCGTAGACACAAGCGCACGTGTCGGGAGCTATGCAACGGCCTCCGTTTAAACAAGGCTCTTTACATATTGCTATATTGTTTAATTTAAAACGTAAATTTAGGGATAAAAGAGTTAAAAACCCGGTCGGTTTTAAATTACCTTCCATGCAGTTTTCGCCTTGGTAGCCTTGTTTACAGACACATTTTCCATTCTGACACTTCCCTCCGTTCTGACACGGATATCTACAGGTGGCATCGTCAGGTCTAGACCTAAAGTCAGGTTTTCTAAATGTTGACTCGATATCTGGGACGTCGTAAAAAAATGCGAATTTAGTTCATTTTAATTTGTTCTGAAAATAAATTAGCCTCACGGTTAACGCTAGGTGATCTCGTAGTGTGTGGTGTGGGTAGGCATGTCGACGCCAGGACTCCGTTCTCGCACAGGCATTTGTTCGGCTTGACGCATCGACCTCTTCCGCACCTTCTGGGGCATACGGCTTTTTCGAGAAAACAAAGATTGAAACTCTTTTTTTTTCTTCTTCTTCTTCTTCTTCCAACTACTTAGTAAAGTTAAACTCACGAATTATACAGAGGCCGGAGCTTATCTTCATCTGCCAGCCGGGGCAACAGTAAGGCCGCCCTCTCTGCCCACACACATTCGGCCTGCAATATTGTAAAGAAAAAAAACGAGGGCAACGATTAATCAAATTCCTCTTTTCAAAAATTTATATTTTGATGGAAAGTATTCAAAAATGGAGAGTGGTTTTATAAAATATTTATATCCCCCTTCATCATCACCCCAAAAGCACGAAATATGCAAGTGTAGCGTTCAATAACAATAGACGTTTTGAGTAATGATTGATGAATAAGTCCCACTCGAGTGATATTATCGCTGGAAGAACATTAATTTAAGTGATGTACTAGTTTTAAAGACGCTCGAAGAAATTTTTTTCAAACAAGAATTCTGGACCTTGCAGTCTATAGGCCTGAACGTTTCGAGTACATATTTTTACATAAAAGTATAAGACGCAAACCGGTAAAACCCTCAACAAACATGTAATTTTGTTTTTCTTATTTCTTCCACAGCTCAAAGAGATTGGTTTCGACGACTCCTATTTTTATTGCTCCACGAATAACGACTCTGTGAAAGGGGGCTCATTTTGATAAAAGGATCCGAAGTTTTATCGTTTATAACGGCTGGGGGAGGATTTCATTGGACTGTGAGAAAGTGAAAACGAAGAATTTCATGTTAATTCAACAGAAATAAAGAAATAGAAGCATAAATATGGTCTCTTATTAATGTTTTCTCCTGGAAATAACAGTTGTTTCGCTTCAGGGTGTTTCAAAGGGGAAAAAAACACTAACTCCGTAGGCGTAAGAACAGTAGGGTCGTGCGGTATGATGACATGACTATGAGAAGGGTATATAGAGAAATCTGGGCATCAGAAAACCTCTAGGATATGATAGATGGGAGGGGAGGATACGCTGATAAAAATTATGTAGGTATTTCGCCTCGAGGTTTTATACCAACGGAGTAAACAGGAGCTATTCAAATGATAAAAATCTTAAGACATACGGTGTCGCTACGTTCATTGGCAAAGCATCAGGACGGCTGGGTAGCCAAATAACATTAGTGCTTCATGCGAAATTGGCAATTTGACCACTTTTTATATACTTTCATTAAATGTACACTAAAATTCATCTCTCCTGCCTTCCAGACAAATAAATTATCCCTTTTTATAACTTTCAAAAAAATAAATTGTAAGATAAAAGCCTTTGTGGGGGACTCAAAGGAACGTTTTTGTGTGTTGAGGTTGAGGAGGCGGGCTAATCTTCAAAGTTTAAACGTGTCCTTTCCTTGCGTAGATTCACAATCGAAATACATATATAAAAAAAATTTCGCTCCGGCAGCTGGCGGTCGGAAAGAGTGCATTTCATTTCGTATGCGGATACCCTAAGCCGTCCCAGAAGTAATAATGTTGAGACCATGATTTGTTTCGTTAATGTTTGACCCTTCCTCGTACTGTTTGATGCCGGGTTTGTTTAAGCTGAACTTAGTGGGAATCAAAGGCTACTTCAAAATGAAATCATCGTACCGAATATAATGCGTCTGGAACCAACTGGTGATTTGTAGTGATTTTTTGACCATTTCAAGACCTATTCCCCCCCCTCCACCTTGACCGATTTGGCCCAAATGCAATACCAACCGAGGTCGTATGACTACTGATTCCCGGGCCAAATCTCGTTCCGATAAATTAATTTTTTCGAGAGTTATCTTGCTAACAAGACCACACACTTACTTCCACTCCGGGGGCACCACCCCCTCCACCTTGACTTTTTCAAAAAATTAAAATTTGAATCAAAGGCTAGTCTAATATGGAGTATACGTACCGAATATGATGCTTCTAGAATCAACTGGTGATTTTTAGTGATTTTTTGACCATTTCAAGCCCTATTCCCCCCCCCCCATCCACCTTGACCGATTTGGCCCAAATGCAATAACGACCGGGGTCTTATGACTACTGATTTTTGTGCCAAAGCGTGTTCCGCTAAATTAACTTCTACGAGAGTTAACAAGAAAACGGCCATAAAGATATATATCTCTAAATATTTCTTTATATGTATAATATATGAATTCCGGAGACCACTGAATTCGTGTTCTAGAGGTTCTGAAACATGAAAAAAACATGACATGACCCATGTTTGCCACCATCACGACGAGACCAATAGTGCATTTTCAGAATGAAATGCACTAAAATGTTACACAGGTCACACAGGTGGTTTCACGAAAACGACATACTAACTTTCGCGTTAGAGGGTGGACGGATTATGAAGCAACAATTAACATATTTTATGTTTTAATTCTGAGAAGCTGGGGGGAAATGAACGGCTTTGGATCAGAATCTTGTGTAAATGGAAACGCCATTAATATTTTTAACCACAGCCCACAGGCTTGCCTCAAGAACAGCACACATAAGCGTTTTTTCTCGCTTTTAGCAGTCAAAGGCATGGACATGGAGGCAAGGCATGGTTAGAGGTTTTCTGACGAGGAGCACGGATTCTCCACCCCCTACCCATCCTTACACACACTCATTTGTGTTGTGTGAAATAAATCTCTCGGCTTTGGCCCCTTCAAAATTCAAATTCTGCTGATTATTGGCTCATTGCCTCTCACGTACCTACAGAACTAATAGGTAGGTACTCTTGCTCACTCAAAACGCCAACTTCGCAGGATTGACTCCCTAAAAAAGCCATAATTACGCCTACAGAAACACCATTCTGCGGGTTGGCCTCCTTCGAAGTTCAAATTTCGTGGATTTGGTACATATACAGAATCCAATTTCGTGGTTTTGACTCATTTATAAGAACAAATTTCGTCCCTCGCTCCTTGTAAACCATAATTCCACCGGTTTGGCTTCTTTAAAAAAACCGATTTCGCAAATCGTGACTATGGATCCTAGAAAAAAGAAATTTCACAGGGTCACCACGTTCAAAGCCCAAATTTTGTAGATTATTGGCACTCTCAGAACACAATTTCGTGAGTTTTACTCACTCAAAAACCTAATACCGCAGGGTTGACTCCTAAAAAGCCAATTTTACAGGGTTGACCCGATTTGGCCGATTCAAACATCCAATGTCGCCCTTTACAAAAAGCAAGTCCGCGGATTAGACTTTGCTGGAGACACAATTTCGCGAATTTAACAATTACAGAATACAGTTTTACGGTTTTGGCTGATTCAAGAACTGATTTCGCCTTTGACTCAAATAAATAAAATAAAATTGCCGGTTAGGCTATCTCAAAAACCATTGTGGAACTATCGGCGGCGTCTGCTTCCTGACAAAGCCAATGGACCTGTTAGCCACTTTTTATGGATAAATTGAGTGCTTCTTTTAGAGATTCTACGAGAAAATGACCGTTTTTTTTGTTAAATTATGTTTTGGCCTAAATTACCCAACTTTTAAAGCTCAAGCTAAAACTTTTAAAGAGTAACCCTGCTCGCCGTACGCCGTACCCTGACGCGAGAACCGCGAGGTCAAAACGGGAACTGGTGGGGTTGCAAGTGCCACTGGCGCCACAAACACACAAAAAAAGAAATTGAACATTTCAGCCCTCCAAATTTTTGGGGAGTCTAGCCCCTCCAGGCCTCCTCAACAACCCACATGGTCGAAGGGCCAACAAAATAATGCGAAATAGCGCCTTTTCTTTATTTTAGCCGCGAAAGATCACTTTTCCTCAATTTTAGCCGCGAAAGATCACTTTTCCTCAATTTTAGCCGCGAAAGATGGGTTTTTCTGAATTGGAGCCGCGAATGAGCGCCAGTTTCGTAATTTTAGCCGCGAATTACCGCTTTCTTCTCATTTAACCGCAAATTAGCGTTTTTAATTTTTATTTGCTGGAAATTAGTGATTTTGCTCACTTTTGCCACAAATTACCTAAAGTTTTTTTTTTCTTTCTTTTTATTCTTCCTTCAGTTTAAGCCGTAGAAATGACCAAACAACAGCACAAGAGCGCATTTTCTCAATTTTAGCCACGAATGAACGCTTTTTCGTAAGTTTGCTCTGGAAGTTGCGCACCATCAATAATAAAACGCAAAATGGCGTATTTTCGTTATTTCAACTTTGAACGGGCGCTTTTTCTCAATTTAAGCCGCTAACGAGCGCTCTTTCTCAATTTTAGCCGCGAATTAGCGCTTGTCCTTGATTTCAACGGCGAGTCACGCTCTTTTTTGATAGCGGCTTAGCGATTTTTATCACTTTCAACTCCACAATTCTTCGCCGCGTACGTGCCCCCCCCCCCACCAAGAACGACACATAAGCTGTTTTTCTTTATTTTTAGCCATCAAAGAGGGCCCCCAAGAAACCGCGAATTAGAGCCTTTTCCTCATTTTAGGTGCGAACTAACACTTTTGCTCCAATTTAGCCACAAATTAGCGCATTTTTCTCGAATTTATACTCAAATTAGCGATATTTCAAAATCATAGCTGTGAATGCGTGTTTTTTCTCAATTTTAGCCATGAGCTATTGTTTTTCTTAATTTTAGCAGTGAGAGGGTCTCCATAAGCTACTATAGAGATTAGCGCTTTTTAGTAAGTTTGGTCAGGAAGTTGCATCAAGAATAAATCGCGAATATGTGAATTTTCTCAATTTCTGCCGCGAACGAGCGCTCTTTCACAATTTCAACTGCGAATTAGTGCTTTCCCTTGAATTTTAACCGCGAACTAACTTTCTATTGATCGCGGTTTAGCGATTTTTTTTTCACTTTTAACTCTGAATTAGCGTTTTCCCCTCAGTTTTGTCCGGGCTCCCTCCTCGAGTTCACGCCTTTTCTCAATTTTATCCTCAAACGAGCGCTCTATTTTTCTCTAATATAGCAACGAATTAGGGCTTTTTCTCGCATTCAGACGCGAATCAGCGCTTTTCAAAATCTTGGCTGTGATGCTGTGAACAAATGCTTTAATTTCTCAGTTTTAGCCGCGAATTAGTGTTTTTGTCTCAATTTTTGCTATGAGAGGGTCTCCGTAAACCACGAAGCAGCGCTTTTCTTAGTTTTTTTCTGGAAGTTGCACCATCAAGAATGAACCACGAATTGGCATGTTTTCTCAGTTTTAGGCGGAAACGGGCGCTCTTTCTTGTCGCGGATTTTCACTCCTCCATACCTCACGTCGAGAATTTGGTTCTTCAAACCCCTACTTCACGAATTCTTGTTATTTTGTATCTCAATTTAGCGTATTTTCACTCCATCAAAATTGAAACAGGTAATGTTCCAATTTTCGTGGGTATTACTATTGCAAGCCAAGATTTTGAGAGCTTTCACTGCTTCAAAACCAAATTTATTGGATTTGGCTCCTTTAAAACCCGAATTGCGATTTGTTTAAAACCAAATTTCGTTGCTTTAGCTCTTTCTAAAATAAGTTTCGCTGGGGCTGGGTCGGTGAATTTGAAAAACTAACTTTGCAAAAACAAATTTCGTGATCTTTGCTCTTCCATAACCAAATGTCACGGGTTCAGTTTCTTCAAAATCAAATTTCTCGGATTATGTACTATTTCGAACCTGAATTTTGTGTACTTGGTATCCTTTTCAAAAACGCGAATGACTTTGCTTTAGCTCAGATCAGTTTCGCTCGTTGGTCGATCTAGTTCGAAAAAACGATTTGGCTCATTCAAAAACCAAATTACGTCATTTCGTCCTCTTGTTTTGCGGATTTTTGCCCTCTTTATTCTGAGCCCCCGACCAGAAACGCAAAAGTGGTCATCTGGGAACACGTCCGGTGCAAAATTGTGGTAAAGAAGGGGGAGGGGTCTGCCCTTTGTCCAATATTATATAATCGGTGTACCCCGCAACGAAAAAAGGTTGATAATCCCTATTCTAGAATAATAAGCTGGTTCAGATTTATGACGATGGGAGGAGGGGTTGTCAGTTTAAGTTGCACCCCGGCCACCGGGTGCTGGCTCACCTTGTTACGCCATTGGAATTCGGAGATCAAAACTGATGAAATAATGCAGTTTTCATTGTCTGGAGGGTAATAAACTGTTAGTTTAGCGAGAGAAATTGTTGGTTTTTGATTGTCTAACGGGGACTTCCTCTCAAGAAAGGCACAAAGCCCAAATCGCTTTACAATCCTCAGGAACTTTGCCAGTTCTAGCACTTCGGCCACCTCTGCGACACAACCACTACAATTCAGTACAGGATCGAGGCGATATCACGTTAAATTGTCACAATCGACCTTGAGAATGACAATTTTTCACCCTGAAACGTCATAATCAGACGGCTTAGGAAGGAGTCGGTGTATCAAGGAACTGATGGGGGTGATCGCACCTTTCGCCCAACCGGCTATTGTCTTTGTACACTCCCCCTCCCCCACCAAAAGTATTATGTGACTCAATTTTGAGGTTATCAAGGTGTTTAAAATGATTTATTTATTCATTTTAATAGTCATGCTGAGTCGAACCCAACGTCTTCCTTTAGTAAGAAAAAAAAAATTGAAACCATCATGATGGATTAAAGCGAAAATTCTTCTTTAATTAATCGATTTTAAAAGCTTCAATATTTTCGTAAAAGATCCAGGTTTTCTACCCACGCCAATTTGGAACGCTCTGGTTAGTCGTTCTCTCTCCCTCGTATTATATACAAACGTTAAACAATTTAAAAATAATTAAAGATGAGGGATTCCCAACCATGCAGTTGACCAAAAAAATAGGGGCTTTGACATGAAGCGTGTGCGGCGTATGTCACTGTCAATTTCGGCTTTATAAAGTAGTAGTTTACAGACGACTGACGGCTTTCAACTTCGGTTAAAAATTCGAATAAGCCCTGCACTTTGTGGTGGGTGGAGGGGTAGTATATGGGCGAGCTATTTACCGACTATAATTATTTGTTCTAATGAGTGGCGCTATAAGTGCACAGTTGAATCCATTTCAACTTCATGCATATTGTAATTCTGCGGCTTAATGGGTGACGCCTATTACTCCACTGCACCAAACCCCCCTCCACCACCCTTTTGCCTCACTGAAAAGGGTATTTTACATTATTTATACTCCGGGAACGTCAAGGGCGTGGGTCTGATTGTGGTAATTCCACAGAGGTACATTGTACGACGACTTGTAAATCCGCATAGGGAAAACAGACGGGGATGGATTATTACTTTATAGGCACGTAGCGTCTTTTTATCTTCCTCGTGAGATTTCGTTTTTGAAATGCTAATGACTAGCGGAATATTCACCGCGAACCTTGACCTTGGATAAGTCTTGCCACTAAATTTCTTGGCAAACACGTGCCTTTTTTTCGCTGAAGGAATGTTCCCACTTGGGGGTGTACGTATACCATTGTGTGAATGAAAAAGAAGGATAGAGGAGGGCTATTACTATTGAGCTATGCCAAAGGAGTTATGCAACGTACGTACAAAACTTAGATCACAAACTATTTTTAATCCTTTTTCTCTCTGTTTAAAGGGTAGTCTTTTTCGTGTCGAGAACTCTTAAGTTGGCTTTGATAGAATGCCATTAGCATACTAAGTATGAGAATCAAATCAGGGTGCACCCGCGATTCTATTTTGTAAGGAGGACGCCACGAGTTTCCAGAGCGATATCTTTGAATAAGTTATTAACGGAATCCTAATTTTTCCTATGATTGTACATCATCGCACTGATTGGATGGGTTGGTGGTGCAGGGTTTGAGGAGATATTCGGGCATGAACTTATTTTACCAAGTAAACAAAGATGTGAAGGACCCCTTAAAAAGTTCGCCTACGCCTAGCTTTTAATTCCGTCCTTTTTTCTAGTGGGTCTACCGTTTCTAACGAGTGTAACGGGAGAACGGGCGATTCTTCTCCTGAGTTCTCCCAATAGTCTTATTGGTATTCAGGTTTTAGCTTCATCATCCCCCTCACGCATCCTCCCAATCACAGCCGCCACTAAAATCTTACCAATTTGAATGTTCAAAACTTGCACATTTCCATTTGGATTTTATGACGGCGTTTTATTACCTCCTTATCTACCATGCCCACCAAAGTTGAAAATGGAAGAAATTGAGCGTATTAAGTAATAATAGTACCGGGAGATTCATCTTGACCCTCGAAGGACCACCGCGATGTTTTCGTCTTTTGTTCGCATCATCGCAACAGTTCGACAACGACCTTAACCCCTTTATTTCCACCATTTGGTGTTATCTGAACAGGAACTGCTATAATCCTGATAATTTCTTATTATTAAATATTATTTTCGAGCCGTGCGTGTCGGGACATCCTTAAGTGTTGGGGAGGGGGTGAGGGGGAAAATACCCTAGCTTTTTTATGAATAGGGTTTAAAAACTTCGAATGGGCCAATAAATAGTGAAAACGAACTTTTTCTTTTATTATTTTGAAGGGAATAGAGTACAGTAATGATCCTCCACATTAACGATTATATTGATGGCTGAACGAAAGGTGTCATTCAAAAAAAAAAAAAAAAGAGTTTAAAAAGATACGACAATCGTGAGCACGCATAAATAGGTCAAACTCACTGTGCGGGTGTGGTTATGAGTGCGGGTAAGGGGGAAAGGAAAAATAATCCCCCCCCCCCTACGCTGTGTTGACAAGCTAGAAAAATGTTTGGAGTAAGAACTTCGACACGTAGCATTGTAATGCAAGGCTTAGCAACAATTTACACCTAGAGATCAAGATCATTATACAGTCAGGGACATCGGAGTTTCTAGCCCTTTAAAAACAACAATAAGAGCGCAGCTGGAATGCGACTATTATCTCGCACGATGCTCTGAATGCCGCCCTTTAAAAAAACGCTAGTACAGTGAGGGATCATTTTGAAATCGATTTTTTTTATTTTTAGAAGATCAACAAGCTAGACAATCCAATAATAAGCGTGACTGAAGGCTTACGAATGCATATCACGGCCGGTGGGGTTTGTAAACATCCGCAGGATGGGGGGGGGGCTGCATGAGGGGTTCGGAACAACATAATTCGCCCGTTGCATTCTTCAAATTAATCCACGCGGAGCCGGGAGGAGGAAATATTATGAAACGCCCATGCAATAAAAAGATGCAGCGTGACATCAGCTCCGTCACGACGTTATAAAAAGCCTCTCCTTACACCAATTAATCATTTGAGAAACGAGTCAAACAGTCCGATGCTCTGTTCCCATGAAAAAAAAAGACAGATCTCGGCCGCTACTGTTGGATCAAAGCTTCTTCTCTCCCTCAAATCAAAACAGACCCCATTTCTCACGGGCGCATCTCTTTTCCTTCCGAAGGATTGTTTTTTTTTTTTTTTCGGTTTTAATCTTATCTGCGAATGCACTCATAGTGCTGCAGGCGCATCCCTGCTTCCCCCCATCACTAAGAGTATCCTTTTGCACTGTGCAATGAACCATGTTTTTTTAATGCCTTCAATAAACCCAGATTTTTTTTATCGCGCTTTTAACTCGTTCTTATTCCAAGAACGATGACACAATATTTTAATGTCGAGAGAGCCTATTTGCGCGAATTTGTCGCGCATGAATTGTTCTAATTATAATCTCGAGTCTCTGTCGCCAAGCCGATTTCTTTATGAAGTGTACGATAAATAAAACATGAAGAGGAAATTAGGCTGTTGAATTTGTCGGAGCGCGCGAGACGAGAGAAATATTTATGGAAATGTCGGGCGATTCCCGCGAACGGTCTTTTTTTTGCGCTGAAAGGTTAGGCAAAATTACGCAAGACTCAATATAAACCGTATCGGAGGAGCTTGAGGAAACAAACGGCTGGGCGCGTGAGTTTGTTTCGGCTAACCGCTGCAGAGAAACAAATAAAACAATAGCTGTGTATCAGTCGATGATGCCAGTGGCGTAGCGGGTTTCTGAGGCAGAAAGGCGCAACTTTCGAGGCGAAACAGTTCGTTTTTCGAGGTTTATTTTCATAGAAAGAATGGCCAAATTCCTGAGGAATATTAAGATTTTTTGTGTTGTTTTCGAACACAATAGATCAGCCAGAGTGCCTGGTAAAATTCACACAGACTGTTTTCTGTTGCGGTCGGTTATTATCTGAGGCTCTAGTGAGCCAAACAGTCGGTCTCCGAAGTGAAATCTCCCGTGTACAGGCTACGGTAAAGGAAACCCCACTTTCTGGTAAAAATATCCGCGAAATAAAACGTTTTCTTGACGTAATCTCTACCGATTAGGAATGAACAAGCATCCTCGCGCCTGTGCGATGGGTGTGGTTGAGATTAAGGGAGGGGGGGTGAAGGGCCTGCGAACCGAATCCACAAAATTGTTTTTTTTAATTAGTCAAACCTGCGCGATACAGGAAAGAGCCGAGCCCACACATGGTTTTTGTAAGTGCAAAAATCTGCAAAATTAGGTTATGAAGGAGCTAATTTCACGTCATTTGGTTTTGGATGGGGGCAATCCGCGAAATTGAGCTTTGGAAGGGTCAGAGTCACGAAATGTTGTGTTGAAACAGCCACACCCACAAAATTTGTGCCTGAATGGGCAAAAATTCCACGAAATTTTGGTTGAATGAGCCAATCCCGCGATATTTGGTACCGAATGCGAAAATCTGCTAAAGAGTTCAAAGAACCGACATCACGAAATGTTCCGAAGGAGCCAAATTCGTGAGTTTGGTTTTTTTAAAGATCCAAATTGGGTTTCGAATTACCCAAACCTGCAAAATCTGGTTTTGGAACGAGACAAATTAGTTTTTAAAAATAAGTTTTGTGAATTTGTGTTGAAAGAGCTAGATTCACGCAATTTCGTTTTCGGGAGGGCCAAACGAGTCTCTATTTTTAGATTTCTCTGTTTTTAAAATCCCAAGGTACACAATTTCGTCCGATTTTACTGACAATTGCGGGTTCAGCAAAACGAATTTGCGGGTTTAGCCCTTTCAATCCCCATATTTTGCAGAATTGAGTCTCATAGGACCCAATTTCGCGGGGCTCGGTCACTCAAAAATCCAATTTAAAGTACAGAAAGCCAATTTAGCGAGTACAGCACTCTCAAAACCCTAGTCAAATTTTTGACAGAGTTCAATAAAGCTATTTTACGAGCTTGGAAGCCTTCGTCAAAGCAATGTTGCGGGCTGGGCTCTTTCGAAGTTCAAATTTCGTGGATTCAGCACTTAAAGAACTACGGAATTTTGCTGTTTTGGCTCATTCAAAAAGAAATTTTGCCTTTGGCTAATTAACAACGCTATTTCGCCGGTTTAGATCTTTGAAGAAAAACAAATTTTGCTGATGTGACATTTTGAAAACAAATTTGGCTGGTTTGGCTCCTTAAAAATGCAAACTTTGCGGATTCCACATCTCTAAAATTACATTTTTTGTGGTGTTTGCTTATTAAAGAGCAATCTCACGGGTCCGGTTTTTTTCATAAACAAAATTTCCCGCGGTTGGCTCATTAAACCCCACAAGTGTTTTGTCGGTTTGGCCCACCCAAATAGCAAATTTTGGGGTTCCGGCTTCTTAAAATTGAAATTTCGTGGTACTGGCTCATTGAAAGCCAATTTCGGGGGTCAGGCTCATTGAAAACTAATTTCGAGGGTCAGCTAATCGAAAACTAAGCTCGCGGGATTGGTTCTCCCAAACAAAATTGTGCCGCTTTGGCTCTTACAAACAGCAAATTTGGCGGTTCCGGATTCTTAACACAGAAATTTCGGGGAACTGGCTCTTTGAAAATCAATTTAACGGGCCTGTCTTGCTCATTTAAACCCAATTTCGCCGGTCTGGCTCAGTGAAAACCAATTTCGCGGGTCAGGCTCATTGAGGTGGGTGTGAGTTGAGAATAAAGCCGCACACGTTCAACAAATTGCGCACGGGTCAACCGTGCGAAACGTTGTTGTTTATGCGGTAAACCCCGCAAAATGTATTGTTTTCGAGGTGATCCAGATAGCGACATTGGTTTTTAATGAGCCAACATCACGAAAGTTTGTTCAGGGATCCAAGCCCCCGAAATTGGTCAAACCGATACAAATTTTGGTTATGAAGAGAGAAAATCCGTGAAACTGGGGCATGCAAGAGCCAAAATAACGAAATTAGGTTTTTAAAGTAGCCAAATCCGTCTATTTGTTTTGCCTGTGGTTGGAGTTTTTTGTGGTTGAAGCTTTGCTGTGGTTGGACCTTTGCTGTGCTTTGCCCTTATTGGGCCATCTTTGTGGTTTGGTGCTTTGCTGTGGTTGGGAATTTTCTGAAAGAACCCGATTGAGTTCGATCCCTTGGGCCCGAATTTGCTCTCTACGGCCCTACACACTTGGATCAACACACAAGTGAGTGGCTCCCGGCACTCAGGCAAAAATCGTGCGGCCCCCTGAAAACGTGTCAAAGTGGCTAAAAACCGCGGCATCACAGGCTGTGAACCTCTTCCTTCATCCACTGGTATGATCGGAAGCCATCTCGATTTTCTGATTCCCCCAGTCAAGAAACCGTATAATCTATGACCAAATTTGCCCGAAAATCGAAAATAATCGAATGCCGTGAAAATTGTCGATGAAGAAATTATTGTTATTTTAATATCAGACTCAACTTAAGGCCTATTTACACGTACCCAGTGCTCGGCCAAGACATAATGCACTCGGCCGAGTAAAATCCACAGACAGATTTTTCCTCTGCCCGGTCTCGGCCCAGTGCTCGGCCTAGCCACTCGACCGACCTACTCGGTTGGTGTAATTGGGTAATCAGGTCACTAGGCTTGGAGCCACCCATTTGTTGTTTAAACGGTTCTGATTGACATGAACTCATTTTCAACTATGAAATCTTTCTGTTTTCTGGTCTAATAATTCTAGTTTTCGGATTTGAACTGAGGAGGGGGGCTCAAACAGTCAGTCGTACGACCGAGCATTGTTTCTAAAACAAATAATTTTTCGGAGGGATATTCGCGAAAATATCACATTTTTAATCGCGAAAAGCCGTATTATTGTTGGCAGGATTCACTCAGATGCTTTGTCAACTATTGTCCTCGCCCAGCACGCTCAATATAAATGCTACTACGAGATTACGTGACTAACCCAAACTTTATTATTATTTTTTTTTTTTTCATCACACCTTGTTAGGTTACACATGGAATGTTATATGTCGTCTCCAATGCCACGTTACGCATCCTTTAATCCCTATGAACGGATAATGTTAAGTTCCATTCACACACATTTTAGCGCATTATTCTTCTATTCCAAAGCAGAATGATGTCGAGGGACGGAAACATTCGAATTTAATAATTTTAAAGGGCCTGGGAAAATGATTTCGAAATGATTCATCGAGAGGGGATTAATGTATCCAACATCTCATAAAAAAATTTGCTTGCTCCCTCCCGCTTCCCCTAGATAGACTCTTTCAGATTATATTTAGAGTGCAAGCCATCTAAACTCGCATCCTTTCTTTATCTTCAAAACAGCTTATAGCTGTATCTTAAGTACTAAAAAGTAGTTCGTTTTTTTCCAAATTAAAAAAAAAGTCATTCCGTACTTCCGCTTGCTTAAAAGATCTTTTTTTGATACTCCCTACCGTCATTGCCCTTTTGACCACGTGCATTCGAGACATTTCACAGCGCCTGTTCGACGAACATTAAAAAAAAAAAAAAAAAAATCTCACCGCGACCCTTGAACTCGGCATTGTCAGTGTCAGGATATACGTTGTCGAATGAGCGACAAAAAAAAAAAGTTAATTGGAGGGCCTTTAGCAATGCGGGCTCGGCTCGTGTTGACATAGTATGTACTTCCAATTGACTAATTATGAAGGGATTGGAGGGGACATTTGGGGGAGGGGCTCTTCCTCACCGATGTCATTGTTTCAAAGTAAAATATGACATTATATTAGTCTACAGAATATGTTTCACGGGGTGATGATCTTTCTATTCAAAATAGCGCCCGTTCGATGCTGGTGCGGGACAAGCGAGACAGTGATATCAACGGTTTGGCATGGCCCACGCAGAAACGTCTTTTTATAAAAACAACCGGTTAAAAAACGTGGGTTGAATGTGTAAATAATTTATGTTGTAGGCCAGGTAATTTTTTTTTTGTTATAATAAAATGCCTCTATGATCCTCTATAGGGCTAGTTAGACAAGAGATAAAGTTGCCTGGCGTGTAAAGAACATGAGAACAAGTGGAATTAAATTGACGTTATTACAACCGCGAGGAAAGTCGTTCACTACGTCCATGATTTTCTCCTATAACCACTATGAGGAGATATTTACAACAGAAACAAACAGAAGTTTTCATCAAGTTGATGATATTCAAGTTACAACTTATTTACAAGATGCTCGTTAAAGCTAACCGCATTGCAGGCTTAATATGTTAATTTTACAATATTTGTCATCCCTTCCCCTCATGGCATGAATCCGTTAAAACTTGATACAACTCTGCGGCTTGGAAAATTTCTCTTCCTTCAAATTGCCGTCATTCAATTCAAGCTTTCTACCAAGTTTCAAATTTCGTCCCCCGTCCGCCGGCCCTTCAACTCGACTTCTGATGGACAGGACGTAAACATTTCCTTTATCCGAACTCTCCACGGCGTCGGATACGTTCATTCAACTTGTAAAAGTGGGAACAATGAGCACTGACACGATGTGTCAATCCCGGGAGGGGGAAAAAAAGGATTGCTTGATATTGTAGAGACGGTGGTTGTTATTCCCCAGAGAATGTTTCCCATCCAGTTTCCTGGGTCCACGGGACGACAGATTACACAGTGAGAGAGAGGAAAAGAGACAGAGTGAGGGAGAAGTACCCATCCCCTTGTCATCGCCTGGGCCGCTCGCTACCCATCCCAAAGCGTATATTGTAGGAATGAACAACAATGACATCCTTGTAATTTGCAAATGAATGTTCGTCGAACAAGGAAATACAAAGAAAGAAAGAAAAAAAGTGGAAACCCTCCCCATCATCCGTGAACTGACATTTTGAACTCATTCGTCTTGACAGTATGGTCTCGATTTATAGTGGAAACTCCCTGTCACTCCTTTTCTGACTGATTAAAATATTAATGACAATTAAGCCACCCCTACCATCATTCAGCGTTATGCTACTGCTGCTGTTTTGTTCTCTATATTTTCAGAGAAAGTAAACATCATACATAATATATTTAAATTCTATAATGTTCAAAGGTAATTTCTGATAACGTTTTCCATTTGTACAAAAATCTGCGATGGAGCAATTCATTTCCCTCTGTCCTCTGCGAATTAAGACATATGTTAATGTGAAGACGGGTGGAAATGAACTGTTCCAGAGCAGAACTTAATGCATATAAGGAAAACGCAATAACAATTATATTAGCAAATTGATTTTCAGGGAACAAAAAAAAAACATGCTCATTTCATGGAAACCACTTGCCCCTTACACTGATTCCGCAGATAAGCAAACTGAAAGTTTTATCGAAATATTCCCCTTTGAAAAAGTTTGTGATGCTCGCACAGGGTCGTGGAGAGAGTTGAAAAGCACGGACGCCAGCTTTTCTAGCCTTAACGCACTAGGCTAGACGACAGTCGCCGCGACCTGCGACATCGCAGAGAAGTTGTTGGTTTCTCTTGAACTCAAAAGGTGGACCACACCACACACTAGCAGCCGCGCAGTCGAGGCCCTCCAGCGACACCCTCGACTGTCACTTGAAAGAGCGGAAGTTCAGTCATGAGTTGAATGAGTAAAAAGTGTGGCAGAAAGGCAGTCGCGGGGCTATTCGCATACAGCAAGTTGCGTTTTCTCGTTTCCAGAGTAATTTTAGTGGGTTTTGACATCTTATGGCCTGGTTAGACAATCCATGGTAATATATTCAAAAGGTCGTAGCCGTAGGAGCCTACGTTGTCAGTCTTCCCTCGTCGGGGTGCGTAATCGACGGACCGGTTTCGGCTGCTCGCCATCTTCAACGTTTGGTTTCCCTTCTGAAACAGAGTTCCCGCTGATTCGGAGTTCACCTCCGCAAGAAACTTCCCATTATAATAACTTTCCTCGCAAACCACGTTTCCAGGGGCCGATCAAGAACAAGACAGCGATTTCACCAACTGAATCACTCCCGACACCCAGCTGCGCCCCCATTCCACTGAAAAACGCTGTAAATTCGCCCCTAAATCCATAACAATCAACCGACAGAAACAGGCAATTTGGTTCACTGTCTGAAGCCATGTTCACACGATGCAATGTTTGAAGTTATATTGCATGCTGTTTTTTAAAAAACATATGTTCCTTGGTAGTGGCCGGATGTTTTTAAAAATCCAGCATGCAATTAAGCTTCAAACATTGCATCGTGTGAACAGGGCTTGATTCAAAACTAATCGTGCAAGTTCGGCACTTTCAAAAACCAAATTTCTTCATTTTGACTCTTACAAACCACAGTTTTCCGGACTTTCCGGAAACCCCATCGCGTTGACTTTTCGGTGGCTTCGGCCCTATCGACGAAAAAATTTCGTGGCTTTTGCTCCTTAAGGGGTCCATAGACGTACAATAAATATTGCGCAATAAATTTGTACAATATTTCGTTTCCAGATGTTTAGGGATAAAAAAATAGGTTGTTTATTATATTGTGCAACCCATCAATACAACCCACAAACGTTCAATTTTATTGTACAACCCCTATTATTGCGCAATATTATTGTAAGTGTATGGGCCGCTTTATATCAGTTTCGCAATTTCGATTGGTTCGAAAAACTGTCCCCGTAAGAGAAAAAAAAAAAAAAAAAAAAAAAAAAAAAAAGCTTTTTCAATTCTTAATTTTGTCGCGGATTTTCGCTCGTCTATAACCAAATAACGCGGATTTGGCTCCTCGGATTTCTGCTATTCCAAATAATAATTTAGCGTATTTTCATGCTTTCAAACCCAAATTTTTTGGTCTTAGCTGTTTCTACAATCGGTTTCGCAGATTTCGATAGTTCGAAAAACAAATGTGGCTCTTTCAAAAAGCGTATTCACGGATTTGACTCATTCAAACCACAAATTTTGTCATTTGGGCTCTCACAAACCCCATTTTTGCGGATTTGACTCGTTTAACTTCCAATTTCATGGTATTTGGTTCAATCAATGCCCAAAGTTCGTGTTCGAGCCTCAATTTCACCGACATTCGATCATTAAAAACAAAATATCTTGGATTTGGGACATTCAAAACCAAATTTATGAAATTAAAACTTCATCAAAAATCTAAAATAATGGCTTCCACAGGTTTAGTTAGTTCGAAAAACTAATTCGGCTCGTTCGAAATTCAAATGTCGTGATTTTGGCTCGTTAGAACCATAATTTCGTCCCTTTTTTCATAAACAAAGTTCACACATTCTTGCTGTTTCATACCACAATTTTGTTCTCACTTTTTTCAAGTCCAAATTTCGAGGCTTTTGCTCTTTCTGAAATCTTTTGATTGTTTGAAAAACGTATTTTGCTCTTTGAAAACCCAAATTCCCAGGATTTCGCTCATTCAAAAAGCAAATTAACCTCAAGTTTTGCGGATTTTCATTCTGTCAATACCAAATTTTACAGATTTTTCTCCTTCAGATCCCAATTTCATCGGAATCGTGGGGCCCCTACCAGAAAATTTCACCAGGACCGTGGGGCTCTCTGCGAGTAACGCTAAGATGATCGCGTGGGCGCGCCACTTTTTGCTGCTCTTTTGGCAATGGAGTTGGTCTTGTCTCTGGTTCAATAATCGGCATACTCCGTACCCAAAAAAGGTTCGGAGTCCCTGTTCTATGATAATAGAACAGGGTTTAGGTTTAGGTTTAGGTTAATACGATTAGCCGAAAGGCCCCGGTGGGGGGGGGGGGTGAAATTGATGCTATACTTGGATACTCGCGCGCTTTGTTACACCACCAAATCCGTTACATTGCTATCACAAACGAGCACGACTCACAGCTAGTCGAGTAAACAACAATTTCAACATCATGGTGAACGATTTGTGATGTTTAGCTTCGATCGATGTAATTTTACGGCTGTTCATCATCAAGCTTTGGGCGCTGCTCTTGGGGCCAGCTGGACGGCAAATAAAAAAACAAGGTCCCAATACTTGCAATTTCACCAAAATTTAGACCAGAAATTCGTATTTTAGCAGGAATTAACACCAGCAAGAGCCAATGCCACGGATATTCAGCCAAATCCGTAAGGTACTCATGAGGATTTGTGTGCTTTTGGGGCCGACTGCCCTGGGCTCTGCCACCACAAAAAAAGCCCCGTAACTTGCAATTTTTCACAAATTATGACCCTAAAGCTATTATAGTCAACTGCCCACTGTAAATTTTGCGGATATCGAGCAAGGAAACTTGTAAGTTCACTTAAATTGGGACCAATAATTTCAAACTCACAAATATTCATCAGACCCAATTTCACCTCACCAACTTCTCAAACTACGATCAACAACTATTCACGATTACAATGTAAACACTTATATGTATTAGAATTCATATGGGTTGTTATTGGCAACTAATCTCGATCAAGTTTATAGCGTTTTCCATTTGCATAAAATTCAGTTCTGGAGCCGAGCATTTCCACCGCGGGTAGACGGGTGGAAATGCTCGCATGCAGAGCCGAATTTCTTGTAAATGGAAAACGCCGTTAAACTAGATCAATTTTTCTTGTCAAAAAGGGCCTAAATTTTGCAATTACAGGGCTATTAGACAGGCTATGGGCACAGTTGGGGCCGGCTGATCCGCGCCCACTATTAGAAAAAAACGCTGCAAATTTTACTCAAGGGTTTATTTTTCATGAATGTAGCCAAAACCGGATTGAAATTAGATTGAAAATCGACACCCCACACCCCTATGATCCATTGAAAATCCCCAATTTGGACCCGCTTTTGGCCCATAAAATCCCACGGAAGTTAGTTGATCAAACTGATTAGATATTAGGACCAACTAGATCCTAAATGGAGCCTGTGTGCGAAAGAACGAGTTTTTTCAAGCAATCCTAGGGCAAGATATGGCCCGGACGGCGGACGGACATTGCACAAATCGAATCTAGACACACAAAAAGTTTGAGGGTGGGTTGTAAACATTTTTTCCTGACCGAAAACAAAGGTGTATTATTCAGAATGAATAACAAACCAAAAGGGCCTATAACCTTCCTAGTTCGCTATAAAAATGGCTAGATACTTCCAATTTCGCGACTTGCTATTTCACGAATATTTAGCCAGGAAACTTTCAATCTTGAGGATATTTAGCTGCAGAATGTAGCAATTTTGCGGCTCTTCGTCAGACTTTGGGTGCTGCCGTGGCCGGCTAGACTGGGTTGCCCGTTAATTGAAAAAGGGCCCTGAAAATTGCAATTATCGCAAAAATAAAGACCAGGAACTAGAGGTTTCACCAATGTTCAGACCCAAAATTTGTCATTTCGCAGACTTTAATCTCGGATGTGATGTTACTTCGCGGCGCTTTGGACTTTGAACTTTAGGCGCTGCCGTGGCAGACCTTGTTCCGCAGCCTCTAAAAAAAAAAAGGCCCGAAACGTGCCATTAAATGAAAATTAAGGCCATAAATCCGCAATTTTTAGAACGTTCAGAGCAGAAAAATACAATTTCGCAAGTATTTAGCTCCGAATGATGTAATTTCAAAGCCAAAATGCCATTCATCAAGCATTGTGAGCTCTCGGTACCGGCTATAGATGAGGTTTAGACAAATAAACATGTTAGGATCTGGAAAATTTGATTCTGAGGCAATAATGACATTATTCAACAAATAACAAAAATAACAAACCAATCGGTGTAAGTTTAATATCACGGATAACTAGTCTGTTTTGAGGCAAAATTGAGGGTTTCTGAGATGGGTTGAGAGTTTTGCTGTTCACAAAGAGTTTTTCTACACATATTCGTCAGTTAAGTAAAACAAAGCTAAATTGTCGTCTTTCCAGAGACGAACATTCGGTTTCGTGGTCAAATATTCAGTTTCTGCGGTGAAAATGAGAGGCACCCATCAGAGAAGGATGGACAGAATCTGGAGCAAGATTGACACTATATACCAAGTACACGCGGCAAAACCCTTCCAGGTCGACATTCTCGCGTTTTTGTTTTGTCTTTTTTCTTTATGTGATGGAACGTTCGCCGCACTCAAACGTCCCCCTCCCCTTCGTCAAAACAAAAACAATTTACGTTTTTTGTTCTGCGCTCAATTTTAATGTTATTTCGACCCGTCAAGTTCACGTCCAACGCACTAATTCGTCGAAACTATTATAAACGCCTTGGAGTGCCAAACAATACCGAATGGGGCGGGGGTAATTTATGCGAGAGTGATTTAAAATGTCTAGGAAGTTGTCTAAATGGAATTTCCGTGACAGGCTTTAGCTCCATATAAAATGGCCAAACAAACTTAAAATTCATGGAATTACAAAACAGGCGCCCGCTTTTTAAAAAAAATTATTTAATATTATCAATTACTTTTTTAAACAAATCCGCGGTAATAGTTTTTCATTTTATTAAAATACTAAAGCCAGTTTATTTGATTAAAATTCCTAAAAAATTACGGCTCTTCAAAATTACAGTGCAGTTTTTCCCTCCCAGAGGATGAGTAACTCTTGACAGTGATCCGGTTTATTATTCGATAAATTATATTTTTGAACAACCTCCGAGGAACATGAAGAATTGAATATTGCATTGGAGGCGGGGGATGCATATCGCTAATTACACTTATTAAAATTAGCTATTTCCAGAGAATTAGTAGCACGAATACCTGAACAAAATCAAGAGGTAAGTTATTCCGATTAGGAGTTGAGTTTTTTTTTCTTCTTCGAATATCAAACAGATTCAATTATTTTACCCAAAAGAAACAAACAAATGGGAAAGTGTAGCTATCTTTGTTTAAAAAACAAGAGAATTAAAATTTATGGCAGCTACGCACGCTTCACAGTTCCGTGAAAGCGTTACTTTTTCATTAGGTGTGGCTTTGATTGTTACATACATTTATTATATTGTCAGAGATTAAAGTTTTAAATAATTGTAGAGCCTGCCACCCATCCACATTTATAATTTATGAATGGGCGCCAATCATAATGAATTGATTGAGGCTCCGTCAATTGCCCTGACGGTGCAAAATGGATTGACTTAGTGCTTTTTTATTGCCATAGACAGAACTAATAGTTTTCGGGGTTCACGAAAAGAAAAAAAATGTGCACGAAGAGAAAAAAAAAAAACACGATTTTGCAGCCAAATCTTGAGGGAGATCGAATTATTTAACACAAAAAAAATAGTATAGGGAGAAAGAAAATCCAGACGTTTACCCTCCAATCGGTGCCGTGTGCGTCTGATTGTTGACCGCCGCCGATACGTCGTTGGGACCCCAACCGGTGATTCCCGCTCCCGGAGAAATTAACAACACGAATAGGCAACAATAGCAATAAAATTTATAACGAGATACAATCGAGGCGGCAATTGACGAGGACGACGCGATATTATAACCGCGACCGACGACAGCGGTCCAGTAACCGCCTTCAGAAGCCGCCATCTACTACTAAAATAAATTGTAAACTGGAGTTCTCGGTTCTCATACAACTCGCACTCACTCCTCACTCACTCTCTCTCTCCTTCGCACACTCTTTTGCGGGGTCTTCTTCACTCTCTTGGGAAGAGAGTGTTGAGTTTGAGATTCCCGCGCCGCGTCTGATGCGAGAGGTAGCCTGGGCGTTTGTACGATTCTTTAGCCATCCCCCCGCGTCCGCGACAACCCCCCTCCCAAGATTCTATTTTTTTCTCGCTCTCGGTTTTTTATTTTGCCCCACCAAAATCCTTGTTTGAAAAATGAAAGAGTTGATTACAACGTGGATAGGCGGTGAGGGGTGAAGAATCATTTTGTATAGGAGTGAGGTTCTTGCTTTCAGGCCTACCCTTACCCATCACCTTCCCACCCCTCAAATCAATAAACAAATCTCAATAATAATTACCGAGATATTTATTGATCATTCTCAAAGCAGCCGCGAATGATATTCGTAAAGGATTCGGTTTAAAAACTCCGCAAGAGCACGCGATATCCTCTCCGAAATTAATTAAATTGCAAAACGACGTTGAATTCAATAAAATCCCGGCGTTAATAAGAGGCTATTCTCTAAACGACGGAGCCACTTATAGTTATTTAGCTTAGGTCAGTGCTCTTTTTTGATCGAAACACCCTCGAAAGATAAAATACGACACATTTTTTAAGTAATCGAATTCTGCTGTAGACTTCGTCAATTTTTAAGAGTTAAATTAACGTACGGTTTTAGACAGGAACAGGAAATGCCAAAGCTTATCTAAAGGCGTTGTACACCAACCAAGTTCAACTGTTTACTTTCACAGAGGGAAAGGAATAAAACGACTTTGTGGAGTGCTTCATGGGGCCCTGGGAGATAAATGAGGACGATGCCGGAATAAGCGAGGCTCGATTAATAAAACTGTTGTACTTTTGCTACCCGACTTGAGTCCGAAACTTAGAAATTTATCTCCAAAAGTTGTCTAGTCCCACAGAAGATGAGAAAGAGGGCCGCTATTATAGTTGCCTTTGTCTAAATCGAAGATTTAAGGCGTGAGTATCTTAATACCTAAGAGGGGGGGGGGTATTTAGCTTCTGTAGCGTCAATCAGCTCATACGTATATTCTCCGGCTTTGTAAAGCTCCCGGGGAAAATCCAAGCATTTCAGTCAAAATAAGTGGCTCTTGACTTGGTTTAGAGGTGTTAACTTAAAAAAAATACAGCTTAATAGTATTATTATTCAAAACTATACCTATACGGTGACCAGAGGTCCTTCTTTGGGAGGGACAGTACTCATTTGTGGTCCTTTAGGATCCTCAAAAGGACCCTAAAAGGTAATATTTTCGAAAAACTGTTGTATTTTTAGAAGAGCCTAATGAATATTTCAGGGAAATAAAAATACTACGAATACCTGTGGTAAAATACACAAGTGCACTTCCAACAAAATGAAGTGTACACTAGTATACATACAAGGGCGTATAAAGCCAAGACCAAAAGCAAAATTCGGAAACCGCCAACTTTTCCCTTCAAACTGGCTAATTAATTAGCATCAAAACTGAACACGTTGCCCTTTAAAAACCCACAAAATCTCGAAAATTTCACCCCGAAAAATATTTTCACTGGCAAAATTGACGATGATTTTTAGTGCGGTTTTTAGTGGATACTTCAAATTTTTGCCAAGAAACTGACAAAGTCGTTAGGAAACTCGAAAATTTAGTCCACCACCACCACCAGGCCAGACCATCCAAGCAGAAAACCCCAACAACCACAAGATCGGTTGGGCTATGAAACGTGAGCTTAAGTCCAGAAAAAGCAAGTTTGATTTGATAAATGTAGGTCAGAATTGTTTTTTTAACAGGTCAACAAGTTTCAGAAGTGAAAAATTAGATGAATTAATTAGCCACGGCGTTCACGCAAAATTCAGGGCTACGTTGGTGTGAAATTGCCAGTTTCAATGTTTACTTATCCGAAAGATTTGCAAGCGGCGGCCAAAGAGTCGAGATTCGAAGGATAAAAAGCCACTAAACTGCAAGTATCGAAGCTAAATACCCGTAAAACGCCAGTTGAGACAGGATAGCCGCGAAAATGCATTTTTGCGTCTATAATCAGCAGTGAAATCACTATTTTAGGGGAAAAACAAGGAAATTATAAAGCAATAATTCTGATTTGAACGTGATTATCACGTAGACTTAGCAGTTCAGTCATTGTACGACCAAAAATCCGCTGCATTGAAACGATGGAACCACGTAATTGTTACATTCAGAAATGAAAATCGGTAAAATAGAAAGTTCCGGGTCTAAATATCAGCGGAATAGCACGTTTCTGGTATTTAATATATAGCGCAATGACAAGTTCCGGGGTCCTTTTTTATAGCGGGCGTGGGGTCCAGTCTAGCCACGGTCCCGTCAGCACCCTAAAGCCGCGAAAGTACGTCATTCGGAGCTAAATATCTGCAAAAATAAAAGTATTTTGATCTGAATATTCTAAAAATTGCGAGTTTCCCCTGAACTATTTGTTCTATTAGTGACAGCGGATCCCGTGCTGTGGTCAGGATAGCGCTCATATTCTGATGAATAGCCGCAAAAAGTGCAATATTTTGGAGCTAAATCTCCTCTTTGATGAAGTGGCTGTCAGGAGCCGCGAATTAGCGTTTTCTGAATTTTAGCTGCCAATGACCTTTTTTTCAATTCTATTGCCACGAATCAGCGTTTATTAAAATTTAAGCTGCGAATTGGTGACACAACTCAATTTTAGTTGCGAATGAGCAATTTTCCACAATTTAAGCCATGAATTAGTGCCTTTTCTAAATTTTAGCCTTGAATTAGCAACTGCTTAATTTTTTACCTATGAATTATAGCGTTATTTCTCAATTTTAGCAACGTGTTTATTACTCCAAGAACAGCACCTTAGCATTTTTCTAAATTTTAGATGTATTGTTTCTAAAAATTAGATGCAAATTTTAGATGTTGTTGAGGAAGTGACCGCAACGGAGGCCATAGTGTCTGTGACCCTTCTGAATCTGCGCATGCCATGTAGAGCGCACATATTATTTTATTTTAATAAAAGGCCCAGTAATAAGGAGGCTGTGCTTGAGGCCTCCCCTGGATCAGCGTCCACGCGATACCAACGTTTTGGGCCAATTCTGAGAGGGCGCACGAATTTCCCTGCTAACATCGGCCACGCGATCGAAGGTAACGAAGTTCAAGCCTTCCAAGCCCGCTGTGGAGTCGGCAAAATTGGCTAAAGTCGACGATCACGCGCGGGGCATTAATTTTTTGGACACTTCGAAGAGGTGCTGTCGACCACTTTTAGACTGAAACTGGCTGGATTACTCGGTTGAGCATTGTCTAAGGGCTCATGAACCACGTCTGACTCAAACCGGTAACCTTGAGACAGGGGCGTAGCCAGCCCTTGGTGGCTTGGTAGGTGGGCATCGGAAGATGTCAGATACACCAGAGACCACAGCAAGCAAACTGGTAGTTCGTCTAAACAGACATAGGCGCTTTTAATCGTCATATTGTTCCCCAGAAACTGAGTTTTCACAAAAAGGGCCGTGAACTATCGTTGTAGCCTTCTATTTAGGATTTTCTGTCTAAAAACTGACAATGTTTTTCCCAGAAATATTGATACTTGTGGGAAGCCCGTGGTGTCCGAGTTTACAACTTCTTGCTTGAGAGACGTTAAAAACTGACATTATTTAAACCAAAAACCGAAGATTTTACTCTGATACTGAATATTTCATTCTGAAACACACAATTTCACGCAAAAGCCGAAGTGTTGCCCATGAAGTTTCTACAACACAACTGGCGATTTTACCCTAAAACTGGATATTTTACTCCAAAACTGGGGACTCTGTACTGAAAACCCTGACGATTTTAATACACAACTACCGATTTGTTCCTATATAAGTCGATATTAAACCAAAACAGACGATTTCATGCCAAAGCTGACGTGCTACCCCAAAAGTAGAGATACCACTTCAAAACTGGCGATTTCACCGCAAATCATTTGGTGGTTTAACCTTATACATAAATGAATATTTTACTCCCAAACTAATACTAAACTGTCTATTTTTTAACAAGAAAATTTGAGATTTTACTCTAAAACTGACGATTTTACTCCAAACCTGAAGTGTTCTTTCACAACAAAAACTGGCCATATTACCTAAAACTGTCGGTTTTAACCTCAAAACTAACGATTTCATAAAAAATTCATGTTATGCCCCTTAACTAACAATTTAACCCTAAACTGACGGTACCACGCCAAAACTGGACATTTTACTTCAAAACTGACAAGTTCACGCCATAACTGACGTTTCCCCCCAAAAATATGATTTTACGTTAAAACTGAAGCCTCTGTCTTGAAAACTAACGAAATTTTCAGTTTTCGACAGTTTCGTTTTTTAACGAGTTTTTACCCCAAAACTGCTAACGGAAAACTGATTTTTTCACTACAAACTGGTGATTTCACCCGGAAAACCAATTGAACGGTTTCACCTCAAAACTCAAAATTTTTCATAAAAACTGGCGATTTCAGCACAAAAATGGTGATTTTTTTCCACAAAATTGCGGGTTTAGTACAAAAATGGCGATTCTAGTAGGTACGGATATTGTGATTTTGCACAAAACTGCTAATTTTATCACTAGGCTGGCGATTTTAGATTTCAGAGAAGCGTTATCAGAGAAATTTGGGTTTCAGTGAGTTAGAACTGCGGAAATGGTCTATTTGGTATGAAAAATCCGCAGAATTAGTTGTTGAATTAGGCAACCCCACAAAATTGATTTTCCAGCCACCGAAACTTACGGCCTTAGCGAAACAAATGCACGAATTGATTTTTTTTAGATACCGAAATTTCAACAGTTGGTTTTAAGTGAGCCAAACGCGCAAACATGTTTTTTGAGGGCGAAATGCGCCCTCAAAAAGATATAAAAGATTTTAGGTCTATTCGTTTGTCGTCCCGGACTACTCCGAGCAGCACGAAATTTTGCAACCTCGCGGGTTATATCATGTGAAATAACGCGTAAAAATAATGAAAGGTTAGTACTTTCAGTGCTAATAGTGCAGCTCCGGACGACAAACGAATAGACCTTTTATCTTTAATATTTTTGAGATGCCCATGCACTACTCCACCTCCCCATCCGGGGGTTGGGAAGTGTTTTTACATTTTTACAAAGGGACTTCGGCACTAGGGGGTGATGATTCCTTTTCCCCTTCACATTACTAGGATTCCCCCGTACTTTGATGAACCTTTCCCTTAATGCTGAAAGTGAGAGAGAGAGTGCTTATTCAGGAAAAAACGTAATGGTTTCGCCCAAAAACCTTCATGTTCAACTTAAAATAAGCCCATCAATTTCCAGAAACTAACCATCAAGACATGAAACCGAGGATTTAGGCCCATTTGCCGTTCAGAATTTAAATCTGCAACTTTTCACGATAAGTTGCGATAAAAGTTTTACGGAAATCGTTTTGTGCCAGGGAATGCTGTCATCTTAGAGGCACAGGTACCGCCTCCCATTGCTCACTCAGAAAATCACTGTGAGGTCCAAAAACTTGCTGACTATTGGTACGCGATTCTTCAGGGGCCATTACTACAGTTCTTATGTAAACCCGCCCCTTTTTTTCGTCTAAATCACATGATCTCATACATTTCATAGAAATTTCAAGACCTCAAGGGTCACAATTTAACAAGGACATCAACACACTGCCAGGATCATCATGGCACTCAAAAAAACTCAGGTTGGTTTTTTGAATCACTGTCCGGACATTGTGTGCTGTATTTTTATTGTGTCTGTAGGAAACGAGATATCGCAACGTCAATTCAATAAAAATGATCGAAAAGAATATAATGAGCAGGAAAATGATGGACCAACTCAGTGAACTCATCGCCAACGTCAAAGCCCCCGGTCCTTATGAGAGCACTACCCGCCTATACAGGAAACTGGTGAGGAAATTGAGGCCTCAAATTGCAGCTGTTGAAGCTGATCCGGAAGTTTGCGACATAACGGTGAGAAAACTGGCAAAATTCGTCGAGGACTCAATGCGCGAGGCTTGCATGTTGGAGAAAAGTAAAATTTTCATAGCGAGTCGACAAGAGTTGTCGACGGCGGACAAAGTCACATCGGAAATATATAAACTTCAAACTCGTACCAAGCGACCGGTTCATGTGAAGAAAATTCCGCAGAGCATCGCCGAGAACATCCCACGAACCGGCCCCATTTATACGGCCACCGTCGGCGGACAGAGAGTCTACGTCGAGGACATTCGCAAAGGTGAACAGGGTCGGGCGTTAATAACAATGCCTCAGTCGGACAAAGTGAACGGTGAATGGTCGTCGTGGTTAATCGACATACAGGCGGATACGAGCGATTGGATTCGTTGGTTGGACAATAGAGCGATGGCCTTCGATAGTGACTTGAATGATCGTCAAAAGCCGAGCGGCTCATCTTCGGTCGACTGCTCACGAGTTTCCCAAAAAAAGGACGACGATTTGAAAACTCGTCGTCTCTTTTTCGACACGCCGTCGACCGAGAAATTTTGGAGTACGGCGACTCACGAGTACACCACTTCAAGCCGGTCGACGTCTTCAATTGATTTGACCGTTACCAGGCAAGTCCTCCCCCCTCCCGTAAAACTTTTCAAACACCCTCCACAATGGTCCTAATTTTGACCCCTCTCCCCCATCAACCATTTTTTACAGGACTAGACTGAGAACGCCGATGATGAAACCTAGAATCGCGGAGAAAAAATTGTCATTTCCTGAAATGTCTTACCGTCCCAAAACAGCATCCGAGTCTAGTACCCGAGCCCAAAATTCGTCCATCGGTCAGCAGCTGAAAGGCAATAAAAATCTAGACTTCCGGGTATTGTACGCACCGTCAACGTCAAAAAAAGCGGGGGGAATCGTTTTACGCGATTAAAAATGTTTCATAGTCGGTTCACAATAATGTGTGTCCTAGTTTTTTCATGTTTCTTCTGGTAAAACATCTCAGATTTTTTTTGTTTCGGGGTGATTGCACTTTGTTCAAAGACGCCACGGCTCAGGAAGACTCGCTAAGACACATTATTTATTGTTTTATGGAAGTAGAGGAAAAGTTTTTTGTGTGTTAGCACAGGAGATAACAATAAAAACAAGGTGCAAGTTGAATTAGATAGCAAGTCGTAACGAAAATTCAAAACAGAAGGAAAGATTCGGAGGGTCCACACGGGTTTAAATAATAAAATACGTGATTCCCGTGGGAGCAGTCGTATAACTAAGGTACTATTTACAATTTTGAGATAAATAGGTAACTGTCATTGCGTTGACGTTTTTGAGTCCTTCCGTTCTGTTTTACATCCGCACCCCTTCCTTTCACACTCATTCGAGGCATATTTATGAATTCATAACATAGAAAGGCTGACTTGTAGAGAAACTAGAACTTTTAAGTCATTCCTTCAATCTAACAGTTCATCTCTATGGGTGGTATCGCTTCATCAGATATAGAACTGCCTCCCTTCCCTCTCCACCATTAAGACACGTGCAACTTTTTTTTTTCTTCAGTTCACACTACTTATATGAATACCCCCACCCCCACACATCCCAGCTCTTGGTGCACTGCGTGCCAACAACCCGAATAATTTTGTACAGAGGACGTTATGACACTCATTCCACCTCCTGTTGAATTGCGTGAGGTGATTAGCAACAGTTGACGAATTTCTTGTTGCTAAGAAAATAGAATTATCAAGCACCCAACAAGATAAGAAGAGTAAAGCTTAGAATTTCAATGTAACGCATCCCACCCTCCCCTCACCACGTTTTAGACTGTTGTGAAATCTTCAAAAAAGGTGGTTGTGAAATTCACAGATTTCACGTATGTTACATGAATTTGTCGGGGATAGAGGATGATCTGAGTCAGGAATTTTAGTAGAAATTGACGGAGTAGATTAGATAAGTTCAGAGTTTTCTATGCTGAATTTACCCGAGGCCGTTCTCAGGGGTAGGCGTCCGCCTAAGGGGCCCTCGGCTTGGATAAACACAATCCCATTCATTAACGAATTGATTTATAGTTTTACAGAGTTAAATAAGAATAGGTACCTAATTTGATTTTTGAAGAATTTAATATATCACAAAACCGGAGTTTTTAAGAGCGAAAACTCGCGAAATTTGCAACATTTTAGCAGAAATAAGGACCAGAAAGTCGTATTCCCGCAAATATTTGGCCACGGAAACTTCCAATTTCCTGCGTATTCGACATGCTCGGAGCTCTGTTAGGGCCAGCTAGCCTGCTGAATCCGCCACCACGAAAAAGGCCCTGAAATTACAATTTTGCTTAAATTAACACGCGGATACCCGAAACTTTCATACTCGCGGAGACTCAGCCAGGAATCTAATAATTATGTTCAAACTTGCAAACTCAAAAATATTTTATCTCTAAAAATAATTGTGAATTTACACGTCTGACCGTCAGGTTATAAGCGCAGTCGGGGCCTGTCTAGCTCGGGGTCACCGACTCTGAAACAAATTTTGCCTGAAACTTCCAATTTCGCTGAAATTAGGGCCTGAAACTTCCGATTTCACAGATATTTGCCTATGAAATGTTGCAATTATGTTTGGGGTACGGCATATGTGCCTCGTGATCCATCGTGGCCGTCTAGTTCCGAGCTCTAAAAAAAAAAACAATTGAAAACTTGTAATTTTACGAATATTCAGCGTTGAAAATTGTTATTTCACCGAAACTAAGACCCGAAACTGCCAGTTCCACATAATATTCAGCCAGAAAAATTGAAATTTCGCTCAAATTAGGACCCCAAGTTTGCAATCTCATTCGATTTCAATTGCAAATAAATCCAAGTTCAAATTCAAAGTTATGGACGCAGACGAGGTCGGGGTGCCCCAGGGTTCGCGCCCACTAAAAAACAAAAGAGCCTGAAACTTGCAGTTTCACTGAAATTAGGACGTGAAACTTGCAGAATCGCGAATATTCTGTCAGGATTGACTTTGAGCGCTGTCATGGCCGGCTAGACCGGCTTCCGGCCCACTTTGGGGGGAGGGGGTGGGACGAAACTTGCAATTTCGTTGAGATGATGCTGTTTCGAAGAAATTAAGACCTGGAACTTGCAATATCGCGAATATTCAGCCGTAAAAATTCCAATTTCGCAGATATTTGCTTTCAAAATATCGCAATTTTGTGGCTATTCGTCAGGAGGCACTGTCGTGGCTAGCCAGCCCGGGTTCCACGGTCACTGTAAAAGATCCCTGTAACTCGAAATTTCGCGGGAATAAAAACCAGAAACTGGCAATTTCACGAGAATAAATACACCGAAAACTATCAGTTTCACCGATTTCACTAATTTCTGGCTCCGAGTTATGTGATTTTGCGGCTATATGTATATTTGTCAGGCTTTGGTTATTGCCATTGCTGGCTGGGTCCACGGCCCCTAAATGAAAAAAAGGCCTGAAACTTATATTTTTGCGAAGTTCAATACCAAAAAGAGACAATTTCGCAGATATTCGTCTCTAATTTATGTAATTCTGTGGCTATTTCTCTCAATTATATCCGCGAATTAGTTATTTTCACAATTTTAGCTGTGAATTTGTTATTTGTTTCACTTTTAGCGTTGGATTAGCGTTTTTTCTTCATTATAGCCGTGGACTTGACCCAAGAGCAGCGCATTGGCGCTTTCAGTCAATTACAATTTCCAAGAGGTCCAAACCACTTGGTTCGTACAATCAGCCAAATGATCAATTTGGCTACTTTCAGGGCTCGAATCGTCTGCACTTTAGCCATTTTCAAGGCGCGAAGGCTCAGTTTGGCCATTTTAGAAGCACGGCGAATGGTAAGATTTGTCATTTCCCGGTCACGAAGCAATTTTTGGGTGCAATAGCCAGTCAAGCAATTTTATAGCGCTACAGTATAGTCGGTGTATCCAGTCCTCAGGGAGCGTGTAACCATGCCGTGAGGGAAGGGGAGGGGTCGATGTTCGGTGCACTAACGTCGGTGGTCAGTATATCGTTTTAAGATGCGAATAGCCATGTTTGGCCATTTTTTTGGGTAAAGCTAGCCATTTTGAAGGCGCGATATCGTCATTAACACCATCTGTTATCTGTAGCCTCTGTGAGATGCAAATGATCAGTTTGGCCATTTTTAGAGCGCGAAGCGTGAATTGCCAGTATACGAGTATGCCAGTTTTAGGGCGAGAGTGGCCAGTTTTGCTATTTTTAAAGCACAAATCATCAATTTAGATGTTTATCAAGGCGTGAAGGGCCAGCTTGACCATTTTTGGCGCGCAAATGGTCGGTTTTGTTATTTTCAGGACAAAAATAATCTGTTTAGGCCCTTTCAAAGCGAAGCGCTAATCGTTAGTTCAACGTATTTAAGTCATTTTAGTCAGATTTGGGACGTGAATAGCCAATTAGGACATTTTTACGGTTCTAACTGTCAGTACGGCTATTTCTAGGGCGGGAAATATTCAGTGTGATATTTTCGGGGCACGAATCGTCAGTTTTACCTTTTTAGGGTCCGAAGGTCAGTTTTGCCGGTTTTAGAGCGGGCCATTTTTAGAGCAGGAATTTCTAATTTAGCCATTTTCTAGGTTCGAATGGTCGGTTTGGCAATTTTCAGGGCAGGAATCGTCTGTTTAGGTATTTTCAAGAAACAAATTTCAAGGCGCAAATTGTCAAATTTGCTTTTTTTAGGGCACATGTAGTGCTAGTTTGGCTGGTTTTATGACTTGAATACCAAGTTTGATCATTTTTAGGGCGCATAGAGAGAGTTTTGCCATTTGGTGTGAATTGTACGTAAAGCCAAGACGAGTCAGTCAAGCCACTAAGGGGCGGCAAGATCGAGTCCCCCCCCCCTCACACCAAGCAGATCAGGCTGTCCATCGTTCCTTAGGAAAATGAATGAGCAACCGTTTTTTCAGCTCCGTCAACCGTAGAATTTTTCCGCTCAAAAAGTACCATTTGAGCCAGTGGACATTGGATTTCGCCCGAGAAATGGACTTTGATGCGTTCTAACCGTTTACGTAGCCACGGAATCTTATTTTATGACCGAAAATGCGTAATTCAGCCGCTAACAATTTTGGCCATTTTCACCCTGATCGCCACAACTTTGGCCAAACTCACGGAGGAAAACTGCCCAAGGGCCTCCAATCACCAAGCAATGTCATTGGGTTTGTTGTTATTTCCCAGGTTTTTGAGGACCATAAGATTGCAGCCTCTGAAGAACTGCACCTGTTTTCATTGTCGATTCACTTATGCTAACCCATCCCAGTCCAACTTTATTCTCGCGTCGCTAATAAATCGCGGCTACCACCCCCTTTTTATTTACATATCAACGAAGAATTCGCTCCATAAAATAAGAACAAAACACGAATGAATCCTTTAAAGAATAGAATAACCTGTTAATTTACATCCCAGCACAATAACTCAAATAGACACACACACAAAAAACATGCAAATTGTTGCCGCGTGTGTTGGTGGCAAGCCTTTAAAAACAAGTCGTTTGCGTGCCATCAAAACTTATATTTCGTATGTCCACAAATCGAAACACCTTGTTTGACGATTAATAAAGATGTCCGCGATAAAATATTAATACCTCGGATTCCGCGCCGAGTTTTTCAAGCTGAAGAGACTAATAAACTTGCCGTTTCCTTGGAATTCTTCGCATGTTTTATTGGGGCTAATCACCGTGAATATTTTTGTTATCTGGAAAAGAGTAGTGCTGAACGTGTGGTGGGGAGGGGAGGGCTCCGTTCTACACCGTATACGGACGCTTATTAGGAACAATGCTGTTTGTTATTGAAAGCGTAGGCGGATGATTGAAATAAAACTTTGCTGGACATTATGCACAGAGTTGAATGGACGACTGTTCGTTGGCCTGAGAACATGAATGCCCCGGTGCCTTTGATAATAGTCAATATAATTATTCGGAGCTGTTATTTTACAGACTTTGAGAGTGTGGTTTTTATAGCGCTTTGCTGGCGAAGATAAATCGGCACTCAATTCAAAGCTACGACCGCCCTATGGGAGCCAATTGAACCATACGTCCCTCCACCCTTTCTATAGCGAAGCTCACACATATCGGAGACCGCCACCATAAAAAAGTTAAAAACGTTCGAATTTTAGTAAGAAACATGAGAAATCAGATCTAAAACACTTTTCGGACATTTGCTGAAGGTTCGAGCGCAATCTGAGTCCTCTCGATAGCCGTGTGATTCCGCCGAGCTTTCCTCCGTCAGTCCTTCGTCCAATGAGGTCGACGGACTGTAAAATAAACCGAAACGGTCTTTATAGACGTCCCGCTCCCGTTTCCTCGTCATCACCATCTAAATACTCACGTGAATAGAATGTGAAGGACGTGCCCTATGAGACCGTTGTGACTGATGGGAGTTTTAGCGATATCGCAAATGATTCTGAGCAAACACTGGTGACCATTGTACCCAAAACTGTGGGACTGATGTATTCAGACCTTTTTTACCAAGGACCCCCCCCCCCCCATCGAACGGCTTACTTATCAAGTCGTTGTTCTATGAGCGAGTAAGCGGAAGTACGATTAAGACCCGAAAAGCTACGAACTGGAGGAGTTAAATCATAGATGCTGGTATTTGTCGGTAAATTGTAATTGGCTTCGATGTTCCACGAGAACAGTATCTCCCTCTCTGGAAGATCAACAGGCACAGCGAATGCTGTGAACATCTGTTAGAAAAACATTTATACTTTACAATTATCTACGCGCTGTTTTCTTTTAATTACTGGAAGTACTAACTCCTATGGCGCTGTTATATGTGTAGGAAATCGTCCGTTTAGCGCGTTTTCCAAATTCGTTGTCCTCACATCTCGCGTAGCCACTCAAAAATAACAATATCCTAGGAAGTCAATGCAAAACAAACAAAAAAACGAGTTAGATGAAGTCGTACCCAGGAGTAATTGGAGTAAATAAGGTTCTCTGAAAAGGGAGAAGCTCGAACATAAAAATTATCCACTCGACGTTGATCTAGTATCTTCTGTATAGGGCGCACGGGGCTTTGAAAAATGTATTCAACCGGTTTTTGTTCCTTCTCTTAACAAGTTGCATAAGAGAAGAGGAAACGACAGGAAATAAAAACCTACGCTTAATTTATTCTTATTTTCTCTCATTCTTTATCTTAGTTTTAGTCAATGAAACAAAAATAAAGAAGAGGGACGCGTAAGACAATTAGCTGCAGTCGAAAAGCTGAAAAGGGCTCGAGGTTAGGCCTTATTTACCGCAATTCGCTATCTCCCCCATCACGAAACAACGAACAGATCGTTTTAAAACAAAGAGCTCCGGTTTAGTTTGCCCTCGCACATAAATGAGAGCGTTTTTTAATGCCTACATAATTCTGATACACGCCCTCTATCAAAGCGAAATAGTTTGACGGGCGAACGGTATTAGGAGGGGTGGGGAGGGGGCCGCACAACAACACAAAATTTGGCGGCCTACGCGCTCCGGCAATCTAATTCTAGTCAATCGATCTTTTTCCGAGTAATTTTAATTCAAGGCTGGTTAGTTATCCGTGTCGTTCCAAAATGTTCACCTACGCTCAAGCCAATCTCAAAAACGTATCGTTTTTTTGGGTGTGTTTTTTTTTTTTAATTTTTGAAAAATAATGCGTAATAACACAGTTTGCTTTGAAATCCCCTTAAATTTTGTTAAACCTTCCATCCAGGACCCGTTATTGGAGATCAAGGGACCTTTCAAAGCAACTTTGCCAGTTCTAAGGCGAACAGCCTTAGCCTAAGGCTCTAAATTGACTATTTTTGCGCCAAACAACTCAGGTTCTACATGAAGATGTGCCTCCGTTTTCGAGGGGACGCAACCACGTGCATTTTAAGCCCCGCGGCCACCCAACCGACCGGCAGAGCTTCCGGGGTTGCCAGTTCTCCGGTTTTAACCCGGAGTCTCCGGGTGATGTGGGACCCGCGGATCTCCGGCCTCCGGCCAGGCCGAGATTATATCCGGGCCAAAAAGTCTCCCACCGTCAGTTCAGCCGTGAATAAGCATTTTTTTTTTTTTTTTTAGACGCGATTGGCGCTTTTCCTCAATTTTAGCAGCGATTCTGCTCAGGCACGAATTATTTATTGTTCTCCATTTCAGCAGCTAATTAGCTATTTTTTCACACACCAGTACCTAAAGCCGTGATTAGCGCTTTTTCTCAATTTTAGCCACGAATTCATCCTTTGTCCCGAATTAGCCACGAAAATGTTCTTTTTCTCAATTTTAGCCAATAAGTCAAAAAACCATGAAAAAGCTTTTTCTTAATTTTAGCGGCAAATTACCAATCACGTTTCTCAATTTCAGCCTTAAAGATGCCTCGAGGAATCGCGAGTTGGCGTTTTCTCAATTTTAGCAGCGAATTAGCACTTCTTTGCATTTTAGAGGAGAATTAACGGCGTACCTGTTCACATATTAGGGAGTTGTTGCATAAGCGTTTGACACTTAACGTTAACGGTTATGTTATGTTATGTTATGTTATGAGGAGTTTTATGAATTCATTTGAAGCAATTAAGTACATCCTTGCTCCTATCATGTGTTCATATTTTAGCGTCACTCTTAATTATTGCAATAACTCTTCTTCCGCCGGCACAATTGGTTACGTTTATGGTGACGTCTCATAACCGTAAGCGTTAAGCGTCAGACGGTTATGCAATAACTCCCTATTACAGCAATAAATTAGCACTTTCAATCAATTTCAGCCGCGAATAAATGCTTCTTCTTAATTTTAGCCTACATGTCCTACTTTTTTGAGCAACCGGGCTCATTTTTCAGGTGTCCGGGTGGCGGGTAGAAATAAAAAATGTCCCCTTTTTTGTTCTACTTTTCGACGTCAACTTAAACGTCTGATTGACTCCAAACATCTTTCACGTTCATCTTTAAACACATCAGCTGCGGGGCTTAGACGCAATAATGTCACCAGAACCGTTTTCACCCCAGTCAGATTCAACGCCGTTCCCGCGTGTTTGACACTTTCAAAAACCAAATTCCCTCTACTGCAGACTCTAAAAACCCAAAATTCGCGAATTTTTCCTATTCCAAAACTAAATTTTGTAGATTCGTCGCGTTCAAATCCCAATTTCGTGGAGTATCCTATTTGAAAAACCAAATTTCGGGGGGGTTGCTTGCCTGCTTGCTCCATCAAGAACAATTTTGTGGAGTTTCATTCATTCTGGAGTTGGCTCCTAAAAAACCCGAATTTCATTAGTTTGGCAGAAAAACAGACTTGGCAGAACAAACGAATTTCGGCTTGATCACATCCCAATTAATAATGTCGCTGGAGATTTTCACTTTTTCAGAATCAAATGTTTCAAATTTGGCATCAAATTCACGGATTTTTGTAATTTTCTACCCCAATATATCGCAGATTTTCACACTTTTAAAAACTGAATTTCGCGGGGTTCGCTCTTCCAAAAAGAAATTTTCGTGAGTTTTGCTCTTTCATAAACTTCTAATTTTTATAAAAATTCGCTCATTCATAACCCAATTTCGTGGTCTTTGCTCCTTTAAAACTCAATTTCGGGGGCATTGGCCTGATCAAAACCCAAAATTCGGCAATTTATAAGATCAGTTTTGCAGATTCGGTTAATTCGAAAAACTAATTTGGCGGAAAACGAACGAAGAAAAACGCAATTTTGTGATTTTGGCATTTTCAACCTCCAATTTCGGTCTTCCATAACTTTAGTAATCCAATTTCACGGATTTTTGTTATTTCCTCGTCCAATTTCTCGGATTTTCACGCTTTTCAAAACCAAATTTCGTGGGTTTCGCTCTCTATAATCAGTTTGGCAGGTTGCTTAGCCAATTCAGGAAACAAAAGCTATTTCAAAAACTAAATTCCCGGATTTTACTTTATTGTACAATATTTATTAACCCTAATTCCAGAATTGCGGATTTATACTTTTTCAAAACCTTATTTCACGGATTTGGCTCATTCAAACCGAGTCAACAACAATTTTAACATTAAACTGCTTTGTTTCAAGCGTCCTACTGTTGTGTTCTTTATTACGTCCCAAGCGTCCAAAATTTTTCCTACTTTTTCGTGCCAGGCGTCCTCGGAAATTCCTTTACAACTCATCATCCTAAGCTCAAGAGGACGGGGGGCGCCTAATGAAGCCGGCTCCTCTTCACCAACGAAGGAAAACCCAACAATTTGCCAGGATTTCGTGATTTTTCAGAAATTAAGCTGGGTCTCAACTGATCCAACCCCTCAAAATTTCGTTTTTGAAGGTTCCGAATCCATGAAATTGGTTTCTGAACGGCCCAGATCATCTGATGATTCATATGAGACAATCCCTCGAAATCGCTTTTTAAACTACGCAAAATGTCATGCAGCCAAGCCCGCGAAATTTCTTGCATTTTTTTGGTGAGTCTACCCCGTGAAATTGGGTTTTTAATTAGCCAAAACTGCGAAACTTCATTTTTGAGAAAGCCCGACCTACCAAATTGGCTTCCCAGACCAACCGAATTGCCCTTCAAAATGAGCGAACGTCCGGACATTTTGATTTCAAAGGTGTGAAGTTGTTGTTGTTGTTTGCTTGTTTGTTTGTTTTTTCTCTCAAAGGAGCTAACCCCTCGAAATTGGTTTCCTACAAGCTGATCCGCGAAATCAGCTTTTTTAGTGAGCGAAACCCGAGAAATTGGGTTGCGTGAGTGCCAATGAATCGCAAAATTTGGGCTTGGAAAAGTTAAGTACGCGAGTACGCGGGGAGTTCAATGGGGTGAAAACCGCGGATTATTGCCATGTCTGGGTCACAATATTTTTTGAGGCCGGTGTGTTGAATTTCAGCCTGTAAACTTAATTTGGCGCGACATTTCGATTTTTTCAGCCAATAAATAAAACTTTAAAGACATAATTCGTGTTTTGAGGCCGAACAGCCCATTTTTGGATCACCCGATCGCAGTACGAAATTGTCACTGCTGTCGACTCGACTAACTGCAATGGCCAAAGGGAGAGTGCGCTCCCTCCCCCCACTTTGGGTCCACACAAGACTCCATCACTCCCCACAATATTTGGCCGCCACCCGTGCCGACGCAGATGAGTATAAAATTTTTGGTTTTTGGACCTTTAAATTGACAAGAAAATGTGCGATGGGGGTTACATGGAGGTTGGCCCTAAAAACATGTTTTTGTACTACTTGTTGTAAAAACCGATTTTGTACTCCTAACCGCCTTCAGATTAGTCCTTTGATCCAATTAGGGCCACCATGTGTGTTGGAAGGACACGTCCGCCTTTCTGGGCCTTTGTCCGGCCATCCGGCTTTTTACTACCACTAAATGTTTGAGTTTTAAAAAACCTATTCGGGAGATTTACTGGTCAGGAAAGCTTTATCGCGGATTTTACTAGCTAAAACCGCAATTTTGCGGGTTTTCATAGTTACAGGAGCAATTTCGCTTGTAAAAAAAGTTAAATGGTTAAAAAAGTGGTGTTACACATCAGTCTGTTTTTTCCAGGTCTTGCCTGCTAAGACTACGGTTACTACGCTTGCGATTTCTGACTAAAATGTGTTCTAACGAGCTCTGACGAATTCGCTTAAACAAACAAACGTCTGCTTTTCAATGAAAGTGGTTTCTATGGGAAAGAAATCCTCGTCACAATACGTACGGGTGACAAACTCGTCAGAACAAATTTTCGTCAGAAATCGCTTGCATAGTAACCGAAGCCTAAGAAAACCGTTTCGTGGGTTTGCCGCACCAAAACAATTCACGCGTTTGGTTCTTGCATTCACCTATTTCGTGGGTTGTGCACGTTAAGATAGCAATTTCGCTGATGTTGCTCGTTTAAAAAGCCATTTCATGCATCTTGGTCTATCATTCACCAATTTCACGGGCTGTGATCGTTTTTAACAAGCTATTTCGCGAGGTTTGCTTGTTATAAAAAAACAGTTTCACGTATATGGTTTTTTCATTCACCTCGCTATAGATCCAATTTCATGGGTTTCACCTGCTAATGGTGAATTTCACCACCGGGAATTAGGTTGGAGTTACAAAACTCTAACATTGTTTACAATGTAATTGTGACGCATTAACGTAACTCAAACTCTCGGTGGTGAAATCCACCATAAGAAAACAATTTCGTGGGTTTCCCTCACTAAAATATTATAGTAGGGGAGCCCAAGAGGGGATTTCGGGATTTACTCAAGCGCGTCAGATTGACATACTGCGGATACCTTGTACCTAGTTGAGTATCTCCATCAAATATGAGCCCTATAAATGTGGCCGCCCGTCAAGGATAAAGCGTCAGATTAGTAAAAAAAAATTGATCATCAGACATTCTCGAGCGCGTCAGATTAAGGAAGTGGGAATTAATTACATGCTAAAAAGTTTATATTCCACTAATCTGACAATTTAAGAGTGACGCAAAAACGGAGGAGGTCTACAAACTTGTAAAAAAAAAAAAAACACCATCTTGACATTCTCGAGCGTGGCTACTTTTTTTATTATTTTGAAGGGAATAACTCAAGGATAACGAAAAATATCTAATCTGACGATTTCCATAAGCCGAAATAGAAAAAAATCGTCGATAAAGTTTAGTCATTATTCAACTCTTGGGACCAATTCAGTGAAACTTAGCGCCCACCCGTCTTGTGTGAAACATATGTTCCAATTCGGGAAGACGGGTGGATAGCGCCGGCGTTAAATTTTACTGAATAGGTTGCCATATGTGTTGAATAATTAAGTTTAAAAAATTGCGCTTTTCTCTCTCATATCAGTTGAATAATGTTATCACTATTCAACTATTCTAGAAAAAGATCCTTTACATCACAATTTCAGTTAACCTCAACTTACTCTTTCGAAAATGGTGCAGAAAACTAGGTCTTAGGCACAAAATATAAGGCGATTTTTAAAAAAAAGTGTCAGATTAGGCGAATCCCTCCAGATAATCGTCAGATTACTAGAGAGTACGTTTAGAACGTCAGTATGAAGCATATTATATCTTAATCTGACGCGCTCGAGTATTTCAAAATGACGATTTTTTTTGCACATTCTGATAAGGGCCACGAGTTTGCGTCACCTCCAAATCGTCAGATTATTGAATGAGAGCTTATTTTAGGTTCACTTAACATTCCCTTAGAAAATCTGACGCGCTCGATTAATTTTTTTTTTTTTTTTCATTTTCAACCCTTACGTACGACCACCCCCACCATGCAAACTGTCAGATTAACATGATACTTCATTAAAAATACGGAGACAATTGATGCTGTAAATATCTGACGCGCACGAGAATGTCCCTACAACAGTTTTTTTTTTTTTTTTTTACATTTTTGAAAGTCTATAGCCGCTCCCTCCACCGATGAAAAGGTGTGCATCATATAACAATTTTATATTTTTATCATATAAGCTTTGCAACCCAATAGGTCTCTACGACGCTCGAGTAAATCCCCATTTAGCATCGTGGGCTCCCCTACTATTAGCACATTTGGATTTTGCATTTACAATATCGCGAGTTAGTTCACTGAAAATGTGATTTCGCGGATTTTGTTGTTTCAATTTTCAATATTTGCTCACTACATATTTATTTCGCTCGCTTAAAATGTATTTGTCGTCGGTATCACTCACTAAACCCCCAGTTTTCGCCAGATTTCGCTAGCTAAAAGTCTAGTTTCACGGGTTTCGCTAAAATTCTAGGGACTTATAAGCCGCGTCCAGCTCAAATCAAGGACACTTTGAATGAATGGGTCTCAAATTTAAGACTACGAACCCCCAGCTTTTACTTCTTGTTGGCGAAAATGGCTAACATTTAAACATGAACGAAACTGCGTACAACGTTTTTAAACACGAACAATCCGAAAATCGAAACGGATTTTCGATCCTTCGAACCATTCAAACTTCAAAGTGCTCTACCGCTCGCTCGCTAAAAATTCAATTGCGCGGGTTCCAACTATAGCTAATAAAAAAAAATTCGTGAGTTTGCCTCGCTATAAAAAATTTGCTTATTAGGTTCTTTCATTCACCAACTTCGCGGGTTTTGCTCGGTAAACAAACAATTCTACGGATTTGTAACTAGTGATCGCACGAATTCATCGGAGGACGGTGGCTCTGCGTTTCTGATGATGTAAACATTACGTTTTCTTGAACAAATAGTCGGCGACACGAGCCTATAGGGAAAAGAAAGTTCATTTTTCTCCCCAGCGTACAAGGCTATTTTTCTGGAACATCACATTATGCTGTTGCTCAGTTTCCTATTTTCTGTTCGAAATTATAAATTTCAGTGGAATTTTGGGTAGGAGTTAACAATTTCATGGCTTACGTTAGTGGTGAAACAGCCAATTTCTGACGGTTTGAACGATTATTAAAGGCTTCAACGCGGGTTTTACGGCCGAACTAACCGCCAGAGCTGATGACTTAAATGATAATTTTCACTTTAGGGCATAAAGGGCTTAATTTAATGTGCTAACTAATAAACCCAAATATTTTGTACATGGCGCAACCCACTAAGGAACAAAATCAAAATTCCCCGCGCATTGACCATTTTTGGCCATAAGAGGGAGTGTCCTGGAAATCTGATTCTTCAGTTAGGTATTTTGAAAGACTTCGGCAGTCCCTCAGCACCGTTTTTCAGGGATTTTGACAGTTGACGTTTTATAAGTTCTTGGTATAGCGTACATATTTCAAGTACGTGGCCATCGAAAGCTCAAGGAGGTGCTATAGCCTAGCGGCCGCTAAGACAAACTCGAGGATTGCCTTTCCCTGAAAGACGGATGGTCATCATAGGCGAGTGGTGGGCGTTGACTAAAATGCGTTTAATTGCATGAGACATCATTGTTTGAATGTCATTATAATGATTCAAGACGTGCTGGGTGGGCGAGCTCCTTTTATTGTAAGAGGAAAGGGATGGCAGATAGATTCTGAAATTAATCAATTTACGCCCCAAACAATTTAAACATCGAGGGGGAGGGTATTTTTGACTCTAGGTATACATGTATTACTCACACAAGAATTTTCCAGGGGAGGCTCATTCTCGAAAAAAATGTGTTCGTCCGTTTCTTACAGATGACTGACCCTATGCGTGGAGGCTCATTGCATTTTTCTCTTCAGAGTAATTAGCGACATTAACGAGTTTAACTAAACCGACAATTCCCCGTTATTCCATCAGTGAACGTTTCCTAGTGAGTTTAGTTTTCGATTCTTGAATTTTCACGGGAGGTCAAATGTGTCACTCCGTAAAATTTTACTTGTTTTTGGGCATTATTGTCCCATTTGCAAACGAACTGGACGGTAGTTTAAACCACGAAAGACACCCTCGATACTTCCCATTTCCTCGGGGTATAGGCAATAAGCTACAGGTTGGTCCGTTTTTTATTTATCCCCCCCCCCCCGCATAAAAGGCCACTACTGAATTTGTTCGATTCAAAACAGGTTATCGTCGGTTTTGGCATACCCGTCCCGGACATTTTGGACGACGTCACCTATGGTCTCATCATTAAATCCAACTACGCCCTTCCCACTAATTCGGTCCAGTTCACTAACCCTGAGCTCGCTTTTTCAACTGACAGTGCGCGTCATATTAATCGATGGAGTTTGTACTCGCTTCTTGAAGGAGCTTTGGAGAGGTAAACCAATTTCATTGTGAGAGCGAAAATGTTATTTTTTTATCCAAATTATTTTTTTTCTTGCTGAAAGGATGTCTGTCGACGGGAAAACATGCATGCTCAAAAGTATATGCCAAGCGAGTTTCACTCAGTTTTCGCACTATGGTCTTCTAGGAGAAATCATCAAAATGATATTACTGTATGACTCCGAGCTCCTTCTAAGCTCCATAACGAATACGAAAAACAAAATTTTATTACAGGCCCTCCTCAACGAGCAGCGACGATGAAATAACCAACGAATATCACGATGCCGAGGAAATCGGCCAGAAATCTGAGACGGAAGAAGTGTGCGACGTGGCGTTTCCAAGATGCGCCACCAGTTTAATAGATCTTGTATCGGTCGTAGACTCGACTTTTTTGGGACCGTTAATTAGAAAATACGGTTGAACTAGGGAAATGAACATTATTTTTGAACTTTTTCTGTACAATCACTTTTTGACGTGGAGTAACTGACCGCTAGGAACCGTTATGCCTGCGATTAAAAGAAAAATTAATTCCTTGATAATGCAGAAAAAGGATAGTTTGGAATTATTTTACGCTTTTAAATAAATTAAGTAAGTTCCCACACGGATAGGTCTTTATCTAAACGTAGTTTCTTAAGGTGTCAAGGTATTCAAATGGTCGTTTGCCGTGAGCCTCGATATTTCCCTTGTTTCTCGCCTTCGTCTCGTGATTCACGCGGTTTTGTCCGCCGAACTGTTTTCAATGCAACACGCAATCACCAGGAAGTACATCTTTTCTCCTATGGCACGATTAATGAAATGAAAAAAAAAGGTGGAATGAAATGTGCTAAGTTTAAAAAAAATGGCCAAAGGTCTCACGCCAGATCATGCCGGGGCGCATCAATAGCAGAACGAGGGGGTGAAGACGGACAACAAAAAATGCCCTAAAAAGCGCATTTGGTTCGTAGATATTTAAAAACGGTGAACATCAATAGTAGAACGAGGGGGATGAAGGCGGACGACAAAAAATGCCCTAAAAAGCGAATTTGAATCATAGATATTTGAAAACGATTAACATCGAAATAAATTAGTTAAAAAGGAGCATTGACACTGTCCTAGCGCCTTCTGACGACAATTTTCCAGCTAAAATACAGAAAATTGGCTGATCCCTATTGTGTGGAGGTCCTTAGGGCGCTTTCACACTTGAGATTCCGGTATCCGATTCCTGAATCGAGGATACTAAAAATATAATACGGAAAAAGCGCTCATTCACACTTAAGATTCCGGAATCTAAGTGTGAAGGAGCGCCTTGACTGTAGTGTATTTTTAGTATCCTCGATACGCGAATCGGATTCCGGAAGCACATAAAAGTGCGGTTCTTGGGGCAAGTACGTGGGCAAAATGTTGGAAAGTGCTAGTGTTCGAGACCAAAATTAAAATAGAAAAAAAAAAAAAAAATTCGCTCCGGCAGCTGGCGGTCGGAAAGAGTGCATTTCATTCCGTATACGGATACCCTAAGCTGTCCCAGAAGTAATAATTTTGATACCATAATTTGTTTCATTAAGCCGAACTGCTTCCTCTATTTTCACCACCCTCTCTTCAAAAATGTCGAAAAGTTTCGGTAGTTTTCCAATTGCTTTATAAGATTAAATTTTTGTGCCGTATTTTATAATACCTAAACGTGTGAATTTAAGCAATTTTTTTGAAATTTCATCCCCCATTTCACCCCCCCCCATCAAAGTTTTTGATAAATCTCAATGGAAACCAGGGCTTTCGTTACATTAAATTATTGAGTCGAATTTTAGGGCGCTAAGATGAACTAGTGAAGTTCGACGCTATTTTTACACTTCCACACCGGAAAGACCACCCCCACCACCTTGACTTTTTCGAAAAATTAAAATAAGAATCAAAGGCTACTATAACATGGAGTATACGTACCGAATATAATGCTTCTAGAATCAACTGGTGATTTATAGTGATTTTTTGACCATTTAACCCCTATTTTCCCCCCTTCCACCTTGACCAATTTGGCCCAAATGCAATACCGACCGGGGTCTTATGACTACTGATTTTTGTGCCAAAGCGCGTTCCGCTAAATTAATTTTTCGAGAGTTATCGTGCTAACAAGAAAACGGCCATAAGCTTATAAATAAACATATATATGTTACCGTCAAAACCCGAAATCAGTCAAAACCCGAATTACCTAGACATAACTAGCTTTACCAAAGCTCCTTAGCTAAAACTAGTATTTACTAGGTAAATCTAGAATTGACGATGGAGGTCAGGGAAAACTAGAATTTACGAATGAATTGTTCCTTATTAATATAATATTAGTTTTTGCTAGTTAAAACTAGTAAAAACTGAATAACTCAGTCAAAACAATAAGTTTTGCTCTGCCAATGGTGCTGGTGCCAACCGTCTAAATTTGGGATTCTAAAATTCAAAATACCACAACCGCATGCCGTGCATCAACAAATGAACTGTCTTTACGAATGCGAATCTTTCAATTTTCAATCCGTTATTGGTTTCGTACCTACTAATAAATTCTTGGATTTCTTTTTTCGTTCAGTTTTAGTGGTTTGTCAGACCATTTGCCTGGAAAATTTTTATGTCAGGAATTTCGGGTTTTTACAGATTTCGGGTTTCAACGGTGACCCCAAGTGGCTACAACTAGTTTTAACCATACAAAATTTTAAGTAAAAACTAGAATTGTCTGAGTGTAGTGTATTTTTAGTATCCTCGATACGCGAATCAGATTCCGGAACCTCAAATGTGAAAACGGCCTTAATAGGCTGCTATAAAACTGAAAAAGCACATAAAAGTGCGGTTCTTGGGGCAAGTACGTGGGCAAAATGTTGGAAAGTCCTAGTGTTCGAGACCAAAATTAAAATAGAAAAAAAAAAAAATTAACATAGAAATAAATTAGTTAAAAAGGAGCATTGACACTGTCCTAGCGCCTTCTGACGACAATTTTCCAGCTAAAATACAGAAAATTGGCTGATCCCTATTGTGTGGAGGTCCTTAGGGCGCTTTCACACTTGAGATTCCGGTATCCGATTCCTGAATCGAGGATACTAAAAATATAATACTGAAAAAGCGCTCATTCACACTTAAGATTCCGGAATCTATAAGTGTGAAGGAGCGCCTTGACTGTAGTGTATTTTTAGTATCCTCGATACGCGAATCAGATTCCGGAACCTCAAATGTGAAAACGGCCTAGAAAATGCCTCCGGCAGCTAGTGGTCGGTCGAAAAGGGGGGGGAAGTGCATTTCATTCCATATACGGATACCCCTAAGCTGTCCCCTGAAGTAATAGATTTTGATACATAATTTGTTTCATTAAGCCGAACTGCTTCCTCTATTTTCACCACCCTCTCTTCAAAAATGTCGAAAAGTTTCGGTAGTTTTCCAATGCTTTGTAAGATTAAATTTTGTGCCGTATTTTATAAGGCCCCTTTTACACGAGTAAGTTTTTTGATCAAATTAGCCATTTTGAAAAAAATTGACAGATGTTCCCTGCCTCAAAATCATCTGTTTGTGAACAGATTGAACATAGTTTTGAACAAAAAACTTACTCGTGTAAAACAGGCCTAATACCTAAACGTGTGAATTTAAGCAATTTTTTTGAAATTTCCTCCCCCATTTCACCCCCCCCCCATCAACGTTTTTTATAAATCTCAATGGAAACCAGGGCTTTCGTTACATTAAATTATTGAGTCGAATTTTAGGGCGCTAAGATGAACTAGTGAAGTTCGACGCTATTTTTACACTTCCACACCGGAAAGACCACCCCCACCACCTTGACTTTTTCGAAAAAATAAAATAAGAATCAAAGGCTACTATAACATGGAGTATACGTACCGAATATAATGCTTCTAGAATCAACTGGTGATTTATAGTGATTTTTTGACCATTTAACCCCTATTTTCCCCCCTTCCACCTTGACCAATTTGGCCCAAATGCAATACCGACCGGGGTCTTATGACTACTGATTTTTGTGCCAAAGCGCGTTCCGCTAAATTAATTTTTTCGAGAGTTATCGTGCTAACAAGAAAACGGCCATAAGCTTATAAATAAACATAATATATACATATACATATAATAAAGAAATATATATGAATCCTGGAGACCACTGAATTCGTGTTCTAGAGGTTCTGAAACGTGAAAAAAACATGACATGACCCATGTTTGCCATCATCACGACGAGACCAATAGTGCATTTTCAGAATGAAATGCACTAAAAAAACTAATTCGGGGGGGAGGGGGATAAAATTGAGAAGAATCGCTAATTCACGAATAGATTTGAGAAAAGGCTCTAAATCACGGCTGAAATTGAGAAAAATACCTAATTCTTTCTAGCACTATTATTTCATTTGAGGTCTGTGGGAATAAGAAGCTAAGTTTAGAGCGCAGTGGTTTTCTCTCTTTTTGCGTGATCTCCAGAGAATGATTAATCAATTTAAGACAATGGCTCTTCAACCTCGTTTGATTAACGAACTTCTTGACGACTACCGTCGTCCAAACTCGGCGATTTGTACGATCAAACCGCTCGTGCCGATCAAACCGATGACCCGCTCGTGCCGGAGCGACTGTCATCGCTCCTCCACTCCCCTGCGGCTACATATGCGACCGTGGAGGTCGATGGCTGCCGGCGCGGCGACTCGGGTGTGTCGTCAATTGAGACAAACGACAAAGAATTATTCAAGGTGAGCCTCAAAGTTCAACAATTAAAGTTTAAAGAATTGAAAGTGAAATTCAGTGACGACGGCTACATCGTCGTCGAGGGTGTACAAGAGGAGTGAAGCGACGACCACAGCTTCATTTCACGGCAATTCACTCGACGCTATAAACTCCCAGAGAATGTGATGCCCGACACGCTCAAGTCGAGCCTCACATCGGACGGCGTCCTTTCCTTCAAAGCCGATAAAAAGGCCATCAAGGGATCAGAAGCCAAAGAAATAAAAATTACCCAAACCGCAATCAGCCGGCTGACAAGAAGGGCGGCGAAAAGATGGAAGAACAAGAAAATTAAATGGACTAAATGGACGTTTACTCCGTCTCCTCGATTTTTGATATTTTCGGTTTCGCTTTTAGACCAAGAGCCAGCGACGTAAAAAGTTGCATACTTTTCTTACCCTGCTCATAAAATGGATAATAACTCCCTAACAGTGGGAAAAATGGTCTGCCACCATTTGGACGTGACGAAACCGGTGGCAGACGCCATCAAAGCATGCACTTGTGGGGGGGGAAGTAACAAAAATTCCGGTCAGTCAGGAAAAACGTTTTACTCACGTGATAACGCATTGAGAAATTTGAAGAATAGAATTTTGCTAACAGGTCCTGTGGCGTCAAGCCAATGGAAAAAGTAATTACTTTTTTCTGAGCGAAAATAGGGCGAGAAATCCAAATAGTATCTGCGATGAACGGTTTTCATGCTGCCCACAGAAAAACAGAGTCACCTCAGGTAAGAACACACCCCGAAAAATATTTTCTACTGCAGCGTGTGTGAAATTCTGGTTCCTCTAACCACGAAGGATGAAAATTCATAATATGCATTTTCCATGCGCCGTAAATCATAGTGCAGCCGACGGGGTCTTTACAAATGAATTTACTAAAAAATCGAATAGTTACTGGAAATATTTGTCTCTTTTTCCCTAATAGACGCCATGTACCCTGACACCGACAAGCGGAACTTCAAATTAAGGGGCAGCCTTTTAGTGTAATGGGCAATAGCTTTTGAATCTGACTGGTCTGAAATTTGAAAATAAAGTTTCCGGAGGATTCAACGGGAGAGTGCTAAAACTCACTATTACATAATAGGGAGTTATTGCATAGCCGTCTGACGCTTAACGTTTACGGTTATGTGATGTCAACGTAAGCGTAGCCGTTTGAGTCGGTAGAAAAAGAGTTATTGCAAATAATAGTTGCGCTAAAATATGAACACGTGGTAGGGCATAAAAGCACTTAATTGCTTCAGATAAATTAATGAAACACCTCCTCATACTGGTCTTTATACGTTTGTGATTAACGCTTTAACTAAAAATTTGAATTTTACGCTTATAATGACGTCACATAACCGTTAACGTTAACTGTCAGACGGTTATGCAATAACTCCCTAATAATAATAACACCAATTTGAAGTATCTGAAGGGGACTAAAAAAGTATAACGGTGAAGTGGCGCATGGACAGAAGGATATCAACGGTAGTTGCAGCCCGAATGGTGCGTCTGGTGATTTTTATAGTATATTTCATATCAAGAGCAGAAAGTGAGAAATATCGTGCGAGCGTTGTTTGACGAGCGAGGTGAAGCCGCGAACGAGGCAATTACGCGAGCAACGATATTTTACTACTTACTACTTTACTATTTGCTCGAGTTGTGAACGCTATTTTTCGTACGACGATTTGCAGAATTTTTTCCTGATGATAATTACTGTAAGCAAATTTTTCATCATTAATTAGAGAGATTTTGGAAACAGCTCCGCTAACGTTAACGTTAACGCAATTCACATTCCAACCAACGAAATGTTTACTACCCTAGCAACGCGTACACAAAAATTAACTTTAGCGTTTACGGGACTGGTTGCAAAATCTCTCTGTTACTAGTGAGATTTTGTATGAAGTAAAAACCTGAAGGTCTGACTAGTGCTAGGGTATCGAACAGCTGACTGGCGGAATCTTGAAAATACGTGAACGCTATTCTACGAGTTAACCTCCCGATTAAATTTTAATTTAAATTGTTAGTAGAATCGCTTAAACTACGAGGGTTAGTGTATAAAGCATGCATAAATCTGTAGCCGTAGGAGCCTACATCGTCTGTCTTCCCTCATTGAGGTTCGTCAAAAACGGACCGGTTTTGGCTGCTCGCCTGAAACCAAGTTGGGAAACCAAATGCTGAAGATGGCGAGCAGCCGAAACCGGTCCGTTTTTGACGAACCTCAACGAGGGAAGACAGACGATGTAGGCTCCTACGGCTACAGATTTATGCATGCTTTATTAAATTTCAAATTAACTTAGCCCATTCCAAAAATTACATACCTACGTAAATAATAACTGATGCTGTAAGCTAAAACCGGTTTTCGTTCATGTATATTCAAAAAATAAACCGCTCAGTCCAACAGCGTCTAAAAAATAAATTCGCTAATTAGAAAAAGGTTAACTACCGCTCATCGAGTCGTCACCTTTGGAGAAGACGTGGAGCAGCGTGCGATATGATATCGCACCATTCCCATTTGCACAAAATTCTGCTTTTGGGCAGTTCATTTCCACCCGTTCACTCTTAATTAAATCATATGTTACTGGAGAAGACGGGTGGAAATGAATTGCCGCGCTGCAGAACTTTGTGGAAATGGGATATCATATCGCACGCTTCTAACATACGCGTATGATACTTCTTTCTTGAGAGGTTCGGAAAGCTGTGTTTTCTTTACATCAGGTCGTACGAAATAGTATATTACGATACGAGAGCGGAATGAGCTGTTTTCGCTTGTGTATCGTAGGGCATTTTCTCTACACTTACAATGGCCCAAGATTATAAAATTCGAACGAAATTGTTCAAAAACTTTAGCCTAACACATCCAAGAAGAAGTCCTAAGGAGGAAGAAATAGTAAATTGAAGAGGCCTCAAAATTCTGACAAGTCAGGTGAAGTGGGCGGGGCCTATTTTATCCTAGCTGAATTCTATCGGGGACGGATACCGTTTGTTTGGCATCCAAGTTTTCTTGAACATGATTGGTAGATTTTTGGATGCCACATATGATTTGATAGACCGGCGGGGGTGGGATATCCATAGTAACGTTGCCATTTCAAGACCGTGTCCGATCCCAATTGGTTGGAAGGCTTCAGATTTGATTTCGGTTTTTACATTTTCTCGCACTTGGGTAATACGTATTCTGGCCCTAGGGCGAGAAAGTGACCCATTTCTAAACGCTGGAGGAGGCTTCAGCGAGCGGGAAAGGGGTTATTCTAGGGTATGTGTAGAGAAAATAAATTTCAAACTTCTTCAGGTGGGGATGGTTGGTGCGAGGGGAAATGACGTGAATGGGCAGTTGTGAAGCATTTGAGGGAACTCTAAAATGTTTTGTTTACAAATAACAAGAAAAATTGACCCCCAGAAAATGCGTCTTCCTCCCTCTTCACAACACTATCCATTTCATTAACTGCTGGTAAAGTGCATTTCATTTATCCGGTCATCGTATATATAAGTTCAACATATATTATAAACATGAGACCAACAACATACATCAACATAAATATTATGAATGAAATTCAGGCCGAGATTAAAATTCAAAATCAACTGTAAAACAAATGTCAAAGGCAGAAGGAGCTGGAATTTCCCCTCGCGACCTCGACCATAACTAGACTTCAGTATGCAGAGTTAATAAGTATTTAAGACATGCCTACAATACAATGTACCTAGAACCTGGCGCAGGAGGCTAGTCTAGACACAATTTAAAATTCACTCCCCAAGACAGGAGCCCTTCGGCTCCGGAGGAGTTCGGTGTGATATATGATGCAAATTTGTTCTTTACATCTTTTTTTGCCACCAATCGTGACAGGAGGACATAATGGAAATGTTTTGATTTCTTTAATTTTTATAAAATTGATTTTGAATTTATATCGCGGCCTGATTTCATTTATAATTAAGTTGATCTCATTCAAACTTATACGATGACCGGATAAATGAAATGCACTTTACCCGACTTCTAGGGGTTCTGAAACGTGATCAAAATGTATCATTCATGACCCAAATTCGCCACCACCAGGGTTCGTCATTCCCGCCCCCAACCACAATTATAGCGCTCTAGGAACTTACTTTGCCGCCTTTTTTGTTGTTTTTATTTTTTTACAAACATTAGGTCCGTTCCATTGTTTCGCGAGTACTACACTTTTGAAGAAAATCATCTATTCAATTTTTCAGAATAAGGGTGCGTTTATCAATGCACTTATTCTACAGACAAAGCTGGGATAAGTCTGGTTACTATGTGCCTTTTTGTAAACAGTAATTCTAAGTTATCCAAGAGATTGCTATTCCATGAGAAATCCGGTGATTGATAAACCCACCCTTAGTCAATGAAATCACATGGTTTTCTACACTAGTGTAGCACTAGCAAAACAATGGAACGGACCTATTACGTCACAAGAAAATGTGAGTAGCTACTCTTAATAGCTAATATTCACTTGGTATAAAATCTATCGTGTCAGTTACTAAGAGTATAAGTAAAAAATTAGCCATTTTCCGTTCTTGCACTCAGCTTTACGGCCTGCCTCTACTCTTCTGTTCTCAAGAGTATAAGTCACGAAAAAACCGAATTCCTATTCCTAAGGGGACTTGTACCTAACAGTATTGTTTGGGTTTTATTTAAATTGAAAAGTTTGGAACGCTCTCTTGAAAAATTCAATTTTTTGACTTATACTCTTAGTAACTGACACGTTAGAAATATTTCCAAGTGACTCTCTCAGCCAAAATCGTCTAGCCCGGAACAATCGGACAATCAATCATCAACAAACATCGGAATCAATCATGGTTTCAAGTGTAGGTATGTATGATATTAACTTATTCACCGACATGCTCAATATAGCGTCCCCCGTACCCGTTATGAGTCTCCCGCATAATGGTCAATAACGGACTTCAGGCGATTCGGGGCAAAACGCACCCAAGGGGGCGTCAACGTCATCGTCGAGGCTCTTCCTCGAACTTCAGGATTGTCGTTTGCGCGGCCGTCGTTGGCGGTAAAATTGCTTGCCGCTCTGAAAACGGCCAGGTTGGTCAAAAACGCGGGAAACACGAGATGAACCACTTTCATTGCTTCATATCTGTTAAAAAATTCGTTTCAATTTTCTGATCTCCTGTGGTACGAAACCAGTATGAAACCCTCAAGACACCCAGTTTTCTCAAATTTCAATTTATGACCATTTTTCGCCTAATTTTTCGCGGATAATTTTAACGATGTTGCATCTTTTTTTTCAAAGACGAAGAATTTCACTAACTAAAAGCTTCTGTACTACAGCAGTGCGAAAAAACGAACTTCTCTGGTGGTGAGGGGGCGAATTCACCCCAGTCACGATCTTCAAAAATTTGAAATTTCGTCGAATTTCAGGAACAAACAGCACACAAATAAGAACTTATAGTGCACCACCTCTGGTTCGCGGAAAAGCGAGAATGATTAATACCTTTTTTTGGGCAGGAAGGAGGACATAGGGCTAATTTTTGGCACCCCCATGGAACCTTTCGACCAAGGGAGAGCCTGAAAAATGAATTTATCTTTTGATGAGTTTTGGGGGCGAACAAAAAGGTTATAGTTTTTGCGTTGCGTGTCGACCTTGCTGTAGCATTCAGACAACTCTGGAACATAAAATAAATAATTTCGCACGAATGAAGAATAAAACGTGAATTATGTGACAGCTCGTAGTTCTTTTACAGTAGCAATCAAGTTGTGCGGAAGGCGCTGCCGTATATGAGCATCCTATAGTCTCAAAATACAAATCAACTTACATAATTATATTGCTACATTTTCAATGGAAACAATTTTCCGATGAAGGACGCTCTTATTAAATGTTTACTGCGCCTTTTCAATTTAAAATTACTCTTTTTTTTTTCTCGCAAATGGTTGATGCTCGCATCAAGCTTATGCGAGATCGAGCCGTAAACAAATTAATTACCCGGCCAACAATGTAATTGAGAGGAGATGAACCATTATTTTCTTCAATCATCTTTCAGTCCAGAAAATCCCAATACGTGTTATAATCTTTCGCCTCGTCTTGAGAAAAAGAGGCGTCGTCGCGGACGGCGGCGAGGGGGGGGGGATTTTCGTGTTTAACCCGATCTGATATTATACAAAGTAGAAGCGTAATGAAAACGACTTAATCGTCCGTTGGATCACACAACACCGATTAAGCTGTTCCTTCACGTACCATAGGTAGTTCTTTATTTCGACGTGTATAGACGAGACCAAAACAATAAATAAATAACTAAAAGAAAAAGCTTTCACCCGAAGAGGAGGCCAAGGTCAAAGCGTCGTCGTAATAAAAAAGTGACGACTTAAAATCAAAATCTGTCGTCGTACCTTTTAAGTGGAACTGTCACGAGGTGCATTTTTTTATTTTTTTTTTTAAAAACCTACCCCTTGCCCATATAAAAACAGCGTGACTCTTATTGAATGAGCAATGTATAGTTGTACCAAATCGTTTTGGGAATGCCCTTCAACACGCGTATTTTCTTATTGGCATGCGCATTCGAGTCCCTTTTTATTGCACCCATTTAACAACTTCTCTACATGCGACTAATTAGAATGCGATCGATCATTTTTGCATTCTTGTTCTTCACTTCCATGTTATTTTTGTAATTAATATGCAAAAAACACTTCAATTTGATTCCATTTCCTCATGCCGTAAAAGATGAAAAGTTTGATCGAGTTTTTTTCACTAAAATCCTTGTTTTTTCCGTTCTTAAAGCCAAGGACGCAAAAAATTAGTTTTTTTTTCCTTTCCCAGATATTCGAATAAAGCCATGAGCACTCTAGGGGACCTAGGAGTTAAGGTCAATACAGACTAATCGGACGTGACGTGGGAACACGCTGTTCCACGTGTGATATTAAAGTCCAACATAGGTAGGCTGTAGGCTCTTGTATGTTAACGTTCACATTGCTCGGACACGCATCATCCCACGTGTTGGCACGTCACGTCAGAGCAATGTGAACACCAGTGAACACAAACAAACAAAATCATTGTCTAGAATTTTGTATCACACGTGGGACCGCGTGTTCCCACGTCACGTCCGAATAGTCTGTATCGACCTTTACTTATTCTTCAGACAAAGGTGGCATAAGTCTGGTTGCTATTGGCGATTGTAGCTATCACAAGCGGCGCTAGTGTCGTGTGATAATGAAACCGGTACTCCCCACATATGTTAAATGATAACAAGTTTTGTGTTTGTTTAAAGTTTTTTTTTCTTGGTCAACGTCCGTAACATACCGAGGAAAAGTAGTCAGTTGGCCTAAAGTGACTAGGACGTACGAACATGGTTTCTGATACATTTATACTCAAACGTCAAGCTAGATCCCAAGCCATTCGGCGGTCGACTTTCTTCCAACAATGGGCTAATTGATAACTGACACCGTTGAACCCTCAATTTTTGGGAATAACAATGAAATGACAATGTTATGTCTCGGTTACGACGGGAAGAGCAACCGAAGGCACAGTCGTTTTCTCTGGATTCACCCCCTGGTACCGTATACCCGCATAACCGTCTTGTTTTCTTGGTTCGGTGATGCCAAAGGTACAATTTCGAGGCCTCCTCGTCACCGTCGGATTTTTTAGCCGTAGTTCACGGTAAAAAGTGCCACTGACAAACATTTTTGATACTTGGAACTTCCTCATTGTAGAAAACTTCTGTAGTGGTTTGTTGTCAAACGACAACAACGAATCACATGGAGTACCGGACTCAATGTTTCTCTGAAACGCCGCCAGATATCGTATCCCTTAGCTACAATGAGGAAGTTTCATGGGTCAGAACGTATTCATAAATGTATTTTTAAAGGTTTATTTATGCTAAAATAGAGCATAAATACGCGATTTTTGAAGTTTTAGGTCATTTCAAACACGCCAGCTAGCATGTTTGTGTCATTTGCGCCTTTCGAAAAAAAATTCGCCTGTAACGTAGCTGTCGGAGAGCGGTTTGTTGTGTTTCTTTGCCTTATAGCATTCCCCATTTGCACAAAATTCTGGATTTGGGCAGTTCATTTCCACCCGTCTTCACTGAATTAAATCATATGTTAGTGGAGAAGACGGGTGGAAATGAATAGCCCCGTTGCAGAATTTTGTGCAAATGGGGAACGCTAATACTTTCTACAAGAGCTCTCCAATAATAAAATAATGGAGGATAAACAGATGAGCTATTTAGAGGCATGAAAAGGACAGAAAATACATGGGATATTACGTTGCGGAAAATGTTCGTTTTGGCGGGATTTCAAATATTCCAACTTTTGTTTATAAATAAAAAATATTTCTGAAGGGTTTTAACTTTTTATTTATTTATTTACGGGGAAGGATTGACATGCCTAACCGAAAAAAAATATTTTTGGAAAATGTGAAACTTCCTCATTGCCAATAGGCCTTTGTGTGAACAGTAATGTGAATTTATTCGACGGAAAGCAATTCCATGAGATATCCAGTGATTGATAAACGCACCCTAAAGTTTACAGTTTACTCATTTCCTATAGTTGTATTTATCCATTTTCGCTCACGTGCACACATCATGCACAGTAAAACCTCAGTAACAACAACGGGATTAGTGTGTGCGAAAATATCGGGATTTAGTCAGACTCATCAATTTCGCCTGTACTTTTGAAGCTGTGGGTAAACGGTTTAATCTGCAGGGAGGGGAGAACTATATCGAGATACTATAATATCATCGCTCACTCCTACCACAGGTTATCGAGCTGTAAGCATCATAAATTAACGTCACGTGTGAGAAGAGACGTAAAATTAGAGGAGGTTTTTTGTCCCGGCAGCTTATTGGATCAGAAAATTTCCCTACAGCACCATGATAATGCAAATCGCGTTAACACTCTAACAGCTCTCCACCCCCCCCACCAACCACTACTTTTCTCTTCAAAAGAAAAACATAGTTTTGATAATGAGACAAAAAATAATGAAACAAAAAAAAAAATTTGTTTGTTGAAAATATAGTTCGAAGAAACAATCCTGTGTGTACCTAATTAATTTTAAAAAGATCTTCCATTCTTTATTTTCTAAAGTTATGTTTTTTGGGTTGAATTTCACTAATTAGCAGTATAATTAATGAGATTGGAGATGATGATGTAAAAGGAGTCATTCACTCTTTAAATGGTTTCCATTCTTTTCACGGCCTCTCCATAAACCGACATTTTACTGCTGGGCTAATAGAACTCTATTTTCCTATTTGGACATATTTTTTGAGTTCAGACCACTCTCTCGTTACATAAAGTTGTCCTTTCAGGCATTTTAAGCTCGAACTAATAAGTTTTTTCCTAGGAATTCTGTGAAATATTTGAACAGTTCTTCAAACAACTTCAAAAATTTATTTATTCAGCGCCAAATTTTCTCTTCAAAACACGGCGGTCATCGTCGCCCTCATCATCAAACTTTCTAAAGAGCTTGCTCAACAACATTAAAAATCATTTTTTGACATTCCCAATATTAAATATTGCGGCACTTGCCCTTTCGATTTTCGGTTTTATACCTTTTACACAATTCGAACAAAGGAATACCGCGTTATGAAATTTTTGGGGGAAAAAAACGTTAACAACAGCCAGCCTATCCTACGCGAGAAAGAAATAACTGTAATTATAGGAGGATAGATATCCAATGAAGGGAATCCAAGGGTATTCAAGGAAATATTGCGCTGATCATAAAATTGGTTACTGAGGGGGGGGGGCATATTTTTTTCTTCCTTTTTTACGAATACAATCGTAATTTCCAGGATTTCAGGAGTCCCGGGCCCGTGGCCCCAACAAAAAATAAATGAGTCGATAGTGAATGTAGAATAAGGCAAAAAATTCGTTTGCTATAGATAATTTGTGGTCCAGTCCTAAATTATCGTTCAAAAATCCGTCTCGACAGTACTCTTGGGGTCGGATGACTTGGGGGAGGAGGACTATTTGCGGGAAAAGATCAGGGTTGCCACAGAATTGATCGTACAAAATTCCCTGCCTTTTCCGCAGGTTTTCCCCAGTGAGCACAGATATTTATCTGCGCTCGCAGCACAGATATGTATCTGCGCTCGCAGCACAGATACATATCTGTGCTCGCTGGTTTTCCCTGAACATTTTGCGAAAGTTCCAACAATGTACACAGACTATGGGTGTAGCTAGGCATTTTTTAAAATTTATTTATTTACTTATTCATTTCATTTTTTTTAGCCAATTATTCGATAACATCAAAACCAGAACAGGACAAACCTGCGAAATTTTCACTTTTGGAAGAAGTCACACCTGTGGAACCACTCTTAAAATGAGCCATCACCACTAAATTGCTTTTTAAATTGGTCTTTAATTTTAAATTATGTTTTTGTAGCCACGAAAATGCTTTTTTAGGTTGAACCTGACCCACGAAACTGGTTTTTAATGTGCCGATACCGCGAAATGTCATTTTTCGGGTAGCCGGTCCCGTGAAAATGTATTTTTTCAAGGAGCCAGCCCAGGGAAGTTGTTTTTTTAATGAACCGATTTCATGAAATAACTATTTGAATGGGTCAGCAGAGTGATATTTGGTTTTTAGGGTTGCGAAAACCACGAAACTGTCTTTTTCGGAGCGGGAGAGCTTCCCAAATTTGTTTTCGAATGGGATAATCCTGCGAAATCGTGTTCATGTAAAGAGTCGGAAATCCTGAAATGGCTCTTTAAAAGGAGCCAACCACGTGAAATTGTTTAATGAGCGGTTCTACAGCGAAACATTTTGTTTCTGACGCAGTGAAACCCACGAAATTCCGTTTCAACACGGGCGAAATGTTGTTTTTCCAGGGAGCCTGACACGGGAAATTTTTGAAGGGAATAAATCCGAGAATGAATTGCTTCTTAAATGGGCCAACCATGCGAAATTTTGCTTTTTAAAGGAACCCAAACCGCGAAGTTGTTTTTTAAAATGAACCAACAGCGGAAAATTTCACCTTTGGAATCCCGTGAAGTGGGCTTTTGTAGGAGCCAACTCTACGAAAATTGGTTTCTGGTCCAACCTGAGCAAAGCTCCTAATACTAAATGTTCTAACCAATTGAAGCTCCTGTCAGAGTTAAGCTTCAACCACGAAAAAAGCCCAACCACAGCAAACCTCTAACTACCGTAAATGGTATTTGGTAATAAAAGGGGGTTAAAGGGTTTCCAAAATCCGGGTTCCCAAGGAAGGCCGGGCCCGGACCTGAGCCTGAGTGAGACTAAGTTGTCAGTGGCAATGGTCATAACATGTTCTTACAGTTCAGCAGCGTTTTGATCACCGAGCTGGGTATTTGGATTCAAATGTGGGCATATTGAAACCCTTCGACCACTTTTCCATCGCAGATTCTTCCAAAGACCAAGGTCAGGTGATGATGGTGCTCGGCAATCAAAACGTATAGTTGAACTGTGCACTCTTTTTCTAGGATGAAAAAAATTAAGAAATACATGGTCGTACAGGCCGGATCGAGAATACTAGTTCTCATTAGCTTACTTCCTTCAAATAATGAATCACGCTACCAACAAACCAGTATACTTCATTGCAAAAAGGTCTGGATTCGCCTGCGAGGGCGTTTTCAGAACTTCAGTAAGCTTGGTTGGATTTTTTAAAATACTTTCAAATCTTTACCACTTTTGTGATGGATGCGGGGGGGGGGGGTAGAATTGTTGTATTTTGTAACCTTGATTTTAAGATATCAAAAACCGTGAGATGGGTTCCTAAACAGCTCGATTTTTTTTCGTCGCATTATCTGTTTATAGTTTCTCGGCTTGCCCACTTTTTTTTCTTGACCATGAAAGGCTTTTGCTTCCTCCCAGAGGCCGAAAAAACTGTCTAAAGTGGTTGAAGACGCTTCCTTCTGGGAAGCGAACAGAAAAATTGTAAATCATCCCGTTTAACTGCAGAAATGGAGACACCTTGTCAACCGAAATGCATGGAGCTTTTTAATTTTTAAAAGCTCGTCTTTAATGGCTAATTAGCCGAATATAACGATCTTGTTTCGATTTTAAGCTGATTAATTTGTGTTCCTTCAAATCAGGCATGGTTTTGACTTTAAAAAAGCGAATACCCCCCTTCCATAATTTCTCACATAGGAAGCATTTGGATTTGTTTTATACCTCAACAGACCAGCAATGATTATCTTTTCCGATATAATTCACAGTTTCGTTGTAAAATATTTATTTTCACACTAACGATAAGAGTTGGAGCTCCCAGATGGAATTTGTGACACCCTCCTTCCTGGAAAAATAATATATTCGAAGAAAGAACCGTTGGAATAGTTTCTCACCTAGTGAACCGCTAATTATTTCATAGGAGAGGGGAGGGGGAGCGCAACAGCATTTCTTCACATTTTCATTCCTCACAGTGAATTACCTCTTCAAACGTAAATATCTCAATGCTGAACGCCAGTATCGTTCTTACTGTGCTCCTCCTTTTCGCGAGTGCGGTCATCAATGGCGATAATGATCACGGGGTGCACATCAGAAAAAAAAGATGGTTGGATTTTCCAAAAGGCAGTTCATTTCAGGTAAAAATATTAGCTAGGTCGCGCTACACCGCCTTTTCAGTACAAAATCCTGAAATATTAAGAAAATTGGCAAGGGCCCTTTAGTAAGAGGTTATCCACGTCCCCCATCTATGGCAGCTGCATTGGGGGCCATGGATCATTAGTAGAATCATAAATGTAACTCCAACATTTTTCGAACCAATATTAAGAAATTTATGCCACCTGACCATCAACCCCCACCCCGCCCACTCACTTAATGATCAACCTTGTTACTTCAGCCACGTCCAAAGTAGGAAAATGAAGAGTCGCGATGACGGCAGAAAAAGCTTTAGGGAGAGTAGAGCAACGCCTCTATCGGAAGCGTCCCTAGCCCGCATGAACGCTCTCATCGATAAAATTAACGCTGACACTGCAGTAAAATTGGTCGAAATCGATGAAGAGACGGAAAGAGAACTTCGCAGGATAAACGAAGAGGTACAATGAAATTGAGCAGTGGGGGGGGGGGATTTTTTTTTTTCTCTCTCTCTCTGGACGGAGTGAAAATCGGGACGAGGTTGAAAATAGATTTTAAGCTACTTTTAATATGCGGAGCCCGGAGCGTGTTCGCCCCTCACTTTTTCTTGTTCTTAAAAGACAATTCGAATGCGTGAAGTTGAAGTCTGAACCTCTTTTTTAACGCGCTCCGCGGACAAGCTATCGAGATGAGTAAAACATTGGACGTGCAAGCCCGTTCCCTCTTTACTATAATCCGAAGTAATAAAAAACGAGCTGCGTTCATGACCCCGGAACATATTTTGTGATACATTTTTGTCGTTTTAACAAACCCAAATAATCCTCCCCAAGGTTGCGGAATCTAAACGACGTTTAAGCGTCACTTTCCGGGCGTCCGAAGCAAAAGCAAAGATCGACAGTCAGAAAATCCTGCAAGCGACTCGCCATTACGACAGAATGACGATGCTAAACCATCTGCAGGATTTGAAAGAATCTATAAGAGACGAAGTGAAACAAAGAATCGAAGAAAACATGAAATTCAACTACGCCCCTATCGTGAAGAGTATGATGCTTCAATGCGCCGTTCGTATGATGGAGAAAGAGTTAAAAGTGCGGTGTTTACCGCGAGACGAACAAAAGGTTCGACTTCTTTTCCCCGAGGTGATCAAAGAGTTTAAACGGTTGACCGGGCAAGATTTGAAGCTTTACATACACGCGAATAGTCTGGAACCGAATTCACCGACGGCGAGAATTATTATGACCGATATGGCCAATCGAATATACGTGGAGAACAATCTTCATTCAAAGGTGGACCGTGTGAGCGAACAGATTTTGAACAGCACCATCCAGCGCATTACAAACAAATAAAATAAAAACAAGTCACTCTTCTACGAGTTTTTCTTTCGGAAACATTGAAAATAATCACAATTTTAAGGGCTTAAAAACAACAAATGTTAGAGTTTTTCAAGCCCTAAAACTCATGGGCTTTTGATAACCAGAATCGACTAGAAGCCGATCGGGGGAAATGGTCCTTTGGAAGGAAAGTTGCGGGACGAGCGAGGAGCGAGACTACCAAAATTACTCTTTGAAATGAGCCAAGCTTGGAATTGGTTTTAATTTATAGATGCGAAGTCCGTTGAAAAAGAATTTGTTCGTACAATGAAACAACTTTGTTTTTTTACTTTGTTTCCAAGTTGGTCTACTGTTGGCTACTTTCAACCTACGGCACTAAAGACGGTATTTTCACCGTGAGCATAACGCTCGGCCTAGCTTGGGAGATACCGGAAAATCTGTTCGAAGAGACCGTGCTTCGAGGCGAACGAGCTATTAAAAACAGGGACAGACGACAATTTCTGAGCAAAGTTGAAAAATTATTGAACAAGTGAGTTTCTTCCCTTCTCACCTTTGTTTTCACTAAAACTTCGATGACACCTTCTGTTTTTTGTTTTTAAAGGAAAGGCGACGACGGGCCGAACTGTGTCAAACGAGCGATTTGTGAGAGTCGGAAAAAGAACGAGAAACTGGATTTTTCAGAAGCAATTATTCACGGAGTATTCGAGTAATTATTTAAGTTCAAGTTTTTCTATACAGCAGGGAATGTTCTTCCTCCTTTTTTTAAACAACAATTCTGCAAATTCCGTGAGCCCACGAGGTTATACGACCCCGCCGTTTACCTACTAATTACAACGTATAGTACTGCGTTTAACAGCAATTGCACCCTCAGAAAAGTGCACGCCTTGTTGACTTCGGTTCGCAACCAAGCAGAAAGTCACTTATAATAGATTTGTTCATCTTATTTGAGTATAAAAGGATCGGAGAGGCCTGCATTTATACAGGAAGGGAACTATGGGGGAGAAGTGGCCGCCGGAGGAGCGAGACTAGCAAAATTACTCTTTGAAATGAGCCACCAAACTTGGAATTGGATTTAGTTTAAAGATGCGAAGTCCGTTGGCTTTTAGAAAGCTAAACCCACGAACCTTGTTCCTGACGTCCCATGGATGTGCGAAATTTGGTCTTAAAAAGAACCAAACAATTATTTTTATTTTTTTTCTCTCTTTCCATTATAATGCGAAATCGGTTATTGAATTAGCAAGAACTGCGCCATTGGGATCTTTTATTGAAAAATTGGTGAAATTTTGACTTATAATTAGAAAGAGGGAATCAACGAAATTGATTTTATCGGTGACCCCAATAACCCTACGAAATTTCGTTTTTGAGTGGAGCGAGATTCACAAAATTGATCTGTAAAAATGAGCCAACGCTCGGTTTTAAACGTGTGAAAGCCGTGAATTTGGCATTTTTTGATCTTGAGATTCAAAGCAACGTAATTGTGTTTTTCAAGGAGGGAAAGCCTAAATTGGTTCATGAATTAGCATTAATTACGACATTGGGTTATGTTAGTGTAAAACCCATGAAATTTGGAAAGAACTTGACCCGTGGAATTGACTTTTTGAGGGAATCAAACCCGCAAAATGGGTTTCTGAAAGTGCCAGATTCGCGAAATTTGATAATTGCAAGAGTTAATCCGCGACTCAGTTGTTCGAATGAGACAATCCCGTTAAATGGCTTGAGTCAGAAGCACAAAATTGTATGCAGCGAAATTGACTTATTTGGTGAGCGAAATGTTTACTCAGGGACCAAGAACCAACTGTACACGAAGTTTGTTTTTTGAATAGAGCCGAACCCATCAAATTGCTTAGATTCCCACCCATGCAATTGTTTTTAAAAATAACCCTGGGGGAAATTTCGTGAAAAAGGCTTTTATAGGGAGCCAACCCAACGGAATTTGTTTCTAACGTGTAAGATTCACGAAATTGGGTTTTTAAAAGAGTCAAACCAGCGAATTGTTTTTTCTTGAGGAGCCAGAGGCGAAATTAGGTTCCGTAAGCACCAAATCCACAAAATATGAACTTTAAAAAAGCCCAACCCGTGGAATTACTTTCGTGAAGGACCCAAACCCGTGACATTGCTCTTACTTTGAAAGGATCAACCCATCGAAATTGGATTTTTAGGGAGTCAGTCCTTCGAAACTGGCTTTCTGAGTGAGCAAAACCCGCGACACTGGTTTCTGTAAGTGCCGAAAAATCCACAAAAAATGTGGGCTTTGCAAATGAAAACCCGCGAAATCGATTGATTTATGTGCCAAATGCGCGCAATTTATCATTCGAGGGCCAAAATCCGCGAAATTGTGGACCAAAAGGGTGATTCAAGCTTGGACGTAATCAAGACCATTATGAAGAGAAAGGTGACTCAAGAATCATCCATTTTCTCTCCGTGTAACGTCAAATCTCGCCTAGCAGTGTAGTTACGCACGGGATATTGCCCCTCCACGGAAAATCCATCGTATAACGCCTGCAAAGGATAAGAAGTTCGTGGTGCTACTTGTTGATGCACTGCGGGTACCTTCGATTTTTGCTTGTTAGTTTTCTTAAATTATTCCTCGACCCTTGTTGGGTTCAGCTGGATCAGGGACAGTATGCTAAAATCATAAGTTTTGGAGCAATTTGCAGTTATGGAAAGAATATTGGTCTCTTTCTTGCCCTTAGTGAAATTGTGGACAAAATTTTCCAGTTTTGTGGTATTATAGTCAATCATGCTTCATACATCCTAAAATACAACCTAAAATATTAATTTCGAGGCTGATTTCGCACTTAAAAAATTAATTTCGTGGATTTGCTCCTTTCGATACACAAATTTTGTGGATTATTGCACACAGAATCGAACTTCACGGGATTTAAAAAATGACAATTATTCAGAAGAATGAGTCATTCAAAACAGCAATTTCTCTTGATAGGCACTTTCGAAGTCCAAATCTTCACGGATGTTATACTCACACAACCCGATTCTGCTGGTTTGGCTATTTCAACAACCAAATTTCGCCTCTGGCACGTTATAAATTGTAATTCGACGGTTTGATTCTTTCTAAACCCAAATCTTGTGGATTTCGCACGTGAAATCGCTAGCTATGCACTCTTTTTTTTTTTTACCAAAGGTTGAATTTCCAGCGTGTTGGTTAGGGTAGATAGGAACCTTCGTCTTATAAGAAGTAGACAAATAAAGGGGATTTCTCGCTCTTTCTAATGAGCTTCTCAATTCTAGTCAAGCACCGCTTTATAAGCGTACGGCGAGGCTGCACGTGAAAAAAAGGGAATTAATTAAAAAAAACGCATGAAAAGTGTCGTAATATTTCAGAAACAAAACGGAATTTCCAAAAACTCCAAATACGGTCATCTTGATTACAAATGATGTGCCCCATAAATAGTTTTCTTCTGTCCAACAATTTAATGAACTCCCTGTCATGTTCATATACGTAATATGTATACGTATACATATTATAGTAAATTGAACCGACCTCGGAATCATGTTCTATAAGGTTTTAAAAAGTGAAGACAATGAATCATGACTCATATTTGACACTATTTATCAGGGCGAGTCCAATAGTACGTTTTTTCATGAGTGAAATGCTCTAAAAACAATTAAATACTACAGCCACCACCAATTTTTTTCCAGTCCTTAGACATTTTGTCTACTTCAACGCGTTAATCAAGAGAGACATTCGACAATCAGTTTTGTCGCCAATTTAATGAACTGGTTCGCTAAAACTTGCTTTTAATGAGCAAAAAAATGTTTTTTTCGCACTTAGGGTTAGAAATGAACCATTTTGCTCCTCCCAAAGAAGGCGTGAAATTGTACTATTCTTGAACCCTAGGGAGCAAAATGTCAAACTATTTTGCACCCTAGGTAACATAGGACAGCTGGGGAGGCAAAATATTTTCCCTGTACCAAACTATGATCCCTGTAAGCTTGATCGAATGCTCGTAGCTATAACAGCACTCTCCATGTCTTAGTTTTTGTGAAATCAGGTAGACTAAATGATGTTTTGACACTTCATAATTTCTTTTGTTTCCCCCCTCCCTCAGTGCGAAAAAAAGGCCCCTGCACACGTTCCGATCCTACCGAACGACCTACCAAACTCTTCCAACTGTTTTTGTAGGACACGTTCCCACCATTTCTTCCGACCGTTATCGTAATAATAATAATAATAATAATTATTATTATTATTATAATCACCTAGAGAAGAAGAAGTAACCCAAGAATGAAGAGAGCTCCTTTTGGTAGGATGTCGGATGCTAACAGCTCTACACACGCTCCGAGGATGTAGGAAGGTCTGAACCATCCGACCATCCTACAGTAGGATCCTACCGAATTCTTTCTTCTACAAGCCTCAACACTATCCGACTGTAGGATGCTGGCTAGCATCCGACGGTGAGACGGTAGGATCGGATCGTGTGTAGGGGCCTCAAGAATGTGTTAACCTCGTCACGAGCAAAGTGTCTTTTCTAACCTCGCGAGATGTATGTCTGGCCTCGGCTTCGCCTCGGGCTATCCAACCTCCCTCGGTTAGAAAAGTTGCAGTTTTCTCCCTAGGTTCACAATAAACTATTTTGTTTTTTTCAAAACATCTAAAGAGAAAAAAATGAGGGTGAACAACTAACCTCGTGCACAAATTGGACGAAAAAACACAAGATTTAACAGGAAATAATAATTTGTTGTTGCCTTAATATTTTTGGTGTTTTTTTTGTTTGTTTTTTTCACCCGCCCGCAGTTTGGATGAAAATGAGGAAGAAGGAAGGAGGAGCGACGTCGGAGACTGCCACCTTGAATACCCGTGCAGTTTTTCCCTGTACAAAACATGAGGGCGATGGAAAATTCTCGATTTCGCGGACTGACAGCGTTAGATCCGAAAAAGACTAGCACGCCTACTCCACCGCAACACCTATAGAGACCATCGTCGTGGCGCAGGAAATTCCTATGGTGACTAACACAGATTTGAACACAATTCCAAATAAGATTCAAAGAAGATTTGTTGAAAAATGAAAATTCCTCGTTCGCGAATAAAAACAATTTGTCCTTCAAACTATAGTCATTGTACTATCCGTATGGCCGAGGTGACATACCAACATCGTATAGATAATTCACACGTTCTTCTTAAAAAATCTACTTAAATAAAAAAAAACCGCTTGAGTATAAAATTATGATAATTAGATCAAACTAAAGGCCAAGAGCCCATCGATTTCTACGTTCATATAATTGAAACAGAAAACTCGTTAATTTATAGTGAAAATATGAAACTGAGAGGGGCAGCAGGAATGTAAGACATGAATAGAGAACAACATCCAAAAGGGGGTAAAAATGTACCACAGTGAAAGCCGCAATATTAAATTATCGCGCTTATGCTAGGTTACTATTTGGATTGCCGATCACCTCAACATGGCGCTTTCAGTGTGGCACAACCAATTTTATATAAACCTGGATTGCTGGGCGTGGAGGGGCAGGTCATCCCCTGGTAAACAATCACCCTGTCCCTCTCATTGTGTAGTTATGGCAACACGGTACTTATTTTGAAACTCCACCCCTCTCATCCCTTTCTCATCCACATCGGAACTTAACTGGTGGCTATTCTTATCATAAGTGATAGTAGGGGAGCCCAAGAGGGGATTTCGGGATTTACTAAAGCGCGTCAGATTAACATGCTGCGGATACCTTGTATCTAGTTCTAGTTGAGTACCTTCACCAAATGTGAGCCCTATATATGTGGCCGACCGTCAAGGATACAGGGTCAGATTAGTAAAAAATAATTGATCATCAGACATCAGAATCACTCATTATTTTCTGTAGCTTCCCCTCACCACTCATTGATATTGCCTCACACTTATACAAATAATTTAAAAATATTGTTAAGAAATATGAAGAATCTTTAAATTCCCCTTCCCGCATCATCAGTCGAAAATAAAAAAAAAAGGACGAAAGAAAATAATATTCCCCTCCCTTTCTCGCTGTGAAACTGAGGAGCCAAACAGACGCCTCTTAAACGCGATTGAAAGGAAGGGGTTTAGGGGAGGGGAAAGCGGTATAAACATTTTATCTAAGTCCGTAATTAGCAATCGGAAGGTGTTTACGGACATAAAAACCATAGTGGGGCTGGGCGAGGGACACCAGTCGTCTTGTGATTGTGGAACTGAAAACTAGCTTGCCTAAAAGAGGCCCTACCCGCGAGCTCTTATAGCGCACACACACCGTACGTTTTCCAGGAGGGCAACGGAAGTTGGACAGTTTCGCATCTTCGCATTTTCCTACGAATAGGCCGAGTGAGTAGAAGTTCAACAATTACCCGAAAACGGATTGAAACGAAAAATAATTACATTTTAAGTCACCAGTTCTCGATGACGAATTTTGGTCACAGACCCATAGAAAAAAAATTTGTTCCTCATAAAATTTCGACTGTTGCGAAGAAGTTCACTTATAATAAAAAAAAGTCCGGAGAGCGCCTTGTCGACTGCCCTAGAGCCCTACGATATGTGCGTGGGGAACTGCGCTACACATTCAATTGCTAAAAACTCGTGTTTTCATTTTTAAAAATTGACACTATAATTCAAGAAACTGCCCCTCGAAAATGTAATTAATCATTTTTAATTTTCTTTTAAAAAATGTGAGAGAAAAATATTAATTTTGGCGAAATGCGATGCAATAAACTTCGCTTCTTACTCCCATTTTTGCTCACTTCCAAGGACACCAAGAAAAGTATTGTGATACTTTTATTTCTATTTGGTCATTTCTATACAAAAGCATTCATGTTGGTGGCGTAGTGGTGAGAAGGAGGTCTAGCCTCTTCAGAAGGAATGCTACCTTGTTTATTTATACTTTTTTGCCCGGAAGAGAGTTCATTTCTCTCGCTTTTGTTATTGTTGTTGTTGTTTTTTTCAATACGTGCGAGCAATTTAGATGAGTATTTTTTTTCACCTCCGAACGAATTCGCGGGGGCTTCCCGAAAAAAAATTTTGAGAACATAGAAGTGATAATTGGTGCAACCGGTTTTCTACATTAGAATGATCACAGGAATGTCTCGGCCGGTCGCTGTAATTATAATCTGAAGATTCTTGTTCAAATTCATAACGAAAAGCAAGTTATTGGTAACGCCCCTTGTTACTCTTGGCAAATTGCCTTATTTCCACCTCGAAGTCCCAACGGGGTAGGTCAAACTAACAACTGACTTTAATGCGTGATCAAGAGCCGTAAATTTGAGGTTTCAATTCCGCGATAATTATCCCAACACTCTCCACTTCACTTGTTCCTATACCATGCGAGGGCAAGTCACTGGAATGGCAGACACCATTGCATAAGACACGTGAAGTCCATGGCGCAGCTATGACGTGTAAGCCTTAAAAATGCTACAACCCGGGGTCCACATCCCAAATTACACAGTTTTCAAAAATACGTTATAATTGGACAGCCATCACGATGACGATTTCTTCTTAAATATGAAAAAAAAAAAAAAAAAAAAAAAAAAAAAAAAAAAAAAAAACCTTTCGAGCCCTCAAGACGCAGATTTGTGAGTCATGAAAACCAGTTCTTACTCGCAAGTGATATTTAAATGAAAAAAATGAACAAGCAAAATGAAGAAAAAAACAAGCACGATTGTACGTAGACGGACCCCCCCCCCCCGCCACAAGTCATAGCAGCCAGTAAGATTTTTGAAAATTAAAAGCTACAAAAAAAGTTGTAGGTCGAAATAATTATCCCAGATCTCCTGAAACTCCCATGAAATTAATTAATAGGCGACTGTCCTTCCTGTTTTAAAGACATAGGCTTTGACACGCTTAACGTGTTTCCAGGTTGTTTTTTGCGCCCGATTAAAAAAAACAAAAAAACCTGTCGTTATTGGCATTAACTGTTCCTATGGATGGCCTCCCGAGTTTCAAGTCAAGATTTAAACATGGATGGAACATCCTAGGCGTAATTATTTTATAATTATAAGAGTCAAATTAATAATATTTTACTGCGCTGGTGACATCTGCCATAGGAATGTGGATAAAAACAAAATTTCCTATTTCGGAATCTGTTACAAAGTGTCCCGTTAACTGTAGGGCACTGCGTTTTTTATATTACCCATTAAATACAAATAAATCTCGGAAGAAAAAAATTCTTGGGCAATCCTTTGAGCCTGAAGGTTATATTGTCACCCATAACATTCAACTCTCCCGGTATTGCAAAAAAAAAGAAGAGTGGATTTTTCTTGCAAAACGTAAAAATGGACAGTTCTGGCCTACGCACACTTCATATTAGATACTTCCTATGTCCTTACTATAAAACGGCAACCTTTCTTAAAGTGTTATTCCTTCCGAGGCACCTTTTTTTTTCGACACTTCTCGTCACTAGACAATTGCGTATGATGATGCCTATATAGTTCTTTACTAGTTGAACTTTGAGAGACAAAAATGGGAATTTCGTGAAAGAATGGCTGTTGCAATCGTCAAATAATAGGGAAATCGTGAGCGATCTCTCTTTTGGAGGTACCGCGTCACGTATGTTTATCAAGACGGTGACCTAAAGAGGTTTACTTCAAATAGGCTAAGAAATGTTTGAGGCGTCCTAATTTTCTGTCTCTTTTTCACACACAAAAAATACGGAGAGCTCGCCTTGATGAATCTAAGCCGATCATTAAACCAAATCGGCATTCAATGTCCACGTATTAGCCATAATTACGGGACGCCCATATACAGATCTAACCTTTTAATTTAAATTAAAAAAAAAAATTATGAACACGATCAATCATACGAAAATAATATTCACTTGTCGAAGCAACCCCATTTAAGAAATATAGGAGGTCAACAGGAGTGGCCATAAGATGACCTACCGCAACACCTATAATAGCCGAAAAAAAAAAATAAATTAGTTAATTATTTCTAACCACGAGGTCGTCATTAATTTTTTTTCCTTAGGGATACCTATACCAACAAAGGTTTGAATTCCTAGCGACTGAAGGTTTCCACTGGTATGTGGGCGAGGGGGTGATACACATAATGACCGAAGCAAATTTAAATGATTCTAAATGAGTTGAATGACTCTAAAAATGTCAGCAACCGCAAGATATATGCCAGGCGTTAATAATAATAAAACTTCTTTGGATTTTCTATAACACGTGTGAAATCTCATTCGTTTCCTTATTAATTGTGATTTCATAATGACTCCACAGGTGAGGAGTTCACACAATTATTTTTAGCGATTGTTTTTTCTTTCTGAAAAACTCCTCTCTCACTACACAGACGCTGATCAAAGAGGGGGGGGGGGTTCACAGGGGCCATAGCCTTCCCTTGGAGTCGAGGCCATTTTTGCAAAAACATCACCAAAACCGCCTGCCGAAACCCATTGGGGGGAGCGGTCACATTCTCAAAGGTTACAGTAATTTTGTCGAAGTTCGAGCCGGACACCAATATGAGTCCTTCTGGCCAACTTCAACCAATTCCACACCAACCAGCCAACCAACTCCAACAGCCACGGTCGAGCCCAAAACACAATACAAGTGTGCCTGCCGCTAGCGCCCTTTAAGACACAAATTATAACAGATGAAGTTAGATAAATTGACAAAGATGTTGTCGCCGGTATTCAATTAAATAAATTAAATGAGAGTGCTTTCTTCCGGACGACGATGGAAGGGCATAGCCCAACACGATTCGAGTTTCGAGAAAATATGAGCTCCCCGGCGGGAATCGAATCCGCAACCTCTGGATTACTAGTCCAGCACGCTACCAATTGCGCCACAAAACAAACTTTTCAGAGTGCGCACTCATTTTATTATAGAACAATTCATTCCGACGATCTCACTCTTTCCAAAAAAATAGTGAGTTTGGCCATTTCAAAGCCCAAATCCTGCGGATTATTGGTACTTATTGGCATAGAACCAAATTACACGGGTTTACTCACTCCAGAAGCCAATTTCGCGGGATTGACTCCCAGTGGAAAGTCAATTTTGGGTTGATTAATACAAGAATAAAATCTCACGTGGTTGACTTTTTTAATCAAGCAATCTTAACGGGTTTGGGGCCTTCAAAAATGCAATTCAGCGGGCTGGGCTCTTTCTGGGTTCAAGTCACGCGGTAAAATATCCAAGTTTAAAAAATTCAATTTCACGGTTTTGGCTAATTCAAGAATCAATTTCTCTTTAAGCTTCTTACAGAAAAAAGCAATTCTCAAGTTTTGATTCTTTCGCGAATCTTTCTCGCCAGAAAACCCTATTTTTCGGGTTAGGCCCCTAAAAAATTGCAATTTCACATTCTGTTTTTGGAAGTAAAATCGTCAGTTATTAAAGTCAAATTCGAGTTTTACGAGGAGAATTACACGTTTTTCAACCGAAATGCTCATATTATTCCGGTGGCTAAATTTCCAACTTCTGCTGGAAGTGTTGGATTCTGTAATGGAATTATTATTATTTCCACTTCCAGCTCCCACACAGGCTCTAATAAGCCACAGCTGGCCACAGGAAGTTTTGACAACCAAATCTTCAACCATTCCCGTCTTTAGTCCCTCAATTCATCAATAAGATCACTCACTTAATGACGGCACCCATAATTTCAACGCTATTGCTACTTATTTCGCATTTCCACCGTGTTACTACCACCTGCGCCTCAAGTTAGTCATCGCGGCAATACAAAGTGTAGAATACGTTCTTTCAAGGTGGACTTCCTCGAACGCATAACTATTGGTTTACTACAGTAGTCGCGCCTTTCCCTTGGTTATAACAGGCGTCGGGAATCATGCGAATTGCTCATTATTCAAGATGTTCAAAATATAAATTTATGCAATTTTCTAACTCTCAAGTTCATCCCATTCGCTAACAGACTCTTGTCATTGAACTCCTTTGTTGTTATACTCCTTTATGCAACGCACTTAGCCGTCGCGACGTCCACGCTTGTTTACTATTGAATTTGAATAGTGAATAGCTGCTACTGCGTAGGGGTCAGTCGTTGTAGAATACAACAATATTTTCGCGGTTTTCCACATATCCATTTGTTAGCTATCAAGGGTTTCCTCCAATAATCGCCTATTTTCTGTTTTTAAATTAGGATGGGTGCAATTAAAGACTTATGCAACAACGTCAAGGCCAAGGAGAAGGAGAGACTTTACGCTGAATTGGGAATCACTGAAGAGTCTCTCAGAAATGACGTTCTTCATTTAAAAATTTGGATGTCTAAACAGCCGCATTTTCCGAAAAAACACCACCGTGAGTAGCTCATCCTCCCAAAGCACACAATTCACGCATGAATAATTGTTTTAAAAAAATACGTGAACAGTAAACCTGGACAAATGGCTGGAGAATCAGTTAATTCTATCCAAAAACAGCATGGAAAGGACTAAGGCGAACATAGACAAATACTTTTCCGCCCGAACTATGATTCCAAGTCTGTTTGAAGGGAAAGACCCAACGGATAATAAATTCACACAAAGCTTTGAAAACATGTAAGAAGCTTACAGTTTATTAATTTGTTTATTTTTTGTAATGGCAAGTAAAAACGACAAACAGGAGTATTGCACTTTTACCCGGACACACTTCTCGTATGTACAAGGTCATCGTCATCAAAATAGAAAGCCCCGAAGCTGACAAGTTCAATTTTGAGACACACATCAAAAGGACCGTCATGAACATGGAGTACATGTTGAAAGAGGCAATGGATTTTACCGCTCTTCATGTTGTTTTCGACTTGCAAAATTTCCGCATCAGTCACCTGTCGCGTTTTAACGTTTCACTGATGCGAACCATGTCTTTGACCATGGTGAGAGTTACCGGAAACGTTTAAGTCTCAAAATTCCAAGATAAAATGAGACTTTTTTCTATCGCAGAAAGCCTTCCCGACGAGAGTAGCCGTCATCAGTCTCGTCAACTATCCGTCGTTCATCGAGAAAGCCATCACAGTGTTCAGGCCATTCATCTCAGCAAAACTGTTGGACAGGGTAAATATTTTCAAGTTTTTGAACACTTTATAATACCACAAATCAACATTTTTTGTCACATTCCTTCAGATAAATTTCGTGAAAGATCTGGACGAGCTCACCTCCGACGGTGGAGTGTCCTGGCCTAAAGAGTACAACAGTCAAAGTTCTTTTACAGTCAAAGACGAAAGCGGTAGGCCCTCTAACCTCCAACCCGCTCCTTCCACCATTCTGAATTATTTTAATTTGTTGAAAAACTCGTCACTTTCCTTCCTCACAGATGTCCTTCGAAGACACCTGGTCAGACTGAAAGACTACATTTTCGCTTGCGACAAACTAGTGAGCGATGAAACCAAAAGGATGAACAAGGACGCCTCTTATATCAACAACACCGATAGTTTAGTGACAGGCTCTTTTCGAAAACTGTGTATTGACTAGGTGGACGAGAAGAACAAACTCTGGGGAGGGGGGCTATTTATTCTGTGATGTATTTAATGTATAGTAGTTCCGGTATACGCTGGAAGACAATGAATTCTGTACGAATTTCTTCTTTTTACGAAGGAACGCCGTGAAAATCCCCATTTTCACTAGAAGAAGGGTGCTTTACCTTAAAGTTTTTTATTACGCCTGTAGACTGTAATAAAATAGTTGTAACTATGAGATTTATTGCTCAAAATTGTACCTAATTCAACGGAAATATCATTATTTTGTAGTTAAAATTGTCAACCTTTTTTCCTCCGTCCTCAGAAGCTCTTATTGTTAGCCTTGTGGGAGGGCATTCAAACACGTACCTTGGTCATTGATTACATCAATATCGATTCGTTTAAACCAATGTACACCGATGACAGTGATCCGCCCTCCTCGGACAGGTTTTCACCCAAGGGGAGGGCCAACAACGGTGTTATTCATGGCCGTAGCCAGGGGTGCGCAGTTGACTCACATAGACTCGAAACCGCAACCGTAGGGGGGGGGGGAAAGGGGCAGATGCCCACCAGATACCATGAAAGGCCCATTGTGAGGTTTCGCTCACTGAAAAACCAATTTCACAGGTTTTTATGTTGCTGAAAAACTTATAGCGATTTCCATTTACATAAAATTCTGCTCTAGAGCAGTTCATATCCATACGTCCTGTCTGAATTAAAACACATGTTAATGGAGAATACGGTGGAAATGAATTACTCTAAGCAGAATTTTATGTAAAACAAAATGGAAAACGCTATAATTTAGCGGGATAACCTCAGTCAAAAATACATGTTCGCGGATTTTGAACGATAAAAAACCACTTTCACCGGCCTGGCACACTAAAAATCACTAATTTCGCTCTTTAAAAACCTATTTCGCACCCGCGGATGTCGCACTTGCACACTTATCAACCATTTTTGCTATTCTGGCTTGCCAAAACAAACGGATACTCGCCAAAGAAGCATTTTCGCTGGTTTGGCACAGTAAAAAGCCAATTTAGTGTGTTTTGGCATGCTGGAAACCCAATTACGCGGGGTTGCCTGATTGAAATAATCTGTTTCACTTGGAGGCTGAAATGGCTGACCTCTTCTCCAATGAATCTGCTCACCCCAGGATCGACGGGCTAGCTACGGTCCTGGTGATGCAGGGTTGCCACAGAGTGGATCGCACGGAAGTCCGGTTTTCCCTGACTAGTTTCGTGAAATTTTCTGATCAAATTTGGGTGACACTGGAATAACATAGTCAACGATGTTCAAACACTTTTTGTATGACAAATGAGTCACTTAGCAATTCTGTTGGGTTCTGGTCAATGACCTCCGTCTAAATTAGCAATTGACAGGTCATTTGTCCGAAAGGACCATTACCGGAATTTTACCGTCAAAATTTCGGACTCACGAGCTGCTTCCGGCTCGGCCCGGGGCGACTTTCAAAAACAAACTGAAAATTTCTCTACAATTTGGGAAGATTGAACCTTTTATAGTGAATTTTAGTGAAATTTAAAAGAATGTAAAAAATTAAAATTCACACAAGCGGCCAGAAAAAGCCAGTTTGACAGATTATTCGCTCCCTCCGAGAGGTCCGATCATTCAATGAAGACATTTCGCTTGTTCGGCTTTCACAAAAATCAATTTCAAAGAATTATTGAGTCTTTGAAAAACATGATTTCGTGAGCTTGGCCCTTTCAAAAGTTCTGATATCGGCTAAAAAAAAGTTTGTGTGGCGTTACCAAACTTCCTCCCCTACGGAAACATGGAAGTGAAATCAAATTTTGTGGATTTGACGCTCTCTAAAAACCATTTCGTAGAGGTTGGCCCTTTTGAAACCCAAAATTGAAAGTTGGCGGGTTTGGGCTCCATCAATTTTACAAAATTGTATGTGTCCGACTCTTTCAAAGCCCAATTTGAATTCGGTTGTATTAAAAACTAATTTGACTGTATGACTCTATTCAAACCCAAATTTTACGAGTTCGCCTCCTACAACAAACATACGTGGTTTGTTACTATACAAATGTTGTTAAATTGGTTTCTCCGCAAGCAGCTATTTCACGGATTACCGATAATTCAGGCTTTGGCTTTGTCAATCCAGAATTTCTCGCATTTTGGCTCTTTAAAATTTGAATTTCACGGAAATTTTGAGAGACTTACTTCGGTCAAAAAACAATTTTGTTGATTTGGCTCACAATTTATAAAAATAATATAATATAAAAATAATTAAGCTAATTATTTCATCAAGAACTATGGACTTGACTGCAGGCGCGCATTTCAGCCTTGATATGGTCACTGAGTCAGAGTCTTGGAATCGAATTTGTTGGTCTGTTTCCGAGGAATTATCAAGCTCCGACTTCAACTTTCAAGAAATTTCGCTCTGAAACTGAGACAAAAATGCGCCCTGCGTCTGCGTCCTGATGGTGGAGGGCTGGCGACCCTAGAAATGTCCACTGTCGTGGGTGAGTGGCCCTCGGACCCTCGGGAGTTTCTTCGAGGCTCCCTGCGCTGCCTTCAGGTGCTCCTTATTGGCCGTTGTATGCTCGCCGTACGGTCTTGGAATGTTGTCCCGATCTGTTATCAAACGGACTGTTATTTACCGTTTTTGTTATCGAACGATTTAGATAGGTATATTACAAATTTAGCTCGAAATAGGGATTTCTTTGAGCGTATTAGCTTCCACTGTGTTAATACTTCTAGATAATAAGTATAGTAAGAAATGCATAGTGCTGAATTGTCGTGTGTCGTCCTTCCTCCAAAATCAGTGCTTTTCCTGTGACTGTGCTCAGTATGACCTGTGTTGGGCAATAATGACAACGCAACTCTGCAAATTTTACCAACAAGGGCGTTGTAAATATGGGGATCGCTGCTGGAATCAACACGTCAGGCCACAGAGCTCCCCAGGTAGCTTTAATCAAAGCCCATCTCCCTTTCATTACTACGCAAAGCCTGAACCAACCACCTACAAAAGGGATCAATCCAGATTGTCCCGGGATGAAGTTGTCCAAGTACTCCATTTGGCTCGCGAAGCGGCCGAACAGGTCGAATTATGCAAAATGTGGCCACTGACCTGTTTCTCCTTCATTAGAATGAAGGGGAGCCTCCCCGGATGGATTGACTATTCAATGGAAGAACTTCGATTCGGTGCTTACGCCGCCACTAAGTTCGATCGTTTCTCTCAGTACCTTCAAGATGTACAGGCGGTTCATTCTCGGGCCCAAAATTCGAGGCACACCCTTCTTAAAGGAGGTCGCGACTCCGAGAATCTTGTGATGAGTTATTTGCAGTCTGACGAGACAGGCGTTGCTGAACCTGGACCGTTACCTTCGGTGTTTTTCACGTCGTACACTTTTGACGAGTCCTCTCAACAGTTCTCTGACCCAGCTCCTGGACTGTTTGCACGTGCCGCCGCCACTCATGCCAGCGCGAATCCACCGAGTCAACCAATGTCGTCAGTGAATTTTGGGGCTGTAGTGAGCGTGCGACCTGCGGCTGCTAGTCCACCCGGGTCGATGCCAGTTGGTTTCTCATTCGCCTCTGTACCTCAAAAACCTCAGACGTCAAGCCCATTCGCTCCTGTGTCCAATTCGCAGCAACCGTCTTTTTCATTGCCGTCACCATTTTTTCAGTCTAGTCCCAAGCAACCGCCGAATGCGTTCTCCCACACACAACCCGTATCACAACATCAGTCACCGAACACTGCTGCCCCGTTCTCAATGTCTTCCACATTTGAAAAGCCAGCCACGCCAGTTTCGAACCCAGCCCAGCCTTTTAATCAGAGTGTGACGTCTGAAATTTACTCACAAATTCCAGATTTAACGAGCAAGGAGTTGGAACAGTACAAAGCGGCTACATTCACTCTCAATACAATTCCAGTTAAACCCCCACCGAAAGAACTGTGCTAAGGACCAGTCCGTTGTTATCTATAAATGTATAAATTAATGCTGTGCATTGGATAATACAAACTTTGTTTATTTATTGTGCCTTCGGCCACTAGCTGTTTCCTGTTAAAAGAATCCTCGACTTAGCCGATTCAGCCTTAGATACACTTCCCAAGTGCAATTTTTTCTCTCGGAGCTAAAATCTTTTCAGCCTCCCCACTCCCTCGAATTCACAGTTGTGACTACGGTAGTGCGGTGAGGAGGGGAGTAATCCCATAATTGTCTATTGGAAATCGGGGAAAAAGTTACTTTTGTATTACTTGTTACTACCAATTTGCGGGCAAATTAGTGAAATCGGCTTTTGAAGGAACCAAATCTGAGACATTTGGCTATGGAAGTGCGAAGATCGAGTGAAATTGTGGTTTGAAAGAGCCAAACTCACGAAATTTTGCTGTTGAAAGAGCATATCCCACGGACTTTGGGGCTTAAGAGAGCAAAATTGCCTGAAATTTGGATTTGAAGGAGGCGAATAATGCGTAGGTTCCGGTTTGGAAACCTGCGCAACTGACGTTTGCAATGGCCAAAATAAAGAAATTTGGCTTTATGAGTTACCCAAATCCATAAATTTGGTTTTTGAAAAAGATAAATTAGCTTTCGAATCCGTCAAAGCTGTGAAACCGATTTTAGAAAGAGCTAAGGCAAGGTTTTTTTGTTTTTGAAAGAGGAAGAAAACGCGAAATTAGTGTTTCAAACAGCATAAATTCTGTTTTTAAGGAGCCAAATCCATGACATTTGGTTGTGGAAGAGCAAATGTCCTTGATGACATTGTCGTCTGAAAAGGCCAGTCATGACATTTGGTTTTCGAATGAGCCAAATTAGTTTTTCGCGTTAACAAAAATTGTAGGAAGAGCTTAAGCTAGGACATTTGATTCATCGTAAATCACCGGAATCGGGTTTTGAAAGAGGCAAATCCAAGAGATTTAGTTTTGAAAGGAGCGAATGACCGTGAAATTGGGGTTTGAAAGAGCCAAATCAACGGCATTGTGTTTGGAGAGATAAAAAATCCCAACAATTTGGACTTGAACGAGCAAATACGTAAAATCGACGGGTCGAAAATTGGGTTTGAGAGGTCGAAACTTTGGTTTAAAACAGTCACAATGGCGATATTTGGTTTTAAAAAGGGCCAAACGCGCTGGATTTGTTTTGGATCAGATATTGAGGCAAATTGCCACGTTTTTTGGTCGAATGTCCTGTATTCTGGGGTCGTATTCCCAGATTTTTGTTGTAATCAAATCGCTAAAAACAAATTCACCCAGATTCTTGAGATGATATCTGACACTGCAGTACAAAATCCAGGCTTTGGGAAACAGAAACAGTGGGCTTTCGGGCTATTGTTTTTTATAAGAACATAAATAAATTAGGCGGATAGCTTAAGTATGGGGGGAGGGGAGGGTTAGCATATTTTACCGCCACTCCCGTCAAAGAAGCCTAAAACCGGCCCTGATCAGCAATAATAAGTATTACAGAAACCAATCGATTGGAGGAGGGGGGGATCGGAGAAGGCCCTGTTCGATGCGGGAACGAATGATCCGTCGTTTACAGGGCGCGAAATAGTAAATTAAACAATGAAGGGCGCGAATTGTGGGTGCTGATAGCCCGTTTTAGTTATTTTCCACTACTCCAATTGACAGTCTACCATTTTGAGCGCTTATGCAAATATTGGTCTCTCCACAATAATAGTGTTTTGGCTATTTTTAAGTCATTTATAACGAGCGAATGACCAGTTTGGTCAATTTCGGGGCCAATTGAGTCAGATTTGGCAGTTTTAGGGCGTGACAATAGGTTTGGCTATTTTCAGGACACGACGCACGACCCGTGCATTCAGACATTTGAAAGGAGCAAAAATAGTCCGTTTGGTCATTTTAGGAGCGCAAATGGTTCGTTTTGCCATTTTCAGGGCACTAACTTTGGCCATTTTTAAACCTAGTTGAGTCAGATTTGCAAATTTTAGAGCGTGAATAGCCAGTCTGGATATTTTAAGGGCATGGATCGTGAGCTTGGCCATTTTCAAGGAGAGAATGGGCGGTTTAGCCATTTTCAAGGAGAGAATGGGCGGTTTGGCCATTTTCGGAGCGCCAAATTCAGTAGGTTTTCATTTTCTGGGCATGAATATCATCAGTCTAGACACTTTCATGGTTCCAATCTACAGTTTAGACATTTTTTGAAGGATTTCAATGCAAAGGGGGTTAAGCCATTTTTCGGGTGAATTTGACCCAGATTTGCCAATGTAAGGGAGCGAATAGCCAGTTGGCCTATTTTTAGGGCACAATTAAACTGTCAATAAGGCATTTTAAAGGAGAGAATCGTCAGTTTAGCCATTTTTAGGGTCAATTAAGTAGGGATCGCAAATTTTAGGGCAAAGAGCGAATGATCAGTTCGGCAATTTTAGAGCGCCAAACTAGGTTGGTTTCCATTTTCCGAGAATATCATCAGTTTAGAAACTTTCATAACTCGAGTCTTCAGCTTACCCATTTGCTGGTGAATTTCAACCAGATTTGCCAATTTTAGAACGTGAATGGCACGTTTCGCTATTTTTAGGGCACAATTAAGCAGTCGGAATAGGCATTTTCAAGGAGCGAATCACCAGTTTTCGCATTTTTAGGGCCAAATGAGTCGGATTTTTCAATTTTAGGGCAAGAATCATCAGTTTCAGCCATTAGGAGCGAATGGTCGCAGTTTGGCCATCTTTAGAGTGCAAATGGTTCGTATTGCCATTTTCTGGGCTCGACTATCGTCTGTTTTTAACTTTCATTGTGCGATCGTCAGTTTAGCAAATTTAAGGGTGAACTGAGTCAGATTTGCCAGTGTCAGGTCGTGAATATAGTCAGTGCGACCTTTTCAGTGCTCAAATTTAGCCATCCATTGAGCGCGATTCGTGAGTTTGGCCACTAATATGGTCGGTTTACCATTTTTAGGGCATGTGTTCCAGTTCCAGGTTGGCTATTTATAGCTTAATTTATAGGGTAGTTAAGTAAGGGGCTCGAATTGCCAGTATGGTCTTTTGTGGGGCGCAAATTGTCATATCAGCCATTTTCAAGGCTCGAGTCGGCAGTATTGATATTTAGACGTGGTTAATGTGGAGGGATTAGCCAGTTCGACTATTTTTAGGCCGCGAATAGTCAGTTGAGCCTTATCTAACAGAGCGAGGCTCAGAATCAAAACAGCACAACATTTCCTTCTTTAAACAACGTTGATCCTTGTTATAGCTATGTACCTACACGGACTTTGCAATACGGTGGTTTATATTTAACCGTGACTCAACTCATTCATCGAGTGAATTACTCCAAAAGATGGTCACTTCAATCGTGTTAGCATTACTGTACAGAAGACAGATGGACCAAAGATGGCGTATTGCTTTACTTGTGCTCGTTGCTCAGGGTAGAAGCGATCTCATACCAAGTGCTAAATTTCGACTGCGTCAGATACAAACTCACAATCGGGGAATGCTTTGACAAAAAATATTGTTATCATCTTCTACCGCTAATTTGTTTATATAACAGACATGCAATGAGATTTTTCAAGCTTACCCAAGTCCACAAAGTGTTCCTGATGATGGGGATAAAATTAGATGAACTCCGATGCTTTGCAGAAAAGTGAGGGAGCCCCCTGCCGAACATGTGGTCCATATAAAATGGCCTTTCCGCGTAACTCAAGTATAAATCGCTGAAATCTACTTTCCTGACACTGAAATGGCCAGACGCCCACCCCTCCCCCGCGAGTGACAGTACATAAGCCAAACGTCTCAAACAAAACAAAAGAGATCTGAAAGTGTGAAACATCAAACGTCTATCGGAGCACACACCTTGCCACCGCTGACTCCACGAACCCCCAGCTAGCACAACCAACGGTCCAAAATCGTGTCATATTCTTCTCATTCGCAATACGCTAATATATTCATAATGTGTTAAAAGCCTAAAGAAACCGTAAAACTCGTAAAGAAGAGCAAATGTGAAGAGGAGAGAAACACGCTGTGATAGGAATGATAAGCCAAAGCGTTGGGCGCGCTAATCTTGCTTCGGTCTCGGTGAGAGGACTGACAAACTCAAAAGTGCCATTTTGTTTAACCTATAAAGCGGCCCATACACGTACAATAATATTGCGCAATAATAGGGGTTGTACAATAAAATTGAACGTTTGTGGGTTGTATTGATGGGTTGCACAATATAATGAACAACCTATTTTTTTATCCCTAAACATCTGGAAACGAAATATTGTACAACTTTATTGCGCAATATTTATTGTATGTCTATGGACCCCTTAAAAATCATAAGAAATCCATAACAAAAAACCTAAGCTATATTAGAAATCACCTTTACAAATCGAACACCCGTTCACGAAACACCCAGCAGAAACGGTCAAATTTTTCCAAGGACAATGTCAGTACATAGACGCTAAGGATTCACTATTCAAGCCAATTAAATAATAATCTCCCATGAATCAGATTGTCTGTGTTTTTAACCCGGCACGCACCCCTCAAAGTCGTGGTCTTTAGAATCGGTAAAGGTCAAACCCGCCCCAAACATGGTAATTTTTCAGTGTAAAATGGCTAAAGTGACCAGACGTCCCGCTTTTCACTCCTCTGTCCCGCTTTCTCAAGTTCGTCCCACCTGGTCCCGCAATTTCGAATATTCCAAACGAATATGATCTTATACAAGGTGATACAGGAGGAATGTGACAAACTTGCACAGGTGATAGTGCGTACCTGGATGCACAAAAAACGTCATATATGGACGCATAGCCGAAATTGCTTTGGTTACGAGATATGAGCATTTTCCTGTTGTTTCCCAGATTCATCAGTTTTTACGGTAATTGCCGTGTTCACGGCTCACCGTTAGTGGTTAGACAAAAAATGACGGTGGATTCGGAAAGATAACAAAATCCTGTTCCTGAAACCACCGTGAAAATCAAAAAATGTCGCTTGCGCGTGGCTATTTCAGCCATGTGGAAAGTGAAAAAAGTAGTTTTTTCGAATGCCTGTTAAATTTCACATCAGGTCAGCTGCTAGTGCACGCGTCGACGGGCAAAGTTGTGGAAAACTACCCTGTTCTGTGTACTTTCGAACGGTATCCTGAGAATTGAAGTTTGCAACCCTCCGACTTTAGCAATCAAGTTTAAATGCAAAAAAATGTAAACTTGCTTTGTTAAAACAAGCCGAATAGTAGGGGTATTGCGTTCCTACGAGCATGCTCCTCTCAATGCCTGAAGTAAGGATTCAATTGACAACGAGGTTTTCCATGTATGGAATGTGAGTTGAGGTGGTGGATGAACAGCGTTAGGGTGAAAATTATGGACTCCTCGCATCCTCGGGATGGAGACCTCGTAGACCAGTTAATTGGTCCTCCTCGCCCACAATCTGCTGAACTGAACTGATTCTGATGAGATAGAATGACCAAGTCCTAACGTAGCAGTTCATCCACGGCGCCTCTCATGGTGAGCCTCGCGCAGCGAATTGAATTCTTACTTTTACTTCATGCATTGAGGGGAGCATGCTCGTAGGAACGCAATACCCCAATGAAAGGACATTTACCCTGACTGATTTTTTACTCGCTTCGTTTGTTCGTTATAAGGATAGAATATGCGTTTTTACATTTTTTAAGTCAATTGAACCTTTTTCTGCACAAATGCCATGGTTAGAGCTAACATATGTGGCATAGACCAAGACTGACGACAAATTTGATAAGATCACAAAATGTCTTTCAAGAATCCGTCGAGAAAATGGGTAACTTGCATGAATGCCCGATTTGGGAGAAAAGTAAACCGGTGAATGGACAGACGGATATCAATGATGGTTGCAGCCCGATTGGCGCATTTGGTGATTTTTAAATAAATTTCAAATTTCTTCGAGAAGAAATGGATGGTGCGAAGGGAAATGACGTCAATGGTCACTTGTGAAGCATCTGAGGGAACTATAACATTTTTTGTTAACAAGTAACAAAAATTGTCCCCTGGAAATGCTTCTTACCCCCCTCTTCACCACATTTCATTGAATAACCTTTGACGTAATCAAAAGTTCGCTTTAAAAAAATCCTTGATTGATTTCAATGTTTATTGTGAGCATTGACTTGTGGAAGAGCCCTCTTCAAGAAACACCAGTTCTTGAAAAATGTGCAAGTTCCCCATATTGTACACAACAGGTATTTATGTCAGGTGAACTTGAAGAAATCACGATTTCTAAAATTTGCTGATTTATTTTCGACCACGGTTAAGTAGTCCCATTCCTATACGCGATTCTCTAGCTGTTCAAGAAATAAAAGGACCCCCCCCCCCTCCCGAAAATGGCCCGTTTGCGGAAATATGACGTTTATCAATATTCTAAAGCCCTATGTTTTGATTGTCAAAAATAATTGAAATTTTTCGTTTTTTAATTTTCTGTCATTTATAGTCTGTGATTTATTGTCATTGAACAGTGGCATTTATGTCAGGTGAACTTGAAGAAATCACGATTTCCAGCCATGATTGATCAGCTAGTTGTTGTTGTTGTGGTGTGACGTACGATGTTCAGTAAAACTTATTCTATCTCTGAGCGTCAGAAAGACTTAAAAAAATCGGCACCTGCCCACATCCGAACTCGAGATATCGAGCCCCAAGTTCATACAATAGCAATCATAGCATAAGATAATTTTCACTTTTGTGCCTAGAATGAGGCTAACGGGCCCGGCAGTTTCCATTTAGAGGAAATTGTGGAGTCCTGTAATTTTACGACTCTGGGGGTTGTAGATGGAGGGTATAGGACGACCCCTCAGGCCCTCACCAATCATTGAAGAAGAAGAAGAAGAAAAAAATCGTCCGATTTCACCAGTTGAATTTGAACGAAAATTTCATTCATGAAGTCCTGCTATTATCATCTCTTGTAAGTTTCACTAAAATTTCAAGACGAAAAATAAGAGTTTCAAAGTAATTATGACACGAGCGATACCCTCGACCTTAGGGTTGCCAATTTGGAATTTGAGAAAAACGGTACGACCACAAAAAGCTCGAGCCACAGAAAGCTGACACCACAAAAATCTCGAACCACAAAAAAATCTAATCCAAATAGCTCTAACCACAAAATTCTCAAAGCACAAAAATATCAATCCACATAAAGCTGCTATTGCGACGTTCTCTGAGAGTTAGGTATCGCATCCACAATTTCAAAGAAATACGTAAAGAATCCGTGACATGTTGCGGCCCAGGACGTCCTTGGCCGGTACGCGGGACCAAATTAGCAAACTATGACTATCCGGGGTACGCCGCGACAGTTCGCAGGCTGGGATGTGGGACAAAATTAGCAAATTATGACTATCCGGGATACCCCAGGACAGTTCGCAACCCTACTCATGCGATGCGCTTGGCATCTTGGCAAGCTTGGGGCTATGCTGTTCCTGCTTCCTATCTCAAAGATTTGTTCTGACGTTCGATTCTGGATTCACTAAGAAAATGACAGTGAACAAGAGCAAGACGTTTGCGTGTTCCATAAATCCAGCTCGAATTGAAAAAGTAATTCAATCACAGAAATTGTAATTTGTAATTATTCGTGGAAGTGAAAAGTAATTGGTAAGTGATACTCTTTCTTGGAACTAATTTGTAATTAATTACTCAAAAAGCTGTAATTTGCCCACCCCTGTATGTAGTTAGTTTCTGGGTTCATACGTCTATGTTCTGAGGCTTGACCGTTACATATAGTTACTTGGGGGGGGGGGTATGGGTAAAGTCAGTTTTTGGGGTAAGTTTGCAATTACTGATCGTATCATGAGTTCCTAACAATAAAATGGGACATCGCGCTTTGGCGAGGCGTCCCATTGCGTTGGCTCGGCAAACATGCAATGAATTTGGCCGAGAAATCGTTTCTTTTGGACGTATTTATATGGATGTTGATGGAGGGCTTTCCATCGCTTAATTAGGTCTTATGCTAGCTATTGAGGGACGAATTAGTCAATTTAAAGTTAATATTCAATGTTTTTAGAACAAAAAATACGGTCCGGTTGGGGGCTAGTTATAATTATTCGTCAACCAGATTCAGCTGACAAATCCCGATTTCAGGCCCGAGTAGCCTGTTCAAGGGGGCCGAATAGCACAATAATCGCTTTTTTGAATGGCATTTCCTGCAAGATGGTTTAGATCGGGAAGTCTGAATGTAATTTTTACTTTCAAACAACCGTATTTCGGCTTTGTACTATATTGACCATTTATAGTTGCATAGGTAAAGTGAATGCAGTTCACCTAGCAACCGCGGTGAATTCCGCTACGCTGATGACTCATACGGAATGAGCGTTTCCCGCCCAAAAACCGGTAAATAACTTTAGAAAATCTCGCAGTTCAGCCAAATGAAATTTCGCGGAGTTGGCTAATTGAAACAAATATTTTGGGCTGGCTCACCAGGCTCACATGCCGACAAAGGCGTTGTACGCATAAATGGATTGTGATCTACTCCTTAAGAAGGCGGTTTAGTGAAGACCAAATGGTATACACACCAATGTGTGAAAAAAAAGACATAAAATTTTATTTACAGTCGATATAACAATATAATCATCTCATATTTTCTTCAATATCTACAATCCTTTCACGAGCAAAGAATATTGAAAATTTAAATAATTCCTTTGTTAATATTTCTTTTATATTTGTAAACAATGTGGAACTTAGTGGAGTCAATGAACCACCCGCGCCCCATCGTTGCATTTTTAACCAACATATAAATATAAAATTTATAACTGAACTACAAACAATTCCGATCCAAGAAGTCCTAAAAATACGAGGGAACAATAATTACGCTGTCCACCGTTTCGCAATGAGTGAAAAATATAATGCATTCAACGAAATAATAAAAATAAGCAATTTAAATTGAATTCATATGTATTTTTGACAATCTCGTTGTTCCGAGTTCAAAATGTCAACCTCCACAACAAAAACTCACGTTTTTATTTATTTATATATAATTTTTTATTTCGACCTCCGCTAGCTCGTAAGAGCTCGAATTTCTTTGTGCAAATGGCACAAGAAGTCGACGTACGATGGCGACGCATCCGTTCCTTTGTCCTCGGCGAGGAAATGCTTCATGACGAGTTCGATTTTGTCTCTTTGCCGAACGATTGTTAGCTGTTTTGAAAAAAAAGGGGACGATAAATTATGAACTACTTAAAGATGAAATTCTACAGCGGGAAGGAAAAGTTAAAGAGTACATACCCTCATTGTCCTATGTCGGCTCGTTCGAACTGATTCGACTACGGTTCGGAATTTTTCGTTGAGAGGATTATCTAAAACGGGAAGGCGATTTTTCTCGGAGTTGATTTGGGCAACGCTTGGAACGCCAAAGACAGACATGACCCAATCCGAGGGTACCTCGAGGCCGAGCCAAAGAAACAAGTAAATGCCGTTTTCTGAAAAATTTAAGAAATACGTTAAAACATTGTATACAGATCGACTCCATTTCATTACACAATAAGCAATGGTCGGGGGAAGTCAGGGTGTCCCCACAAAAAGTTCCCCAGTAACACCTCCATCCTCGTCATTTTGAACCGCATTGACACGTTTTCGAGGCGTTCCTTGGGTCAACAGGAACGAGGAGAGTCACAATCTCTCGTAAAGCTGGAGGGGAAAGTATATTAGTATACGCACCCATCCTAGGGGGATTGGTCATTCCAATCCAAGGGCATGAGTAGCCGACAATTTGACGGTTTCCGGTGATGAATTGCTGCAAAATTACTTATTTCAGGCTGAATAGTCTGGTGCAAGTTCTGGTGATATTTGACCGCTAAGTTCAGAATCTATTGCTAAATAGCCACACAATTGCAAATTTCAGATAATAATCATTCGCGAATTACCAAGTTTGTACGACGAATGGCACAGTGGGGGAGTAGCCGTGGATTTCAAGGGAGCCACGCAATTTGAAGTATGGGGGGGGGGGGTAAATAGCTGCAAAAATGAAGTTTCAGAGCTAAATAGGCACGAAACACGAAAGTGCACGAGGGGGAACTCAATTTTGCGCACGGTCACAAGACAATACCACACAGAACGCGAACTGGCCCATGACCTAGCCGTGGATTTCAAGGGAGCCACGCAATTTGAAGTATGGGGGGGGGGGGTAAATAGCTGCAAAAATGAAGTTTCAGAGCTAAATAGGCACGAAACACGAAAGTGCACGAGGGGGAACTCAATTTTGCGCACGGTCACAAGACAATACCACACAGAACGCGAACTGGCCCATGACCTATGGCGATTCTCTGAAACTTGCAATTTCATGGCTATTTATATCACCAGATATTGTAATGCTTAGACGATTTAGCCCGAAATTAGTAATTTTGTATCAATTTATAACCGGAGGCCGTCAATTTGGACCAGTCCGCGCGCGAAAATACTAAGACCACGTGAGCGAGGCCCGTTGCCATGTTTTTTTGCCAATTTTTATGCGTTGCGCTCGTCTGTTCGAGTTCTGTGTGGCGAGGCCTTTAGATAGCCACAAAACAGTGCGAAATGGAATTTTCGCCGTGAAATTGGAACTGTCAAGGTATAGAAAGTCTAGTCGGCTAAAATTGAGAAAGTGAACTGATGTGCTGTTATTACAGCAAGAAAGCGGCTAAAATATTGGAAAGTGCCGATCTTTGTGTCCTGAAATTGGGAATAACGCTAATTTGGGGTTGAAATTGAGATAAATGGCTAATTCACTGCTGAAATTAAGAAAAACCTTTGATACACGGACAGAGTGGACGGAAGTGAGAAAAAGCGCTAATTTACGAGTAATATTAAGATAAATACTCAGATTATTCGCAGTAAAACATTACTTCCCGGCCAAAATTGAAAAAAATCGCTAAAATCGAGGATAAAGAGTAGAAAAAGCAGTGCTTCGCGGTTAAAATTTCTAAACACGCTAATTCACGGCTACAATGGTGAAAAATCGATAATATTCCATTCTTTTTGAGAAAATGGACTAATTCGCGCCTAAAATCACGAAAACGCCAATTCTCGACTATTGAAGGCAAGTTCGTGTGGTTAGGACAGAGGAAAAGCGCTAACTCACAGCGAAAATTAAGGAAAAGGGCTAATTCACGGATATAATGGTGTAAAACCACTCATCAGCATCTAAAATTAGGAAAACAACAAATTCACGGCAAAAATGGAGAAAAATTGTTAATTCGCGGCTAAAATGGAGAAAAATCGCAAATTCGCAGATAAAATGGAGAAAAATTGCTAATTCACCGATAAAATTAAGAAGAACCGCTAATTGAAAGTGTGGAAAAACCGTTAATTCACGGTTGAGGTATGGAAAACGCCAATTCGCAGCTAAAAGTGAACAAATTCGCTAATCCGCGGCTAAATGAGGAAAAAGCGCTAATTCATGACAAAATTGAGAAAAACTCTCATTCACGGCTCAAATTTATAAAATCGATAATTTAGCGGCTAACACGAGGTGAAACTGAATTAGGTAAATTCGGGGCTAAAATGAAGAATAAAAAGAAGAAAGGATTAAATTGGGAACATTTTTGCTATTCACAGAAATAAATTGAAAAAATGGCAAGTCGTGGTTAAGTTGTAAAAATCGCTAATTCACAGGTGAAATTGGGAAAAATAGATCACTAGCGGCTAAAATCGGGGAAAACACAAATTCGCCGCAAAATTGAGATATATCGCAGCTAAAATGGGGACAAATCTCTAATTCACCGATGAAATTGAGAAGAAGCGCTAAAGTATGGAAGAAACGTAAATTTGTGTTTAAAACGTAGAAAACGTCGAACAGCGGCTCTTGATAGTTGATGGAAAATTCGACCGAGGGCGCCAAATGTCCAAGGCCGGCACTACTCTTATTTGTGGGATTGTTCACGTCGATTGCTGTGATTTTCGGATCCCCCCCCCCTTTAAACTCCAATTTGTCGGATTTTGCTCTTAAATAATTCAATTTCACGGGTTTGGTCCATTCAAACCCTTGATTCTTGAGGATTTGGTACTCGCAGAACTCAATTTCACAGGGTTTGCTCGTAGGTTTGGCCTACCTATTGAAAATAGATATTTCGTTGATTCAGCTCCATCAAAAAACAAATCGTTGCTATTTGTTGATTTGGCTGTTCTGAAATCTTAATGGGAAGTTCGTTTTTTAATTTGAACACATACAGCCGCGTAGTTAAACTATACATTTCGGGCCCAATCCCGGTGCCCCTCATCTGCAATCATATCGCCACTACGGCAAAAAGGGGATTGGGCCCGAAATGCATACTTTCAAAAACTACGCGGTTGTATCAGTTCAAATTATAAAGCGAACTTCATATTCACAAACCAATTTCGCGGAAACAAAATTGTGTAGGGTTGGACCATTCAAAACCAATGTTCCGTGGTTGGCTAGCCCAAAAAACCAATTTCGCGAATTTTGGTCCATTCGATAAGCAAATTTGGAATCTGGCTCCTTCAAAAATTATACCACCTTCCACTTACACTTGGAGCATTTGCCCCCCTCCCCTCCATCTAGTTCCGACTTAGAGAAGAGCGATGACGAGAATCGGTGGTCATACCGAGGTGAATCTTATGGCAAGGAAACGGGTTGTAACCCCTCAAACACTTACCTAGTAAATACACTTTGTTGCTAGCCATTTTGTCGATTGAACATCTGATTGGATTTAGGGCGCTCTCGTCATCAAGACCATCCGACAAACACATCAGTCTGGGATACAGGTAAACGAGCGATGTCGGAACGTCCATTGTAGCGACAGCGGCCATAGTAAACCACCGGTCGTCGATCGTCATATCCGAGCCACCAGAAATGGCGTCACATTTGAGCAGGCAGTTCATGTAGAGTGGCAAGAGTTTCATGCATTCGGGAAGTATGAGCTGGCCAGCAGTTGTTGACGCCGCGCAGTTTTTCCTATAGCATGCCAACGTCTGAGCGGCTTTGTGTATGAGTGATTCTTTGATTCCTTTAGGCGTGGCGTCCAGTAGTTTGAAGGCAGCTACAAGGCGAACAAATCAAAAAATTAGACACGAACAACTCACGATTTTCCAGGGCACTAGTAAACTCACCTTGTTTGGATAAGAAATTCATAATCGTATCAAGTTCACACGTTCTGTACAAATCAGTCATTTGGGGCGACGCTTTCAGCGTTAAGTTGAGTACTCTTATCCTCCTTTGCCCAGCCAGTGATGTATACAATAAGGCAACTTGAATATAGACCCCTTCTTCTTCCGATATTTTATCGTCATGTTTGATTTCTATCGCAATAGCCTGAAATAGATCAAATCTGTGAAATGACTGAAACCAAGCCAGTTAATTTTCACCCTCACCTTGTCAGGATCAACTGATGCCATTTCGACGTCGGTAGTATTTGACATAAAAAAGTGGCCGTAAAAGTCAGTAGGTCGAATACCAGTCGAAGTTCTGACTCGCATAATAGAATCAAACGCTCGAAGTCGTTTTATATCCCTCTCTACGTCTTTTATGAGCCTATCTCCGTCCAAGTCAGCCTTCGAGGGAGGGGAAGAGTAAAATGAATTAAAAACAGTAAAAACATAAATGATCAGGAGAGGGGAGAAGAGGCACAACAATTTTAAATCCAGGAATAAGGGTGTATCTTTAATTACCTGGAAATATGTGTATTTGTAAACTTCACCACCGGTAAGTCGCGATACTTGGCCAATTGTTGGTAGATCAATGTAAGAATTATTCATGACGAAAAGATCTACGCTGCAGCCTGCACTGTTACACTCCTGTCCCAGGTTATTATACACAGTATTTTGAGGGGCTAAAAACACAAATTCGTCGCTTTTATTTAGTGATTTTTGAGAGAAAATTCTGCAAAAACTTACTCAGAACAGTCTTCTCCTTATCAGTACCCAAAAGCTTTCGGTCATCACGATTTTTCAACTTGCCCGGTGCTTCATAAATGGGGAGCGACGAGTGGAACACGAGAAGTTTACCCGCCGAGTTCGAGGCTTTAAGAGCTTCCAGGCCCGCCTGAATGGCCGGAGCGAGAATCGTTTCCGTTTCACGAGTGTCGGCGAACATTTGAGGGATTTGTTGAACGAGAGTATCGATTTGATTCTCTGACTCTTGAGCGTCGACGAGAAATCCATCGAGGAGCGGCATGAACATCTCCTGAACGTCACTGACGACCAACATTTGAGGTTGACCGAGATGAGGCTGTTGAATATGTTCGCAATTTTTCCAATGTGATTCGAAGGAAAACGAGGTAAAATAGGGGGCACTTACGCTGATATTATAAAAGTGAACCGAGCTGCTGTACGTGATGAAACCAACTTTCATGGAGCTTTTTTCCTGGCCAGCCTCTTTCGGAAGATGCTTCAAGAGATTTTTTATTTGACTACAAAGTAAGGCAACAAATCCTGACTTAATATTATTATACGAGACGTCGATTAAAAATATTAAGGCTGGTGGCTTAGGAGGTTGGCTGTCCTGAAAAAAAAAATGGACAAAATGATAGCACTCACGTTTGGACAACCCATCCAAAAATTATGCTTACTTTACAGTATTCCTTCGTGGCCACCATGTCGTAAGCACCTAGGATCAACTCAGCTCGTTCAAACCTATCGACGCGAAGTCCTGTATGATCCAAATGCTGGAAATACTCACTGGGCACTGGAAAATAACGTTAGTAAAACCAACAATTTATAACAACGTCCTCCTTTGTTCTTACCGTCTGTTGCCGCTTTGCACAATAAGCAATGAAAACGACGTCCACCGTCAAAAAATTGCATGTTAGGACACATGTAGGCTTTACAGCGGATGCATCGAACGGGACCAAGTTCACCGAAGTCAACAAGAGGAGGGGGTTGCTCCTCCTCAAGGACATCCGCCATTGGACTGATGATGAGACCAAATGGTATGGAGATTTGTTTCATGATATCAGACGTCGTCGGAATTGTATAGAGGGTCGAGCGAATGAATCGAGGGCTCGCGTTGCCTTGATCCTGGACTACGAAGTCAGTGGTGACGAGAGGGGGCATTTGACCCCGTTGATTCGTGTAGAACACTCCGGCTTTATTTTTCTGGTCTTCTTCCCAAACTTGCATCTGTAATATACAAGGTTTGTTCTTAAAAGCGCCAAAACCTTTAAGAATTATTCGTTTTTAGTCATGTCGTAACACGCATTTGCAAATGGCAAAAATTATTTTTAGTTTCTTTAGCCAATGTCTGCACGTCGGAAAAATTCCGAAATTTAACTCATATTGACTTCAAATGTCCTCCTTGATCACGCGCCAGGGGCCGAGTCATTAGCTGAACGTGGTGTTTACTGCCTTACTCGTGAACAGACCCGTTTCTAAACCTCTCGAGGCCCATTGACGTTTTGGAGCAAATTTGGACAATATTAGAGTCGAATTTCAAATACTTTGGATATGAGCCGGACGCCATTCATAATTGATCCGGGAAATGGTCCATTACGGAAAGCCGCCGTTTCCGGCCCAAACACGTGCAGAAGAGCGTCACTGACCCTTCAACCTTCTCTATCTACTAATTAGAGGTGGCTCATCCCTTGAAGGAGGCAAAAATGAGCAATTACTGACCACACGAAAGCTCCAACGACAGAAATAATTTTGATTAAAATCTGGAAACCACCAAAACAACTGAAAATCTCAAAAAGGCCTCACCACGAAAAACATCACCCACGAAACCGCTCCAACAATAAAAAAAAAGCTCAAAGCAGTGAATGAATGAACGACAAATTTTGTTTGTTTTTCAGCGTCATTGGCCGCGTTGCAAAACTCCAGACTTGTTCAGCGCTTAATGAGCACTTAATATTTTACCGTTGCAAAACTGTCAATCTGAGTCAGTGCTGAGTAAGTGCTTAAGGCCCGTTCACAAGCTCTATGTTTGCGTTGTGTGGTGTCTGTGCAACCTATCAAAATGCTTCGTTTTACGAGGGAGTACATTTGTTTGGTTGCATAGACTCCACACAACGCAAACATAGAGCTTGTGGACGGGCCTTTAAACACGTCCTATCGCGATACAAATCACCGTTGCAAAACTCCAGTAAGCGCTTAATTTTACACTTCAGTGCTTAAACACGAGCCCCGAGTTTTGCAACGCAACCATTATCAGAGCACCAAAATGTTCAGTCTAAAACTGTTGCGGTTGGAGCTTTTTTGAGATTGGGCTTTTTTGTTTTTCTAGCTGATTTGTGGTTGGAGCTTTTGTGTGGTCGGTAATTGCTCATTTTTGCCTCGTACAAGGTCAGAGCTTTCTCTAATTAGTAAATAGTAGATAGATATGTAATTAGTAAAATGATAATTTTGTCAGAAAACTGTTTTTTTTTTCTTTTCTCCCCTAAAAATTGGAATTCTCCTCCGATAACAGCAAATTTATCCCAAAAATACGACTCTGCGACTAAATAGCAAATACTACGTCACCAGAATGTTTCGAATCGAATATTCACACCCAGCAGACCATAATTAACATAGTAGTTAGCAACAAAAATAATCAACAATTCGGGAGAAACACAGAACAGCTCTGTACAGCCATGCCCCCAAAAACTCTGTTCTCGACCGTTTTGGAGAAAATTTCACCCAATTTTCCGCCAAAAATAATCGACTCGTTCTCCAATTGACAACAATACCGACCGTTATCATTCTTAAAATGGCATATTCATGCAAAAAAAAAAAAAAAAAAAAAAAAACTATTCGACCCCTGAAATGGGCTGTACGTTATTTCAGCCTGCTGTGTAAATCGTCTTTCTTCACCGAATCGTGAAAAGAATATTGCTTTTACGTTTTCTAAAAGCCTTCAGTAGACTACGAAGCTAAATATAAACGTAGGAAAACGCAGACGCAATAGACAGCGGCACAATAGAAAACCTCGTTTCCAAGTCCTAGTGAAAGTGATCAATCTCTCCGCCTCTAAGACAACCAACAACAGGAACCTACAGAGATTAATAACAATCCTCGAGGCTGTTCCAAGGTGGCAAGTACATTCTAATGATCATCATACATATTTTATAATTTCTCTCCTAGGGAAAATCACCGAATTAATTGAATAATTATTGAAGAATCGATTCAGATATAGATTCAAAAATCGATTTTTAAACAAAATTGGTGTATCCCCTATTTAAATGACGATTACGCTATTGAAATAATCAAACCGAGTAAAACAAAATATTTTTTTAGATATCGTTATCGATGAGAATCCGAACCGCAATCCATGAAAAAAATTGAAATAAAATATCAAAGTTCGATTTTGGATATATCTAGCTCAATTTTTAAGAACCTTCAAAGAACGCCATTTTTGTCCAACTTTCCCAACAAGCCACTGTACGTCACCACAATCGATACCCCCTCTCTAAAAGTTATTCTATAACAATGGGAGGTTTTTAAAAGCACCTTGATATTTGAAAGTGGGGCAATTTCGGTATTAATAACACTCACTCCCCCCCCCCAATTAGTACCTGTTGAGCTTTTACCTTCTTCTAAATTTATTCCGCGATTTTATGTCATTCTTTACATGTTTGGTTAACAGCTTGATTAATATGTACTGCTAATAGGTTAAAGTGTGAGGTGTGTACCCATTTATATTAAGTGCGAATATGTTGAAATAGCGTATGTACGTAATTGGTAATCAGCAATAACTGAGAATTTCTCGTGTGTGATGCCAAGTTGTTATTTATTTTATTTTTTAAATTAAAAATTTAGGTTAAAGTAAGTTCAGTTCACTTCCGCTTCCTTCTGGTAGCTGGTTCGGAAACGGAGGTACTTGGCAGGTTTTTTTTCTTCTTTTAAATGGGTCTCTCGGGTGTCCACGTCCTCTTGTCATGACAATGTTCATTTGGCATCTCATGCCTGAGTGGGCACATTCTTCCAGGAACGTCCCCCTTGAGGGATAAGCAGGCTGCTGAGAATTTCAGCCTACATTTCTGCAGAATCATCCAAAGTTGTATATAAAACCAAGTCATAACCAGCGTACTAGAGAGATTAGGGCCTCGAGAACTGTCGTAGATTGAGAATTTTGCTCGCGCCAGAGCTTTCTATACTCGCACTGGGATAGAATCTCTCATAAAAATAAAAAATCCCAGCCCCATTCAGAAAATACTTTTGTTTCTCTTTTCATTTTACCTAAATTAATTGCCTTAGAGATGAGCTTACTTCCTCCGGCGCTGGGCTCCCCGTGAGAGCCAGGGTCAGAATGTCGCCCTCAAAAATCGACGATCATCAGGATCCGTAAACATACTTCAAAAACAAGCCGCTACAACCCCCCCCCCTCCCAGCAACATCGAAAAGCCGGTACTAATCTTTTTTTTAAAACTTTGATTCGGGATAAAACAATGAATTAAATCTCGAAATTAATACGATTTATTGCAACTTCTGTATAACTTTCTGTACTTACAAAATACATTACCCCGGCGGGAATCTTATATCCCAGAGCGACGAAAGGGCGCTCCAGCAGGAACAACAGATTAATCTCGCGTTAGTTAATTAGGTTATCAGACGACGGAAGAAAGCTTAAATCCCAAGTTGGGTAGGCTTCTACTGTAAAATCTCATGCCTGATACTGAGGGCCTCCTCATTTTCGCTTCCAAGTGTAACGGCGGATGATAAAGAAAGATAAAGTCAGGAGTTTTTAATGCATAAAAGCATTTTCTACGTTCTACAAGCTTGCCGAATTTCAAGTTTCTTGGGGAAAACTTCTGCTTTCAATGGGGCGAAGAGTCGTTTAGGCTTTGAATAGGCGGTTTCGGGGCGCTAAGATGCCAGTTTTGTTAAACCGGAAATGCTGTTAGAGTTTGATCACGAAATAGCAAGTTCCAATTGATTAGTTAACAATTTCTACGACTCAGTTGATGTATTTCGGTAGGGCAATCAGCCACCCACATGGACATTCCACCCCCTCCCCCACAAGAGAAGTTGAGACCACCTTCGAAAAATCATGACCAAAACCACTACACGAATCCTATTGTAGGGAAGGTCAGTGGTCACCTCAAATGTTAAGGAAATTTTCTTTAAGTTACCGGTTTGCCGGAATACAACCGGTTCCAGTCCACAAAGTAACCCCAGATCCCCCCCCCCCTTAAAGTGTTCAGATGTAAGCGATTCGCGAAGTCATTGGATTCAGCCTATTTTCGAAACTCTTCCTAGGACTTCAAAGTGTTTGTGAACCCAGTTGTGATCCAGTCAAGTCCAGTAGCGTACATTGGCAGTGGTGAGGAGGGGAGGGCAGATCGTTCCGGACTTCCGGTCAGAGGGGCCCTTCCGAAAAGCTTTAAAATGGACGAAAAGCGTTAATTCGCGGCTAAAATGGAGAAACCACCCGATTTTCAGTTATAGGTAACTGCTTTTTTTTTATTTTAGGAAACCTCATTCGCCACTAAAATAGGAAATGACACTAATTAGCCGAAGGAAACTTCACGGCTAAAATAGAGAAAACACGCTAATCCCCGGTCTCTGTAGACCCCTGCGGCCAAAGTTAAGAAAACGCGCTAATAGATTGTTCTGGGGGCAGATCCGTGCATACAAAATTGTAAAAGTCGGCTATAATTGAGAAAAAAGCTCCTACGTGGCTAATATTAGTGGATTCACGCTAATTGGCCAAAATTGAGGGGGGAAAACACCTAGTTCGCCCGTCATGGTGGACCTCACACAGCTTAAATTAAGAAAATTGCCCTTCAAATTGAGAGAAATAGAACTAATTAGGTATCTGTCGGCAATTTCAAGGCTAAAGCTTTAAAAAAATGAGAGTTTCCAGTTTCTTAAGGTCCTCAGGCGGTTACAATTTTGAAAAATCACAAAAATGGGCTGTGCTTTTGAAAATGTTGGAAAAAGCGCTGATTTGCGGCTAAAATTAAGAAAAGGCGCTAATTTGCGGTTTGCCGATGCAACTTCGAGATTTGGGAAAGAATGCTAGTGAGCGGTTCTTGTAGTAAGTCCACGGAATAAAATTAAGAAATGGAGGCAGCTCATGTCTTTAACGAGAAAAATCGCATATTTCTGGTTAAAATTGATTTTAAAACGCACATTCGCAGCAAACATTTAGGGAAAACAATAATTTGTGATAACTGAAGGAAACTTCACTCATGGCTAAAATATAGAAAACATGCTAATCTCAAGTCTCCCTAGCTCCTTAATGGGCTAAAATTAAGGAATCGCGGTAATGGACTGTTTTCGGGGCAAGTCCGAGAGAAATTGAGAAAAAATGCTCATAATTAGGCGCTGAAATTAAGGGGACTCTAATTTGAGGTATCTGAAAACAAATTCAAAACAACCCTAATTCCCAGTTTCTGAAGGTCCTTAGGCGGCAAAAATTATGATAATTCACAAAAATTGGCTTTTTGGGGGGGGGGGCAAGTCCGTGGTTAAGAGTTTAGATAGAGCGCTAATTTACAGAGTACTTTAAACGGCTCAAGTTGGGAAATAGAGCCCTAGTGAGCTATTCATGTAGCAAGCGCGCAGCTAAAAGTTTGGAAATAGAGCTAATCCGTGACTATATCGATAATTATCGTTCTTTGTGGCTAAAATTGATGAAACGCTCTCACTTGGTGCAAAAATAGGATAAAAACAACAATTAGGGGATTTGGGAGGCAATGTCACCGCTGAAATTGAGAAAATAGGCTTATTCCCAGTTTCTGTGAATCTTAGGCGGCTTAGATTGAGTAATCTCGCCACTGGTTTGTTCTTGGGGGCAATTCCACGGCTAAAAGTTTAGATAGAGCGCAAATTCGTGGCTAGGATCGAGAAAAAAAATCTCTTTGCGGCTAAGATTAGTAAAAGGCGCTCATTCGCGGGCAACATTGTTGGAAAACACTTATCTCCAGTTTCTAAGGGTTTACGGGAGGCTAAAATCACGCTGATGGGTTGTTCATTGGGACAAGCCCGCATCTAAAATTTAGAACAAGCCACAGCCTCGGCTGCACGGCCAATGTTCCCGGAAACATTTGTGGAGCACGTAAAAACGTGGCACAAAACTGTGAAAAACGCCAACAGGGTTGGCAGCAACAATCACCCCCTCCCGTAAAGCCACTATCCCTCTTTGTACTTCTCTAAAAAATTATTTTAAAAACCGGAAGGCTCCCCCCGCACCATGCTCACGAAACATATTTTGCCAGCCAAAAGTGGTCCACGTATACCAAAAATGGTATGTTCTGCCAGGAAACTGAATTGCTCAGACCAAAAACTGATTCCTTAGCAAAATTTACTTAATATTTTCTTAAAAATAGGTGGAAAATTGATCCCGGAGTGTGTTTTGCTGGAATAATGCACTACATATACCCCCCCCCCCCATACTTTGTACTTTCCTCTTAATAATATTTCCTTTGCTTACACAATTTTTGTCAGTCAGTTACATGCTACATTTACGATTAACTTTGTGCTTATGAATAAGAAGCCGTTTTTAGGGAGCACTAATCGTAACATAAACGTTCGAGATTGACGCTTATCTCATGGTTTGATTGGTGGTGTTTAGTAGGAAGTTAGTATTGTTTAGTAGATAGATTGTTCAGTTTTTAGTAGAGTTGTAGGGGGTTCCAAGAAAATCAGGCATTATTGTCCTGCTAGTTGTGATTCTTCATTTCTTTTTCGCATTATCTAACAAATTAGCCCACAATTTAATTGAAATGTAAGATCAAATGACCCTTGGAATTATCGTGAATACTACAATTTTAATGGAGGATTTCTTTGTCGTAAATACGGCATTTTGACAACCACCACTGGACACGGGAACTTGTCTTCTAGTGGCTGGAATTTTATTTTGTTTTATACAGGGTCAATTGAGTGAATAAAGAGATTTTGCAAACAGCTCCGCTAACGATAACGCTATTCACATTTCAACCAACGAAATGTTTACTACTCTAGCAATAGCAACGGGTACACAAAAATAAACTTTAACGTTTACGGGACTGGTTGCAAAATCTCTCATAATAATAACGATTAAAAAAATTTTAGGCTTCCTCCTGAATAATAATAATTATTGTTATCGTAGTTATTGTTATTGTTGTTATTACTCACCGGACTCGGCATATTGTCTGGATCGAGGCGACGTTGAGGCTCTTGAGCGGGAGCCGCTGGAGATGGATAGCCAGAATACCCTGCATTTGGGTAACCACCTCCTGGCTGAGGGGGATAACCACCTGGCTTATTTGGTTGATACATGCCACCACCCTGCTGGGGCTGTTGATTCATTCCTGACATTTGTGGCATCGCACCGGGATATGCACCACTCAGTCCATCCGTGCGTGTTTCCTGGGATGGGGGGAGGGCACGATTAATTACCGGTTGAAAGACGTCAGATGGACAGCGCGCCTCGGTAGTGTAATGGATACAATGCTCGCTTCGCAACCCAGCGGGCCTGGGTTCGAATCCAGCTATTGGCTCATTTCACTATAAGGCTGCGGCAAGCTGTGACACGGCTCACTCAGCTTCGTGTGGGCGTTCGCGGCGGTGCGTGTATGACAAACCACACATCGACCGGAACGCCCGCGTAGTATGAGTGTGAAGTGCACAGCTGGATGAGGTCAGGGTATGGCTAAGAGCCGAGTCCCGCACCTACAGAAAAAAAAAAAAAAGGCAAACGTGACGTGAAACTTACAGGCATCGGAGGATACCGTTGATTCATCTGGGGCGGAGGCACGCCACCGGGACGAATCGGACCGTTGGCGGCGTCGGGCAAGCCGTTCATCGGTGGGTAACGTTGACCGGGCGATATACCGCCGCCCGCGCCCGGTTGTGTTGGACTGAGAGGTTGGGAAGGTGGCATCATTGACGCAGGCAGTTGTTGTTGATGCCCATTGAGCGACATGCCGGCCAGTTGCCCAGCAAGCTGACTCGCGTTTGGTTGCGGCGCTGGGTAGGTCATTCCAGGACGAGGAGGCATGGGCACACGTTGAGGCTGCTGTTGTTGTTGTTGAACAGGAGGCAGCATAGGTGACGCCACGGGATGATGCTGTTGCATGGTGGGCGCCGACCATTGGGGTGTCCCTGAAGGTGGCGGAGCACTGTTAATAGCCTGCGGAGGCGGCATAAACTGTGCCGGTTGTTGCCCTAATTCAACATGACAATATTAATAAGAAACGCAACTCATTGTGAAGACAAAGCCATTTATCGAATAAATTACCTGGAAAACCCGGCTGTGTAGTCGGAGGTGGCATCATTTTTTGTTGATATTGCTGCTGTGATTCCTGAGGTGCGAACGCTCCTCCCGGCTGGGCACCATAGGGAATTTGTTGTTGGGCCGACACGTACTGGTTATTCATGGCTGCTTCCTGACGATATCAAACTCTTACATAAACCTAACAAAGCGGAGGAGCAAGCGTTATGAAAATCAAATGAAGAAAAATGTGTTCTTATTTAGGAGGGGACGTTACTGATAACAAGTTTGACATCTCTTATCTGGACTAATGATCTCATTCAATGAATATTTAAGCGTTTTTGATTCCTTTTCGGTCATCCCAGAACAAATTCAATTACGTGTTTCGTCTAATTAGATTAATTAAGAGTGCGTTAGCCGTAAAATGAATATGGGCCACACTTATGAAACCAAAAAGAAAGTTCACCTGATGGAAGTCAAAGTAAAACACCACACTTCACAGTCAACCTTTGTTCATCACTAGAATCGACCTTAAAACTTTCACGATGATTATAATGCGGACTTTGATGCTTAACAACACTAAAATAATAAGAAAAAGGGACAGTGCCGTTACAGCAGGATCAGTCTCTGCCACGTAAGGAGAAGCAGTACACTTGCGCCATTTCGATAGGCGAAGAAGTGCGGAAACGAAAGGTTTCTTGATGGTTGGTCATCAGAGGGGATAGCCGAGGGGGAGAGTGGAAGAAAGTAGACCACGTCAGTTTCAATCGCTGAAGGGCATGTTTTTCTGATCAAAATAATAAAATTGTTTGGAAAACACGAGATTCTCGGACTTATAAGCAATCAGAGTCTTTTAATCTCTTTCTGAACGAAGATAGGCAAGTTCTGAAAAGTATGCGTAGCTGCAATACTCTGAAAACACGTAAAAAAAGCTGTCATGAACTCACATCGTACTATCTTGTCCATTCATTCAAACTTCAAGTCGGCGTGTATAGTAGCAGCGACGTTTCTGCCGTCCCTCATGTTAGTATGGGCGGGTTACAATGTGAAAAGGTTATGTTTCCCTTCCCCATCAACCCACTCGAATCTTTTTTTATTCTTTTTCCTCTCCAATTTAATTTTATTTTTCTGCCTTTTATCCTTGGGACATCTCTGGCACAGTCTCTATTTTCTCGCCGCTTGTTATTATACGGTTTTTATTTTTATCTTTGTACGAATTGCTCGCATTTTTCACAGCTATGAGTGGAATGTCTGGTCAGTGCAATGTAGAGTTTTTTTAGTTGAATAAGTGAATTGTTCAACGACCCAAGTGCAATATAATGTGATTTTGAGGGATTAACACGCTAAATAACCAAGAGACAACAATGCCGTCCAGTACCAGTATGGCCATTGACATTGATCCCCTCACTCCAGGTGAGTTCCAAGTAATAATAATGTCTGAGGGGCTTCATTACCACTTGTTCAGGCTCTAAAATTACCCGTGTAACTCATTTAATAAGTAAACAGCAATGTAAACGTGAAGATTCCCGCGCCTCTTTCACAATATCTATCTCATTGGCATTCGCACGACCCAGGCACTCAAGCAGCCATTCGTTGAATGAGCTAACCCGTAGTAAAGATGCAAACGTACTTTAATTAGTAACTCATTCATATACGGGCAGTATAATGAATTTATGCGTGGGAGACTTGAAACACCGCGGCTCCGTAAAAGGAAAATGAGCGAAATCCCACCTTTTAGTTAGTCCTACAGGGTAGCATTTAATTGCACGACGAAAAATAAGAAATAACGTGCGACAGGAGTATTAACTACCTACCAACATTGAAATATCCATCCAACGGCAGAAAAAAGATTTGAACGGCCGGAAAAAATGTCGATCCGGCAGCCGGTTGCCGGGTTAAATGCAGTGGCGGACCCAAACCTAGCAGGGCACGGGGCAGAAAACTCGGTGAGGCCCCTTCGCCAGGGCCGTTTCGCATTTCTAGGCCTTCGTGAGGTTCCTAGGCGGGAACTATTGCGGGGTCTCTAACGGGTGTATATTGTCCGTGTAATTATGTATACATACACACAGACGTGGATTCAGGATTTGTTCAATGGAGGAGCTTGAGAAATTGTGTGCTTCGCTCATCTAATACGACTTGACAGACATCAAATATGCCCAACGGTTAAACTGGCTATACTCCCGTCGCGCCTCAAAATGGCAAATTATAGTCTGTCCACTTGGGGATGGACTCTCGCCCGCCCCCGAATTTAGTGAAATAAGCTTCCACTTTATCCTTTCTTCTAAAAATAACGTGTACCGGAAAAATTTTAGAACAAATCGCACCCTTACTTCAAAAGTGACACAACTCAAAAAATATGAATTTTCAGGTATGACTATCAAGGTGGTCAGTGGGGCCCCACTGACCCCCAGTGGGCAGGCGCGTAGCCAGGGGGGGGTCCACCGGGTCCGGACCCCCCCGAAATTTCAGATTTATTTCACATGTTCTGAAGAAGACTTTTTATTTTCAATTTCTCCGCTGACGCATTGGAATAATTAGTAGTTAAAAACTGTAAAGACCAGGCATAGAGTGGAAATACCCCTCCCCCCGCCGCACCGGACCTAAATCGGACCCCTCCCCCCCAAATAAATCCTGGCTACTCGCCTGCCAGTGGGGACCCACTGACCACCTTCATAGTCATAACTAAAAGTTCATGTTTTTTGAGTTGTGTCACTTTTGAAGTAAGGGTGCGAATGATCACTGTGGAGCGTCTATACGTAACCGTAGCGCCCGTAGTAAAAGTTTTAATATTTTTGGTGGAGTTAACAAATCGAACTATCGAAGTGAAGCAAAACGTTCGAGAGTCTACAGACTATATCTGTCGATTCGCGCCTTAAGTGGCTATAACCTGACTATTCGCACCTTAAAAATAGCGAAACTGGGAATTGCCGCTCTTAAAATAGTTCAACTGACTTCTCGCTCGCGCCCTAAAAATGGGTAAACTGGCGATTTGGGCGCCCTAAAAAGAAAATGAATCCCGCTCTGAAATTGGCTAAGTCGACCACTCGCATGCCAAGAGTGGTCATTACTGACGCCCAGCTGGCCTGGCATTCCCGTTCTAAAAATGGCCAAACTGACTACGTGCCCTAAAAATGACTTACCTGACGACGTCACGCCCTGAAAATCCCTTGACAGATGATTCCTGCCCTGAAAATTTCAAAATGAGCCATTCGCGCACCAAGAATGGACAAACTTATCTTTCGCGCCTTGGCTTCAAGTCCTCAAGTTAGCGTGCCCGAGATTTTGTTAATTTGGGAAAAGTGCTTATGTATATGTATGTCGCATCCATTTGGCGAAATGGACCATTTTCCGGAAACATTAAAAAAAAAAAAAAAATCGTGGGAAATTAGTTATTAGGATGAAATGTTCACGAAAAAACACTTTAAAACTTTTTTTGCCCCACTCCCATGCAGAAAAATGAAAAAATGAAAAATAGGGATGTGTCGTCACAACATTAGGGGTATTCACGCTCGGAAGTTTAACATATGTTATCGACGTAAACTCTGTTATTTAGTATTTTTTTTGTTCAGTTTCTCCGTTTCTATGGCCTTACCCATCTGTTCGGAATTTAGCAAATATCAAATACAAGGTTTAACATTTTTCATGAATACCCCTCAAGGTGACTAAACTTTACTATAGGTGCTTCAGATTTCCCCCTGCCCGTCTGACAGGAGGGGTGGAGACTGACGTCACCAGCAGTCCTTTGCTCCCGATTGCTCACCCTAGAGCAGCAGAGCAAGTTAATTTTGAAATTGAAGTTTATGAATTCTCAAAAATCACACCCCAATAACAATTAATAATGTACTGGGTCCTGCGCATTGGCGGGTGGGACAGTGACGTAGGTGAAGGACAGTGATCTGCGGCACCTATAGAAAATTTAGTCACCTTGAATACCCCTATTGTAAAAAGAGAATAGCGTATCAAACTGGCTTCAAAATAACAATCAATATTTTTTAAAAAACGCTTCATAACAACGAACTGTACTGTTTATTACTATACTGTAGTGTAATGTTTACAAGGTTGTAATGTCACTTTCAAGGGGGAAGTTCAAAATCTTGCCAGTTCTTAATCTTTGATTCCAAGATTGTCATCGGTGAATTAGTGATTTGTCTCCGTTTTAGCCGCGAATTGGCGATTTATCTACATTTTAGCCATGAATTAGCGATTTTCATTGCAATGAATTTGTGTTTTTCCTGATTTGAGCCGCTAATGAGCGATTTTACCAGTGAATTAGAGCTGTATTTTCAAATATCATTCACGAAGTTGTCTCCGGACGACTTGCCATTTACTCGATTTATTTCTGTGGAAGTGGAACAGCAAATGTTCTCAATTTAACCTCATGAATAGCCATTTTTCTTTATTCTATTATTAGTGTTTCACCTAATTTTAGCCTCCCGACGAGGCATCAGTGATAGTTTTGTGCCCCAATTTTCGCTGCTAATTAACGCTTTTTCCGAATTTTATTCGCGAATTAGCGCATTATCCGATAATTAGCGATTTTGTTCACTTTCAGCCACGAAGTTACCTTCAGAAGCCGCAAATGGGCGTTTTCTCCATTTCAACCGCGTTAGTCATTTTACCGATTTTTCAGCATTTTAGTCGAAAATTAGCGGTTTATCTGATTAGCCAAGTTTCTCAAATTTACGCCCCAATTAGCAGTTGTTCTCCATCTTAGCCGCGAATTAGCGATTTTGTGTCATTTTAGCGTTTTTTCACGATTTTAGCCGTGAATTAGCTATTTATTTCAATTTTGCAGTGAAGTCGAGTTTCTCCTGATTCAGCCGCTAATTAGTGATATTTCTCAACTTTTCTTACTCTTAGCTGCGAATTTGCGATTTCTTTCGCTTTTAGAAATCGATTAGCGTTTTTACGCATTTTGAGCCACGAACTTGCCTTCAGAAGCTTAAAATTGTCGTTTCCACACTTCCAGTCTCAAAGTAGCACTTTTTTTTGCAATTTATTCTCCAATTTAGCCGCTAAAGAGTGATTTCCCTTAATTTTGTCCGTGAATTAACATTTTTGCTTAATTTTCCTCGCGAATTGGCGTCTATTTCACTTTTAGCCATGAATTAACGGTCATATATTGAGTCACGAACTTCGTTCTGGATAAGCCGAGAATTTATGTTTTCGGAAATTTAGGCGCTAATTAAGGCTTTTTATCAAAACCATTTGAATTATCTATTTTTCACTTCTTTATTCGTGATTAAGCGTGTTTCGTAATTTAAAACATGAATTGTATTTGTTTTTACACTTCATCCGCTATTTTATAACTTTTTCTCAATTTTAGCCGTGGAAGTAACGTTTCACTTTTTCCTAATTTTATCCGTGATTTATCACTAATTCTCACTTCTGTCTGTGAATCAGTTATTTTTCTCAATAATTTCAGTTGTGAGTTAGCCAATTATCTCAAATTCAGGCCCAAATTAGTGTCATTTTCAATTTTGGTCTTGGATTAAGTGCGGGCACTTAGACGGGGTTTCGCCGACCGCGAGGAAGCGCGAATTGTAGCGTTTTCCATTTGCACAAAAATCCGAGGGGCGCCAATATCCATTATTAAAAATGATAATTTACCACTGTAGGCCACGGGCGGGCCATTCGGAAAGGCTCAGCGGGCCACTTCCTGGCCCGCGGGCCGTGGGTTGGCCACCCCTGGCCTAGACTCATGTGTTGGCCTGCTTTATGCTAAGGTTCGCCAGCCAAGCAACGCACCCAGTGAGATGCTTTGGCGCTGTTACCGTAATTTACTAACCGTCATCCATACTATGGAAAATAGGGTGGTCGACACCCTGTTACAGTAGTTTTGTGTATGGGGAAATCTTTGGCAATTTTTACATTGAGGAATAATTTTTGGTTTGTATCTGGGTTCCCCCTTCACAATTGAATAACAAAGTTTGGTAAGGTTGAAGATTGTTTTTTCCTTTTCGCTTTCAGGGGTCTTTTCGAGGTCGACTTTAATCAAGACGGCCCTGCAGGCCACTGATTGTTAGAGTGAACACCTATCGAAAAACCTATTTGGCTGATTTCTCTCCCTTGCAAATCATGTCATCAAGGGTCCGAACATTTTAAGAACAAATTTCGCACGGTGCGCCTTCACAAAAAGCAATTTTACGGCTTTGGCTTTATCAAAGAGGAGGTTTTGACTTTCTTAAAATCAAAGGTTAGTCTCTGGGAACTGGGCTGATGGGATTCTGCTCTCTCGAAACATAATGTCGTGAGTTTGGCTCTTTTCAGGAGTATTCTTATTCAAATAACCAATTTCGGAGGGTTCACCTATACAAAAACCATTTTAGGGGAGAGGGGATCCCCCCTGGGGGAGGGAATGTAAATAGGTGAAAAGTGCTGAGAAAATAAGTGTGCAAAATGTAATTACGAGCAAGTGAGGACAAGTTTTAGTTTAGTCTTTTATATTCTCTGTAGGACATTAGCCATAATCCGTGTTCGAATGTACACAGATACGTAGTCATTGTAAGTCCAGTTAGCAATAAGACAAACGGTCATGTCTCAGCCCATAAGAAAGAACTCTCGGTTCTTCAATCTTCACCCTTCGATAAAGTTCGAACTATCATTTAAAAACCAATGAGGGTGAGTAACGAGTAGGGTTGTAGAGATCTATCAAGACTCAAGATCAAGAAGGACACCGTGCGGAGGAACTGTGATACCGTGAGTAAAGAGCAAATTTTTCTTAGGTTAGAAAGGCATGACTCTGTCGAATAGGAATTAGATGTTATAGATACAATTTCAGTTATAGTTAAGACGCATTCTGTTGAAGGGAAATATACCTATAGCCTGCGCGCCGAAGGAATGCCCTTGAGAAAAGAATTGTGACACTTGTATTACAGTCTCAAAAACATTCGGCTCTTCGATGATGGACAGGGTTCCTCTTACCCCACGACTGGTTGGTGGTCTGCCTCCTTGCTCAGTGGGCGCTCATACTTTTTAGAAAAGACAGTATATCAGACGAAGGGGTAGGTGGAGGGAATTTTTCGTCAGGGGCATTCTTTCGGCGCGCGGATAGTAGCTATTATTATATGAGACGAGGTTCGCTACCGTTTCATATTCGGGCTTTTTAGTACAACTCGGCCTTGTAGTTACAACTCGGGCTTGTGGACAGATGTGGACTTAAATATAAGTTGGAAGTTGGACGTGTAAATAGACGTTGGACTTAATATAGAGGTTGGAAGTATATTGGCATTCAAATTTTGCTGCCCTTAGAATATTGATATTCCAATTTGCTGCCTCCAGAATGTTGGCAGCTAAGTACCATCTCAGTATTGGGGAAAGCTACTATGTATATTATGCTTAGGGACGAATCGTCCTTCCGTTATTTAGTCACTTCCTTTAGAGCTCGATTCTCCCGATTAAAAAAAAAAAAAAAAAAATAAATTTCACAGGCTTGGCTATTGGAAAACCCAATTTCGCTGGTTTCACCCACTAAAAAAAACAAAAACAAAAAAACCAACTTTGGGAATCGGGGGGGGACTCCAATTTCCAAAAACTAATTTCGCGGGATCAGTTGTTCAAAAAACACAATTTAGCACTTATTAGGCTCTTTAAAAACACAATTTCAAAAATTGCCCCTCTTCCTCTCGCTAGCTTTACCTTACTATTCGCTTCTTGAGACTGCCTAATCACTTTTCCTCGATTCAAGTGGATTTAAGTGCCGTGATTTCGGGAGTGGTCTCACACCGTACGAAATACATCATATAAAAAGAAAATATAACAGCTCTCATACAACGGCAGCTCCTCGGGCAGTCGGGCTGTCCGGCGACACAGGTGAGCCCGACCCATTCACTGTAATCATGAAGGATCCAAAAGATAATGAATGGCAGTAGTCAACAACAAAGTCAAGAAAAACTAGTGCGGATGTTCATAATTTCAAAAGTTCACCAACACTAATAAATAACAGGAAGTCCATCCTCAATGAAAAAATGGAGGAGGAGACCACAATGAAAACAAAAACCATAATAAACACAACGATAACCGTTAAGACAAAATTCCGTCCCCGTTTTTATACGAAGGAGCTTCTACCAACTATCAAAAAGTGGTGACTTGAAACTCTTTGCAAATCACAGTTCTCAACTAAGATGAACAAGAGCTTCACTAAAATTCTCCTGCAACCCAGAATTGTGCCTTCTTCCCGCGCCGGCTTGATGCCTTGAAAGGCACAGACGTGAAGGCCGGGAAGTGACCCGACACGTGCAAGTCCTGGTTATCCTCGGCCCACTCCTCGTCAACCGTGTGGTCAAGGCTGGCACGTTACCGCTGTGGACCGCTTGGCGGTGGGGAGTTTACAGGTGTAGTGTGGGACGAGGAGTGATACCGTTGAAGTGTTATGAGGCAACCGGTGTGCAGTTGACCGTTGACCATTAGACATGTTGAGAGCGTCGTAAGACGCTGAGGGCGTCGGTCTCCTTCAAAGACTATCGTTCGATAACTAAATTTTTCGACAAGGGAAAATATTCCTTACCACACCTTCTGTCTCCCTAACGAAAAAAAATCACTCGAAGTGCCATTGTCTCTTTCTGAAGAAGAAATCCAAGAAGATCTCTTAGCCAGTCCTTCCCGGTTAAGAGAGTCACCAGATTATTGAATAAGGATAGAAATGCAACCCCCATATGTTTCGTCGGGGCCCCGGGCCCGGGATAACATAGGACCCCCTCTTTTACCGAATTTCGCTCACTAAAATAAACGTTGTATGCGATATACCATTTTCACGGAGTTTGCGCACTAAAAACCCATTCTGCAGGTCTGACTCACAGAAAACCAACGTCGCAGTTGTTCTGTTGCTGAAAACCTAATTTTGCGGCTGTTTGTTGCCACCATTAGCCTCTACGACGAAAGAGTCCAGTTTAGGGGGCTAAAATACCGCAGTTACCATCTCAGGAGACGAGGATTTCAAGTCTTACCGCGCGCCGAAAGAATGCCCCTGACGAAAAATTCCCTCCACCTACCCCTTCGTCTGATATACTGTCTTTTCTAAAAAGTATGAGCGCCCACTGAGCAAGGAGGCAGACCACCAACCTGTCGTGGGGTAAGAGGAACCCTGTCCATCATCGAAGAGCCGAATGTTTTTGAGACTGTAATACAAATGTCACAATTCTTTTCTCAAGGGCATTCCTTCGGCGCGCAGGCTATAGGCATATTTCCCTTCAACAGAATGCGTCTTAACTATAACTGAAATTGTATCTATAACATCTAATTCCTATTCGACAGAGTCATGCCTTTCTAACCTAAGAAAAATTTGCTCTTTACTCACGGTATCACAGTTCCTCCGCACGGTGTCCTTCTTGATCTTGAGTCTTGATAGATCTCTACAACCCTACTCGTTACTCACCCTCATTGGTTTTTAAACGATAGTTCGAACTTTATCGAAGGGTGAAGATTGAAGAACCGAGAGTTCTTTCTTATGGGCTGAGACATGACCGTTTGTCTTATTGCTAACTGGACTTACAATGACTACGTAGCTGTGTACATTCGAACACGGATTATGGCTAATGTCCTACAGAGAATATAAAAGACTAAACTAAAACTTGTCCTCACTTGCTCGTAATTACATTTTGCACACTTATTTTCTCAGCACTTTTCACCTATTTACATTCCCTCCCCCAGGGGGGATCCCCTCTCCCCTAAAATGGTTTTTGTATAGGCGAACCCTCCGAAATTGGTTATTTGGATAAGAATACTCCTGAAAAGAGCCAAACTCACGACATTATGTTTCGAGAGAGCCAAATCCCATCAGCCCAGTTCCCAGAGACTAACCTTTGATTTTAAGAAAGTCAAAACCTCCTCTTTGATAGAGCCAAAGCCGTAAAATTGCTTTTTGTGAAGGCGCACCGTGCGAAATTTGTTCTTAAAATGTTCGGACCCTTGATGACATGATTTACAAGGGAGAGAAATCAGCCAAATAGGTTTTTCGATAGGTGTTCACTCTAACAATCAGTGGCCTGCAGGGCCGTCTTGATTAAAGTCGGGGCCCCGGGCCCGGGATAACATTGGACCCCCTCTTTTACCGAATTTCGCTCACTAAAATAAACGTTGTATGCGATATACCATTTTCACGGAGTTTGCGCACTAAAAACCCATTTCTGCAGGTCTGACTCACAGAAAACCCAACGTCGCAGTTGTTCTGTTGCTGAAAACCTAATTTTGCGGCTGTTTGTTGCCACCATTAGCCTCTACGACGAAAGAGTCCAGTTTAGGGGGCTAAAATACCGCAGTTACCATCTCAGGAGACGAGGATTTCAAGTTCAATATTCCAAAAATATCACTTTCTGGGGAAAAAATTGTCAGTTATTTGAAGGAAATTCATAGAATGCAAAAAAGACAGTTTTACACCAGGGATGTTAGATTTTGACGGTTCACGACCTTTTAACTGTGCTAATTTATTTTCGAATTGTCGATTTACCTCGCGTTACAATTGATGAGCTACCGAGTTCTCTTTCTGGGGTCTCATCCCCGAATATAAGCCTACAACTTGATTTCCCACGTCAAGCTGCTCACTGGCTACGACCCTGCCGTGAACTAAGTTTTAAACACGATTTTTTCCCCCATTTTTATCCGCGATTAGCGTTTTCTTAACTTTAGCTGTGAATCAGCGCTTTTCACAAATTTTAATCGGCAATATGAGTTTTTCTCGATTTTAGCCACGAATTATCAATTTCCTTTGTTTTAGCCAAGACAGCATTTTATCTCAGCAACGAAGTGGCCGTTCAAACCGTGAATTTTCTTAATTTTGGCTGTAAATTAGGATACCCCGCAAAATATCGCTGTTCTCAAATTTAGCCGTGGATTCCCAACCAGGCCATGAGATAGCACTTTTTCTCCATTTTAGCAACGAATAATTAGCGATTTTCTCAGTTTTAGCAGTGAATTAGCGCTTTTTATCTACATTACTAGCGAATTGGCAATGTTGTATTCACATGTAGCAATGAATTAGCACTTTTCTCATTTTTAGCTCCGAATTAGCGCATCTTCTCAATTTCATCTATGAAGCTCCCTAAAACAATCGCGAATTGGCGTTAGCTTTCCATTTCATCTTTAAATGAGCCATTATTCTCACTTTTCGCCGTCAATTAGATCTTATGCCAGCAGCTCTTGGCCATGAATGTGCGATTTATTTCACATTTAGGCATGTGAGTTAGAGCTTTTCCTCAATTTTAGGGTGCCGGGTTGATTTTTGTGTGCGTCAGTAAATTGGGATGCCCCGCAAATTACGGGGTTTTTCAAATATAGCCGCGCATTAGAGCTTTTTCAAAATTATTTCACATTTAGCGATTATTCTCAATTTTCCGCTATTTTATAGATTTAAGCTGTGAGTAAGCACTTTTTCTCTATACTACCAGGTAATTGGCGATGCATTCACACTATGTAGCAAAAATTAATACCTACATTTCTCATTTGTAGCCCCGAATTACCGCTTCTTTTCAATCATTGGAGCTGCCTCCAAAAATTGCGAATTGGCGTTCTCTCAATTCCAAATTTTAATATGAGCACTTTTTCTAATTTTTAGCGATGAATTAGCATTTCATATTAATTTTGGCCACGATTATGTGATTTTATCACTTTTAGCCATGCGCGAATTGGTGCTGTTTCCTCATTTTAGCAGCGAATTAGCAATTTTTCTCAAATTTAGTAGCGAACTGCGAATTTATGCTGCTAAAATTGAGAAAAATCACTAATAAAATGGGAAAAAAGCGCTAACTCATGATCACATGTGAAAAAATTGATAATTCGTGTCGAAGAAACAAGTAATTTTTCCCAATTTCATCAGCGAAAACAGTGTATTCACATATATCGATGAATCAGCACTTTTTTCTCAATTTTAAGCGAGAAACAGGGCTTATCACTATTTTGAGTGCAGATTAGCTAAGGACCCCCCCCCCCTTCCAATTATCCCCTCATCACTTCGTCGTTGCGCTACAGGTTCCGGATCAAGGGCAAATAAATAAAACCCTAAAACATTTAGGCTCATAAAAAAATTAATATTTTATCCAAGGTTCGATCAATTTACGGTCGCCTATTGATAGAAGACGAGTATCGTTCTTTCATATTAGAAGAAAAAAAAAGAAAGAAAGGAAAAAAAAACTAAAGAATTCGAGGCCCCTCTTGACACGGGGCCTCGGGCCCCAGCCTAAAGACGGCACTGGTGGTCTATTCCCTGTAATACCGACCACAAAATAGTGCCATTGTGTGGATTTTGAAAGGTTAGAAACATCTCCATGCAGTTAGCAAATTTTTTAAAAATTTTTTGAATCGTGCCCCGCTTTTGTTTTTTCTTTGGTCCCGATTTCCCAAAAATTTCGTGTTGGTAATCGGTTTTTTTTATACGAATAAGATGAAATGGAAACAGTACTGTGGAAGTGTGAAGACACCTTTGTCTTTTTCAGCTCAAAATTTAATTTAAAGTTAGTGCTTTCGAAGCAGTGAATGAATGAATGAATGAATGAATGAATGAATGAAAGCTAGCATTCACACGTTTAGTTTATTTTTTGTCACTGCACCATCTTCAGATCACAATGTCCAGTCTTAAATTCTTTCATGAGTGAAAACATCGATCAAAACAAAATATCAAACATTCACCCTTTCTAGAATATTCTCGCTCTAAAATTAAACCATACCAGGAGAGACTTTCATTTGCTTCGAAATATCGGAACTTCACATATAGATAGAGAACCTTGAAAAGTGGAAAACTGCTGCTTTCTAATTCTGAGTTTGAAGTTTCGGTGCGAATGAAATTATGTAAATAAAGTGAAATTGAAAAGTTGGTGACTAGTGCTCCATTTTGTAAGCCGTAGAGCTCAGATTTCTGGCGCTGAAATAAAGCATGCGTTCTTTTTAAAAGCAGTTAAATCGTGTTGATTCTAGGAAGTTTACTTTTCTTTAGAGCGATAATAAAGAACAAAGGTCGTTCACATTTTTTTAGAATTACAAAAAAAGTATCAGACCATTAAGTAAATTCATTTTGGATTTTTTAAAATGATTTTTTTAGTCACAAAAACAATTATTAGGTACCTACCTATTTCAGTTCGTAATTGAACAAAATAAAACGTTTGTTTACGGATCAAAAGTTTATGCTTAAACAAAAATAATGGAAGGCCGGACTACGTTTATTCCGAGGCGTGACTCATTCAATCCCTCCCTTTGGTTCTTGCATTCTCTCTTTTTATTCCCGTAAACAGTGTATAGTACCATACAACTTCAATTTTTCTGAAAAAAAGAGTTCAGTGCCGTCAAGATAATGCTCCGTTTCTCGATTCCAGTCAAAGATGAACACTTTCTATTGCCCGAGACGCGAAGTCTTAACGCCGAAAGTGTTGGCAGTGGTCACCATAGTGAGACCGGGTCGTCGCAGCGGGCGACAAAAATGGACGTCGTCTGTTTGATTGATTTAACTCAAAGCGACTATCTGGCTCAACGTCTGCGGGCCCTTGAAGAGATCAAAGAAGTGTGCAAAGCCGTCCATGCTCATTTGGAGTACGTCGAGGTATGTCTCTCGTTTTCTCGTCTGGGTGTCTGTAATGGGTTTAATTTATTCGATTTTCTCTTAGTTCAAAAATTTAGATTTCGGAGAGACAAACGTTCTAACGGCTTTTTACAACGCTGACGTTGCTATAGTAGATCTGTCGATTCAGAAACAGCAAAGAACTCTTTTTTACCACTTGGGCGTTCGAGAGAGTTTTAAAATGAAAGGAAATATTTTGTTGTACAATGATAACGATTCAGGAGAAACGATAAGACTAAAAGTAAACTGAAAATCCGTAGAAATTAGATTTTGCACTACTGATTTCTTAAAAATTAGGTTACCTGCTCTGTGTACACGCTTATTACGTACCGCTCCAGTGAAAACGGTCCCAACATTTGTACTAATACGGGCGTTCCGAGAAAGGCGGGCGAAGAGCCTCAACCTGATATTTTACTAATAAAAAAATTATCGAAGATTTTGCAGGACGTTGAAATTCAAACAAAGTAGTATTTCGGGGAGTTGGTGGTTGTAGGAGTATTAACGCTAGTTGTGGGTTGTTTTTCTCAAGGGTTCACATCAAAGAAAAATTTCTCGCTGAGCTGAAAAAGGCTACAGAAACTCTCACGAATGGAGAGTTGAGCACCGCGTTGAAAAATCTGAGGAAACGTTTGGATGATCCAAGAGTTCTGTGCTGTGAAGTTGTTTACAGGATACTCATATCGTTTCGTGATATTCAGGTATACATTTTAATTCATTCGAATTCAAATTTTCTATGTAATTCCAATTTCTGTGTGGTTTATTGCTTTCGTTTGAAGGACTGGTGGTATGTACTTTTTTTTACCTGAGTTTTCTCGAAAGCATAATGGTCTTATGGTTTACAGGATTATGACTCGATGGTACAACTAGTCGAGGATTTACAGACAATACCTAATAAAAACGTGTATATTCAGACTCCGGTTCTCCGATTTTTGTATCCTTTCGCGCTTAACAGGTACTGTTGAATTTTTAATCGAGTTTTATTCTTCAAATCATTGAATTCAAGAGGTGCACAGACGGAACAAATCAGGTGACCGAGAGAAAGCTCTTCAAGTCATAGAGGAAGCGCTGGAAAAAAAAGAGAATCGCATCCCAGATATGGTGTGCCTTTGCGGTCGAATATATAAGGACAAATTCGTTGAGTCCGGCTACGAAGATTTGGAGAGTCTTCAAAGCGCCATTCATTGGTACCGCCAGGGTTTTGAAGTTCAACCGAATGAGTACGCGGGAATCAACCTTGCCACTCTTCTCGTCATTCAGGGCAACGAGTTTTCCACCTCCGAAGAACTTCAGCACATCGGTAGGACCCCGTTTCTTTTTTTTATATATTCACTATCCCATTGCTATATTTTTTCGTTCAGGTGTCGTCTTAAATCACTTGATCGGCAAAAAAGGAAGTTTGTCTTCCTTAAAAGACTACTGGGATGTTGCGACGTTCTTTGAAATCAGCGTCCTCGCTGAGGATTATACAAAAGCGGTTCAAGCAGCTGCTTGCATGTTCAAACTAAAGCCTCCGGAATGGTAAAGCATTTCCAATTACTTGTTTTGTTTAAACCTCCTCGTGCTCAATCAAGGAACGAATTGTCTTCAGGTTTCTCAAGTCAACTATTGGCAACATAAAACTCATAAATCGCTTTAGAAAAAAATCCCCAGAAGAAATGGATAGCCCCGACAAGAAGCTCTTCGATTTTTGGATGGAGCATTTTATCGAAGTCCTCAAATTGAACTCAGAACTCAAAGACACCATTCGATTCCCCGCTCTTATTCTCGAGCCCACCAAAGTTCTCATGCCCAGCTATGTAATAGTCAACATGGGAGCCGAAGAACAGTCACTTACGATTGACAATCTGTGCAAGGAATGTCTCATGAACAAACCTTGTAAGAAAGTCCACACGTGGGTTTTCACCGCTAATATGATTCGAAGCGTCAGGTAGCTGCCCCCTCCCCAACCCACCCAGAAACAAATATTCGATAAACTTGAAAAAATTAACCGTTTCTTAGTTTGTACAAGCGCGACGAACGATGTCTTTTTCTGTACGTTCATCAAAACTCTGATGATTTTCAAATGTACTTTGCGACGCCCATGCTTCGGCAAAGATTTTACGAACTTGTGCTGGAGATGACGGCTGATCAAGAGGGCATGGTCATGGATTTAGATGCTGATCTGTCTTCTGAACAAATCAAGGTACGTGATTACACAGTTCTAAGTAATACGTCTTGAAAAATTGTTGTTGGCATGGGGCTTTTGTTCCATGAGAAAAGTTATACTTTAAACTGTTAGCGATTTTTCTGAATTTTCCCCGTAAATTGGGGCTTTTTCCTAATTGGGCACGAAGTCCCCTCCAGAAACCGCGGCCCTCCATTTTCTCAATTTTCTGTGAATTGGCATTTTCTCAAATTATCCATTCAATTAGCCATTTGTCTTGATTTTAGCCGAAAATAGAGTTTCTCCTCATTTTAGACGCTACTTTTTTGCATTTCAGCCACGAATTAGAGTTTTCCTCCAATTTTCACAGTGAATTACCTAACGCTGTTTCTGAATTTGGACGTAAATTATCGATTTTTTCCACTTTCTGGCAAGGAGTTACCTTCAGAAGCCGCGAATTGACGTTTTCTCGATTTAAACCGCCAATTTGCGTTTTTCTTCACTTCGGCGCTTCTCAATTTTATCGGTAAATTAGCTATTTTTCTCCATTTTCGCAGTGAATTAGAGATTTATCTCCGTTTTATCCGCGAATTAGCTATTTGTCTTAATTTTTGCAGTGACTTCGTGTTTGTCCTGATTTTAGCTGCTAATGAGCGATTTTTCCTAATTAGCTCTTTTTCTCAATTTTAGCTGCGAATTAGCGTTTTTTTTTTGTTTTTAGCTATGAATTAGCGCTTTTTCTTAGTTTGAGCCACGAACTTGGCTACAAAAGCAGAAAATTGTCGTTTCCATACTTTCAAAGCCTCTAATTAGCGCTTTTTCCACACTTATCCCGGTGAAGCTTCAAGGTAACCTTAGCCTCGAAGTAGTCAAGTATTTTTCTTAATTTTAGCCTTCCGCTGTTGGCGCTTTTTCCAACTTCTGCCTGTAAATCAGTAGCGTACCGAGGTAGGGGCGAGAAGAGCAAACCGCCCCGGGTCCACTACCAGAGGGGAGCCCCCGAAAGGCTTAAAGATGGAAAAATGAGGATTTTTAGGTACTATGTTCATGGATGTAGGTATACGTGAAAACGAGTTTGGTATGCGGTTGGACAGTGATATTGGCTCCTTTCACGATTTTCCGCCCATACGACCGGATCGTTGCAGGTGATCAGCAAAAAAGAGTATAGCTGAATATTCGATTCAGCCCACAAAAACGCTATTCTGGAGGCTCAAAATGGGAGAGATCGCGCCTTCTGGGGGTAACTTTGCGGATAAAATAGAGAAAAGTCTTTTTTAGGTCCTCAAGCGGATAAAGATAATAAGGCGCTCTAATATACTGTTCTTGTGGAAAGCACGCAGTAAAAAGTTTGGAAATAGCGCTAATAATCGTTGCTAAAACAGTGAGAAAGCGTTCATTCGCGGTATATATATATCTTCATGAAACACCCAGACCAAAATTTGAGAAAAAATCGTTGATTCGTGGTGAATAGACATGCCAATTTATGTCTAAAATGAAGACAAAATGCTAATTTGCTGTTCTTCAGTAAAATTGACACGCGCCCCGTTTTTTTAATTACTGCAAGCGCCCAAAAAAAGGAGGGGGGAGGCTCAAAAAGGATAGAAAAAACTCGTGGCTAAAATTGGGAAAAATTGTTAAGGGAAAAACCATGGCGGTAGGAAAAAGTGGAGAGAGAGAGAAAGGCCTTTTTAATGTCGCCGAAAAATGTTTTAATTTAGCCGAAAAATCGGCTAATTCATGGCTGAAATGTATAAAAATGCGAATTCACGCCTAAAATTCAGTAAAACGCTGACTCACGGCTAACATTTAGGAAAACCCAAATCCATGGTTTCTGAAGGCAAATTATTTCGTAGGGTCGCACTTTTTTTCACTTCACAAAATTTAATTTCGTGGATTTGACCATGATTTGACTCTCTAAAAAAAAAATTTAGTGGGATTTTGGCTCTTTCGAAACCAAATTTCGCGAGTTTGGCTGTCTCAAAAGCCATTCCGGGTGTATTCCTATTCAAATAATAACAATTTCGGGGGCTCACCTGTACAAAAACTAATTTCGTGGGTTTGGTTAATTAATAACACCATTTTGGGTGTTTGGCACTTTCAAAAATTCAATTTCGAGTGTTTGCCTCTTGCAATACTAACTTTCACGGATTTGGCTGCTTGGCTCTTCCAAAACCAAATACGGCTTTTGGCTCCATCAGAACCAAGTTTCACGGACTAGGCCATGACTCTAAAAAAAATTCGTGGATTTGGCTCTTGGAAAAACCAAATTTCGTAGATTTGGCTCTCAGAAAAACCACAACGATTTGAATAAAGACCGCACCAACAAAAATTTGGTTTTTAAAGAGCGAAACTTGTGAACTTTCGTTTTTTCAGGTGCCGAGTCCGCGGAATTTCCAAAACTAAATTTCACGGCTTTGGCTATTTCAAGACCAAATTTCACGGATTTCGATCCATCAAACCCAAATTTCGTGGACTAGGCAATGGAAAAAGGAATTTCGTAGGTTTGGCTCTCTTAAAACCAACTTCATAGAGGGTGGGAGGGGGAAATTCTCATATAAAAACCGATTTCGTGGGTCTGGCTCCTTTAACACCCAAGTTTCGGGAGTATAACTGTCTCAAAAAAGGTTTCGCGTTGGGTCCATTTAAAAAACAATTTTCGAGTGTTTGTCTTTTTCGAAACCAAAATTCACGGATTCAGCTCTAAAAAAAAAAAGTCAAAATTTCGTGGATTTGCTCAGAAAACCCATAACGATTTTTATAAAGACTATACCTACAAATGTTTACAAAATTTTTGGTTTTAGCGCGAAACCTGTAAAATTTTGTTTTTTCATGCGCGAAATTCTATCGATACAAGAGCCAAACCCGCCAATTTGTGTCTCTTAGGGAGTGAAACCAGCCCTAATCCGGATTTCAGGCAGAGAATCCACAAAATTTCGTCCCTTGAAGAGACAACGACGACTTTTTAAATAAAATTTGTTTTTAGAATTAGGCTGAGACCCAAGAGAAACTGTTTTTGAAGAGGTCGAAACCTCGAATTTGGTTTTATACGGGTCCAAACCCTAGAAATTTACGTTTTCAGGCACCAAAACATAGTAATTCCGTTTTAGTTTTAGAGAGGTAAGACCTCAGAATCGATTCCCTCAGACTCGAGGGCCAAAATCGGAAAATTTGGGTTCTCAGGCGCTGAATTCACGAAATTACGTTAATAACAATGCCAAGTAAAGACGGGAAAAATTGGAATAAAGATAGAATTTTAGGTTTTTACAGCGTTAATTAGCGAAAGTGCCAATTCGTGATGATATGAAGGCAACTTTTCATCAAAAATTGGAAAAACAAACAAATATTCAGTTTCTGTAAGCCTTTAAGCAGCTAAAATTTGAAAATTTGTGCTAATGGTGGCTCTTGGGTCAAGCCCGTGGCTGAAAGTTTTTAAAAATCGCTGCGATTGGTAGCTGAAATTGTATAAAACCGCCTATTTGTGCCTAAAATTGAGAAAAAACGCTAATTCGTGGATGATTTTACGCGGACAAAATTGAAAAAAATTATTTATTTTCTGTTCAGGACCAATTCGGAAACTAAAATTGAGAAATAACGTTAATTATCGGCTAAAATTGAGAAAAATCGTTAGTTCGAGGAGAATAGGTGCTCATTTTCTGCTAAAATGTATAAAAAACGCTAATTTTCCGCAAAGATTCAGGAAAAATTACCAATTCGTTGCATCTCTGAGGGCAACTTCATGGATAAAATGGGGAAAAGCTGGTCTCCATTTTCCGGAGTTCCTTGGACGGCTAGCAATTTTGACAAATCTCAAAAACGGGATACTCTTGGCGCAGTTTCCTGTTGGAAGTTTGGAAAAAGCTCTACTTTGCGCCAAAAATTTAGAAAAACTGCTGGTTCACGGTTTCTCGATACAAGTTCCAGGACAAAATTGAGAAAAAGCGCTAATTCGCTGTTTCCGGAGGGCCTTAAACGACTGAAATTGAGGAAAAGTGGTACTGAGTGAGCTGTTCTCGTATTAAGCCCGCGGCTAATAGCATTTAAAAATTCCTTATTCGCGGCTCAAATTCATAAAAAGTGCTATTTCGTGGCTAAATCGAGAAAACTCGCTCTCCGTGGCTAAAATTGATTAAAAGATGCATTCATTTGCAACTAAAATTTGATGGAAATGCCAAATCGCGGGTTTTTGGAGGCAACTTCTCGGCTAAAATTGAGAAAAAACATAAATCTTCTGTTTCAGTGGGTTCTTCAGGCTATTGGGCTGCTCTTGGGTCTATTCCGGACTAAAATTCCGTGGCTGAAATTTAGAAAATGTGCTTATTAGTGTTTTTTTTTTTGGTCGGGGGAGTCGGGCTTTGTATCCGGCAGGCGCCTAAGCCTCCCTTGGGCTCCTACGCCATACCCAGATCCAACTGTGCACTTCACACCCGCACTACGCGGGCGTTTCGGTCGGTGCGCGGTTTGTTGAACGCACATCGCCGGGAACGCCCACACGAAGCCGAGTGTGCCGTGTCACAGCCTTATAGTGTAATGGGCAATGGCTGGATTCGAACCCAGGCCCGCTGGGTTGCGAAGCGAGCATTGTATCATTACACCATCTAGGCGCGCGCTTATTCGTGCTTTCTCGATGCAGTTCACGGCGGACTGTCAAAGCTAAATTCGCGAAGAAAATTCGCGGCTAAATTGATAAAAGGCGCTTATTTGCGGCAAACATTTACATACGTTAGGTAATTTAAAGTGTCTGTAAGTCCTCGGGAGGCTAAGCGACGTTGAGGCTTGGAAGTTGTGACCTTAAGAAGTTGAGAAATTGCGCTCTCTAGTGTTACCATCCTAACAATGGCGTGTTATTTTCTTCTCATAGTTTGATTACGAGTATGATGAAAACGGGAAAAAGATCGTTCTGGGCAAAGGCACATTTGGTATCGTCTATCAAGCTCGAGACGTTAACACGCAAGTCCGAATCGCTATTAAAGAGATACCTGAAGAGCGGATAGGGTGAGTATTTTGTTATTTTCTGTTTATAGAAATTAAGGCGATTATGAGTAAAGACATCTGTATGGCCTTTAGTGATGTCCAACCGTTACAAGAAGAAATCAAACTACACTCACAGCTTAGACACAGAAATATTGTGCAATATTTAGGATCGGTTATTGAAGATAATTATTTTAAAATTATAATGGAACAAGTTCCTGGAGGTAAGTCATTTTTTCACTCTTAGTTTTTCATTTTATGACGCTATTCAACGCTTAGGAAGTTTGTCCACATTACTAAAAGACAAATGGGGACCACTTAAAAACAGTGAATCAACGATCGCTTACTACACAAAACAAATTTTAGAGGGTTTGAAGTATTTACACGATCAAAAAATTGTGCATCGAGACATTAAAGGTAATTTTATTTTGATGTTAGCTTCTCTTTAATTGCGTTCGTAGGATCCACTTGACCCTGCAAACAAATTCATAGGGGACAACGTGCTGGTCAACACATACAGCGGGACGTTGAAAATATCAGATTTTGGCACGTCTAAACGATTGGCGGCCATGTGCCCAGACACTGAAACTTTTGCGGGAACGCTTCAGTACATGGCTCCTGAGGTGATTGACAAAGGTCAGCGAGGCTACGGGGCTCCGGTAAGATTCTGATCTGGATAATAGAAAACCTCGAAAATATATAATTGCAACCTTTGGATGGTTAGGCTGATATCTGGTCGCTCGGAGGCACCATCGTTGAAATGGCAACAGGAAAACCGCCATTTATCGAACTTGGGTCTCCTCAGGCGGCTATTTTTCGCGTTGGCTTCTACAAGGCTCATCCCACAATTCCTGAAGAAATGTCGGAGAGGGCTAAAGCTTTTATTAAGAGGTGCTTCGTTCCTGATCCCAGTAAAAGAGCAACAGCTTCAGAACTTCTCGAAGACATATTTTTGACTGAGTATGATCCCCCCCCCCCCACCAATTCGAGCCGGTGGTGATCCATTTTTCAAATCATAATGTCTGTTTTAGAAAGAAAAAGACATCAAGAGGTTTTATTGCGCCACAAGAATTAAATCGGAGCGTATCTGTGCCAGCTGGGCGGTTCAACAATGCGATCCCAGCCTCCCACCAACATTCAAACACCGGCTCCGTGTCATCGCCTTCAAGCAGCGTCACTATCGTACACAAAACCGATGAAACGTGAGTGGCTTTGCTTGATTTTTGGGGGAGTGCCTTGGAATTTTTTTTTATTTCTTGTTAGTATGCCGTGGACACTCTTAACAATTTGTGCCGTCAAAGGGATTTGTTGTATTGTTTTTAATTTTTCATGATGTGCCGTGTTGTTTGCAACAGTCAATTTACACAGACCCAGACTCATCCTCCCAAGAACAAAGGTCCGACATTATTAGCTCCAATAGCGATGCCGTCAAGGGACTCTTTGAACAGGTACTAACAATTGAATCTCGTTGGCTCTGCATTCGTCAATCAGCATAACGTTCTATTCTACGTCAATCTCATATAAATTTCACAATTTTATTGTAGAGTCTAATATTCCCATTCAACTGTTCCAGTATTAACACGCCAGAAATTGACGAGGGTTCGACGGTGTCACGTCGAGGTAGCTACACAGGAACGGGCCTCATGTCTCCAGAAGTTGAAGGTGGCCCTTCCAAAGCGCCTTTTGAAGAGGATGGGTTCTACCTTTTAAAAAAAGACAGTCAGCGGCGGAAAACTCTTTCGGAAGTGTTAAGCGAAGACCAAGGTCGACTCTGTCAAGTCTGGTTAGCTAAATTACGAGGTGAAGTGAGCGGTCATCAGGGAAATAAAGAATTTGTGCTAGACGAGGTACAGACAATATTAGACGCTTTGGTATAATGTGTTTTACGCTAACTCTTTTTTTTTTTTTTTTTTTTAGCGGCACTTAGAAATGCTTCTAGGGGCTCTCAGAAATCACATAGCTACTCAGGACAAAGAGTCGATTGAAGATGACATTAATAAATTGAAAGAAGAATTTATCAACGACCCTATCGCTCTGGACCACTTACAATTAGCTCTTTACGCTTTTCAAGACGCCGTAAGTTACTAAATGAAATTTGTGGGTTCACTTAAGCTTTGTTATCGTTCTTGTGTGTGGCTTAACAGGCAAACACTGTGTTGAGGCACAGAAAAATCAAACCACATTGGATGTTTGCCTTGGACAACATTATTCGGAGCGCGGTTCAAGCCGCCATAACCGTACTATCCCCAGGTTAGTTTTTGAAAAAAATATTATTTAACGGATATTACATGAATGCCGTTAAAAAATTAGAGCTGAGCGATCACTTCATCCCTACGGACCCTGCTGATCGAAGTAGATCGTACCATCCCGAGACTGAAAACACGTCATATTCGAGCTCAACAGTTAACTCTACTAATTCCAGCATCAGCTTTCATGGTTCGGGCAAAGTTCGTTTCAGAAACCAATTGAATGCTGTAAAAATAGAAAATGCCAGGTAAGTTGATACTTTTATTTTTCTCAGGTCTCCAAAATTACGTGACTTATTTTTTGTCAGAATGATGCAAGAACTGATTGAAAATCAAAAGAATCAACAAATTCTCCTCAAACAAATGATAGAGGAGCAGAAAACATTCGTTGAAGTTGTTAAAGCTTCCCTCGACAATATGCAGACCCTTGGATCGGCTCTGAGGGATAAATTTGAAAAACCCGTCCCTCAAATAAGCGTCAGCGAGCCGTGGGTCGACAATAAGCTTGTCGAGTGGCTTCATTCTTTAGACTTGGATGATCTCTCCATAGAAAAGGTTAGACAGGAACTGAAGTTCATAGAATAATTTTTAAACAATTTTATTTTCGACAGATTTTAGCGGAAGAATACTCTCTCGACGATATTTTACACTACGTAGGAAGAGAAGATCTTAGACGAATTAACCTCAGGTACGTAAACTCTCCAGAACCGGGTTTTCCTTCTAAAAAAAAAAACCCTTGATTTCAGAGGAGGAATCGAACTTAAATTATGGAAAGCGATTACCACTTGGCGGAGAGATCATAGGCCGTCGAGTCATTATCGAAAGCCTTCGGCCAACCTGTTGAACAACCATCTGTCCAACAATAATCACCAATTGTGACTATTATTGGTCGCTGTTTTCGCTTATATGATCATGGTATTTGTTGCGTCCTAAAATCGTAATTGTGACGTCATGAAAACGAACAAAAAAAAACATGAAATGTTACGTGCCAAAAAGATAAACAGCTTAAAAGGAACTGGTAAAAAACACTAATATTGTTAAAGAGCTTTAAAAAAGATTTTATTGTAAATGTTGTAAAAATGTATTAAATTTTTATTAATGTTATTTTTTTTAAACAAAGAAAACTTGTCTTGGGTGAAGTTGCCAGAGCCGTGACTTCCAGGCGAGGACGAAAAACTTGATACGAGGGAGAAATGACCAAAAACGCGGACATCGCTTTTTTATGAGAAAATACCAAAAAATGGAATGAATACACACCCCCTCCCATAGTTGTAGACAGAAAGGTGGGCGGCTTTTCGCATACCCATACGCTCACGAGCATATTCGCCTCGAAAATAAACGCGATGGATAGCGACAGCCGGGGGGGGGGGAGTAATGGTGGTTGCTCACGGGCCAACAGAAGTCTGTTAAATAGTCTCTATCGTGCAGGTTCGTCCAGGTCAATACCACCAACGTAACAGGACACCAGCAACAATAAGACATGCCGCTGCAGTTCGTTGGTCGATGACGCCACAGAAAGCCATCCCAAAGTACCGGAACCTGTGGGAGTATAAGGCGCAACGGTGGTTGCTAATTTTTTGGCTCATGCGCACTCTCTACGTCTACTTTTAGAGCCGAATAGTTCGATTTTGGGCCTTTTTGAGGACCAGGTGGACAATGTTTCTCATTGATTCATGAATCAATTCATGCATATCTACAAATATGAAGCTTTGTGTGGCTGAATCGCTATTGTTCTGGGTTCAAATTGGTGGCTAAAATAGCAAAAATGTGTTAATTCACGGTTTCTGGAGGCATTTCACGGCTTAAATTATCCAAAAGAGCGAATACACGATCCGTGCAGGCGTTCGCTAAAATTGACCAAAAAAAACGGTTTGCGTTTTCTGAATTCACCTTAACGTATGAAATTCAGAAAACCCGCTAATGTGCTAATCTGAAGGAAACTGCGCGGCTAAATCCCCCATCCCCCACGTAAGTAAGAGTATCCACGGGGCCCCAAAACTTGTAATTTCGAGGATATTCAGTCACGCAACTACCAATTTCGCGAATTTGCTTCCAATGTTGCAATTTTGCCGGGGTTCTAGGACGGAAAAAAATCTCGAACCTTGTAATTTTGTGATAGTAAAAAGACCAGAAAAACACAAACTTGAAATTTCGTGGGTATTTACACCCGCAACGTGCAATTTCAGACATTCCAGCCCCAAACTTGTTCGCAGTTTTAAATTCTGCGGAATACAAGACTTGCGTGGAACGTTCACAATCAGGCAAGAACGCCTGACCCAGACCAGGGCCTGATTGAGAGGGGGGCATCCAAAAAGCTTAAGGATAAAACGTTCCGACAGCAGCCTGTCGGGAAAAGTGCATTTCATTTATGCGACAATCGAGTCAAACCTCATAAGTTAGAACGATAACAATCAATTATGAATGACATTTAGGCCGTGGTATAGCAAGTCAAAATCATAAAATCGTGTTTCTTTTTACCGCAGGCCCTTTTTTTGGCACCAACTGAGGGGGAACAAAATTATGAAAATGAAACAGAGTCGGTTTGGTTGCCTATACGATATGGGAAGGCGGACTCTTGTTAGAGGAGTTATTTGCAATTAAAATCTTTATCCCGGCCTAAATTTCATTCAGAATTGATTGATATCGTTCCAACTTATGAGGTTTGATTCGATTGTCGCATGAATGAAATGCACTTTACCCGACAGGCTGCTGTCGGCACGTCAAATAACAGGGAAGGATTAATCGCAATTAATCGCGTTATAGTTTTACAACGGACCCGATAATTTATAAAATTTGGTAATACATGACTGAAGCTAAAAAAAAATGCTAGTTTGCGCCTCAAATTGAGAAAACACCGTCTTTCGCGGCTAACATTGAGGAAATGCGCTGAAATGTATGGCTAAAAGTGAGAAAATCGGGCTATTCGCAGCTAGAATTGATAAAAAGCGCTAATTTGCGGCTGGAATTGCGTCAAAGCGCTAGTTGAAGGCTAAAATAAAGAAAAAAAACGCTAATTCACGCAGCTAAAGCGAAACTCCAACTGGCGGTTTATGGAGGCAATTTCGCGAATAAATTGAGGAGAAGCGCTAATTAGCGACTAAAATGGAAGAAAAAGCGGTCAATAGAGGTTAAAATTGAGAAAGAGTGCTCGTTCGAATATGAAAGCGGAATTAACGCCAATTCGCGGTTTTGGGAGGCTAATTCTCGGCTGTAATTGAGAACAATGCTAATTCGCCGCTAAAATGGAGACAAACTGCTAATTCACGGTTAAAACTGGAGGGTTCTGGTTTCTGGAGGCCACTTCTCGGCTAAAAAATCCGGGAGGGAAAGCCGAAATCATTTTTTTCCTTGTTTACTGTGTTAAACTATAGCGTTTTCCTTATTTTAGCCACTAATTGGCAATATTTCTACACCCTGCGCATATGATCAGTTTAAGCCGTAAATTGACGAATTTCTCTATTTTAGCCACTAAAGAGTGTTTTTTGTCAATTTGATCCGTAAAATAGCACTTTTCTCAATTATGGCCGCAGGCAATAACGTTTTTCTCATTTTCAGCAGCGAATTACAGTTGTTTAGCTTTTTTCACCTAAAGCCAAGAATTTGCTCTGATGTTACTCAATTTTCCAGTCACAAAATCTCTGGCAGAAGCCACGATTTAAGACCCAAATTGCAGTTTCTCTGTAATTTATAGCCGGGAAACAACGCTATTCTCAATTTCAGCCACGAATGGCGTTTTGAGAGAGACAGAGAGGGAGCGTTTATTACGGCGTCTTAGCAGTGAATTAGCAATTATATTCTCAGTTCAAGCTGAAAATTAGCCTTTTATTTTATTTTAGCCGCGATAATCAGTGGTACGCAAACTAGACGGGGTTTCTACATTTTATCCACGCAATAACAATTTTATTTTCACTTTTAGCTATTGATTCGCGATTTTCTCAATGTTGAGCCACAAATAAGTTTATTCTTTCAGAAGCCTAGAATTAACGTATTTTCAATTTTAGACACAACTAGAAATTTGTATCTATTTTAGCCGAGAATTAGCCATTTTTATCGATTTTAGCAGCAAAGTGGCGTTTTCATCCAATGAATTTGCGATTTGTCTACTTTTTTGACACGAATATTCGTTTCCTCGATTTTTAGCAGCGAATATGCACTTTCCTCAATTTGAGCTAAAATAAATTAGCGTTTCTCATCATTTTAGAAACGCCAATTAGTGATTTTCCAAAATTATCTGCAAATTTGCTTAGGTTTTTACATTTTAGTCCCGCGATAAAAATGTTGTATGTCACTTTAAGCTACGGATTAGCCATTTTTCTCACTTTTAGCCACAAATAAGTTGTCTTCAGAAGCCGAGAATTGGCGTATTTTCAATTTTAAACACACACGGAAATTTGTCTCCATTTTAGCAATGAATTAGCACTTTTTCACTACTTTAGCAGGAAATTAGCACTTTTTCTCCATTTGAGCTGAAATTTAGCGTCTTTCTTAAATTTTTTTAAGGATTAGTGATTTTCTCAATATTAGCCGTGATAGCGTTTTTTAAATACATTTTAGCCCCGCACTGGCAATTTTTTTTTTCAATGTGAGCTATGGTCAAGCACTTTTTCTCGAAATATCCTTCATCAGGAGCGTACGGATTGGCGTTTTCTCAATTTTAGCTGTGAAATGCATAACGATTTTTTTCATTTGTATCAGCAAATTAACGTTTTTCCAACAGATTATCAGCGAATTAGCGGTTCTTCTTAATTTAATCGATGAATTAAGCGATTTTTCTCAGTTTGAGCCGCGTTTTTTTCACTTCCCCTACCCTTAATGTAGTGCGTTTTCCTAATTTTAGCATCGAGAAACCAAGAATGAGCGCTTTTTAGCAGTTTTAGTCACGACTATTAGCGCTTTGTGCAAACGTTTTGCCGTGCACTTGCCCCAAGATCTGCACATTGGAGTGCCTTCTCAAATATCTGCTTGGACCTGAAAAGACTTGAGGATCTGCGTATTTTACATATTTTAACCACGAATTTACCTTCAGAACATAGGCGGATCTAAGGGGGGGGGGGGTAACAGCAGAATTACCCCCCCCCCCTGGAGCTTGGAAAATCACTCAAAACATGGGGGAAGGGGAGTGGTGGGCAGGTGGTGAGGGTGTATTGGTGGAGGGGGAGGGGTTTCGATTACCCCCCCCCCCCTGCGAGAGGTCCCAGATCCGCCCTTGCTTCAGAAGGCGCGAATTTTCTCAATTTGAGCCATCGGAATAGCGCTTTTCGTGGGCTTAATCGAATATTCAGCCACACTAATTGCTGATCATGCACCAACAACGTTCTATTCATACAGGTCGGATGTACTGAAAATCGTCGAAAGGAGCCAAATTGCAGTCCAATCGTTTACCAAAACTCCTTGTCGTGTAATTTAATCCATGAATGTAGCGAATCTAAAACTCCTTACTTTTCCATCTTTAAACTCTTTGGGGGCCCCCTTCGACGGGGAGCCCAGGGTGGTCCGCCCCCCTCACCTCTAGCTTGTTACGCTATGCTGGGCCCAATCCTGCTAATATGTATTTGAAGTGCGTGGCTCAGTAATGTTTTTAAGTTGGCATGCTCTGCCTACTGTTAATTGTGAGGAAAAGACTAGCAGTAAATAATACTGATGCAACGCTCGTCACCCGCTTTGCTATATACGGCGGTAACGTTTCACTCGCTTTTACTTGATCATTGTATACCGTGAAATGAGTATTTACAGTGCACTTTCCTAACTCAAAATAAAAGGAACGAGTATACATATATAATTCAGTCACGTTATTGTTCCAAGAGTCTCTCGGAAAGACAAATTTCCTGACGAATTGAGCAATCATAATCCTCCTACTGCTGCAAAGCGATGAAAATAAATTTTATTTTTTGAAACCCGTACCATTGCGGTTTTCCCTTCATAAAACAAACGTTAATCATTTGGAAAAGTCTTGCTCTGCTTAACGTAATCCGCGTGACTTACTGTTATGGTTGAAAAGAGCAGATCGAAGAGTAGAATTGTACTTAAGGTAAACTGGCTGGTTTTTATTGTCGTTGGTTTTAGTGAGCGAGTGTGTGAGAAGGGGGGTGGGGAAAGAACAGCGCACCTGATCCATTACTTGTGCTGAAAAACCGGAAAAGAGATCGTAAAAACGACTAAACATTTTACGACCTTTCTTAGTGCAAGAGAAATTTCCTCCCCTTTAATGGGATTTCACGCACTCCCCCACCCTCGTCTCCATCATACGTATAGGCGAATGAGGGACTCTTAACCTGATGAAATTTCGATTTGAAAAGAAACAGCAGGAGGTTTCTACCGGGGTCATCAACGCGATCGGGCTCCTTTATTATATGAAATCCTAGAAGTCGTCGCATTTCTCATTTTCCCCAGGAAACACGTCGGACATCTTTGATTGCGGCCCGAGGTGGAAAAGGGGGCACATGTGTTGAAAGATTGGCATTGATGTTGTGGCGCCAGAGTTGCGATAAATGTATGGCTTCTCAATCCTAAAACGAAAACCGTGCGCTCAAACTCGAGAAAGGGAACACCACGTTACAGCTTCGAGGGCTTCACCTTCGAATTCATCTTTTGTAAACGAGTCAAGCTATTAATTTTGATAGTGGAATATCCAGTTTCACCGAAAGATATGCTTATAGTGAGGCAAGGGATAGGGGAGAAATTTGAGAGGACCATGAAGACCCTTAAAATCATCAGAGCACGAAAATTGTTTTTTATTCATCAAGCTCTTCTCCAATGGGTTAGTTGAAGACGGCAATCACATTAGCCTTCTTCGTTTATATTTCAAATATTGATTCCTCGGGAAATCGAAACGGGACAACAAGGGAAGAAGGAATGGATGGGAATGAAATTTGTAACTAATCAGCAATGCCAATCCTTCGGAGCATGAAAGGGTATACACAAGGAGGAGTCGAGAGGATAAGAGCATTTCCCTTTCGATGGCAAGGCAAACACCGGCTTAAGAAGTCACACTCACTGACTTTCACTTAATTAAAATCTATTACAAACAGATATTTGTTTGGCAAAGACTCTTCTACGAAAGGCTTCTCTTTTCCTTTGCCTGAAATTGAATTAATGCTCTTTTTCAGATCTTTTTCTTCCATCCACCCCCAAAACTTAATATTTATTTAATTGTGAAAAGGTTTTGAAGTTTCGTTCCATAAGCTGCTCAGCGGGGAAAATTATGTCTCATCGCTAAATTAGATAAAATATTTAAAAGAAACATGAATAACTTTTTCCTCGAGAAATTTCCCCTCCTTTTTACCGATAATTAAGGTTTGGCGTGCCTCCCTTTACGTATCAATTGTCAAATTAAACCGAAACCGGCATTCACCGTCCATTTTCTAGTTTAGTAAATGTAGACATATTGGCTCGTTAGCTCAAGTGATGAAGCTCACTATATCACTGAGGCGGCGGAGGCGAGGGGTACAGCATTTACGAGAGGTTCTCCCACGTTCCCCCTTGTACGTTCAGATTTAGAGAAACACGCGCGAAGTGAATTAATGAAACACCATTCGTAGTGGCACGCTATAACCGTTGTAAAGCTTAATTACCGACGCAAACAGTGGGCGAAGGGTCAAAGAGGGTATTTTCTAATAACTATATGAAAATCAACGACTGTGATGCTCTCTTATAGCTTTCAGTTTGTCCACCTTGCATTTGGTCCAAAACTTAGTTAAACATGTTTTGATTCAATTGCAGGGACGTTTCTAGCCCTCGCGCGGAGCACCTAGGCGAGCAATATCGTGGGGCCCATAACGTGGTGTCTTTGTTTGTGTAGGTACAGTGCCGTGTCCTATAAGTGGCGCGTCTAGTAAAATGACGGGTAGGAGGGCGGGGGGGAGGCAGACTAGCGAATTAGCACCTTTTCGCACTTTGAACTGCAAATTAGCTTTCCAGCAGAGCTAATTAGTGATTTTTCTTCATATTGGCCGCAAATTAGTGGGCATGACCTATCTTTGCCCCGCATTATCAATCCCCCCCCCACCCACACCTTTTAAGCTAGGGATTAGAGGTTTCTCTCTGTTTTAGGCCCAAAATTGCTTTCAGAAGCCGTGGATTTATGTTTTACTAAATTTTAGCCGCGAGTCAGCGTTTTACTAAATTTTAGCTGCGAATTAGCCGATTTTTTTCATTTGAATACGCGAATTAACGTTTTTTCTGTGCTTTTTCCGCGGATTTTACCCGTGAATTATCAATTGTTCTCTACTTTAGCCGCGAAACAATTATCGATTCCTTTCAGGTTTGTCCGCGAATTAGGACTGTCGAAATTTTAGCCAATAATTAGTGCTTTTTGTGAATTTCGCTAGTGAACTAGCAACTTTGCTCAATTTTATCAGTTATTTAATTAGCGATTTTCTCAATTTTTGACGTGGATGAGCGTTTGTCCAAATTTTAGCTGTTAATTAGCCATTAGTTTAAATTTGAGTTGCGAATTTGCCATTTTTCTCTATTTCTTTTTCTTCTACCTCTCTGATTTTAGCTCCGATTCGGCTCTCACTTTTATAGCCTTGATTTAGCGAATTTTTGTCTTGCGTTTTTTTTCCTTTTCTTTCTTTTTGCGCTCGCAAAAAATCAAGAACTGGGGAACGCATATCGGCTCTATAATACTTCAATATTTCTTAATAACAATAAATTAGCGTTTTTTTCATAATTTTTTCATTTTAGCAATGAAGTGGCAAATATCTATACACCGCGAATCAGTGACTTTTGCGAATTTTGGCTGGAAGTGGATCGAGATACCGCGAATGAACGCTTTTTCACAGTTTTCAGCCACGAATGTGAGCGCTTTTTCCAAATTAGTTGCTGCGTACTTGTCCCAATAACACCATAATTAGTGCGCCTTCTCATCTTTATTCGCTTAAGGACTTAAAAACAAAACTGGGGTTCAACATATTTTGCCTATTTTAGCCGCGAAGTTATCCTCAGGAAGCGCGATTTCTCTCAATTTGAGCCTTCAGAACAGCGCTTTTGTGGGCTAAATCGAATATTCAGCAACACTCTCAACAAAATCCTCATTTTTCCATCTTTTAAGTTTTTCTGACGCCCCATCTAGAATGGGGGGAAAATGGGAGAAAAATAACCCATTTGCGGCTAAAACAGGGGAAAACACGAATTCACTGCAAAAATTCATAAAAATAGCTAATTCGCTACTAAAGTGGAGATAAATCCTCGGAGCCTCGGGATATCAGTGGATGTGTAGTTTTTGGAACAGTATACTATAATAATGGACCATTTTCCAACAAGAAAAACCCGCTGTTTTGGCTATGAAACCTTGTCGTACGTGGTACATTAATGTTTTAAAGTTAAATATTTTCCTTGAATAAGCAACACCAATCTTGAAATCGAGGATTAAAAACTGACAGGATTTTGAACTTTCCCCTTGAAAGAAACATCACAACATTGTAAACATTACACTACAGTACAGTAATAAATAGTACATTTCGTTGTATGAGAGTTTTCTAAAAATATTGAACGTTATTTTGTAGCCAGTTTGATACGCTATTCAGGCGCGTAGTCAGGGGGGGGGGGTCCACCGTGTCCGGATCCCTCCCGAAATTTCAGATTTATTTCCCATGTTCTGAAGGAGACTTTTTATTTTCAATTTCTCCGCTCACGCATTGGAATAATATCGCACAACAATGATAATAGTAATGTTAATAAAAATAATATGTAGTAAAAAACTGAAAAGAGTAGGCATAGAATGAAAGTACCCCCCCTGCCGCACCGGACCAACATCGGACACCCCCCCCCCCCTCAGAGATCCTGGCTACGCGACTGACACTATTCTCTTTTTACAATGTTGTGACGTCACGTCCCTATTTTTCATCGTTTCATTTTTCTGCATGGGAGTGGGGCAAAAAAAGTTTTAAAGTGTTTTTTCGTGAACATTTCATCCTAATAACTAATTTCCCACGCATTTTAATTTTTCCGGAAAATGGTCCATTGTGGAAAATAAATACATAAAAAATCGATAATTCATGGCTAAAATGGTAAAAACACCAATTCACCGATAAAATTGAGAAGAAGCGCTGGAATGAGGAGAAAACCCTTAATTCGCGGTTGAAATGAATAAAACGTCAATTCGTGTCTTCGGAACTCTGAAGGTAAGCTTATCGTTCCAGAAAGTGAAAAAAATCGCTAATCCACGGCCAAATTCAGAAAAAGTGTTCAGAAAATTGGGGAAATTGACGAAAATAAACTCTCATTTACTGCTCAAATCGAGAAAAATGGCTAGTTTATGGGTTAATTTGGAAAAAATTGAGAAAAATGGCAGGCTGCGGTTTCCGGAGGTATAACTTCGTGGCCAATTAGGGAAAGCGCTAATTCACAGCAAAAATCGAGAAAAATCGCTAATTCTCGTCTAATGTGGAGAAAAATCGCGAATGAGGAAGTAACACATTTTCCAAAATAATGCTGTCGTGATAGCTTGGGTACCAAAACTCATGAAAACACGATCCGTTCGAATAAAATCAGGCCCTATATTTTTTTTATTAATTTTTAAAACTATATTGGGTTGCGAGACCCATTTGAAATAGGCTTGATAGGCTGGTGACGTAATAACAGCATTCGCATGACCTTCACAACAGCTTCCCACAAATCAAACAATAGGACTTAAAGAGAATGGGAAGGACAAGAAGGGGCAAGATATGATAACAATCCCTTAACTACGTCACGAGTTACAGACCGGCCGTTTAAGGTAACAAAAAAAATTGGCAAGTTTTATTATTTCGCTATAAATCGAAATCAATCATTTACGCATATTCAATTCATGGTTATAAATGGTCATATTTAGTCATTTTCTTTCGAAAAAAAATGTTTCCAGCGATTTTCACTTTTTATGTTACTTCCTCATTCGCGGCTAAAATGGAGACAATAGCTGATTCACCGATGGTATTGAGAAGAAGCGAAGAAGTGTAGAATACACGCGAATTCGCGGTTAAAATGAAGAAAACGCAAAATCACAGCTTATTCTGAACGCTGACTTCGTGGGGGCGCTGATTAGAGATTCGCCCGAGGGCGCAAAGTATCCACGGCCGGCACTGCAGTAGGAAGGAACTTACATATACATATGTTGCAGCTTGCAGGCACTTGAAGGGGCAAAAGTGAGCAATTTTCGACCACAGAAAACCTCCAACCACAAAAACGCTACAAAACCTCGTCCAATCCGATTTTCGCACTGATAGTTTCCCTCAAGAACAGAATTTCTTGGTCATGGCTTTTTGAAATAGCAATTTTGGGAGCCTGGAAAATTCAATAAACGAATTCCATGGGTTTGTCTCTTTCAAATGGCAATTTCGAAGGCTTATTGTTAGCTAAACCAGCAATGGAGCAATCTCGTGATTTTGGATCTTTAAATAGCCAAGTCCTCGCGTGGTTTCTCTCATCATCTATAAAACCTATTCCACGCGGGGCCGACGTCTTCAAAACCCAAATTTTTCGAATTTGGCTCTTTAAAACCCCAATCTCGCGAATATTTTCTCATTCATGAATAGTTATTAAGCTGATTTGCCCTTTTCAGAATAACAAATTCACGTTTTCATCGGTTATACAACCCAAATTAGCAGATTTCTAAAAAAAGTTTCAATGGCTTGACTGTGTAAAACAAATTTCATGGGTGTGAAGCTCTCAAGAACCGAATTTCACGATTTTCGTTTTCTCGATAAGCCAATTTCAGGAATCTGGTTCGTTTAAAAGTCAAATTCCTGCTACCAACATTAATTTTTTTAAAGCCATTGCCCAGTATAATTAGAATAGAATAATATTGTCCTTTCTCCAGACAACTGGAAAATGTGCCCGGACGCTATAAAAAGTAGGAGTAGGACATGTCCGGGGAATGTAGGACGGCTTATTGTCACCCTTATGAAGTCTCGTTTTTCTACGAAGATGTTATGGTGTACCTAAACCTAAGTGAAAAGTATACAAGAGAGGAAAGTCTATAATTATTTCGAATAAATGGAATAAAACTCTCGTGAAAACGTGTTTTACCCCCCCCCCCCCAATCCATGATTTATAAGTTCTGTACTTCTCAGAGAGGTTCACGCAGAGCCTGCAGCAAATTCAGCTCGTAAGTCAATTTAAAAAAATGTATATTAAGCCTATGTCACTTACTAACATTTTCCGTTAATTTCATGAGCACAAACCATTCGTAAAGTGTAATATTTCGACTTAGGACAATAAACCCGTTAAATTAGTGTGCGGTTTGCCTCAAGGCGGCAGTAAATTTAGCGGTTTTCCAAAGACTGTCTCCTTTCGGGCGTGTGTGATAAGGGCAAAGGAACAAGCCTAATAGTTTCTTTGGTATAAACCACCCTCTTCTCTTCCTTAAAGAAGCATTGTAATAGTTATTGCTGTCCTAAAACTGTGTGGTAACCAGCTTATTGCGTTCTCCCTCAAGGGTTATTTATAGCGTGATATTGTCGCAGTGGAAGGAGAATTTCTGTTTTTGCAGCTTATAACATGGGCCCAGGAAAATCTGTCCCCTGGCCATCATTGCAAGTGAAATGAGTGAAAAAGGGGGAAAAAAACAAAAAAACACAAAATGTGAGGCCAAAATGACCTATTAACATCAAAGGGGAGGTGGACTAAAAGTAAATTAGTATTGAAGATTGAACTCCCCCTCACACAACACTCACTAGCACTCAGTCACTCACTCTATCTCTCTCTCTCGTATAGCAGCTTTTGAGCTACACGTTTACTTCTTTTCCAATATATTATGCGTGGATCAATTAAAATAACAGATTGAATGGGAGTGGTGCAAAGAGGGTTTTTAGAGTGTAATGAGATCCTGTTTGCGTACAGGCAGTTTGATAAAAAAATCCGAGGTACAGGTAGCTGACACCCTCTGTACACAATCAGATCACTTTCTTTTTTCTCCCTTGATAAGAGAGAATTTTTAATTAAAAAAATATATTTAGTGAAAAGGGGCTTTTACTTTGTCAATTCTGGGATATTTGAGAGGAGGCTTTTTGGGATGAACAAAACGAGCAAAAAATTTTTTTTTTTTTTTTTTTTTGTGTAAAAGAAACGATTGACTTGGAACGAATGCGTTCCGAATCACAACGTATGCAAACAGTGTTTGATTGTTAAGTCTTCGAATATCCCCCCGAGAATCTGATAGGATTTTTCTCGATTCCTATACTTCTAAAAAGTAGAGAAAAAAGAAGGCGAGTAGTTGCGGATGATGGCAGGAGGCGTGCAGGAAAGATTCTTCTTCCGATGCCCCGGGGACGTTGATTGAAGGGGAAATCCCACGAGGTATCAGCAGCACGGCTCATTGCACTTCTTCGGCTAATAACTCGACACAGGGGCCTCTTCCGCAGTGTTTAGTCAAGTCTCTCTCCCTTCTTTTCCATTCACTCCTGACTCTTCGGTCTTGTAAAAAACGAAGCGAAGGGGGGGGGGGATTGATGAAATCCCAGGCCATAATCGACCCCTTCTGGTTTTTTTTTTTCATCCTTCCCCTTGTAATCATCCGGGGCAGTGGAAACTACGGTACATAAAAATAATAAAAAAGCGATGGTTCAAGATCGTCGTTTTTTAAGTATTTTTTTTAGTTTTATTTAAAATTTCAGTTTGAACAGACGGACTTGTCAGAGACATTTTCAAATGTTTCAAAAATCCTAAAGATGATTTGCACGCCCAATAATTGAAGCAAATTGGAAGCAATTCATTTTGAATATCAACGAAGGAATGAATTTTCGTGTGTAGGTGGAGAGAAGAAAGGTGGGTTGGAAAGGGGTTTCAAAGTGTGGAGTTGACCCCTTTTTTTTCTCTAAAAACCCCTTCAAAATGCTAATTGATTATAAAAGAGACATTTACATATTACTTCATTTGAGGAGAAAAAAAAATTGAGGGACTCTGGGGAGGCAGTGAGCCTGAGGGGTCGGGGTTTATTCAAATATTTCATTTGAGATAAGGGTTTTCCCGAAATTCATTTAACCTTTTTAAAATGAATTTGGACTTTGAAAGGATTAAATTGTCGTGCGTCAAAGATTTTTGTTTGTTCGGAACCAGCCTTTGAAATGGCGATTACTGCGGAATTGAAAAAGAGATCTTGGGTGTAAGATGTTAGAAGTATAAAGAAGGAACATCACTCTTCACTGCACTCCAATGTTTTCCGCCCATTTTTTCTTGCTCTCATTGTTACATTTTATCAAAAGCTTTGTTATTTCGAGATAAAAATCGAAAAAAAGGGGGAAACCTAAAGAACTGCACTGCAGGTGACCACTTTATCTGCCTTCCGCCTTTGCCCAATTTATCCTTTTGGAATCACCGTACGTGCGGAAGTGCCGATAAGTAAAGTTTCTTCTTCAGCCCTCTCCCTCCGTCAAACCCCAATAGGCTGACAATACTGAGATGTTCCTTTAATTTTAAGGAAACCGAAGAAACTCCTCTCCTCACTCCGATGATGTAAACGTCATTGGATGCCCCAACCCCGTCCGAAACTATTCCCACATCTGCATATAGATTGGCTTCAAACTGTAGAACCCCTTTCTGTCATTCAACCCCCATTAGGTCATATCTCCCGCATGATTGTCTCCTAAAGCCAATTACAGTACGGGAGTTGTCACTTCAACCGATACACCCTCTACAACTATGAATATTGCATAATACACAAACGTAGGATGGGAATCGATACGAATATATGTACGAAGGGATTTTCAACTTCAAAATTAAGACGATTTTTAAGCATAGCCTTTCCAACCCCATCCTTTCAATACGGAGCCCGCTAATTAAAACGTAGGAAAAGGCCGGAAATTCCGAGTTTTGTATTCTGGTGGAACAAGAGGTTTTATTTTCGAGAGCGGGGTATTTCAAAGGGGATTTAGCAAATGTCCGGCTTCTCTTTCTCTTTTCCCTTCTTCCTATTAAAATACGGAATAAAGGGTTGGAATAGGGCAGAGAACAAGTTGTAGGTACACAATAAACCGAGAGGCTCATTAGATAGAGGGGTGTGCGGGGGTGAGCTTTTAAATTAAGAATTCACATGGAAATGAGGAAAAGAAAGGAAAGGAGATTGGCGAAGGGTGTGGGGTGGGATCTTTCACAGTGGTGCGGTAGTGAGAGCGCTAAATTAAGGAGGCGGCTAAATTCTTCCTCCCCTATCAACCACCCCTCTTTTCTCACTTCGTGGTGCCATTAATGTATGCAGGACGAAGGGAGCACCGTGGATGAGACTATAACTATTCCACTAGTACCAATTTACATCTACCGCTATATCGTCTCTAAACTTTCAGACCAAAGTCTGAACATTTCTCCCCAAGTTCACCCATTCCCTCTTCACCTTTTCCCTCGACTCCGTCTATTTTATTAATCGTAACGGCCCCTTTAACTGCATTTACATGAAAAGTACTTCCTAGCCAGCTAGATGTCGTCTCCTTTTGAATATCATTTTCTTTGGTGAACTTGTGGTGAGCAGCAAAGGGAGAGGGGTTGTATTGCGAGGGTTAAACTTTGGGCGATTTTTCAACGCGCTATCTCTTCGCCACTCAAAAGAGTTAAAATACTTTTTTCGTAGGTTTAGCCGCTTCAATATAAAATTTTAAATTCAAGATAACGGCGCTCACTATAACGCAATCGAAGTGCTTAACTGCTTACCTAATCCTATACGAATTTAGCAGTGTCCCAGCCGGTCACGTTTGTTGCCCATTACTAAACAGTAAAAAAAGGTTTTAATAGTTAATGCTGATGTCCAAGGTTTCTTTTATTGGGCAATACCCACTTTACCAAATGTATTACGAACTGAAGAATTGCTCAATAGCCTTTCGCCGTTTATAAATATGGTCCCACAGGAAAGAGCGGGAGGGGGAGGGTGTAAGTTGTACTAGGGAGTATAGAACAAAGGCGTCGAGTCTTTTCAAAGGCGTCACACAAATATGAATATATGTGTTGACATTTCATGCGTCAAATCTTGCCGAACAGAGGCCATTTTTTGTCAATTTTCCTTCCATAGTCCTGCCTTCCTGTACCCCTATACCCCTAATATTATGTTTCACGGCAATTGGGCTGAGTAACGTACCTGGCCCTTGACTTCGTGAACCATAGTATGGGAAAACCAGGCGGGGATCGAGAGACAGCTTTCAGTGTATGTGTGTGTGGAGGGGGGGAAGGTATCTTGTACACTATTACGAAGGAAGGAGGTAGTATACCGAACTTGAATCATGAACATGAGGAGTTGGTACTCGTATTTTCTTGATCCCTTGGTCATCTTGACGAGCGTTCTTTATTTCAAGCCATTTCCTTGTTTTTCAAGCAGAGAGCTCGACAGAAAAACACTCTGCAGTGCACACTGAATTAAACTTACGTTAGGCATGAGAAGGCATGGCCAATAGTGTCCGCAGCTAGCACTACACAGTTCTTTTTCACACGGCGAACACGAAAATCAGATGACCTTGCTGACCTGGCAACATTTCCCGCTGCCGCGTGTTGGCACATTTTCCAGCTGCCCGAGAATTCCCATAAGCCAAGGGGCCGCGAGAAAGAGCCACTCGTCAGTCTTGGGTTACAAAACTTTAGTTTTATGGAAAAATCACCAGTTTCGGGGTAAAATATTCATAGCGTTTTCCATCTACATAACATTCTGCTTTGAAGCAGAATGTTACCCTATTGATTCCATATCCATAATATTGATTGTTTAAATGTTTAACTCAAAAACTGGATACTTGACTCGAAAACTGACGAATTTTAAACAAAAACAGACGTTTTGCTGTGAAACTTACTGGCATTTTTTCAAAACCGACGACTATATGTATACGTAAAAACTGGCAATGGGGAACTTGCACATTTTTCAATCACTAGTGTTTCTTGAAGAGGGCTCGTCAACAAGACAGTTGCCTACATTAAACATTGAAGTCAATCAAGGGTTTTTTTAGACGAATTTTTAAAAATTTTGCGTGGGGGTTTGATTACGTCCAAGGGCAGTTAATAAAATGGATGGTGTTGGGAAGAGGGGGGAAGACGCGTTTTCTGGGGTTTAATTTTTCTTGTTATTTGTAAACAAAACATTTTAGAGTTTCCTCAAATGCTTCAAAACTGCTCATTGACGTCATTTTTCCCTCGCACCATCCATCCCCTCCTGAAAAACTTTGACATTTATTTAAAAATCACCAGACTCACCAATCGGGCTGCAACTGCCGTTAATATCCTTGTCCGCATGTGCCAATTCACCGGTATACTTTTCCTCCAAATCGGGCATTTATGCAAGTTCCACATTCTGACCTGATAACTGACGATTCTGACTTAAAAAGTCAGCAGTCAGCCCTTCTGACTTCTCAGTGGTCCCCTGGAACGTGTATCAGCCAGTTCACATCGGACGCCCAGAGACTTTTGGCATGTTCACTTATCTTTCGCTCACCAACCACCCTGACCAGTAAAATACCGAGGTAGCGGCGAGGGGGCGGACTGCTCAAATTGCTGCTGCGGAATGCTCAAATTGGAGATTTTCAAGGTTTTTTCATGTTCATGGATATGTAGGAACGTGAAAATGAGACTTGCTATCCGGATTTGGCCGCCGATTTAAATGTTTATGGAGTCAACTACATGGCTAAAACAAAGAAAACGCGCTAATTAATGGCTATAAAATGGAAAAGAAGCGCTAATGTTCGCGGCTAACCATGAACTGAAAAAAACGCTAGAAGGTTTCTAGATTCACTGCGCTAATGAACCTGTGAAGAAGCGCTAACTTACTGCTAAAATTGAGAATAAGTTCTAATTTGCTACAGAAATTGAAGATAACGCTGATTCAATGCTAAAATACATAAAAAATTATGGCTCACAGCTAAAAGTAAGAATAACGCTCATGAGTGGGCTCAATAAGCCCTAATATGCTGGTAGGATTGAGAAAAAAGCTAATACATATTCACAAATAAAACAAATGCAGAAAACATTTCACGGATAACGTTGAGAAAAATCACTAGTTCACGGGTAAAACTCCGAAAACGTATATTTGCGGTTTCTGGAGTCAACTGCCGACTGCCAATGTTGGGGAAAAGCGCTAATTTGCAATTAAAGTTTAGCACGAGCGCTAATTTGATACAATTAAACGTGGTGAAAATACGCTAATTCACAGCTCAAAAATAATACAATTTTAGGTGCTAATTTGCCTGCGTAAAGCGATAAAAACGTTGTTTCGCGAACTAACTTAGCGCTTATATTTGCTTATACAATTGAGAAAAATAAATAATCCGCGGTTAAAACTCAGAAAACGCACAAATCCGTAGATAAAACGGAGGAAACGCCATTTAACGGTTTCTGGAGTCAACTTCAGGGGATATTGGAGGAGTGCGCTAATTTGCGAAAAACCGCGAATTATTACTGATGCTCAAATTCAAAAAAGCGCCAATTCACAGCTGGAACTAAGAAAAAGCACTAATTCGCGGATAAACTTGTGAAAAACGCTAGAAAAGGCCAGGGGCGGTTGGGGAAATTGAAGAGATACAAATGTGAGGGAGAGCAAATCAGATACATATATAGATCCTAGAACTAGGAAGTTGGAAAATAAATTACAAAGTTATTTTTTAGTATTAATTGGTAGTACTACCAAAGTTTGGATTTGAAGGGGCCAAACTTAAGAAATTTGGATTTGAAAAAGCTTTTTGTATCAATCAAAATTTATAGAAAAAGCTTATGCCATGAAATTCGGTTTATCATAAAACGTGAATCGCCGAAATTTGGTTTTTAAAGAGCCAAACCAACGACAGTTTGTTATTGAGAGATCAAAAATCCCTAAAAGGATTTGAACGAGCTAAATGCATAAAATTTGGTTTTGAGAGGCTGTCCCAGCCTGAATGAACAAATTTCGGCGATCAATTAAATTCTCCTTCCCAACTCTCTTTACAACTCGTTTTGATCATTTGTTGACTGGCCTATAAAACTTGAGCACTAAAAATATCCACGAAATTGTAATTTTTAAAGGATAAACATCAGAACCTGCAAATTTTGTAGGATAATTACAGCAACGCAATTGAATATTTAGGGGGATGATTGTAGGCACAAAATTACATTATCCTGGGGAAAAATTGCCGAAAAATTCTTGAAATTCGTGCGGCTCCTGAAACACGTGCAAAATGACCACAAAAGGTGGCATTATAACGAGAGCCCCTTCAATGGCTCGTCTGATCGAAAACAGTCTCGATTTCCAGATTTACCGTGTCGATGAAATCCCACGATATGCGTGATTTTCACTCAATTTCAAACAACATTTCAAACAATTTCAAAATTTTTTTGTTAATTTCCTCGAAGTGCTCTGATTTGAGTGGTTTGTGAGTCCACATCGGGCAATGCCCATCTGATAAAAATGTAGCCGTTTGCAGCCTAAACGCTCATAAGGGGCCGTCATTGCCGTATACATGAATCGTACCCAAAAATGAGCGATTCATATGGGATTCCGTGCAGTTGGTTTCGGCAGATTTTCTCGACATCAGAGCGACCCCGAGTTAGGTCTACGTATGCAGGGAGGTACGGGGGGGATATGGGGGATAGATTCCGCCCCCCCCCCCCAGAGCTACAAGTGTACGAACGAAGGAGCACTAGTACCATGACGAAGAGCCTCATAAAATCTTCAAAAATGAGCGTTTCACGTTGAAGTTAGGTTTAGCAGATTTTCTGGACTTCAAGCAGCCCGAAAAGGCCCGAGTACATCCAGCTTTTTATAATATTGTATAATATTTATTGACAAAATAAAAGACGCTCTCAGGTTAAAATTCGACAAAAATGGCAAATTCACAACTGAAATGGCGTAAAATCGCCCATTCGCATATGACAAAGGGAATAGGATGCTGAATGGCCGCAAAATTAGAACAAAACGCTATTTCACAGCTGAAATTGGGAAAAATCGCTAATTTGCAATATGCAGATAATATAAAGTTGTGGAAAAATGTTAATTCGCGGATTCAAAATGAAGAAAATCACTAATTCGCGGCAAAAATTGAAAAAATCACCAATTAGCGCAGCTAATATTAAGAAAAACTTTAATTTTCAGTTCGAATTGGGAAAAATTGCTAATTCTCAGTTAAAAATGGAAAAAATTGCTAATTTGCAGCTTAAACTGAGTCAAACGTTAATTATTGGCAAAAAATGTCAAAACTCGGTAGGTAATGCACGGTTTGGAAACGCTACCACGCTGCTAAAATGTAGAAAAAGCGAAAATTCGCTGCTAAAATTGAGAAACATCACTAATTCTCGAGTTAAGTGTTGTGAAATTTATAATTTAAAAATAATGATTTTTTGACAGAAATGGATGGATAGATGTAACTTTTTTGGTTTGAAAAAAAAAAAAAAAATGTACATTTATAACTTGAATTTGACCCTTCTGAAGGGAATTTTAAAAAAGCGCTAATTCGTGCTTGAAATTGAGAAAAATTCTAATTTGCGCCAAAAACTGAATATACGCCATATGTGCGGATTCTGAAGGTAACTTTACAGGCTGAAATTGGAAAAATGCGCCAATTTATGGCAATAGGCGAAGAAACCGGTAATTCGCGAGTAAACTGAGAAAAATCGCTCATGCATTGCGTATGGTGAACCAAAGAAATCCTAATTCGTGAAAAGTCCCCCTATTTTGCGGCTAATATTGTGGAAAACACTTAAGAAAAACGTTAATTTTCAGCTAAAACTGAGAAAAGTGCTAATCCCTTGGTAAAAAACAATTAAAAATCGGTAATATGCTGCAAAACTTGAGGAATACACCAAAACTCGTGGATAATTAAGAAACATCGGATAAAAACGATACTTTGCTGCTAAAATTGAGAAAATGCTCAAATTCATGGCTATGGGAGGGGGTGGGGCAAAACCGCTAATCTGCGGCTGAAATTGAGAAGAAGGATACACTCGGCCAAAAAAGCTCTAATTTGCGGGCAGAGTCCAAAAATCGCCCCCAACTGAGAGATTGAGGCTATGATGAGGCCAGCAAGATGTCAAGATTCAAGAGTGTGCTGGCTGGTTGGAATGATGACTAAAATGTGAAATTACCCCCCTCCCCTCACCCTTACGAGCTTTCAGTCTGATCCCCCCGCCCATGGACAAATTCCTATCTACGCCGTTGTACGTATAGGTACACGAATGTGCAAGCGTCAAAGCTGACAACTTCTTTTTCTTATTTCGTTCCAATTACCCGTTTTCGAGAAACGTTGTTAGTACGTCGATCGTAAATAATCTGATTTCAACTTTTTACTGTCATTTTCTCAAAGTTTGCCGATTTGATCTGTAAGCATTTGATATCGACCGGTTTTACCGGCGTTTGGAACTTGGACTGGAGCCTAATACCCAACGCATCACATGCCTAATGCAACGTTTGAATAATATTGTTCTTTCTGTGTAATGTATTTTAAACATTATTTAAAAATTACAAATTAAATATTATTTATATTTTGTATTTTAAATATACATATAGATACACTTAAAAATAACATTTTGAAAGTAGGTAACTACGTATTTTGTAATTTGTGTCTTGCTCACCCCTGCATATTAATGCACACATAGGGTTTGAAATGATAGAAAGTGAGATTTAATAATGTTTCATTTGGAATTCCCACAACAGGAGGGCTCCCTTAATATTCCTTTAAACAATTTGTCGGAATCATTAAGCATGATTACCAAAAGAGCAACATGAAGTAGGAAAATGTTGAGCCGCTTTCAGTTACACAAGGATGACTTCTGTATCATTAAAATACATATAATGTTATAAGAGGCAAGAAATAAAATGATTAGAGGTTTTGATTATAAAGCATTCCTCTGGAGGCCTTAATTACAACCCCCACCCCACCCAAGTAGCGCTACGTGGCTTTTATCTTCAAAGGGAAAACGGCGGATTACACGCTGCAGTAATTTGCAAACATTGTTCTTAATAAAATCCCTACCCCCTCATCCCTCCGTCCAAACTCTTTCGCCCGCCCGCGCACACAGTGGAACTCTCTATAAAGCGCGGGTATGGCACACATGACGCAATAGAAGCCCACACCACCCCTCCTCCGGCCCTGTTAGCCATCCATGCCCCAAAACCCGCACCCTTACCAAACACTGTACCAATATTGCTTTTCATACGCTTCCTATCAACTCTTGTATATTAAATTCCATTGAGGCGCGGCTTTTTTCTCGTTCGAATTACAAAGAAAAAAAAATCACTTTTATCAAAACATTTCATGCAGAGATATTAACGCAGACTGTTTCCCTGACGATTTTTCTTTTTTCAAAGACACATCCACCCTCAGCAATCAAATAGTGCTTAAATTACAGTTTTCGAAAATTGTATAAAGCGGGGTAGGATGCTGATGTTGACGTTTAGATAATAAGAGCATCTCGTCTTTTCCTCATTTCTATTATTATTTCTTGAGATTCAAGTGTGCTGAGGGGAAGCTTCTCTTGAAAAGTTTAGTGCTTTTTGAAGAAAAAATAAAACGAGATTTTCCCTCATATTATTAATACAAAGCAGCTTTTCCGTACCACTAATTAAATCCTCTTTTGATTTTCAGTTGAATCTGGGGCCCAGGATTACTTAATTAATAATTTCAATGGATTTAACCCTGACTCTTTGGGGGCATAATATGCGAGAAAAGGGAGAGTCCCAGCTTATACAATACTTTTCCCTTGACGCTTCTCTTCCATCTGATTCACCTACGCATTTCCCCGTTCGTCCTTCATAATAACCTCACGAATGAGAGTAGAGAGGATCAAATAGGATTTGAAGCCCCCCACCCGTCACGTTTTTTTTTTTCAAAGTTCTTGTAATCATTTGAACTGTGGGTAAAAATGAAAATGAGAAACGAATATTCTAAATGATTCGTCTCTTCTTGTAGCGGGATTTCAGAAAACAAGTCGGTTTTTATTTCATATTAGCTCCCCTTCTTTCGCTCTTGCTTCTGATGTAAACGAAAATAACTTATAATACACGTTGTTACCATCAGACGAGAGAAATAACCGCATAGCGGCAGAAAAAAAGAAGAACTGGAAGAAGGAACAACATTGTCTGGAGAGGGAGAAACACAAATCTATACTAAAATGTTATAAATATATTTTGAAATCAGATTTGGGTTTTATCGATAGACGGAATCCTCTTTTCTCGCCTCGAACGCCAAGAAAAGGTAAGTGGGAGGAGGATAAAGCCCTACGTGAGCACGGGGTAATCCTTTGGATTTTACTATTCGTGCATTTTACTTGGGCGAAGGTTTTGAGTGTAACCGTAATATCGGACATAATATTTGATCCCTGTAAGCATGTGCGTTGGAAGCGGTAAATATTTACGGGGGAAAAAAAACTTCATTTAATCGGAAGGTGCCAGTGGGGGGACTTTTTGTTATTTAACCGAATAATGCTAGGAATTTTCACTCCACCATGAAATGGACATTCTCGTGTCCAAAAGGGAAAGATGAATCGGTTTCATTACAGTATGACAGTTTTATGGATATAAAAAATTACTGCGGTATATATGTGTATGTTGTCCTTTCAGCAAGATCACGTCGAAGTTTAGTTCATGTTTTGGAGCTAATAAACCTGGGAAATTCAAGCAAATGAGTGTGCGAGAGAGGGTCTTTTTGTTTACGGGCCCATGATTTTCAAGCTCCCTTCTTCTCTTCCACCATACAGAAGCTTTCCACATTCATTCGTATACCCATCCTGGTTTATTAACTCGATATCCGCAATAAACCGACTCAACGGGAGAAGGAATGAAAAGGGGTTTAAAAGGGGAGTGGGACAGGTATAAATTTCATATAAAGTTTAAACGTTGCGTAGTGTCGGATGGATGAGTGAGGGGAGAGGGGAAGAGGTGATTTCATCGTGTGGACCCCCCATCCCTGAGGAAGTCGCTAAAGCAAAAGCTTAATAGGATCCAGGGTTAACTTTTAACCAGCTTTAATAAAAGCCCAGTTTTCCCTATCCGCTTGGTTGGAGTTTTCAGACCGCAGGGGCCCAAACTCGATTTTCGGTGATATAACTGGATCTGCTCGCCCGTCCTAAAACTCTTCCTGGTCCTCCATCTTTGCACCTAATTATCACTCTTCACTCCTCAGCTACCTGCCCAAGAATGTTTTTAATTGATCGTTCTTTCCTATTTGACTCTTTCAAGAATTTTCTGTTGTGGAGATGTCGTGGTGTCGTCTTAAAACTGAGAAAAGATATAGTCTTCACCCTTTTATACGAGGACATTCAGGCCGCACTGAATCTGTCCGCGGTCTTCTTTGGACTCACCAAGAAGGACCGCGCGCACCTCGGAATGTCCAAAGAAGACCAAGGAGTGGCGGTCCTGCCTACCAGAGACCTGGACGAAAAACTCTATGAGGCCCTTGATCTCTAAATCTACAAGGACAATAATTTTCACGTGGAGTTTAATTACGGCTGTCTCCAAAATTGAGGCACGGAAGTACACTTCCAGAAAATCGCGCATAGGATGCACTCTCAATCTGTAGTTGTGAACTAGCGTTCTTGTCTTCTTGTCTACTTTCAGAGCCAAGAATTAGAGATTGATTTCACTTTTAGGCATGAATTAGCACACTTTCAAAATTATAGCCACGAAGTTGAATTCAGAAATCGCAAGCTATGGGCTTCTGAAAGCGCTTTGCGCTTTTACTCAATTAGCGTTTTTACTCAATTTTGTCAGTGTATTAGCACTTTTTCTCAATTTTAGCTGCGAATGAACGGTTTTTTCCCAGATTTAGGCCCGAATTAGCGATTTCATTTTACTTGTACCCATGAGTTAGCCCAGTTTCTTGAACTTAGTCGCTTGTGTCTGTTCTCATTTCTCAAGATTACCCGTTTTTACAATTACTTAATTAATAATTCCAATGGATTTAATCCTGACTCAAAATAACGATTTTATTCACTTTGAGCCACGAAGTAGTTCATTTTATCCATTTTAGCCACAAAGATGGCTGAAAGCCTCTAGATACGGTGATTTGGATTTTCTCAATCTGATCGGGTAATTAGCGTTTTTACACAGTTATAGCCATGAATTAGCGCTTTTTCCAAATTTTCTCTGCGAATTATCGCTTTTTCTCAATTGTAGCTGCAAATTAGAGTTTTTCTCAATTTTAGCCTCGACTTAGTTTTTTTTTTCACTTTTAGCCATTGTAATGTAATCGTCAAACTTCAAAGAACAATTTCACACGCATTCACACTGAGACTTTATTTAGAACAACATGACACTTGGCAAAAACATTTTTCTAATAGGCAGCGCTCCGCATGGTCGCATAACAGTTTCCGCAAACCTCCCATTCAATGTGACGTCACTACAGCCATGATTTAGATTGTTTCCCAATTTCAGCTGCGAAATAACTCCAAGAACAGCAGATTGAGTTTTCTCTAAACTTCAGCCGTAAAAAAGCCTTCATGCAACACAGTTTTTCGATTTTTTTCCTTCAAATTTCGGTCTGGAAGTTGCATTCAGAAACCACCGCCGTTTTTCTAACGGGCACGATCTACGGACCAGATTCTGCCAGTCCGGAACCGTGGATCCTTCTGAAGGGCGGCGAAACTTGCGGGTTTTTAGACTGTCGTCGCACACTCATTCTGCAGTCCTCGCCTTCGCGAAATGATCTCGCCAAGGGTTCCAACCCGTGCGCGTATGACGGTGGGGACCCGGTTTCACCCATTCAGGATTCCACCCCTTTCATCAAGATTTTAGGGCGCTTGGTCACTAAAAACAAAAAGGCCCCAAAATTTGCAATTTCTACGAGCGATGCTCCCTCTTTTCGAAGTTTGGATGAAAAAAATTGTGGATTCAAGTTGAATTTGCCTCCTAAAAATTATCGTTCGCACCTTTCAGGACAATAGAAATAAGAGCGTACGTGCTTCCTCTTATTTCTAGCGGATTTCTTACAGGATCTTGACACAGGGAGAGGCTTGAAAACTAACAGAGCTAGAGAGTTAAGGAGTTGAAGGTCGTCTGTACCGTTAGGATGGCAGCGGGAGGTGAGAGTTAAGTAAAGCCGCGAAGCGCGAACATTCAGTTTGCAACAATAAAGAACGACAAAGATGTTGGGGCAGGACCCACCAAACAATCACGAAAAATTGCACCGATGATGCGGTCTAGTCTCCGTTTCAACCTCAGGCCTTTAGCTACCTGAGCTATTCGGTTCTGGTCTCAACAGCCCGGCAATTGAGCCGAGTACGGAGCCAATGGACCGCCCCTCACCGGGAACGGAGGTGCCACTGCACTACGATCCCCGGCCCCGCAAAACCGAGTCAGGGAGGACCCGGCTCATCAGGACTGATGAGAAACGTGCGAGGGCGAAACGGGGACGGAATGTTTTGGCTAGGCTCACGGCCGAGTTCAATAAAGAACGACAAAGATGTTGGGGGCCCTCCCACCAAACAATCACGAAAAATTGCACCAAAGGTGCGGTCCAGTCTCCGTTTCGACCTCAGACCTTCAGCTACTCGAACCAGGGCATCAGCCCGGCAATTGAGCGGAGTACCCTGACTCGGTTTTGCTGGGTCGGGTGGCGTGCCGGGGGCGGGGGTCGTAGTGCAGTGGCACCTCCGTTCCCGGTGAGGGGTGGTCCATCTGCTCCGTATTCTGCTTAATTGCCGTGTTGATGTAGCTCAGGTAGCTGATGGTCTGAGGTCGAAACGGAGATTGGACCGCACCTTCGGTGCAATTTTTCCTTTGCAGCAATTTTCAAATGGGTCAACAGAGTGAAATTTCGTTTTTGATGCAACGAAACCTGCAAAATTGCTCTTTTTCGGTTGACCCAGACCTGAAACATTGGTTTCTATAATGAGAAGGCATCACAGCGAAATTCTGTTCTTTCGGGTAGCCAGACCCCAGAATTTTTTTTAACGAACAAGCTCCGCAAATTTAGCTTTTGAAGAAGGCGGAACAACAAAATTGTCTCTGTTTTGGGCGAAAGCGAGGAAATTGTTTTTTTTAGGAAAGACAATCCCGTAAAATTGTGTTTTAATTGTCCAAAAGTGCAAAATCTTGTTAATAAAAGTAGCCAGACCGTGACATTATTAATTATTTACTTTGGGCTTCTTGTTTCTTCTTATCATTTTCTGAGCTTTCGTGACATTAATGCTCTTCACACCAAGGAAACTCTGAGGAACTTATAATTTTGAAGATGTGAAATCCGTGAAGTTGGCTTTTTTAAACAGCCAACCCCGCGAACTTGTTTTTAAAGTGCCAGATCCTTAAAATTTGAACTTCGAAAAAGCCAAACCCGCGTAATTGCTTTTATGAATGCCACAAACCGTGTGAAATTGATTGTTTGAACCCCGTGTAATTGGACTTCTGACTGCATAGTTCAACCCCACGAAATTGACTGTTTAGGGAGTCGATCCCTCAAATTTAGATTTTTGAATGTGAAACCCCAGCGAGGTTGGGCTCTGTGAGTGCCGAGCCCATATAATTTGGGTTTTGAAAGCAGAGGCGCGGCCCCACACCTACCGGGGCCCTGGGTAGAAATCTCTAGGAGGAATAGAAACCAGGGAGCTTATTCTATCATTCTCAAATTTCCGGAACGGAAAATAGAAGGAGGGCGTAGGGAGGCACCCCGTTGCTATGGTTTTTACGATACCTGTAGAATAAAACATCGGGGTTTTTACGCTAGATTGGGAGGTCTCGTAGGAAAAGCAACGATATTATGTATAAAAGAACTGGATTGCTCATCACTGCTGATAAAGAATAGCCATCAAATAAGCTCCCAAGTAGATGAGAGGGGTGGATTTTCAAAGTAAATACCGGAAGAGAGTTGTGTTGCCATAACTATACAAGGAAAGAGACGGTGATTGTTCATCAGGGGACGACCTGCCCCCTCCACGCCCCTCCAATCTGCTGAGAGCAATCCAGGTTTATACATATTTATATCGTTGAGGAAAAGTAAAGAAAAAGTAATAAATGTTTCCGTTATAATCGTAAAAATCATGGCAACAAGGTACCTCTCTACGCCCTCCTTCCATTTTCCTTCCGGAAATTTGAGAGTTATAGAATCAGCTCCCAGGAATATATACTTTTTACGTTAAATAACGTATTTTTCTCAATTTTAGCTACGAAGTGGCCCCCGGAAACCGCGAGTTGGCGTTTTCTCAATCTTAGCTGCGAATGAACGATTTTTCTCAGTTTTAGCACTTTTTCTCGATTTTTTCTGTGATTTACCACATTTTCTGAATTTTAGCTGCAAATTCTAGCATTTTTACTAATTTTAGCCTCAAATCAGCGTTTTTATCCATTTTAGCTGCAAGTCGACACATTTTCCAAACTTTTAGCCACGAATTAGCGCTTTTTCTCAATTTACGCCACAAAGTTGCCTCAAGAATCCACGAATTCCTAACAATAACGTAAAAATCCCCGAACCGATACGATCGGTTGCCCGCGGTAGCCCACCCTCCCTTACCACTACCTCGCTATGGCTGGAGTTTGAAAGGGCTGTTCCCTCGAAATTGGCTTCAGGTACACAGTCTTGGCAAAATTGTTTTTTCGAGTAAAACACGCAAAATTGGGTTCTGTTACATTCAAATCTTTGTAAATTTGGGTGTAGAAAGGGCTAGGCCCGCAAAATTGATTAATCCCAATCTCCAACATTTGGGAATAAAGTGTAAAAATCGCAAATTCTGGCCACACTTTGAGAACTGTAGAGGCTGACTGGCCCGGGATCTTCCGAAACTTTATTTCGCTATGTAAAATTGAAACGTGAAACTCGCAATATCGCGAATATTCAGCAATGAAAATTCCAATTTCACGGATATTTTCTTTTAAAATGTTGCACTTTTGTGGCTTTTAGTCAGAAGACTTCAAAAGAAATAACGTGACCGGCTTATAGCCCGGGTTCCGCGGTCACTAAGAATAGATCCCGAAACTCAAAATTTTGAGTAAATGAAGACACAAACTATGACAATTTTGCGAGAATAAATACAGAAAACTAAATACAGAAAACTCCCATATTTATACCCGAAACTAGCAATTCTACAGGTTTTCAGCTCCAAGTGACGTAATTTCATCGCTAGATTTGTCACTTGTCAGGCTTTGGGTGCTGTGCTGTCACGGTTTCTAAAAAGAAAAAAAGCCCCAATACTTCACGAAGGTTACGACAGAAAACTTGCAATTCGCAGAATATTTAGCTCCGAATGATTCTATGATTTGCACGTAAAATTGAAAAGATTTTCCTCCATTTTAGATGTGAGTCAGCGCTTTTTTTCTCAATTATATCCGCAAACTAGCGATTTTCACAGTTTTCAATTTTAGCCGCGAATTAGGGATTTTCTCTCTCATGAAGAGTTTGTTTTGAAAAACAACGAATATATTTATATTGGTTTTTAAGAAAGAAAACACGAAAACACCCTGGTGAATTTGTGAGGGGGCACATTTTTCTCGTAGTCCCCAGCGACACTTTAATAATGCAAGACGACTAAAAAGTCTAAAGCTCGTTCCACTGAAGGGAAATGGAAATGTCACGATTCTCGTAAGATACAATCCTGAAGAAAGGCGGGGGGCGGGATGGGAAAGTAAGGGATGGTCTTTCTTTTCATATACTTTCCACCCTGAAACAGTCTTTGCTTCTTCTCCCAAGTGTGCCGTGTTTTTTTTTTTTTTTTTTTTTTTTTTTTTTTTTTTTTTTTTTTTTACAAGAAAAATTATGTTCGCTGTGGCGTACGAGTAAATTCAAGTTTTTTAACGGCTCACTCGCGCTCGTATACTACTAGTCTCATTGAATGGAGGGGTTGTGAATGAGAAAGAAGCGGTTTCCTATGGGTTAAATGGAATGGGTCGGGCATTCAAAATGCTAATTCAGAGTATAACACAAAATGCTCGTTTCAAGAGATTAAAGTTTATGATTTAAGCTATTCGACTTAAATCTTGTAACTTTTTTTTTTTACTTTTTCTCCTCAACAAAAAACACGTCGGTACCCCTCCCTTTCTCACCAGTCCAAAGAATCTCATTTGAATGAAATTTCAGTCGATAAGACCTTAAAAATGGGTATTATCATGTGCAAATACCGTACAGTCTTCTCCCATGTACAAAAAGGAACGGGGAGGAGGGAAAGTCGTCTAATCAAGATTCACAAGCCGCTCCTGTCCATTTCCATAGAGTTAGCTCGTACAACTAAAAAGTAAATAAAGCTACCCCTCCCCCCTCTCACCGTTATATCATTCGTTTTATTTACAAAGGGAAATTTATCCGCCCGCTGTGTGTCGAAAACGTGTGATGCGGAGAAATGCATGAATAATATCGCAACTTGCGCTTGTTCTTCACAGACGAAGAGGTGAAGGGGAAAACGCATAATTTTAAAACGCGCTGACTGTTTCAGTCTCCCAATATGTATACGCTACACTTCTCATTGGAGTTTTATAATATCTCCGAGTTACCAAAATTTAATTATGACTCCTAGAAATATGGAAATCAGGGGGCCTGTTCTGCAAAATTTCATAGTGTTCCAAGGAATATCCTTTCCACCCGTCCGACCCGAATTAAATCACATGTTGATGGGGAGAACGGGTGGAAAGAGACAGTGATAGTGACAGTCAAAAGTTATAGAACAGGCCCCCAGGAGAAAGGTATTATTGGAAGTTTTGAATCAAATGGTTTTTCAAGTGCTTTCTTCAGTCCTCAAATGGAAAATCTCCTTTTTCCATTTATTTGCTTTTCTAAAAAGCGAGAGGGTCCCAAGAGATACTTAACTGATACTTCTCAAAGTTTGTTACAAACTAATTAATATTCATCCTTGCCTTCTTCGCCTTGTTTTCTGAAGGTGGTCATTTGAATAATCCTTTGAGATTTAATAGGGAATGGAAAAGGGGGGAGTCTTGTATAGGCGAAAAAAACCTCAGGTTTTTAGGCAGTTAGGACTGTTAATTACTGTTTTTTTTTTTTTTATAAATATTTAAGCGCCAAGTTGATGGAATTATTGTTTAATGGGAAGCTTTGAGACGGTTTTAAATAATTTATTTTTTGTGTAGAGAAAGTGAAGATTTACAGTGTCTGCGCTAATTTGCATGCGTGGGAGTAGCTTCAATGTTCTGGTAGGTATTATTCATTTGAAATTATAATACCCAGCAGACTCCAACCACAGTGTCACGCCTTTCTAATTTTATTTAAAACCTTCATGACATTATTAATCTTTCCCGACCACTGAAATTCTTGAGTTAATAAACTGCCCCCCTTGAAGCACTCGATGTCAGGGCCAAGCTCCTCAACACAAGCGTCTTATACCTCTTGAATCAAAATCAACTCGAATTGGTGAATTCTTGTAGAACGGTTATTGGTTTATAGCAGGGTGGTGGGCAGGGGGAGTCACGTGTTTTGGAAGTTAATCAGAGGAAAGCCTCTGAGGACTAATAAGGGCTCCATTAGCGTTTGGTATTCGTCAATTAACGGAGGGAAACAAGCTCCCTCCACCCCTTTCTTACAATGTTCCCGTCAATCACCCCCCTCCTCCTCCTTACCATTTTCTCCCCCCTTTCCCACCTTTATATATTTCCCGTCATCCTCATCCTTCACTCTCTTGAGCCCGAATTCACACACGATAGCCTCCCAAACTCGTTTAGCTTCCTCGTTTTATCCCAGTTCTGTTGATAAACTAATTATTCCAGTTAGCTCCTTCGAAAACGGCTTTATAACGCTGTAATTTTAAGATTGCTTCCGCTTGAAACATTTTCTCGGTTTTCAAACTAAAAGGGTTCTTATTAAAAACGTTGAGTACGAGGCCGGGAATACTGGGAGGTTATGCGTGAAAGGCGTATAGCACCCTCACTATAGGTAGTAGCTCTCTCCAAGGATATTTTCTTCTTGATTTTTCCCCTTTTCCGCTCTTTTTTTTTGTACTGCACGCCCCTGAAATATCGCTGATTGAAATCACAGTGAAAAAAGGTTTTTTCTCTCACGGTCACACACACTCCCTCTTACCCCTCATATCTAGGATTCCGCTTGAGTCAGCACTCATAGGAAATCACTGGAGCTGAGAACGGTAAAAGTTTTTGACGAACTGCCATCTTGAAACCAGCCCACGTATTTCAAGCCTTAAAAAAAAGGCCTCCGCTCTTCTAAAAGAAAAACATCGAGACAACGAGAGATGAAGTGAAGGTCTCTCGGTACTTCTTTGGGGGGGGGGGGGGAATGAAGAGGGGGAGCTCCTTCAGAGAGCAGAAAGAAATGGCGCTCACGTATCTAGTAACTCACCCCCCCCCCAGCCGTACATACTAACACCCGCACCCAATCACTCATTACTTTCACAGGACCACCCCCTCTTATCTTAGCTCATCAAGGGCTCCCCCAACTTAATTCGTTTACCCCCCGCCGACCCAATTCTAACCGGACGGACTCTCACCTAATTATTTTCATCGGTCGAACGCCTCCCTTAAAGGCTCGTTAGCACCTCAAGATCGTATTTTAAGGAAGTGCTAGGGTGGTTTCAAGATGTGCAACTTGCTTACTCCCGCCTTTTCACGGTAAATTTATTACGAAAAAAAAAATCTCATTTGCGCGTAAATTACTTCAAGAGTGATAGCGCCCTTGGTCATTGATTACATTTTCTCATCAATTTTTATACTTTTCCTTTTTTTCCGACAGCTCGCCTCATAAATTTTTATCGCCTGAACCAAAAAAAAAATCGTAACTGCGTTCAATATAAATTAAGCTCACTTCAATAAGCATTAACTCAGAGAAAACCATTTGATCAACTACAAATTCGATTCGCCCCCTTAATTTTCTTTTTATGAAGTGAAATACAAGACCTAATCCCAGCTTTATAAAAGACCCAATTCGGAAGATTGCAACTAACAATGTAGGAAGAGGAGATGAAGAAGTTTAGTAATTACAAGTCGACCAATGGCTTGACACTGAATCAAGTTTGCCTCCTTTTTCAAAACCCACCTTTTTTCCTCCTTTTCCTTCGTCATTCTTTTTTTGTTTGTTTCATCTCCCTAGATAAGAAGTGAGGGGGTGACTAAAAGGACGACTTTGCTTGTAAAGAGGTTTCGCCAATTTCCTGGGGAGGCCTGTTCTTGATGGAGAGTGAAAAAAAAAAAAGAAGGTCCGAAAAGCTCATTCCCACCCTCAAGTGTCCTTGACATGGTGCTTTCTAACTCTCGTCAGATTTTTCCAATAAAACGAAAGAGGGATGATTTGATGTGGAAAGAAGCCCCCTTTTTGGTCCTTTCTTTCTAAAAGACTTAACGTTCATCCACTCTTTTTCACCACCCTTTTTCGGCTTCCATTACATGTTCTGAACCCCATTTTTAAGGCTATAAAAATAAAAATAAAAAGGGTTATCAGTAACACACCTGAAAGTTCTGAAAATTACTTTACTCTTCTTACTTACTTGTGTTTGTACACCAACATTTTAGTGCAATCCATTTATGTGGCCAAAAATGCTCTGCCCACCTATTTTTTATATCACTTTGGTACCCACGTGTTTTTCTTGACCAACAGTATTTCCTTCCTATTATTTCCCTCTTCTTTCGTCCCTTTCGTTATAGAAGGGCCCGCAGGGCTAGGGGCAAGAAAGACTTTTCTCTCAATTTGCGGGACAAAGGCGCACGCTTCTGATTGCCAACCAACCTTCCTCTTCCTCTTTATCCTCACAAATGTTAGACTGAAGAAAACAGACCCAGCCTGTGATAGTGGCGACGGTGTAGTGGGGGAGTGTCGTTTGGAAAAGACAATTGTCCGAGGGAATGAGGGGTGGTGGAGGTGGAGGAGGAGGAGGCGGAGAAAAAGAAAACGTTTACCTCGCAAATTGGATGTTCAATTGAATAAAAAAAAAAAAGTTTGAAAGGGGTGAACGCTAAATCCTGGGGGAGGGGGATAAACCAAACGAATAAATACGTATATGGAGAAGACTTTGCTGTTGTTTATTGAATTTGCTAACAATTTGGACGTTGAAAGGTTATAGTACAAATCGTATGATGGAAACAATAACACAAACACAAAAAAAACCTTAAGTACTTATACGAGTACAAACTATAATTAGGAACTTGCATGGGTCGGAATTTCTAGAGAGAATTTTTTTTTTTGGGCTAGGTAGAACCTAAAAATGAACTTGTCGCAACAAAGTGCTCTCAAAATCGTGCCAATAATTATTAAATTGGTCATAAAAATTCATTAATTTTCGCACTCGGCACAACGCCTTGTGATTGGCTGAGTGTCAGTGACGTCACTTAGTTCAACTTTTTTCGAGTGACTGTTATTGGTATGGAGATTCATAGTTTCATACTCATTTTCTTTCGTTATTTTAAAATAATTTTATACATTAAAATGGAATTAAATTGTCCGTCTGAACTTACAGAAACTGGGCTCCGCAGAATAGGTATACTTATAATCTCTTATCAAATTATCATTTCCTTCTTTTTGCCTTAGTTATCACTTTACGATCGCTGTTCCAAGTCCTATCTTATCTTACTATTGCTATTACTTTTATTCATTTGCTTTGAGACGTAATAAAATATGTACAAATACTTCTTCGTGCCTCAATGCAACAGCACAACTTTAAAAACTCCGGAAAGACTATATAACGGTGCCTATGAATAACACAGCTCCGCCGAAGTGGTTCAAAGCATGCAGGCGAGAACAACATGGTCCGGTTCTATCAATCTACAAGGTTCTTCTGATGTGAAGACTACTTTGACGTGAGTAAATTCAATTATTATATAATCATAGAGTTCGAAAGCCTTCAGTGGCTTCATTAGTAAGTTTCTTCTTGTTTTCTGGCTCTTCCTTTCTGAATGCGAAGGATGAAGTCAGGATAACATTGCTCCGTTTCTTGATTCCTATAAGTCATTGAAACATTTTTCAGCTTGAAAATGACGTTGGTAACTTGATGTACCTGAGAACGTTTTCACCTACTTCGAGGACTCGCATACGCGAAGCCGGGAGTTGTACCCTCTCGATTTGAGTACCAACGGTCTCGACTGACGGGTAAGCATTGTGGAAGCACCAATAGATTTGTTTGGTCACATGATAGTACTACATATTAAGCGTCTCTGCTCTTTCAAAGAGTGAGTAAAACAGTAGAGAGGAAAAAACTATTATTCACCGTACAACTAGTCTGAGAGCCTCCATAAATCACGCCCTACAAACTATTCTAATGGACTATTAGGCGTTTTCCATTGCAGGAAAAGTGTAGCACGAACAGCATTTCATTGGAATTTCTGAAAATTATAAATGAAAACAACTGTCAATGCTGTACTTTTCCTTCACTAAAGACCGACGGCATGCCGAAAACCACTTTTTCAACTTTTCTGAGGTTTTAAATCAAGAATGATAAGTCAGCAAAGGGACTCGATTTTTTTCACGATCGCCATACTTCCATTCCTGCAGGAAACATGGAAGTACAAAACAATGGAACACACCTATATTCTTACTCTTGCAAATTTGGAAGCGTTTGCGAAGAACAGAGCATACAAATTATTTCCTTACTTTCTAGGCAACAAGAAGACAAGAACTTCATCTGTTCTGGAGAAGTTGAAAAGGAAAGATATCGTAAACGATCTGCTGGAAACTCAAAGATGTGGACTTATTTTTTATTTCATTCTTCATTACATTTTTGGGAATCTTTCGTCGCTAAAACAAGCATCCTCGTGTTACGCGAGAGCAAGTGAGGCTCGTTATATTTATTATAATTTATAATATTTTAATATTTATTCAAATTTTTATTATTTTCTTTCTCGAAAAAAAGCAATAAAATTGAATAATAAAGAAATATTCGCTGTGTTAATGTCATTTGTCGAATATGGTTCGAACTAAGTGACGTCATCACACTCGGATATGAAATCAACATGGCGCGGGGTGTTTTTAGCTGGCCCATAAAATTCTCTACTTTGAAAATTCATATCAATTTAAATTTTCGTCGATATTGAAAAAAAATGCGCCAACCCTTTTCTATTTTTATTACCTTTAAGGAAAAAATATTTCCAAAATATGTGCAAGTGGCTCATTTACACAGATTAATTAAAATTAAAAGACATGATTGAAATCAAAACCTTAACAGGACGTTCGCATTTTTTGAGTGTTTCCATCCCAAGGGTTTACAGGCATCACGGTGGTCCACCGGAAAAGAGAAACTGTCCCAAAAGCTTTCAAATGGGTGAACATAAAATGCTAGTCTATTAAGATCTTGATTATACAACCACGAATTAGCGGTTTTTCTCAATTTAACCTGTAATTCGCTAATTAGCGCGTTTTAATAAAATTTTGCCGAAAATTAGCACTTTTCCGAACTTCTAGCCATGGAATTAGCAGTTTTTTCGTGTCTTTCAACCCTAGCTGTGAAGTTGCCTGTTTTTTTCTCAATTCTAATGGCAAATTACCGCTTTTCCGCGCAGCAAATGAGCGCTTTTTCACAATTTTAGCCTCAAATCCACTCCTATTCTCAATGCTTGCCGTTAAAGAACGTTTCATCTCAATTTTGGCCGCGAACTTGCCCCAAGAACAGCCCATTAGCGCGACTTTTAAATTGTAGCTGTCCACGAACCAAAGCAGAAGGATTTGCGTGTACCCTCAATTTTAGCCGCGTATTGACTTTACAAATCATGAATGCACCTACCGGAGTTTTTTCCATAATGTCAGTAGTAAATCATGCCTTTTCTCAATCTTAGCGGCAAGTAGACGCTTTAAGACCTAAATTCCCCATTTTTAAACTCAACCCAACCTCAGCCCCCCAACCTCAGCGAAGCTACAAACGACAGCGAAGATCCAAACGACAGCGAAGCTCCAAACGACAGCAAAGCTCCAAACCAAAATGTAGCTCCAACCACATCAAAGCCACAACCATAGCGAAGCCTCAACCTCAACAAAGCTCCAAACCCCAGCAAACCTCCACACCACAGCAAAGCCCCAAACCACAGCAAAGATCCAAACCACAGCGTAGCTCCAACCACAGCGAGGCTCCAAACCACGACAAAGTTTCAACCACAGTAAAGCTCCAAACCACAGTGAAACGCCAACCAAAAAGATGGCCCAACCACACCAAAGCCCCAACCACAGCGAAGCCTCAACCATAACAAAGCCCCAAACAACATTTAAACTCCAAACCACAGTAAAACTTCAACCAAAAAGATGACCCACCCCAGCAAAGCCCCAACCTCACCGAAGCTACAAACGGCAGCGAAGATCCAAACGACAGCGAAGCTCCAAACGACAGCAAAGCTCCAAACCTCCATACCACAACAAAGCCCCAAACCACAGCAAAGCTCCAAGCCACACCAAAGCACCTAACCACAGTAAAGCTCCGACCATAGCAAAGCTCCGACTACAGCAAAGCTCCGACCACAGCAAAGCTCCGACCACAGCAAAGCTCTGACCACATCAAAGCTCCAATCACAGGAATGGCCCAAATCACAGCAAAATTCCAACCACATCACAGCTTCAACCACAGGAAAGCTTCAACCACAGCAAAGCACCTAACCACAGTAAAGCCCATACCACATCAAAGCCCCTAAATCACTGCAAAGCTGCACAAAGATCAAGTACAGCCACAAAGTTGCAGCCACAGCCAGGCCCAGCGGTAACGGACCAAGTGCCCCCTCCCTCTCGACAGGCACTGGTGGTGTGAACTCACGAGGCAATACAATCTGTCAAAAATGTGTTGCAATCCAACAAAGTGACGACCCGTTTCCCTCGCTCATCACCCCCGCAATGGTACGAGTCGAATTTTGCAGACCACCCACCTTTTAACTTCCGCGTTTGTGTACGATCCAGTCCAAGTTTACTACTTTGTAGTGATGCACCGAGACCGAAAAAAAGTCTCGGTCTCGGTCTCGAAATCGAGACCGAGACCAAGATCGAGATTGCATTTTCTAGACCGAGACCGAGACTAAGTCTCATTATCTCGAGACTTAGTCTCGGTCTCGGTGTGATCCAAAAAGAACGATGCGTATAGTGCAGGTATAGATCTTTTTACACAACAAATCTAATGCTCCCCTCTCCGAAACCGGTTTGGGTCTTTAGCCCGGACCGAGGACCGGCCCGAATTTGGTTCGTTTCGTGCAGAAATAGCGTGCCTCTAATTTCTCAAGTCTGGAATACTGTGACCTACACACATCATCAAGCATCGGACCTTTTAAAGAGGCGGGGGGATCGAAAACCCTCTCATAGAATAACCCCCCTCCCCACACGAGTTTTCAGCGATTTGATAAGACCTATACTAGCCTACTAGGGTTAATCCCATTTTCACGCCCATTCTTGGATCGGATGAAAACTTCTTCCCCTCTAAAGTGTAGCATTTTGACACACATCAGTGCCGTGAACGGGACGTGCCCCGTCCGGCAAATAAAATATTATTCTCAATGGAAATTGAAGGGTCACGTCCCTGACACGTGCCGGATATGTGTGAACGAGCCTCCCAATTCCCATATGAGAATAATATTTTACTTGTCGGACATGCCCATCCGTGTCCCGGACGGACGTGTAACTGATGGAGGGGGGGGGGGTCAACACGGGAAACCCGAAAGTTGAACCAGATTGTCGATCAGACAAGCCTTTGAAGGGCTTCTCTCGGTCATGCCACGCCGCTTTCAGCCTGCACTTTTGTGTATATAACGAATGCCGGTTTGGCGAGGGGGTCGACTCTCATGTTTACTGACTGTGTACTGAGTTGATAATAGTCCCAAACTACAGTAGATAATAGTTAAAATATGACCAATATTTACCTTTCAGGCACCCATCAACGGCTTTATGAATTTTGATGTGAAGAGGCATGGAAGGGGGAGGGGCATAAAAACCGGCCTTTTAATCGCAAGTGGGAAGTACCTTGTTTGTCTGACCTAGCAGGTACCTTGGAGGGCAGGTCCTGGCAAGGTGCCCAATATAAAAAATAAAGAAATTTATATGCCAGATCAGTGGGGAGGGGGAGTGGATAAGAAGTGGCTGTTGTAAGGAATCTTCATGTCAAAAGTTTGGTAGGAGTATACAATTTTTTATGTGCATAACAATAAAAATGTTAAAATTCTAAAGACATTTTAAGCATTCAACAAATGTTTACATAATCAAATAGCGTTGATTATCATTCTAATTACGAATATCCCTCCCCATCGTCTACCCCTTTTAATTTTCTGGAGTGCAACCTATCTGGACGGTCGCCTAAGTCACTTTCCGAACGGTTAAACCTTTCCCCATTAGGGTTAATTGGTTTTTCCGGACAGAAGAAGCTGATGGGTACTCAAAATTAGATTTAAAAAGAGAGAAAAACTGGTGGGAGGGTGGGGATGGGAGTTTTTAAAAGTTCGAAAGTAATAATGTTTAATGGTGGGAGACTCCCCATTCCATCCCCTTAATTTCGGCATTTTATTTTTAAGGTTCAACATACAACAGGAATTGCTGAAAACCACACGATAGGTCAGAATTTAATGCAATAGTAGGGCGATCAAACAATGGCCAACCTCTCCAAATGTAATTAAATCGCATTCGCGTCTATTCAGAGTAGGTACTAGTAGTAAATAGAAGGGCTACTATTACATTGTCAATAAGTGAAACTGGTATGAAAGGGACTCCCTTTCCTATCAGGTAATTTGCGGGGAGAGTTGAAGTGGGACCAAACTCTCTTCGGTTCGGTACATCAAGGGATTCATCGCATCCATATAGCGGGGACTACACCCACACCGTGGACTTTGGGTTGAAAGGAAACTACTCTCCCTTGTACGATTAGGTTAGGCAGTCCAATGACCCTCCAGCAACACAGCTGCTTTGCTTCATTATTTACCCTTCTCCACTTCTGTACATGGGGCCGCTCACCCCCGCGCTCATCATCATTGCCAACCCCCGTGGTATCTCATAGAAAGCAATACGAAGCTCCTCGAAAAGCCCCACCGGCGGACATCCTCTGCTTCTCGCCTTTGTTCGTGACGCCCTCCTCCCGACCCTTTGCTTTTCGGAAATTACCATCTGCTCTCATTTCAGCTCCTCTACCTCTATAAATTTCGCTTACTAATTAAGTGATCGAAATTTACGCCTTTAACCCTCCTCAGGATGTCTATTTCACATTATTAAAATAAGTTCTTAAAGGTGAAAGGCTTGAACGTAAATCTATTTTGTCAAATAAGCAGAGCGTGAACTAGCTCAATAAATTTTCAAGGGCCTTACAAGATCGTGAAGATTTTCATTGTTCTTCCCACGCGTCAGAAGAGAAAACGAGCCTCCCCTTTCACGTCTTCACCCGTCCAATTCCCCTCGTCCCTCTAACTGCGTTCAAAGATGAAAATTTAGCAAAAAAAAGCCTTCGAAGCGCTGGCAAATTGGCAATATGTCGGCTTCTAAGCCCACTCTCTCTTTCGAGGCTACATGTTGAGCATAAAAGTTCCCGGTGCTTTTTTCGGGGGCAGATTTATAAATAGGGTCTTATCTTGCACCATGGGCTTCAAGAGTAATAACTTCCATCCTGTTGGACGCCTTCTCATTCACTCTGTCTCTCTCTTTCTCACACTCGCACTAAATTTTTTTCGCTCTCCTCCTAAGGTTATCTCAAATAATAAAAATATGTCTTCTCCCTAAGAAGTGATTCGTCAGCGGCTAACGGCCTGGAAAATGGCTTTCCTATATAAGGGCTCGCCTCCCTTTTCTCCGTCTTTATTAAAACGGAAGGTTTTTCACTTTATTGCCGTCGTTTCGAGGAAAATGGAAAACCGTGTTTTATACGTCGCGAAGTTTTTTTTATAAATTGAGAGTTTGTCCCTTTTTTCTTCATATACAATAACACGCGTTTTACAATGATTTAAAAAAATATTCAACAAAATAAATATTATGCACTGGGACGAACCAAACTGCGTTGCTCGCCTCATAATGTAGCCCACGGGACAATAACCCGTTCCATCCCCTCCCTATCATCATCCAACCAAACAGCAGTGAATTCACACTATGATTGATCTTGATAAGGACCTCCCACGAAGCCTCAAGGGACTTGCATTGATGCACATTGTCTTGAGTGCGCTCTATAAATTTTACCAGTATAATAATCAAACGTTATGTATATAAGCCAGCATTCTCCCCTGGCTTCTCCCTTTCAGCTTTCAACTTTGAAGCTGAAAAACCAAAAGAATTAAATGAGATCTGTTTAATTGCCCCCTTTTGTGTCTCTCTCTCTCTCTCTCTCTCACTCTCTCTCTCTCTTTCACTTTTTTATAAAAACCAATAATCCTAATTATAAACACCAGAATTTAATTGTTCATTTATTCTCTTCAAGGTATATCTCAAGCCTAATTACAACCAGTTATTACGCTCGACATAATCGTTAGTTACAACCTCTCTCTTCACCATCTCAACAGCAGTCCTTAGCCCGCAAAAAAAAAACTCGATTTTTTCCCTCGTTTAGAGAACTCTAAAGTGTAGCGCAATGGTTGGCGGTGGAGGGAGGGTGTAAAGAGGGCGAAAAAGAATTTCAATAAGCAGGGCATTTAACGAGCTACTTCATTTGGAGCAAACTTATCAGCTCGAGCCCAGGCCGAGCCGTCAGATTAAAAAAAAAGGAAGAAAAAGAAATGTTTACGACAAGGAATTTCCACCCCTCCGTTCAAACTTGAAATTCGCCGTAATTATCGGGGCGCTTTTTAATTTGAAATCGAGATATCAACGTCGAGAGCATATTTCAGAGAAGGGGCTGTTTTCTTTTTCAAACTTAAAATGAAGGGGAAAATGTGAAGAAGAAGAAGAAAAAAAAAATTGCCGAAATTTCGCTAATTCAAATTCATACAAAATGGTTGAAAAGAGGGAGTGTATCTCATCTTTTTCCTTATAAGTCCGGAAAAAGAAAGAAGTGATTAAGGCGTAGGGGTGGGGTTTTTTTTGATGCCGCAAAGGGAAGCTTTAAAGGAATGTACAAATATAGGTTGGTGAGTATTAGCATGATATTAGCATCCAAACCTGCTCTTTTTACTCTCCCCACCAATTCTACCTTTCCTTTTTTTTTTTTTTTACTCTTTCCCCTTATTGTAGTAGGCTTCAATAGGATGCAAAAAGTGATGAGGAAATATGCTTTTGAAAAATTCACAGTTGAGTTGACCTCGAAAGGGAGCTTTTGGAGGTATAAAAAAAATAAAATAAAAAAGGAGGGTTGGAGAAGGGGGGGACGTGTTTATTAGGCTTAGAAAAGAGATCAATGGAACGGGAGGAGTATTGTACGGCCAATTTTTGGAATTCACGCGAGGGCGAAAAGGGCATCAACAAAAGACCGCGCGCCCTTCATTCGGAACAATGTCTTTTCAATTCTCGCCTCTCAATTTCTCGAGATTCCTCGAAGTGAACACGAGGTATGGGAAATAGGAGCTCCTTGACTGAGCACTGGATTGATGAAATTAATGTTTTAGGGTTTATTAAATCAAAGGAATTTTGGGGGATCAATGCAATAAAGAGGGGTCGAGAGTTGAAGTTGATCTCAACAGGCTCGTATTAATTACCAGTTAAATTAAATTATCAAACAAAATAAATGAATTTCATACAAAATACCTTCAGCTGTAGATAACGTTGGAGTATAAAGGCGATATCGTTGCTACACGAGTGTGAAAGCTGCGCAACTAAACGTTAATCATTATCGTGAACCAGATGCTGCCGAATCAAATTCTTAACAAAAAACGAATAGGTCAGGACAAATGAACTTTCTTTGAATTTACTTCTTCTGAATGAATCTACTTCTTCGTCAAACTTGTGTCTTTTTCAGGTCGCGGACGCGGTGAATTTGAGAGCCTAATTTCGTTCTTAATAATAAGAGTGAAATTATTGAAACCCTGTGTAAAATTACATAATTCATAAATGCTTGCGATGACGGATTCATCCGTCTACCGGATCTGGCCGAATAAAAGCCACAAACTCAGAACAACTACAACAAGCTCAAATAAATTCAAATAAAAAAGAGTAAAAAATAACGGATTCGCGTCTAAAACTTGATAAAAACACTGATCCCCGACATAGTTAAGAAATAGCGCCAATTCACGGCTACAAAATTGAGAGAAAGCAGCAATCAATCAGCAGAAACAATGAGCAGGCTCAGCTGACATTGAGGAAATGCCAATTCGCAGTTTCTCGCGACAACTTCGTGACTAAAATTGAGGGAAAATGCTAATTCGTGGTCCACTTGAGAAAACCCTGCTAATTGGCGGCGACCTCTAAGAGAACCCGCTAATTCTTGGCTAGAGTTGAGATAATGCTCTCATTCGCGCAGTTAAAATGGAAAGAAAGCGCAAATTTGTGGTAAAAATTGAGAAAAGGCTTCGCACATGGAGAAAAACAGTGATTCACGTATCAATTTGAGATATTCCACTAGTTCGCCGCTAAAATTGAGTGAAAGCGGTAATTCTTGAAATCTTATTGGCGTGATTTGAGATTTTTTTTTTCATTAGTGTTAGTTATAGCCAAGATTTGCGTCTAAAATTTAGAAATAGCGCTTATGCGTGGCAAAAATGGGGGAAAAACGCTAAAACGGGCTAAAGTTGACTGTCATCGTAAGCGAACGAGCGAAATTGATTTCTTGGAGGGCAACACCCTCCATTTGAAAGACTACCATTTGGCGCTAGACCCACCAGAATCGGGTTTTTGAAGCAGACATGCGGAATTGGTTTTCGATTTAAAAGAGCCGAATACTTGAAATTGTGGCCCATCAAACCAGTGAAATGGTGTTTAATGAAGAGAAATCGGCCAAATTGGTGTTTGGATGGGCCCAAACCCAAGAAATTTGATTTTTGAAGTCGTGAACCCCATGAAAAAGGGTTTTCAAATGGGGGCAAACCACGCAAAATTGAGATTTAAAGAAGCTCAAATCACAAAATTGGCTTTTTGGGCTATCCAAACCTTCGAAATTACCATTAGAAAGAGTTAAACCCACGGAGTTCGTTTATTGAAGCTCCAATTCAGTCCACCAAATTGGCTATTTCAAAAAGAGCCAAATCCAAGAGATTCGGTCCTCGAGAGATTATTCAGTACGAAAATTGGATTGTGTAAGATTGAGCTTTTTTGTAGTTCCCAACTCTTGGGTCGAGTCCGCGGCTAAAATTAAGAACAAACGCTAATTTATCACTATAGGGTGATAAAATCACCAATTCGCAGGATTAAGCGAAAATTTTCGCAGGAATAAGGACGCGAATTCGGCCATAGAACTTTCAAATTTTATTTGCTCTTCGACAAGCTCTGGGCTCAGTTAGGGCTGGCTGGCCTGGTGGATCGGCCACCACGAACTCTAAACTTTCAATTTGGTTGAGACTGAGACCAGGAACTCGCAATCTTACTTAAGTTAACACCCGAAGACCTGAAACTTTTAATTTCGCGGATCTTCCGGCAGGGATTTATCATTAGCACCCGACTTTGAAAACTCACAAACATTTTTCTCTTAATATTGCAATTACATGGCTATTCGTCAGAGTATCGACGTAGTCGGGGCCTGCTAGCCCCAGGGTCCAAAGCTCTAAAAGAAATTGGCCCGGAAACTGGCAATATCTCTGAAATTAAGACCCGAAACTTGCAATTTCACAAGAGTAAAGACAAAAAACTTGAATTTACGCAGAAATAAGATCCCCAACTTCCAATTTCTTGGGTAGTCTTCAGGCTATGGCATGTTTTTGGGCTAAAATGCAAAATTGTCTCAAAACTGTAATTTTTTTCTTTAAGACCCTAAACCAGCCAGAAAACTCTGACCCCAACTTTACAAACCCTGTTCAATTTCAATTTTTAGGTTCAAATTCAAAAAACGCTGCGAATTATCGAACAATGCCTTATTATTTCGACTGTTTATGGGTTTATTATTCATGGCTGTAGTCAAATCCGGCTTAAAATCACATGAAAATCGACACCCCACACCCCTATGATCCCAAATCCTTTGAAAATCCCCATTTCGGACCCGTATTTGGCCCATAAAACCGCAGGGAGTTATTTGGTCAAAGTGATCAGATGTTAGGACCAACTAGACCCCAAATGGAGTCTATGTGCGAAAGAACGAGTTTTTTCGAGCAATCCTAGGGCAAGATATGGCGCGGACGGCGGACGGACATTTTTTTTTTATTTCAGATTTGGATTCTACGCACTTTGAAACGTAAAACTACAAATTTTGAGGGGGGGTCAAAAAAATTTTTTTGCGATACGATTACAAAGACTTATTATTTAGAAATAATAAGTCAAAAGTGTATGCAGTCGCCCAGTTGGGGCCGGCTTGCTTAATGTTCGTGGTGACTTCGTGGTGAGTTCTGTTTGGCCTGACTTGCCCGGGATCCAACGGCCTTTAAAAAAGACCTGAAACATTCAATTTCACTAAAATTATGATGAGATTCTCCATTTCGCGGATATTTTCTTTACAAATTTTGAAATTTTGTGGCTGTCGACCAGAATACTTTGGGCACTGCCACGGGCTGGCACATCCTGGCCCTCCATCACTACGAAATATCCCCGAGACTAAATCATTTGCGGAATTAATGACCTGGAACTGGCAATTTCACGAGAGTTAGTAAACTAGCATCGTCTTCGATAGCTAGACACAAAACTTGCAATTCCGCAGCTTTTTAGCTCTGAGTGATGTAATTTCATGACTAAGTGAATTTGTCAGGCTTTGGATACTGTCGCGGCTGGCTCGGTCCACGCGCCAAAAAAGCTTAAAACTTGTCATTTCTCGAAGTTTAAGACCAAAAACTTGCAATTTTCAGGACATTTGGACACGAAACTTAAAAATTCGCAGATATATGGGTAAAATTTAAAAATTTGTCCTCAATTTGTTGCTGTGAATCATCACTTTTTCTCAATGTTATCACCGAATTAGTGGCTTTCACAATTTTAGCTGCGAATCGGTGATTTTATCACCCTATAATGATGAATTAGCATTTGTTCTTAATTTTAGCCGTGGACACGACCCAAGAGCAGCAAATCAGTGTTTTTCACAATTTCAATGGGAATTTTTTTCCACATTAGCCACAAAGTTGCCTCCTAAAAGCTCGAGTTAGTGTTTTCTTAATTTAAATTGCGAATTGGCGATTTCTTAATTTTAGCATCAATTAGGGTTTTTCTCCAATTTAGCACTGAATGAACGATTTCTCTCAAATTGAGACACGAATGAGCGTCCCCCCTCCATTTTGGCTGTGAAAGTGATTTTACTCAATTTTAGCAACCTATTAGTGTATGCATAGATTTTAGCCGTGAAGCGACTTTGCGACAAATGACCATTTTTCCTGTGGACAATTTTTTTTTCAAGACATTTCAAGATACAAAATTATTGTTTTTTTAAAGGGCGAAATGTTCATCTTTAATTCTAAATGCCCGTTCACAAGTTCTATGTTTGTGTTGTGTGGTGTCTATGCAACTTATCAAAATGCTTCATTTTTCGAGGGAATACATTTGTTTGGTTGCATAGACTCCACACAACGCAAACATAGAGCTTGTGAACGGGCCTCAATCAGCAAGTTCGAACAAGCAAATTAACATATAGTTATGAAGAAAAAGCCAAAACACCCGTCGAAGACCCGTCTTCGACGGGTGTTTTGGCTTTTTCTTCATAACTATATCAACTGTACCCCGTCTTTCTACAACCTTTACAAGCAAATTAACGGTTTCTGATTGTAGGTGGCCTCGAACAAAAACGACATGAAGAAGGGCCAATCTGGATGTCGCGTCTGGAAAAAGGTTTGCAGCTGCGCCCGCTTGCCCTCTCCTGGATACGGCCCTGGGGGGCCCGCGTTAATTCTTGCCCTTCGAGAGGGCTAGAAACGGCCCCGTATGGGTTATTGTCATTAATTACACGTCTAGGCGTGATTGTTTGTTACCTCCGCGACGAAATGGCTTGTCCCTGTGTCACCTTTATCGGTGTTGGTTACGTCGATTTTAGAATTTTCGAATTTCACCTTTTTAACCACCCGAGGATTTGCCACTCGTAGACACCATTTTCGCGGGTTAGGTTATTTATTCCTAATGTGTCCGACAATTAATTGAATAATTGAGCTTAGATGACCCCACTAAGGACATTTATGGGATTACTCCCCTCCTCACCGCACCACCATAGTCACAACTGTGAATTCGAGGGAGTGGGCAGGCTGAAAATAAAGAAATTAATCTTTAAATTAAATATTTACTCTTCTTTACTTGTTTTGAGTTCCGAGAAAATTTGCTCCCCAGGTGGGATTCGAACCCACGGCCTCCTAGTTTCACGTCAGGTGCTCTAACCAACTGCGCTACCACGGGAGTCCACGCAAAGAGTGAATCCACCCAGGATAAATTCCATCTCGGAAATCAAACTGCACCTATCGGGTCAGTGCTTGTCATACGTAATTTATTCCTAATGTGCCGGACAATTAATTGAATAATTGAACTTAGATGACAGTTTTGAGTTCTTTACTTAGTTGTTTGAGTCCATATTTTGTGGGGCCGAGACTCACAGAACCCAATGTCATGGGTTTTGATAACAGAAGAATCTCAGCGCAGCTACACGCAATCACAACAAGTTTATTCAAAAGAAATGGAATAAGTAATATACATTCAAAAATACTTCTCCTTTTGGGGTTCTTCCTTTTTTTTCTTTTTTTTTTTGCACCCTTCCCAAACACCCTAAAAAAAAAGTTCAACCAATTATTGTCAGGAAATCTTCAAAGCTCCTTTCTTTTAACCGATTATCAAAAAAAAAGATAAGAAGATGATTAAATTTACGCCTGATATACCATAAGAATGGCCTGAGTAAATCCTCTTGCACTATTTTCCGGTTGGGGGAAAAATGGAAAAATTGGGGAGAAAACGGAGAAGGTGGATGCCGAAAAAACGAAAAGTAGGAGTGGTCCCTTGGGTAATAGGCTTGAAGACTTAAGGAAGTGAGTTCATTATAAAAAAAAAAATTGTGAAAAAGAAAAGTTGATGAACTTTTTAGAGGAAATTAGAATGGGGTTGATTAAAAAAAAAAAAAAAGTCGTTGTTAAGTTACGAGCACACAGTTTGAAAAATGATTGTAGAATAAGATAATTCGGAAACCCACTTAGCAAAATGTAATCGTGGAGAATTCCTTCTGGACGTAGCGGCGCACCACTTCCTTGGAAAGTCATTACAATAATTGGTTACCTGTTGCTTATTGAGATTAGCAACGAAGATTGCTGAACCAACTCATTTAATCCCTTTGGGCAGAAGGGGTCACCTGGCTTATAAGTTAACTCCTGTGATCATCTAATGGTTCCATCCCAGAGAGTTTGATCCTCTGAAGAAATAAATCCTTGGGCAGTATTAGATTTTCTTTAAAATTCAACTATTATACAACCTTTCAAACTAAAGTCCTTTACTTGCATCCTTGGCTCTTATAATTAACTCTCGGTTCCCGCTCTTATAATTAATTACAAGAATAATTTAAGGTCCTGTGTCTGCGTCCATTTTACTGCTCCGAGCCCGTCGTCATAATTGCATCGCCACGCAACCCTTTTGTAGCACCTTCCTTTTCAACCCTCTCCATTCTTCCCTAAACCCTGAAGCTTCAAATTCAATTATCCGTTAAATTGAATCAAATCTTAAAGTTGGGCGCGTACTCAGCATTTAATCACTTCAAAGAATAAATTTTCACCGCTTGAGCGGCGTTGAGGATATTGAAAGTCCATGCATACGCAAAACGTATTAACCGAGAAAGTCAATTAATAGCCTAAAGGTGAGTTTTCCCTTTAAACCCCGTTTCCTTTTTTTTGTTAAAGCCTAAATCGATGTGTTACAACACTTTGGGGGCAATTTCTCAAGATTAAGATATCGAAAGTCAGCAATTTAGCATTTCTCTTTCCCTCCATGCACGAGACACGTGATGGAGGGGGGTCATATGTGCAATATACAGTTATGGGGCGAGGGCGGACGCGGTCTTTTCCCTTGGCAGATGTTCATAACGTTTCGTTAAATTGAATACATTACAATACCACGCTTGAAGGATCGTCGACTCAGAAACAAGTGTGAAATTGGCAACTTTTATGGCGTCACGTCTACATACTGGGTGAAAATCTAATCTCGCACTCCTTTTGCTTTTTTCTTAAAGAGTCATTTTCTAATATTAGTCTCGCAGCGTGTAATTATTTGAACGTAAGCATAATGATTCAGTATTTACGAAATTAAGCCCTGAACTCGTTTGAGTTAATATCGATCAGGGCTTGGGTAATGGAACAGAGAATTTATAGCCGTTTGAAGTGATATTAGTTGCTTTTAATAATATGTACTTATAATCTCAGAAAATGGAGCTCAAAGACCTTGTAAACAACATTTTAACATTTCAGTTTCATCAGCGTGATCTGAACTATGCTATAAGAATCAAGTGTTGATAAGCTAATTGTACTGAAGGTGGGAAGACTGGCTTTGCGGTTCTGTTCACCTATAGGAGAAATGCATTGTGCTTGAATGTATACAACAATGCACGCTGTACTGAAACTGAGTGACACATGCCAAGGACATACCCTTCCAAGTTATTTCCCATGAGGAAATGGCTTTCAGGATGTCCCAGAGCCAGATTCTATTCGGGGGATTTCACGGGTTTGAATATTTTGTCGTCAACTTTTTTCATCTACCCCTTCCACTACTCCGTTAAAAGATTGTAATCTGGGGATTTAAGACCTTTTCCCCCCATTTTTTTTCTCAACTACTTAATATTTGATGTAAAAGCTTCCTGATTTTTCGGGTGACAACCCTGCTTGTATAAGACTCTCGTCAAATTGGCGTCCCCTTTGTTTGACAGTAATTTTATAAAGACATCAAAAAAAAAATGTTGAGGCTTTAAAGGAAAAAAAATGATCTTTCCCCTTTTTTGAATAAAAGTCATGTAACAACAATAAAACATAATAATCGCCAACAAGGAACAGCGGCTATTATAACCCAAGTTTTAAGATTCATACATCACTGGGTATTAAAGATAACTGTCCTAACTCATGGACAAGGGGTGCACGGATTGGTTGGAGGGAGTAAAAGCGGTAAAGTAATGGCCATTTAATTCTCTTTTATCTTTTTATGGCTACAAGTAAGTTGGGGAAAAGAGATATTGCGCGGGGACTTTTCGACGAGAAAGTAATAGGCTTAAGAGTAATTAAGCAATTAACTCGGAGGATCCCCTTGACACCCCCTCCCCACTCTTACCATCACACTGGTCTTGAAGTCATAACTCGGTTGGGTGTAACTCGGTGGGTTAGAAGGATTTAGTTTTTTCAACTGCTACAAACTTTTAAGACGAGCAGCTGAAGAAGTATTGATAAAAAAAGATTGAACGTAAAAAGAAAAAAGCTTCAGCCAAGATATGCAATTGACCGCACAACTCATAATGGAGAGGAAAGAATAACAGCGGTGAACGCCGCAAACAGGAAATTCATGTCATCACGGTGTAGGGTCGTACAGAACTCGTTCAATTTAAGAGATTTTGTGTGAGCTGTTAACAGAAATATCTTGAGGACCAATCTGCATGGTGAACTTAGTAAGTCAGGAAAGTTTTCACTATTCGCGCCGTTCTTTTATCCTACGGAGTGTCCCACGGCTTATTCCGTGCTTCGTGTGAGCGTTAACAGCGAGATTATATTAGTGACAATACGTTATAAGTGCGTGGTATAAATGTAACGGAGTACGGGGGGGGGGGAGAGAAACGGAGTACACGAGTCTACCGTCAGCCCTTGAGCCATGAGTGGTCGTGGCTGGCTATAGGCCCTTTCGAAAAGCTCTTTTCCAAAAAAACCCCTTGGAGCCCTTGGAGGCTACTTCGCGGCTGAAATTGACAATAAGCGCTAATTCACGGCTTACGGATACAATTTCACGGCTAAAATGAAGAAAATGTGCTTATTTGCGGTTTCTAGGAAACGCCCCGAAACTTTCCATTTTGAGAAAATTGCGGGTATATTTTGCTGAAGGCTATTCTTCAGGCTTTTGGCGATGCAGGAGTAGGGGGGACACCTCCGGTTCCACGTTCACTACGAACATGTCCTGAAACTTGCAATTCCTCGCTATTTCGTGGATATTCAAATTTTACGGACATTCAGCTTCAATTGTTGCAATATCGCGGCTATTCATCAGACTTTACACTGACGGGGCTAACTAGCCCCTAGCTGTGAGTAGATGGCAAGGGGGTGCGACCGGGCCTACCGACGAAAGGCCTCAAAGGTTGCAATTTCATTGAAATTAGGAGCCGAAACTTGCAATTTTACGGATATTTAGCCTCGAGAGTCGCGATGCCACGGCTATTTGGCTTTGAAATTTTGTTTGTTGACTAACGCTATTCAGCTGCTATTTATTCATTCTAATTAAAATTGTCATTGGCCATGTTGTCGTGGAGTTATTCAGACGTCCGGGTGATACAGTTGTTGTCTCTCCACAAAAAGTTGTTTTTATTTATTTATTGGTCGAATCGATTTTCAGCCTGTCTAGGCCATCATCAGGACCACTTTCTACTTTCTAGAGTAGAAAGTTAACGAGTGTGAACGACACACGAAAACTTATTTTGAATAATGGTCCTGATGATGGCCTAGAAAGGCTGAAAATCGATTCAACCAATAAATAAAAACAACTTGGGGAGAGACAACAACTTCATCATCTAGTTCGTTATCATTATCATTCTAGTCTCGACTCTTTGGCCATCACTTTCAATTTTTCTGGCTAATTGGCTCCTAAACTGGCAATTTCACGCCTATTTAGCCATAAATCTTAGTAAAGTGTGACTATATTTTCCGCATTGGAACTTGTGATTTCGCTGTCACGAGGTTCAGAGGCTGAATAATAATAATCACTTTGAGCTGTAGGTACGAGGGATGCATAATTTGAATTATTTGGCAAACCATAAGACAATCGGGGGGGGGGGGGGTAATTTTTGTGGAATTGGCTATTTTCTTCAATCCCTGTAAGTTTCACTAACAAAAAAGCACTTTGCACCGTCAGTTACAGGCAAACCAAACTGGCCCTGCCAGGGTAAAATTTACAGCAGTTTTTTTTTTTTTTTTTGTTTGTTTTGAAAGTCGGTCTAGGGGGCAAAATTGTCAGTTTATTGGGGAAAAAATCAGACAGATTCAAACGAAAAATGTTAATTTCCGCTGAAGAAAGTCTGTTTCCCGATCAAAATTCCAATATTTCGTTGTTTTTAAATGACAAACTGTCAATTTTGAAGGGGTAAATTGACGGTTTCCGCAAGTTCTAGTTAGTTTCAAGAAGCACCATGAACAAAGACGGCTTGGCAACTGGGCAGCAACCTATCCATGACCACGTCCTTGGGGGGTTTTGTCTGGTTTTGGTAATAAGAAAATGCAGAATAGAAGGTTACAACGACAAAGGTTACAACGACAGCTCCCCAGTAGAGATGGTTCAGCATCCTGGGGTGCATTGACGTTTTCCATGACGAGTGCTGCGAGTTCACAAAAGTCACGAATTAATGTTTTTGGGGTTAAAGGACCAGTTTTTTTTATGCGAATCATTAGACCGATCAAACTGCCTAGATGTGAGTGGGTCCAACCAACGAAATTGTTTTTTTTGGGCGGCCCAATCTCGCAAAATCAGTTTCGAATGGGCCAATCTTGCGACATTTCGTTTTTGAATTAAGACAGAGCCGCGAAATTGCGGGTGAGCAAAAGTGAGCCAATATCCTGGAAGATTGTGAAGTCGGTGGGTGTGAAATCCGCGGAGTTGGTTTTGTTGAGGTGCATACCACCGTGAAATTGGTTTCTGACGTGTCACAACCACCAAATTTGGTTTGGTGGGTTAGGAAAATGGCCAAACCGACTTAATTAATTTATTTAAGCGTCAAATACACGTAATGGACGTTTGAAAGGGAAACATTCGCAGATTCTAACCGAGACTTTCAAGAAGACTGTGGTTCAGTCTCCGTGGTAACAAAGAATCACTCCTGACTGTGTAATATGATCGTGGGGGGGGGGGACTTCGCCACCGCCCTACTAGAGAACCGGCTACTCAACCCAGAAACTGCAATTTTAACCTTAAAATTTTGATTTTTCTATAAAAACTGGTTGTTCAGATCTCCGCACAGGAATTTATCATCTAAAAACACAGCAAAGAAATCATCGAAACTCAATGTGGTTTCAAAGGATCGTATACTTTACTGTCGAAAACTGACATCTCTGCTCTGCTAATTGTACCCCCATTACTCCTTGCCTCTTGTTTTGTTCAAAAATTTGACAATTTAGCCTCAAATAGCTCGAAACATAGCAACAAACCATGATTGAACGATTCCCATACAAAAAGCTTACAATTCGGCCTGGAAATAGTCAAATTAGTCCTCAAATCTAAATTTTCTTGCCAATTATTTAATAAAATCTTGCAATTCATCACAAAATCCGGATTTTTTGGCCAAAAATTGACAATACCATACGAACATCGTGCGCCGAATTCACTCGGTTCGTGAGATTAAACGGAACTCTAGATTGGAAGCTTTTCCAAAATTTAATTGACTGATACTGCGTGTGTACGTAAAGGGGCAATCCGCCGCGGTGAATGCTATAAAATTTAAACGGATTTTCGATCAGACGAAAATAGTGCCTCTTTGGCGCAATGTCTTTACAAAACTGTCGAATGGGAAAGCAGCACCAGCGTGGACAGAAAGCAGAATGCGAGGAGGCATGCGACCGTTGACAGTAGATGCACAAGGCGTAAGGAGTGCCGAATCGGTCGGGAATTTTGGTCTGCAGCTCTTTAGTATTGTGAAATTTGGTTAACTAACTCGATTGGCATCCTTTTTCACCATAAAAATGAGTGCAATATAATATTTAAAATATTAAATTTTAATGTACGGGCAGGGATTAGCTCATCCCCTGTGAAAATTTCGTTGACAAGGTTTGGGTCGATTTCGTCTTGAAGGAGGGCTTTACTCCCACTGATTTATTTTTACGGCAAATGATAGTATTCGTTTGTATCTCTCTACTACAGCACGAAGGTGCACATTGTGTACCTTTGTCGACCATTCTTTTTTCAACTGCAAGGTTATAATGAGCGGCAATAAAAAAATAGTAATGCGATTGGAAAGAAACCGCTTCCAGTTGTTAGTATTGTCGCTTAAACTTCGAAGGTTAGTAGGCGATACATGCGTAGAGTTGTAGCCGTAGGAGCCTACGTCGTCAGTCTTCCCTCGTTGGGGTGCGTCGAAAACGAACCAGTTTCGGCTGCTCGGCTGAAACTCAATTGTACGCTGAAGATGGTGAGCAGCCGAAACCGGGTCGTTTTCGACGCACCTCAACGAGGGAGGGCTGACGACGTAGGCTGCTATGGCTACAACTCTATGCATGCTTAGCTTCCAGTATTGTTAAAAACAATACTGGAAAGAAATAGATTATTCAACTTTAATATGATTTCAGGCATTAATCGGATTTTCAATCCATCCGTCATCACTTTGATCAATCTGGCGGATTATTTCATTGCCGGATTCTTGGGCTTGATAAACTTTTTAGGTGGGGCATGCGGAGTAAGTGAGATATAACTCGAAAAGATAGAATGGAACTAGTCGGCGAAACAAACCTCGTCGAAGCTTTGGATTTCTCGCACTCTTGTCCGTTATCTCATAGGCCAGTGGTTTTCTTTTTAGCCTTTTTCGAACTGAAGCTCTTGAAGTTTCAATGCCTGAGAGTGCAAAATTATTTATTCTTGTATGAATTCTACAGTCATCAGACTCAGACGGCATTACCGGTTTCAGGCCTTGTGGTTTGGACATCAAATTTTGAAGGTAGAACTCCTGGCTTTTTCCTCAACCGTGAAGTACCTCCCATCATACGGAAAAACATTAGGTTTTCGAAGTCCTCTTCCATCTATAAGAATAATAAAATAACAGCGCGTTAATACAGCGTCCACTATTGTTGATCACATATCTCCTTGTTTTTTCTATCAGCCCATTTTGGTTCGTGCAGGCTTTTCTAGTTTAAAAACAAAGAATAATGCTCAATGACAAACGAAAGGCTCTTTAAGTTATTACGAGTATTGACAATCGCCATGTTTGGCCCCATGATAAAATATATTCGCTATCACTCATTTATAGTTTTCTTTGAGGGCAGTTTTAATACGCTATCAGCCAACCACAAGCCCTCCGAAGGACCAGATATGGTGGGTGTCAGAACCTGTATGCAATTATAGGTTTCCTATCTCAGACAGCAAAAAAAAAAAAAAATGTACCTATGTTGTGAGTTTTTATTGAAGCATCATTTATTGTCAAACAGGAAATGAACATAACACAGAATACTTACATCAAAATGGTCTTCACAGCAGTACAATGTTGATTTCATGGCTGACGATACTAGAGAACCTTTAAAACACAGGTACTGCAACACGGATTTCGGCGCCATATTTGGTCCCTCAGTCGTTAGGGTAAACACAATATCATGAATGAAAAAATTGTCATCGTAACAGCGAACAAATGCGGAACGCGGTCGAAATAAATAAAAATATCCTACTTGTCAATGAGATCAGGTGATAATTATAATCATATGAGGGACCAAGTATGGCGCTGATTTGCGTGTTGCAGTACTCGTGTTTTATAGTGCCTTAACGATACCACCAATCCAATTTCTTCGAACCACACTTTCCTAATTGATTGCTCTTTAGGTATATTAACAAATATTTTATTAGGCGTGATCACAGTTGAACTTGTACATAGGGGCACAATACACTATTTATAGGGCGATGATGACGACATAGTCAATGGCCAAGTTAAATAGACTTATTTCACTTTTTCAATCACTATCAAAACAAAACAAAAACTTACAACTTGACTCAGTGTAGTGTATGAACTACTGTAGTAGGACTCAATCTGAACTATTACGTTACAAATGTTATTGACAAGAGCGGAAGGGTAAAAAATGTCCTGGAGGGAAAACGGGAATTACGAATTTGACTACTTTCAAACATTTTGAAATGATTTGGTTTTATTGAAAAATGAATCGTAATAAAGACATCTCAAGAAATTGGTTTTTTGATTATTCGACCTCATCATTTATGGCCGACCTCGCGACATTTTTAAATTAATTATTAGGGGATGACCCTGGCTCGGACAATTATTGGGGTCACTATCCCCCCTCACCGCACAACCATAGTCACACCAGTGAATTCGAGGGGGTGGGGGGCTTAAATAAAGAAATACATACCATTTATTACTTGTTTTGAGTTCCAAGAAAAAATTCCTCCCCAGGTGGGGTTCGAACCCACGACCTCCTGGTTTCGCGGCAGGTGCTCTAACAACTGAGCTACCCAGGAGTCCACACAAGAGCGGATCCACCAGAGAGAAACCCCCTCTTGGAACTCAAATGCACCTAACATGCACCAGTGCATGTCACACGTCATTTCTTTAATTAAGAAATTAAACTTTAAATAAAATACTTTCGATTTTGCTACTTGTTTTGAGATCCGAGAAAAAAAGTTCAAGGCTAGTCTGATCAAAAATCCGCATTGATTTTCGGACTCCCCGTGGTGACAAACCCAGAGATACGCGATTTCGTCAATTTTCCAGTTTTAACCATAATCGCCAAAAACGGGTATGTCTAGGTGGGCGTATGTTTTGGTCAATTTTCTCAATGTGTTTCGATCAGAGCCAAATGCTCAGGTCCCCCCAGACGGCGCGACGCCCCGATCGTCGACTATCGCCCCGACCCTCGATACCCTGCAGACGTAGAGGTTGTATAGCCTCTCAAAATGGCCTGAAATGAGCGTTTTTTGATCCATTTTTAAAGTTTCCCAATTTGCGTTTTATAAGTCCCTCAGACCATGAAGGATTGAGAATTACAGGCAGTTTTGGTCAAAACGCCCGCTTGTTGTATTTAATAAGCCAACACGGAGCACCATGAAACGTTGGTATTGAGCAAGGGCCAACCTTGCGACATTTTGTATTTGAAAATAGCCAATCTAGCGAATTCTGGTGTTTTTGGCCCAAGGGGTGGAGGGGGGCTCGAGCGTTCCAGCTGAATTTATTTTTTTTTCTTTCAGAGCCAGTCTCTTGATTTTGGTTTCTAATTAGCCAAACCCGAAAAATTTCAACTATGAAGAAGCCGGACGAACCAAATTGGCTTTTTGAGAGGTCTCATCCACATTAATTGTCTTTCAAATGAGGCCCAAGAATTTTGATTTTCAGCATGCGATATCTGTGCCGCGTACGCCTTTTTAAGGAGTCAACCCCGCTAAACATTTGGTTTTTCTGTCGAGCAAGAATCGCGAAATTTGGTTTTTGAAGGAGCCAACTGAAATAATTGTTTTTTTCAAGGAGCCTGAGGCAAAATTTGTTCTCGAATAGGTCAAAACCCGCAAAATTTGGTACCATAATGTCAAATTTACGAGATTTGTATTCCGGAAGAGCACCACGCACGGACTTACATTTTTGACGGTCCCAAGCCAATTAGATTGCTGTTATTGAATGAGTCAACCCCGTGAGATTGGACTTTTGTATACACATTATGCTTCGAGATCCGGTCCTGTAAAATTTGGGTTTTACTTTCATGTTCTCGTAGGGAAGGAAGTTTTTTCGGGGTCAATCCAGAGTGATTGGATTTTTAAACCCGCTAAATGTTGTTTCGAGAGGAGTGAGATTCGTAAAATTTCTCAACGAACACCCCGAGCATAATTTTATTTTCAATTGGTAAAAATGGGTAAAGTTGGCTTTTTTGGAGAGCTAACCCCACGAATTTTTGTAAACTGGTAAACCAGGGGGCTTATTCTCTAACTCCGAAGCAATAACTTTTTCGAAGTCATATGTTTATTTTATTGATTTTCTTCAAACAAATGAATGAAATAAACACATGGCTGGCGAAAAAAATATTGCTTGTTGTTAGAGAATAGGCCCCCAGTAGCCATTGGCGGATCTACACCTTAATGAGGTCCCTTTCCCTTAGTCTCTGAACGAATAAAGAGTGTATTTTTTACGTAGCTTCCAATTATGGTTTTTTTATCCGCAAATTAGCTCTTTTTCGCAAACTTCGCCGTGAATAAGCACTTTTCCTCAATGAATGAATTGAGTGAATCACCGGTTTTTCTAAATTTCATCGATGATTTGTGACTGTAAGTGAATTCTGAATTTTCTCCTTCATAACTTAACAATAAAAAAATATTGGTTCACCTAAATTTTCTTCTTTTTCGATTTAAAAAAACAAAACATGGCTCAAACAGGTAAATCTAAATGCGCAGAGCAAATTGTCGTAAATGTATTGTTCATATACGTATTGAGTCACCTTGAGTCACCTATTTTTAAAGTAATTCTGTTTTGCTATAGAAACCAGCGTAGGCGAGCCGTGTAAAGCCAGAAAATAACCTTTTGTATCCTATTCATGCACAGTAGCTACTAGAGCTTCAATGGTTACTTCATTCGCACTTACACAGGTTCCCCTTCATGTCTCTATGTACTTCTCACGCTTTATACAAAACTAGTTTTTTCAATAGTGTTGTTTGCTGTTTTTGCAAAGTTCGGCGTGGAAAAAAAAAATACATCGCAATAAGGGTCACTGAATTGAATTGCCCTTCGCCGAGATGAATATCACAGGGAATCGTGGTGGTGAGGGGCTTACATGCGAAGCTTGTATGCGTATAGTTGTCGTACGACGCGATGGGAGGGTCGCCTTCGGGTTTTTGCAACACAAAAAATCTTGAGGTGTGGTGATGTGTATGACCAGATGGCTGAGAAAAAAAGGAGGAGGAGAAGTTTCAATGGTCAATAAAAGCAGATGCGTCTCTTTCACGGACCCACTTGTGGATCTCTTTGGGTCACCTCGTGTTGCTTTCTTCTTATTCTGAAAACATCGTTTTGCATAATATTATAAACAGTAATATATTGCAATTTTGATCTATTCAACCTTAATAGGGTGATAGGATGAGGGGGTTGAACATTGGCACTGACTTCTGTTTACGATGACCGCACTGTTAATGCAACTCTGTCATTTATACGAGGGGGTTATAGGCTTTCCTGAGCACCATAACTTCCCCGAGGGAAACCAAAAACCCCGGTATGCGTCTCCACCCACAGCCACTCAACTTGTTTAAATATTCATTACACGGAAGGGATATTGGATTGAAGGGCAACCCCCAGTGCAATCGGGTGTTCATTAGCTGTCATTACGTAGGTTCAAACAATAAACTCTCATTGAAATGAGGGACTGTTTCGGGATCAAGGGTGTTTCGAAGGCCAAAAGTGAAGTTTATTTTATTTTGATGTCGACATAAAGTGTAATTTACTGCTGCAATTACAGAGTTTTATTTTTTTGCTCCCTAGTCCTCTTTATTATTAATTATAAAACTGTAGAACAAATAAAGCAATAAAAAGAGACAGTCCTACTCCCGGGTTTCCTCCGTGTATAATACAGCCATCGAAAGAACGAAAGAGACTACCGTCTTCCCTTCGCAAAATAACTTGGTCAAGTAATAATAGGCTCGTATCTTGAGCAGTACATTTTATTTTTATTTGTTAAGAGGGAGGCTTCCTTGTTCGAACGACCCTCAACTACATAATGCAAACAGTCAGTCCATTAAGACGATGGTGAAGCGGGGTTCCAGGGGTTCAATGGATGTATATCAATGTATATTTGTTTTATGGAAAGAATCCAACTTTTCTGGTTCAAGTTTGGAGTACAACTTGAAACAAAGAAAGCATTCAGAGTTTTTCTTGTTGTGGCTCGGAACAATAAACGAATAAATAATAATTAAGAATTTTTAAAACTTCGCAATTCAAAAGAAAGTCATAAATACAAAGCTTGGGGGCTTTTCAAAGCTTGAAACTTTCCAAAATTAATTAATACCCTTCCGTTAATTATCAAACCGTTGAAATGTGAGTATTGAAATTCAGGGACTCCGAAACCAAAGAAGAGAGGGGAGATTGAAGCCCAGTGACCGAACTTTAACAACGCAACTCTCCTACAGGAGCTTTTGGGACAAAAGAGGTTTGATTATAATTGGTAGCCGGGGATACTTACGGACGGGCGAAGTGCTTCTCAGCGCAGGTTTGAATTTAATTCCATTTAGTTAGGTTGTGAAGCTGAAGTTGAAGCTCTCTTTAAGTGGCTTATCCCTCTGGACTTCTCTTATGGGAAGGGTATAAAAAGGCCAGGGTGAGAGATGGGTTTGAGGGGGAAGAGGAAAGGGTCGAGAGCTTCTAGAAGCTTAAGCTCCATTTCACCGGAGTTATGTAAAGGCCTTGAAAAGAGCCACCTGACAGAGCTTTTGGCTTTTAACTTCTTATTTTATCTGAGGAACTAACTGAGCTGAAAAGGTTTAGCGAAGCGGTGAATTGGAAAAACTCAATTTCGGCTGTTTATTAAAAACTAAGAATAGAAGTCGAAAAAAAACTAGTAACAAACAACTCATAAAAAGTATCCTTAGCTTGGATTTAATTTGGTTAACAAAATGAAGTAGATTGCAGTTGGCTCCCAGTGGAATCACCCCCTACCTCCTCTTCATCGTGCTTATCTAATTCCAAAGCAGAAATTTCTCAGGTTTGTCTGTGCTTCGCTGAGTCCCTCCGCCCCAAACGCAAGATCCACGAAAGCCTCGTTTCCAAGAAATGAAATTGCTTCCAAGTGGAAAAGAAGCCCTGGGTTTGCAGCGAAAGCCTTTCCCAGTTCCTTAACGCTAATTCCCACAGCTATTTACTTGACTACCACCCTTCCCCCCGTCCACTTCCAAAACCCATAGGGCTCTGCTGATTGAACTTGGATTAAACAAGGAGGAGCCTCAATCTCTCGAGATCGGAGAGAGAAGAGGCAGAAGGCTCTCACCCTCCACAACCCTCCCCCCGTTCAATCACTTCCTCACTCCGTCATTCTCGTTCAGTCGTTTTTTAGAATAAAGTTTCAAGTTCCCTTCTTTCTTCCCCCATTCCATTCAAGCGAAACCACTGACAACTGTCGCTCTCAATCAGCCGAATGCTGATTATATGCCAGTTTCAGATTACCAAGGCGTTTTCAATTCGAACGGCTAATTAATCATGTCTCGAAGTGAAAGGATAATCAAATGCAAACAGCGAAAGTTGCAACAATATAGAGCTCTCATTCAACTTCCGTTAATTCACGTTTTAAACTAGTAAAAAAAAAAGCTACAAAAACAACTTTATGGCAAGGGGAAGGGTTGAGGTCCAACAAGAAGCGTGTAAAGACTCGAAAATGTTACCCACGTTGCCAGGTGCACTCCCACACAGGTGCAACGATGCAAGTGTTTCAAGAGACGCTTCTATCAATACAACCCGCCAACTGCCTCAATTTGAAACGCACCTTTCATTGCAGACCTCCAGGCAATACTAACAGCTAGCCCGGAAACAATAAATTGGTAATTGGTTGTGGCCGTTTTAAAGTGTTTCAAACTTTCAGGTAGGTACTAAGCACTTGTATCATGATCTCTTTCACTATAGAAAAAGTGACTTACGTGTTCTTTTGACAATGCACTGGGGTTTTGTCACAAGACAGGCCTTATAGGATTGAACCTGTTAAATGATTTTTCGGCTAAGTAAACTCTCAATCTCTCTTTCAGAAAGTGACAGCTTGGTCTCGAGATTGTGAAGCGCGTGGCCCAACAGAAATTTCGGCCATAAAAGCATGAGATCGTGAATGGTCGGTTTTGCCATTTGCAGAGCACATAGTCCGTTTGAGGATTTTAGAGGTGGGTACCGTCAGATTAGCCATTTCAACAGTGGGTAGAGCCATTTTCAGGGCGTACATTGCGAGTAAGGTCATTTCTAGAGCGTGGTTAGTCAGCTTGACTATTTTCAGGGGGCGAACTGTTACACTGTTAGTTTCAATCACCTTTAGTGTGCGAATGGCTGGAGACATTTAAGGTTCAGATCGTCAGTTGGCCATTCCCACGAACCCAAACCCCTCTGTTCCGCCTTAGTGATAGCTCGGCTCAACAGTGAGTTCCCCGGTGATTTTGGCGGGCCATATACGTTTCAAGAATTCCCTAGGTTTAGTATTAAAGTAGGCCGAAGTATCAGTTTTAGGGTCGCTTATTCTGGTTCTGAAGCAAACACTGAGCTAACTGAGTTACTAAGGCACACAACCCGTCCCTCCCCTTATGAATTGGGCCAACAATGGTGGATTAATCCACATGATGTACTGCGTTCACCCCGGGTAGGCCGCATTTTTGAAATCATTTCGTTCTACAATACCAATGCATGAGCATGAGTTTTTGGGACCCAAAACTGGACATTCCAGCCGTCAAGGCAGAAAAAAGTAAGCTCCAGGAATCGCGTGGCTATTCAAACAGCTCAATGGAGTATAAGCTGGCTCCAAGACAACTCACAGTTCAAAGTGATATTCGTGAGAAATGGCCAATTCAGGGGAACATTGGAAGGACACGCCATCGCCACGTCGAGGGAAAAATTTACGAGAAATGCAACAATGAAGGAAAAAATTGATAGGAAATACCCCATAGTGAAGTGAAATTTGCGCAAAACTCGCTCTTATTTCGCATATTTGGCTCTTTAAGAAATCACTATCGCGGATTTGGCCCTTTAGAAAATAGCAACCCAAATTTTGTGAATTACTGCTCTCATAACCAAACTGCACGGATTTTACTCCCTAAAAAATGAAAATTCCGTGGCTGCAGCTCCTTGTAAAAACAAAATTTCGCGGGATTGGCCCATTAAAAACCAATTTAGCTGGGCTATGGCTTGCACTTGAAACCCATTTCAAATCTCTCCCGGCCTCAAAAACAAAGATTTGCGCAGTTGACCCGTTCAAAGAGCAAGTGGGCGGTTCTGGCTCATTTTAAAGAAAAATTTCAAGGTCTAGGCTTTTTTAAAAACAAAATTTCGCAGGGTTGGGACATTCAATACAACAATTTTGCGGAGCTCTCTCACCTGAAAATGTGATTTTCTGGGTTTTGCTGCACGAAACACCAAATATCACGCTCCTGATCTATTCAAAAAGCAATTATTCGTAAAAAATGTTCACCCAAAACCACCAACTTCTTGGAGCTGACAACCTAAAAAACCAATATTTTGAGAAGTTGGCAAAAAAAAAAAAACAGTTTCGCGGCTTTGGCTGATACAAAAACATAATTTCACGCTATTGACCGATTCATAAATTCAATTGGCTCTATTTTAAGAAACAATTTCAGGGGTCTAACTCATTTCGAAAACAATACTGTGCAGGGTTGGCCCATTCGAAACCAATTTAGTGAGATTGGCTCACCCATGACGTCGTGGGTTTGGGCCACTCTAAAAACCAATTTGGCAAGTTAGTAGCCTTTCAAAAAGGAAATTTCTTGGCGTTGGCTCATTCAAACCCAATTTTGAAGAGTTGACTCCCTGAAAAAAGTATAATTTCGCGGGGTTAGCTCTTTAAAAATCGAAAGCCCTACTGCTGACCCATTCAGAGGGCAATTTATTGGAGTTGGCTTACTAAAAAACTAATTTCATGGGAGTGGCTCACGCACAAAAAAAGTAAATTTCGCGGGATGAGCTGCATTTAAAACAATATTTCGCTCTTTTGACCCTTTCAAGAAGCAAATTTCTGGGGAATGGCTCATTCTTTGGGTTGACTCATTGGACAAATCATTGTCGTGGATTTACCTCTTTCAAATCGAATGTTTCTGGAAATGGGAGGTCATAAAGCTACGTTATTACGGATTCGATGAGCGCACGTTTGGGTTGCTGAGCGCATACTTGACCGGTTGGTTGCAGTCTGTGTCCTTTGGCGGCACCAAATCTGAGCTTTCAGCTTTCTCGAGCGGTTGACCTCGGAGTGCGGCAGATGGGGTCCATCCTGGGTCCGTTACTATTCCTTACCTGCGTCAATGACCTTTATCTTGTCTTCTCGTCCCTATTTCCTTCTGAAGTTTCCCTTTATGCCGATGGTATGGCCGTTCTATGCAGAGGTGGAACTGAGGTCGACCTAGTGGACAAGCTGGGTGTGACTTCCTCATTGGTCCGGCCATGGTGTGTAGCGAATCGACTCGTGCTTAATGAGGATAAAAAGCAGGACGTATTTGTTGATCTGCGGTCGCCAGACCGTGTCATCACGTTCCTCGTGGTTACTATCGGTCTTCTTTCTTGGGACCAACAGATTGACAAGCTCTCCGTCCACCAATCGAGGGTTGTTTTTGTTCTCCATCGTTTGAGTGGTTTGGTTACTACGCGCTTTTTGACTCCCGCATGTCATACGCCATTGATGTCTGCGCTACGCGTCCTCTGGGGGTTACCACCTCGCCAGTCGTGTCGTGAGTGGTTCAGTCGCCCCGTCACCTTCAAAATGTATTATGGGTTGTTCATCATGAACTCCTCAATGTCATGGCATGCCTCCGACTTGTCAATAAGTTGTGTACGCCTTGCGACTACTGCACGAGTCAACTCGGCTTGCTTGGGCTTAAGGTTATGCGCTGCCACCCGCACTCAAGGAGTCCAGTGTACCTCTTCCAAGTTTTAAACCTCAGCTCCGCGAGAGCTCATCCAAGTAGCTGCCCCCAACTCCGTGGACGAGTTCATTCGTTTCCTGGAGCCCTAATCTGGGAAATAAAAGTGTAGAAGCTAGCAAGTGCAGATTCAGTCGAATAGAAAGACATAAGCGATTTCAGCCTCTGAATCACTCCAACATACCGACATGTGCCTGTATTTCATTAAAAAAACAACAAAAAATCACCAAAACTCCAGAGCATTCGAGCGATAAACTCTAGCTCTAGCTCTTTTTAAAATAAATTTCAATTGATTATTTTAACTCAATTGATTATAAAATCAATTCAATGTACAACAACCAATTTGGCTCTTTAGAAACGTTCAATAACCAAAGTCTGGAAACTCGCTTTATCGATTTCATGAATTTAGATCTTTCTAAAATCAATTTTGCAAGTTTGGTTAGTTATAAAGACATATTTTTTACCTCGTTTAAAAACTAAATTTCGTGATTTTGGCCCTTTCAACCTCCAATTTAGGCGCTCTTCCATAATAACATGTCGTGGTATGGATCCTTCGAAACCCAATTTCAAGGATTTCTGCAATTACAAACCCCAGTTTCGTGTATTTACAAAATTATTTCAAAAACCAAATATCGTGGCTCTCGCTCTTTCAACGAAAAATTCCGCAGGTTTTTGGGTAATTCGAAAAACCGAAGTGCCTTTTTTATTAACCAAATTCGTGGATTTGGCTCGTTCAAAAACCAAATTACGTCTTTTCGGCATTAAAAAACGCACTGAATATTTCAAATATTCCAAAAACTCAATAGTTCGCGTCCATGCAGGGTGTAAAACCAATTGAACCTCACAACGATTGTCTATTTTTTTGCCAGCTCACTCCGTTACTAAACGTGGAATCGACGTAAAAGAAGAAAAAACGTTAACCACAGACCTTTCATGAAATATTCACTCAATACCCCTCAACAGTTTCTCATGTTAAGTTCATTTATTATTCACGTTGCTTTCCCCTCTTTCCCCTTTCAACCTGGTCGTTTTCTCCTTTCTTTCCCTCAAGTTGTCCGAAAATGACAGACCATACGTTGGAGGATCTTTTAGGGATCGAACCTTCCCCTGCTCTTCAAGTGCTCGTATTTTTTGTTTGAGTGCATTAGATCCTATGCGTATACTTTCCGAAGAAAATGGATAATTTAAAATTTAAGGATATAAAATTATTGATGTTTTATTTATTCATTTGATGAAAAGTAAGGGATGGAAGAATGAAAAAGATGGGATCCGATGTACGAGAAGTATATAAGCCAAGCGTGCTTGCTTTTCAGGGAAGTATTATACCCACTTCGCGATCTCCGCTCTTCACTTCACCCAAAGCCTCTTCCATCACGAGTTTCAGTTACCCGACTGGAAAAACGATGCTGAAACTTTCCGAACAACTTAAGGAAAAAAGAGAGGGGGATGCAGGGGAGACGAGATGGTTGTTAAATCGTACACTCAAGCGACGGGAGAGAAAAAAAAACTCATTAAAATAATATGCTACATGAAGCCTCAAGACGAATAAGTTCATCTTTAAGTCAAAATGGTGAGTTGGAAACGCGTCGTGATGGTTTCAAGCCTACCTTTTTTCCAGAGTCCTACCACCGACCGAGTCCCCACCCCACGTTTCTGTTTTTCCAGTTTTAAAGGGTCCTCCCGAAAATTTCTTGGGACGTGTGTACCTACGAGCTCAGAACGTAAAATGAAGTGTTGAGTAAATAATTGAGGGATGATGACAGTGTAAGAGGGTGGTGAAGGGTGAACGCGGAATGATTGGATAAGATGGTATAGGCAAGAGAAACTCCCTTTAATTATTGTTGATAGGAAAGGTGGATGAACGGGGGGGGGGAAGAGGGGCAGATGGTCACTTGCCTTGGGCAAATATTTGGTCAATCTTATACCCCTCCTCAAAACGAAAGGAAGAGGTATGAGTGGTGGTGGGAGGGTGTTGACCGCACCAGGACTTGGGCATTAATTGGATTTGTCCCAAGGAGGTTTTCGCTCGTCATCTCATTGTAATCTAACACTCCCAAGCCTTCTCTCCAAACTCTAATTTTTTAGGGGGGTAGAAACCCCTAAAACCCCAGCTATTCGGCATATGATGGGATGAGAAAACGGTAAATAATTCACGTATTGATCTGCCTTGAAACCAGCGTATCTAAATCTAATAAACTGCAGAGTTTCACACTTTACTGCACCTCCCCTCCCGTACTACGTTATCGAAAAGCCACTAATTTAAAAACTAATTGACTCAGAACAACTGGATACAACCTATGGTTTTGAGGTAATCCCCCCCCCCCATGTTCCTCTCACCACTGTTACGATCGAAACAGGGGCAGCTCTGCTTTATGTCAAATGAGGGATTTAACTGATCGCAAAAATGAGTTAAGTTGTTCAAAAGGCTAGCGGTTGGTGGTGGGTAAGCTGTAAAACTAAGCCTCCGTCGTAAAATAAATTCCTACTTTGCGAGGTGATAGCAAAATCTGGAGGGGAGGCAGGCGACACACAGACAAAAGGGACGCTCTGGGCTTTAGGAAAATAGGCGGTGTGTAGCGTGCGGCGAGGGGTTGGAAGCTTATCTCACAAACTTGCTTCTGTCTTTGCATGCTAATCTATTCGGCGATAACCCTTGGCGTTTTATTTAGAAATAACGTTCTTTCTTAGCCACTGGGACTAAAATTATTCGCAATTTCCATTTTCCTAGAAAATATAAATTACGAACGTTAACGTACTATATTTGTATTCAAAAGGCCTAAAGAATGTGAATTCATGTTGAGAAAATGGACCCAACATACATCGAAAAGTGGGCCGGAATTCTGAAAAGATCCAACTCCAATTCTTTTTTTCCTCCCCCTTTCAAGTGGTCATGAAACGAGAGAAAGACGACGGAATTCAAGTATGAACGTACAATTCGAGTGGCTTGTTAAAAAAGAGAAAAATCGTGCAGGTCGAACTTCTCTATACACTCTCTCATGGGACGCGAATTGGGTTGAGGAACTTCGGGGAACGCACAATTATTATTACTGGCCAAGCACTTGACCACGTGAGGGGCACACAATTGCTTCTGAACAATTAAATTTAGAACCACTTATTGCTTTTCTTATTTCTTTGGATGGTTATGAGAGCAGGGTGATTTCTTTAGAAGGGACTAGAGTTAGTTTCGTTGAAAATCAAGAGCTTCGAGGAAGGGAAGAGGGACTTTTGCACCCTAAAAAAAACTGTCATAATTCAAATCTATCCAATAGCGAATGTGGCGTGGCTCGAAGTAGAAAAAAAACGACGCCTTTATCATGCGACACAATCATCAACCACCCTGATGTTGAATGACAACGTGCAAGTGTGGAGGAGAGACGCAATGCAGTCGTGCGTTATTTTCTTCACGTAAGATATCCCCTCCCATCATCTTTTTTCAATCTCAGTTCACATTCAATGCCATTTGTCTTTCCCAAACGTACAAAAAGGGAGAAGAGCGGTGAAGGGATGGTGCGGTGGAGGAGTGGTGGGGCTATAGGGGGGCTAACACGGGGAGTTTGATTGTTCTCTCTCACCTGTTGAGAAATATGATTGTAGGAAATGACATGTCAGTTCTTTATAGTTTTTTAATGGATATCCCTTGTCGAAAAGATTTGTGCATTAAAAGCTTGTTCAGGACACAATTATACGGACTTGAGTTGTACGGGACTTCGAGTCGTAGCAGTTGAACCGGGGTGGGCAGGGGGACGAGCCACCACATTTAAAGGGTATGCCCCTTGAAACCCCCAATTTTCGTGATTTTGACTCTATCATAAAACCGAATTTAGTGGGTTTGGCTCTTTCTGAAATTAGTTTCGCAGGTTGGGCTAATTCGAAAAATCAATTGAGAACTTCCCGAAACCGCATATTCACTGTATTCACCATATTAACGATTTAGGATCTAATTAAGCAGATTTTCGTTATTTTGAAACCAAATTTCGTGGAATTTGCTCGTTCAAACCCCAATTTTATGGCTTTCTCGCTCTGTCAAAACCAATTTTCGTTTGGTTTGATGGATTTGGCTATTTCTTCAATCATTTTCGCTTTCCTCCTACTCACAAAGTATAAAATCCTCACCTCACGCCTGAAAACGAAAATTTGTCCCAACCATGTTTTGCTGGTCTGGTTGAAAAATAGCAGTTTGAGACCCATAGTAGTTCACAAGTCTGCAAAATAAAAAAAAACTTTGTCCTAGAATCTTATTTATCGGCTCAAATAAAGTACTCATTGTCTCCAGGCGCGGATTCAGAATTTGCTCAAGGGTGGGGCTTGAGAAATTGTGTGTTTCGTTCTGCTAAAAATGGCTTGACAGCCATTAAAAATACCTAAAGTAGCTATTGCCACCATAAAAACGGCTAGGCTGACTATACTCGCGCCCTCCTGAATGGCAAAACTGAAGATTCATGACTGACTATGTTTGCCCTAAAAATTGCCAAATTGACTTCACGCGTCCTAAAAATGACTGAATGAACGATTCGTGGCATCCTGAAAATCCTGAAATATCAATATTCGTGAAAATAAAATGGCTAAATCGACCAAACTGTAACTTCGCGCCTTGATATGACCATTTACTCATTAAAAATGACAAAACTGACAATTCACGCTCTTGTAAAAAGCTAAACTGATTATTTGTGTGTTAAAAACATATAGCCAAACTGGAGATTCCCGCTCTAAAAATGTCCAAACAAACTTTGAAAGCCATAAAAATGAATTAACTGACTATTTATGCACTGAAAATCCCTGAACATGCTTCTCAAAATGGCAAAATTGACCATTCGCGCACCAAAATTGGCCTTACCGTTCTCGCCTTGGCTTGAAGTATAATATCCACGCCCCCCCCGTATATAATATATACGCACCCTAGAAATAGCCAAACTGAATAATTCAAGCCATAAAATCGGCAAAACTGACTATGTGCCTTAAAAAAAAAAAAAAACTGAACACAATTTGCGACTGAAAATACCTAAACAGACTATTCCTGCCCTGAAAACGGCCAAACTGACCATTTACACCTATAGAAAAGGGCTAAATTGGCAATTCCCGCTCTAATAACGGCCTTAAATGTCTTAAAAATGTCTAAATTGACAACTTGTGCCACAAAATTGGCTATTCACGCCCTAAATATCTAAAAATGGTCAAACAGATCATATTTGCAGCCACGCAGCCCGCAGGGGCTTCAGATAGACGATTCGCGCCTTCAAGATGGCTATCTGCACCAAAAAAATGGTCCAACATGGCTATGCGTGGCGCCTTAAAACGATATGCTGACCCCTGGCGTTTGCACACTGAACATGGGCCATCCCCACCTTAACAAACTGATCGACCCCCACCCCTCACGTCATTGCATTAGTTGCACACACAAAACTGGATAGACTGACTGCTTCCACGCTTTAAAATTACTTGACGGGCTAATCACGCCTCAAAAATGGCTAAATGAACGAGGAAATGACGAAACTAAGCCTTAGCGCTTTGAAAATGTCTAAACTACAGACGATTTGTGCCCTAAAAATAGCCGAATTCGTCATTTGCGCCTAGCAGATGGCGTAACTGACAACTCATGCCATGCCTAATCTGATCAGCTGCACAGGAAAAAATTGCCAAACTGGGCTAATTTATTCGACCCCTAGAAATGGCTACATGGTGGCTTCCAGTTTCACGCCACACCCCACAGGATTTCTTTCCGAGGATCTATGTGAGGATGAATGCTATACATACAGTTCGTTGGCATCGAGGGTGACACGTTACAAGTTTCGTGGTCGTATGACTTGAGTTTCCTAGAGTGACCTAGAGTTTTCGAGAGCAATTCAATAGTTTTACTGCTAAATAGCTGGTTTTGTGCTCCTGATGTTTGGGGCGGAGGGGGTTCTATTGCCAACAGATTCTTGAGCTACGAAATTAACTGTTTCGTTATCGAATGATCGCAGGCATGCGGCTGAACAGACAGTTTTTAAATAGCGTGAAATTAATTACAAGTTTTAGGGATTCCACGATTTCCTTGCCTTTTCTGGAGGCATCGAGCCTTGCCAAAAGGAGAGGGCTCCCTCCCTCGATCAGAGCATGAAAGCCTCAATTGACGGTTTAAGCACTTTAACTCGCCGTTAACCTGATGAAATCAATAATTATGGGCCCACAACCGTCGGGGTGAAGTGACCACCTTATGAAACAATAAAGCCTGCAACTAATTTTGGGCGTGGCTCATGTTGGCATAGTTTCCGGGGTTTCATATGAAGAATTGCCAGCTAGAGAGCCAAAAATTATATTAATATGCCTATATAAACCTAACTGTTTACGCGCAAAACTTTGACATGTGGAGCTAAGCTAAGGTTTCAGGACGTTACTTTTAGCTTCAAGTGATAAAATGACCAATGAGCTCGACCGGTTTCTATAGGACCAAGTTACCATTTTTTGACCAAACGGTCTGTCTTTACGGGGTGAATTGCGGTTTGTACAGGATCGGAAAGAAGCGTTGCAGGCGAGACAAGCCGTTCAGGGCATCACTTCCCACCAGATCGACCCTTTAGGCGTCATTCTCATTGAACTAGCACGCTGCATGTGGCATGGCAAGAGCCACCTGTCACCTGCGTTCACACTGAAATGGCAGGTGCACTTCATGTTTTCTTTCCTCCTTACCCACAACTTAAGTTTTTGTATTTGTGTACTCAGTTCGTTTTCGCTTGGCGAAGGTGATTGCTGCACCGAGGATCTAATTCGTCTGATGGCGACGTTATCGCGTTGATTGCTGTGATTAGGCGCCCGGAGATAAAAAAAAAGAAGAACGTGGCAACCTCCTCCTTATAGGTGGAACGTCGAGAAAACAGTCCTGATATCGTACCCAAGGGTTTGGAACCCATGACCCAGAAAAATTCTAACTTTTCTACAAAATGACGATTTCGATGTTCGAATTGGTAAAGTGAACAAAAAATATGACACGGGGGGAGAAAATGAGGTGAGAAAGCAAGAGCCGCCTCGCTTCGAGTCGGAGTACTCACCCGCGTAACGCATGACACACTACAAAAGGCCAACTATCCGGTCTTCTAGATGCACGTGCCGCATGGCAAATGCCACGTGTCACTCCAGTGTGCGCTCGCTCATTCGATTATAGCGGTCTGGGGCCCTAGTTAGAGTTGTCGGGAAAAAATCTCGCAAGCGGGATCCAAGGACGCTACACAGGGATATAATACAAGCTCGCCATAGCAACCACCTCACGTGAGTTTTTCCCGACAACTCTATCTACGGCCCCTGGGGGCCTGTTCTATAACTTTTGACTGTCACTATCACTGTCTCTTTCCACCCGTTCTCCCCATCAACATGTGATTAAATTCGGGTCGGACGGGTGGAAAGGATATTCCTAGGAACACTATGAAATTTTGCAGAACAGGCCCCCTGGTCTTCCGAATGGCGCGCTATAGCTTGTCACATGGTAAGGCCCGGCGCAAACTGGACCCAGCCAGTTCCCAAGTCACGAGGGACCCATGCGAACCTTCGCGGCTAGGCGACCCACGTTTTTCAAAATTACCGCATAATGAACCCACGCATAGGTGACCCACTCATCTCACAGCACTCTCTTGAAAAAATTATTATTTCTGAAAGGTTAAGGTGAGGTCCGAGTTTTTTTTTGGAATTAAAAGTTTTAAACACCGTTCTGGAACTTGATTTCTAATAATAAGAAGAAGAGATTTACATTCTTGGACAGCTCATGAAAAAAAGGTAATTGGAAATATTCAAAACCAAATATATCACTTGTATCGAGTCAGCCACGTCTTCACCACGACCCACAAATCTGTGTTGCGAACTCAAATCCTCCCAAGTGAACCGACGCAAGAACTACACTGGGCATGGAGTGGGACCAATTTGCGTCGCGGAATTCAATTATTTGCTTTACAGAATGAACCACGTGTGGTTTATTCAAAAGCTGGGAGTGGGCTGGCTTCATTTTGCGCCGGACCTAAGTGCCACGCCACAAGCTATTTCAGTGTGAATGACGTCCAAGGTTTTACGCTGAATTTCTCTATTTTGAAACCAAACAATTGGGTTCAAACATGTTCAAAAGCTCAGTTGATAACCGCAGGTGCAACCGAAATGAGCGTCTGGAGGCAATTCCGTGGTTCTTGACAAAATAATAATTTTCTTGATATTTAATTTAATTTTTGTTATAATTGAGGGGCTGATAAGACCAGGACCTAGTGGCTCTGGTGGCTGAAAGTCTGAGACAGTCAAAAAAGACGAAAAAAGTGAAACCCTGATATGGAGACAGCACCGCACCATTTTGGTGCAACTTTTCAGATTGCCTAGCGGGCACAATCAAGGTCATCCATCCAGTTCACCTCTCCACGATATGATTTTTGGAACAATGGAATTACTTTTTGCTAGAGCGAACATGCGAGGGTCCAAAACCTGAAAAGTATAGGCGGTTATAGTCAAATGAATTCGGGAGGAACTTGTAAAGATCAATTTGCGTTTTCTCCATTTTTGTCTTCGAATTAGCACTTTTACTCATTTTCAGCACTGAGCTAGTACTTTGTCTCCATTTTATTTACAAATTAGCGCCTAATATTCCAACTTTAGCCGCGAATTAGCTTTTTTCTCAATTTTAGCCGCCAATTCACCCATCTTCTCAACTTTATCCTCGAATGAGTGATTTTTATAAATATTAGCCACGAACAATCACTTTTTCTTGATTTCAGACGCTAATTGGCACTATTGCTCCATTTTAGCCGCTAAAGAGCGATTTTTACAAATTTTAGCAGCGAAGGAGTTATTTTTCTCAATTTAAGCCGCGAAATAGCGTTTCTGTTCAGTTTATGTTCCCGTACCGGACATGAAATGTATGGTGTTAGCCGTCAATTAGTGCTTTTCCTAACTTTTGGCGATTTCTGAATCTCACCCGGGAATTGGCACTTTATCTCAATTTTAGCCACGATTCAGCGCTTTATTCTGTATTGGCTACGAATGAATACTTTTTCCAGTTCTTGCCGTGAATAAGTAGCTGTTTTCTCAAGTTTAGATGCAGATTTGACTCAAAAACAGCACCTTCGCTGTTTTTATACTTTTTTGCCTTAAAGAGGCTCAATAAACCGCGATTTTGTGCTCCAAGTTTCATCGAGAGATCACGAATGAACCCTTTTTACGCCTATTTTTTCATATTTATTCACGATTTTTAGGCATTAGCGCTTTTTCTGAACTCTTATCTGAGTAATTCGCCCAATAGCACAATAGCGGGCTTTCTCAATTTTAGCCTGTAAGGACCTATACAAAAACATGCGGGGACTAGCATACTACATCCATTTTGACCACGCAAAACGCACGAAACGTTTTGGAACGCAAACATTTGCGCCGAACATTTTGGCCGAGAGTAAAACAGATGCTCCCAAGTATCGCCCATCACTTGAGCGGCGGCTTTGGACAAAATTGCCTAAATTTAAAATTGGATGGAACCGAGTATCTGGGGCTATGAAAGGGTTATTTGACCTGCGATGCCGCCATTCTTGGCCATCCCCGGACCCGGGCGCCGGGCTCCACTCATGCATACCTTGGTACACTACTGGCTGGAACATTCTCTTCAGGAACTGCGATTAATATTTATAGTATAAGGTAACTAATATTTATACGGATATATTGACCTAACGCACGCCCTATTTCCCCTTTTAAATTATTCAGCAGAGAGGGAGCGCCGCTACACGAAACTGATTGTCACCAAGCACCAAATCTGCCCAGACACTCATTCTATATCCTCTCCGATACTCGCTCGAAATCCTTTATGACCTATTAACGCGCTCCTTCCAAACGACCCGAACGCTCCGTTTATCTCGACGTCAAAGAACCTTAAAAAAGAGTTATAAAAATTTATCGCGGAGACTTATACTTTTTTTTCAGCCCTTTCCACAAAACCTAAAACCGTTGCTGCCTGGCATCTCTGGACTTCCTTCATCCCTCTAAACACCCCCTTCCCACCAGCGTTCAAATACACCCCTTTTTTCGGCGTCCCTTCAATGCTTCAATACGCTTCCACCCTCTTGGTGTAAAATGGAATGACCCTCTAAGGGTAGATGTGTAATACAGATTGAAAGTTCTCCCCACCCCTTCACTCACTTAGCTCTGCTCTTTATTGATTCCAAACCTGATCTACTTAAAAGAGAGAGAAAAAGAGAGTTCTCTATAGTGCACTCTTTTGATTTATTTTCAACGAAACTCCTAAAGTTTGACAAACTTCACCTTCCCTCCCCACCACCCCTTCACCGACGTCTTTTTATTTTCGTGTTATTCGTTTTCAAATCCTCTCTTGCATTTTTTTTTTTTTTTTTTTTTTTTTTTCTCTCCTTCTTTTTGTGTCACACCTCTTTTTCTTCCTGACGTGGTTCTTCATTCTTCACAAAGCCTCACGTTCCCTAAATAACCCCATCACGCAGACCCCGAAAAAGAGCGAAAAAGAACCCGTATTTTTACATTTCGACTCCCCTCACGGAGTTGGCTACGTCGTAAAAAAAAAAAAACTTTTGGGCGTCTGCAAATGAGACAGACTTTTTTATTTTTTTTAATATTTTACGAACTCGGTTCTAAACGGCTGTTTCTCCCGTTTTGAACATCCTGCCGTCCAAAAAAAAAGTGAGTTGAAGAAGTAAGAAAGTCCGGTTTCTTCGGTAAGGCGTGCACATCTATCAAAATTGAATCCGGTAAGTGGATGTGAAGAGGGGTGATGTATGGCGTGGCACGTGAACGTTAAATTAGTAATTTTGTTGAAGAAAAGCAGCTTGAGCAAAGTTTGAAAGATTGGGGAGAAAAGTTCGAGCTTCTTTTTTAAACAACTTCCTTAAACTTTTTTAAGGTTTCGCGACTGGCTAATTATTCTGCGGGGACAAGGGAAGGGGAGTTTCGACGATGTTTACCTCGAGTACCAAACGAAGAGATTGTTAATCTAATTGGTGCAGGTTACTTACGGCGTTCATTCCTTTTTAATGACCCCCCCCCCCACCGACTCGTCCAGACCAAAGCTTTGCCAACGTTACCTACAGGATCTTATTTAAAAAGAAGAAACCGGGCAAAAACTCGGGAGTCTAGTCCTTCCAATTAAGAGGGATAGCGTTAACTTTTCCCTCCGCTTTCCCCGTTCCACCAGGTCGTTGTATAAAAATATAATAAAAGGGCGTGATATTGTATCGAGCGATAATAGAACTCACATCTGACGACCCACCAGGCGTTCATTAAAGACGAGTGTAAGGAGGTCTTCTTTTACGACGCAAAGCGTAAAACCAGAAGGGATGGAGTAAAAGGTTTATGTCCCTCCCTTTCCGCTTGACAGTAATAGCTCAAGTCGTCACTCAAAAGCCCGTTTTAATTAATGCTTCCCCTCTAACGTCCCACCATCATAACCTTATTAATAAACAAACCGCGTAAGAACTCGCTCGTTTCGAAGGATGTATTACGACTTTGAAATTGTCGCACAAAAGAGTCGTTTAACTCGATCCCAAGATTATTGTTTACACTTAAAATTAAATATTTCAAAAGTTTTGCCCTGATAAAATATTATTATTGAAGTTATTGTTGAATTCAACTCAATCTCAAGCCTTTCTCTTAACGAACCTCCAAGCCTTGTGCATACAAGTGTGACGACGCTAAGTAGGTGTTTAATACTTCGAGTACGAGTCTTGAGTAAGTGAATGCGTTTGACGTTTCCTTTCATGCGTTAAAGAGGGAGGGTTCTACAGTGTTCTTGTGATGTGTTTACCTTGAATAATGTATTTTGAAATGGAAAGGAGAAGAAACATAACAGTTGGGGGGGGGGGAGGATCGAACAGTTGACCGTTGTGTTTATTATTTATCGCATCATAATACGATTTTATGAACTTTTTTTCCAACGAGTCCAAGCTGTGAAATTGATTATTTGACTGAGTCAACCCCGTGACATTAGCTTTATGAATGCGTCTATGAATGTTTATGAATGTTGAGTTGAATTGGCCATAATTCTCTATCTGGATGGTGAAATTGTAATTTTTCATGAGCCACCCCGTGAAATCATTTTTATTCGGGGATCCTACCCAACGAAATTGGTACTACGAGGGCCGGCCTTACGAACAATTTTATTTAAAAGGAGCCAGACCCGCTAAATTGACTTGTGGAGAGGGCCAAACCAGCGAAATAGTTTTTCGGATAAGGTAGCTTCGCGAAATTGGTGTTGAGTGGGCCGACCTTGCGAATTTATGTATTTGAAAGGACCCAGCAGTGCCGGATCTATACATTTTTCTAGGGGAGCAACGCTCGATTATGCCACCCCTATAGGTGATTATGAACGGGGGTGCAAATCACGCAGCGTTAAATTGCTTTGGGCCTCGCTCTCTCAGTCGCTCTTTGTTAGCAGAAGAATCAGCCTCTAACGAGACAACCTCATCCTCAACGGTCCCCTTTCTGAATAAAATAGCCAGGCCCGCAAAATTTGCGCTTCAAGGGGCGATATGTTCGTTCCCGCGCTGTATTTTTGGGAAAGCCAATCCAATCCTGTGACACTGGCTTTGTTTGGACAACCCTGCGATAGTTCGTTTTTAAACATAAGCCAGACACGTGAAATCGCTCTTTAAAATGAGCCAACCCCCCCAAAAAATGGAAATTTTAATATCAGGCGTGTGAAATTCATGAATTTGGCCTTTTTTTTTTAGAGAGGCAACCCCCCGAAATAAGTTTTTGTGACGAGCCAGATTCTCAAAATTTGTTGTGTGAAAAAGCCAAACCGACACGGAATTGTTTTTATTTCAGGAGCCAAAAACGGAAATAGTTCTTTAAATAGTCAAAACGGCGAAATTTGAACATCGTAAGAGGCCAACCCGCGGATTCACTTTTTCAAGGGCCAAAACCCGTGAAATTGCACTTTTGAGCGAGTTTTAACTCCCACACAATTTACATCTTGGGTATTCAATCTTGCATAATTGCGGCATTTTAGAATTTCGACCCTATGAAATTGGCTCTTGCATCAGCCAAAACTGTAAAATTCGGTTCTGTAAGAGGCAAATCTGCGAAGTAGGTACCTCGAAAGAGCCCAACCCTCAGTTGACGATCACAAACTGATTAGATTGCATTATTGAAAGACCCCGACCCCGCGAATTTGGACTTTTTGAGTGAGTAAAACCTGTGGGTGTCTTAAATCCGCAAAACGCACGTGCAGCACGAGAGTAAGTACCGCCAAGCGAAAGGAGGAATTATAACTTCATGAGTTAGCCAACCCTGTGTGGTATAGGACTTATCAAGTGTCACATTTACGAAATTTGGACTCCAAAAGGGCCCAACCAACAGAATCGTTTTTGAAAGTCCCAACACCAAGAAATTGATTTTTTGAATGATCCAACTCCGCGAAATTGACTTTATTGGGGGCAATCCAGTTAAATAGGCTTTTTGTGTGTGGAAAACCTGCAGAATTGTGTTTTGCGAGTGCAAATAACCCGCAAGATTATGGGCTTTGAAAGGGTGAAACCTGCAAAATTGTGTTTTTGAATAGAGTGAGACTTGTGAAATCACACTTTAAGTTGAGCCAAAACCAAACAAATTTGTGAAATTAAAATCTGCGAAGTCTGTTTTTTTAATAGAAACAACCCCATGCAGATAAAGTTGAGTTTTTGGTTTTTTAAAGAGACAAACAGGTGAAATTGTGTTTTTTAATTATACAAAAGGCGAAATTAGTTCTTGAATGAGCGATAACTGCAAACTTGCTTTCTTTAAGTGTCTAATCGTCGGAAATGGCGTTTTTGAAGGACCAATCCCCGTGATTTTTTTTTTTTTTTTTTTTTTTTTAATAATGAGTCGATCCCACGAATTTTGACTTTTTAGAGAGTCAATTCTGCGGGTTTCTTGATGAATGATGAGTGAGTTGTTGAAGGGGTTCTGTTGTGTCTTTTTACACGTTAATCTTAGAACCGAATTTAGAAACTTCTTTTATTTATTTCGAATATTTCGATAACTCATAATGAACGTGCTAAAAATAAAAACATGGCAATCTTAAGTACGGCGCAATTAGTCAAAAAAACGGCCCAACCTCAACATCCAAAGTGAAAGTTTCCCTTCAACGTCAAATCGTTCCTCACAACCCACATATTGATTGGTAAGAAGTTCAACCATTTGGAGCTATGGGTTTGGGTGGGAGGGGGTAATAAGTTAGTAAATTCTTATTTTGTTCCAGTATTTCTCAAATATATCGAAATCTAGGAGGCTTAGCGTGAAAATGAGCATATACAAAAATAATCTTCATCAAATTGCCCACAAGAATGATCTCCGAGATAATCTTACTTAAGTGAACGGTTCGAGAGTTACGGCGGGTGTAGTTGTAAACATTTTTCATATTTCGACGTTTTTTGTCGAAAAAACTGGTACAAGGAAACTTTTTGTTTTTTGCATGATTGAGTTTTGTAAAATAAAATTGCAATTTCAGTGGACTGTACAATGTTAATAATATGCCCTTGAAGGGACAAAAACCTCCCTTTCTTCTCAAGGGGCGCTACTTTTTAAGGGATAATAGGCTTTGATATGTCCAGGCAGTAAACACAGAGTGGATCCGTATTACTGTGACACAAAATTTTGGGTGAAACTACGTCTAAAGCCGAGTACTAGCTGCGAATGAGTGACTTTTTTCTATTTTAACCGAGAGAATCGGCGCTTTATCTCAATTTTCGCCGCAAAAGGGGTTTTTTTCCCCCGCTATATCACACTTGTAACCACTTATTAGCGTTTAAACAGGTTTCTTGTAGCCGCGAATTAACTCATTTTCTCACTTCTAGCCACGAATATGCACCTTGTCTTTTCTATAGGCATGAAGTTGCCCTGATGAAATTCGCGATTGGCATTTTCTCTATTTTGCCGCAAATTAAAGTTTTTATCGAGATAAGATGCGAAATAGCAATATTTCTCAAATTTTAGCCACGGACTTGTCCCAAGCACCAATGTGAGGCGTATGAAGGCAAATTTGGGGCTAAAATGGTGAAAAAGCGCTAATTAATGGAACAAATTGATTAAAGACAAAGCAAATTTGCGGCTAAAATTCAGAAAAACGTCAATTTTCTGCTAAAATTGGAAGAAAGTGCCAATTTGCGGCTAAAAAAAAAAATCAAATTCGTGGCTAAAATTGAGGAAAATCGTTTATTAATGTCTCCAATTGAGAAATATGACCAATTTGTGGATAAGGTAGTAGTGAAAGTAGTGTTATTTATAACACAAGATATATTTTTCGTTTATTTAGAGAGTGAAGGGCCTCATAGGGATTTCCACCGCAGGGGGGGGATGAAAACATTTGGGATTTTGGTTCTAAAACGTTGATTTGCGTCTAATATTGAGCTCATTCGCAGCTAAAGTTAAGAAAAATATGCCAATTCTTATAGGCAACCTGCACAGCAATGATTCTGACGGCAAATTCGCCGCTAAAATAGTGAGCATTTGTTAAAAATAATAAGAGGTCAACATTTAGAAGGCGCGAAAATGTGCTAATCTTGGGGCATGCACTATGGCAAAAAGTTTGGACAAAGCGTCAATATTCGCGACTGAAATAGTGGAAAACCGTAAAATCGAAAAAATCACTGATTCGCCGCAAAAAATTGATAAAAATGATAATTCACACTAACTCACCGCTATAAAATTGAGTAAAGATATAGTGGTAAATCGCTCAGGAGGGGAAAAACGCCGAATTGGCGGTTTCTAGTGACTCAAATTGTGAAGATGCTCTAATTTGCGTGCGACAAAAGGGGGAAAAACGCTATTTTGCGGCTGTGATTGAGAAAATACGATAATTCGCGGATATATTTTTGAAAATTTGCTAATCCATGGCTATAATGTAGAAAATTCTATCGAAAATTAGCCGCTAGTTAAAAAGCGCTCGTTCGCAGCTGGGGCTAAAACTGAGTAAAGGCGCTACTTGAGTAAAGGCCACAGCCTAAAACTAGGAAATAATTCGCGGCTAAAATAGGCTAAACTTGAAAAGAAAGAAAGAAAAAAGGATAATTCACGGATCTATTTTAATAATACGTGGTTGAAACGAAGAAGACCCGCTAATTCCCGGTTGAAATTAATTTGACATTCAACTCGTAGCGTAGCCGTCCTCCAGCGTAGCGTCCAAGCGTAGTGCCGCGTCCTCTCCACAAACATAATAATGTTTCAATTCAGAGAAGATTGTGGAAAAACTTACACCGCACTACTGTATTGCATTGAAAGAAAAATGCCATAAGAAAAATTGTCCATTCGCTACGATAATGGAAAAAAATGTTAATTCGCTGATCAAGTTGGGAAAATCCGCGAATTCTGTTTCTTTGTCTCAAACCGTTTTAAACGAGAAGATCGAGCCTGATTCTCGTACTATGGCTATGTACATTGCTATTTAATTCGTTATTCTCTTTATTCTTGTGGATTAATCGCAGGGATTCAAAAATGTATAAAGACGGTAGTAACTCTGCAAATTTTAACCGGCAATCTGCTCGATATTTCATGCCACAAATTACGCGAACAGCTTTCCGTTGTAGTGAAAACACTCTTTAAGCGTGGCAGGCTTTTCCCCAAGCCAGGACCGCATAATTTAGTCGTGACTTTACTAAAGCAAAATATGCACTTATAATAAAACCCTCCTCGAAACACTGGCCGACAACATTCTCAAGAAAAAAATTTGCTTGTTTAGTGCTTTTGCAAGCTCCTCACAGTGATGGTCCCACTTCAAACGAGAGTCAATGGTTTTGCCCAGAAATTTTACAGGATCATCTACAGAATCATATTTCTTCATTGTTACAACTAGTGATTTTGTTTTATTCACGTTCAAACTTAATTTATTTGAGGCACACCACTCGACCAACAGTCCCTGGATCCTATCCCTCTCAACAACGGCTTCACTCAGGCTTGTTTTTGAGACATTTAGTGTCGTGTCATCAGCCTAGAAAATAAAATTAGCTTCGGTAATAAAATCTTGTACAGCATTAAAATATATTAAAAACAATATTGGCCCTAGAACCGAGCCTTGCGGAACACCTTGACTAGTCACAAGCTCATCAGACAAATTATGCTTTATTTTTACCACTTGGCGTCTGTTTTCCAGGTACGATTGAATTAAATTACTGCTGACTTCATTGAATCCATATTTTTTAAGTTTACCAACTAGAACCGAATGGTCAAATCAGTCAAATGCCTTCGTTAAATCGAAAAATGTATTGTGAGACAACAAGCCATGTTCAAAACAGTCGAGCGTCCGCTTCACAAAGCTTAAAATAGCTTGTCCCGTAGATCTCCCTTCTCTGTACCCATACTGGCTATTATGACATCTTTCATAAATACAGCAGCGCTCTTGCCGAGCTAAGATGAACTAACAATCTGGGGTAACATCTGACCGGTGCCACTTGCTTTGTTTTGTTTATTGTGGTAGTGAGAATCAGAATCTACAATAATTTTCTTTGTTTCACGACAAAATGACGTACACATAGCTTATAACTATAGATACGAATAAGGTAGACATAATTCTTCCCTTAACCACGTCTCAGTGAACAATAAAACCCCCACAAGTTCCGAATATGTAGGTACATAGAAAACTCTCTATCAAGTTTATTTTGTTCTTAAAGATCTTATATTGTAATGCATTATATTTAACCGCAACAAGTCCTTTAACCGATTTCCTCTCACTGCGGATTTATAAGATGGTACGTCACCGTCCAGTTCTAGTCAGGTGTTTTCATTAGCTGCTTTTTGATTTTGATTTTATTTTATTTACACAATTTACATGATTTGCATGGTATTTAAGTGATTTTTCAAGCTTAGTTTTTAGCTTTTTTAAATCTCAAGGAGCATTGTTGAATATAGTTAAATGTGAGCAGTGGCGGCGGAACCGGGGGGGCAGGGTGGGCGGCCGCCCCCCGGAATTTAGTCTGGGGGGGCGTCGCCCCCATCTTTCACTTTTCTGCAGACTTTTTGTTAGGTATATTATTGATTCTTCTTCTACACTTTACCCCCGCCATCTGGCAAAGGAGGGCGATCCACCTATCGGCCACCCTCCCCGGAGAGGGTTTTAGCCCAAATTTAAGCAATATGAAGCACAGGCGTAGCAAGGGGCGTGCGGCGTGTGCGGTGCGCACCGGGCATCTCTACCCTGGGGGCATCAAACCCACTGTTTTGTTATGCGATCACCGCTACCCAGTGGCGGAACAACACTTGTCCGGGGCCCGGGGCGGAAATCTCTAGGAGGCCCTTTAGTCTCTAATTAAACCGTAAATATACTTTTTTGCTGCTTTGAAGTATATATTTTCCTCAATTTTAGCCACGAAATTGCCTTTAAAGTGCGTTTTCTCAATTTTTTCCGCGAATTAGCTCATTTTCTCATTTTTAGCTGCGAATCGGCGCTTTTTACAAGCTCTTACCGTGAAGTTGCCTTAAGAATCCGCAAATTAGGTAGCGTTTAAGTGCTCTTTCCCAATTTTATCCGCAAATTAGCAATTTTTCTAAATTTAAGCCGTAAATTCGCGCTTTTCTCCATTACAAAAAAAAGCCATTCGTGTTTTTCTCTATTTATTACCCTCGAATTAGCGCTTTTTCACAGTTTTAGCCGCTTGAATTAGCGCTTTTTCTCAATTTTATTCCCAAAGTTCCCCAAGAATGTGCAAGTTGGGGTATTCTCAATTTCAGCTGTGAATTAGCCTTTTTACCCCCAATTTAGCAGTGAATGGGCACATTTTTTAATTTTAGCTGGAAATTATAGCACTTTTTCTCGATTTTATCTGCAAAATTGAAATGTTTTGTACCTTAGTTGTGAATTAAGTTTTCCTCCACTTTTAGACGCAAATTCGCGTTTTTCTCTATTTCACGCCGTGAATCGCAGCGCTTTTTCTCAATTTCAGTCCCAGCCCCGAGAATCCGTGAGTTGGCGTTTTCTGTGAATTCGCGCTTTTTCCTAATGTTTAAAGCTGCCAAATTGTAACACTTTATCATATTAGCGTGTTTCGCTATTTTTAGACTCGAATTCGCGTTGTTCTCTTTTTTATCCTTGAATTAGCGTTTTTCTCATCTTTAGCGCGTGAATTAGCGCTTTTCAACTTCAGCCTTAAAGTTGCCCCTAAGAATTGGCGAATTGGCGTTTTCTCTCATTTTCAGCTGTGAATTAGCGTTTTGTTTCTCAATTTTAGCAGTAAATTAGCACATTTTCTTAATTTTAGCTACGATTTTTAGCGTTTTTTCTCGATTTTATCCGTAAAATCGTAATTTTTCATACCTTAGCTGAGTTTTCCTCCACTTTAATCTAGACGCGAATTCGCGTTTTTGACTATTTCACCCGTGAATTAGCGCTTTTTCTAAATTTTAGTCCCAATGTTGCCCCGAGAATCCTTGAGTTGGCGTTTCTCCCTTTACTCGTAGCTGTAAATTTGCGCTTGTTCTAAATTTTGAAAGTTGCTAAACTGTTGCACTTTATCACAATTTTAGCTGTAAATTAGCGTCTTTTTTTTCAAGACGACGCGAATTTGCGTTTTTCTCTTTTTCATCGTTGAATTAGCGCTTTTCTCAGTTTTAGCTGCGTAAATTAGCGCTTTTTCCTAATTTCGCCCCAACAATTCGTGATTTTGCGTTATCTCAATGTCAGCTGTGAATTAGCTAGCGCTTTTTCTTAATATTAACAGCCATAAATTTCAGCAATTTTTCTCAATTTCAGCCGCGAATCAGCGTTTTAATCACTTTTACAAGCGAGTTTAGCCATTCGTTTTCATCTTATCTACTTGAAAATCCCGATTTTTCATCTTCAAGCTATTCAGGGGCCCCCATCCGAACCCCGGATCCGGATTTCTAGTTATGCCCCTACCTGCATTCCCACACTTTGCGGTTTTATTTGAGTACGAATGATTATCGTTTTATTATTTAAAACGAATACTTGCCATATTCTTGTGGCAAAAAAACAACTAAGAAATCAATAATAGTATATGTATACGCAGGAGCTAAAGTCGTGGCTCTAAAACGCCGTAAAATTTGCCGCGGTACATTACATTACAAGCCCGGCGGGCGTGGCGAGGTAAATCCCCTTCCTACGAGTGATGTACGAATTTTTTCACGCGACAGCAATGAAATGATAAAACTGACTTTGACAAATTGACTACTGACTTCTCGTGTCTTTAGTTTAAGAAGACCTTAAACAAGGTTATAACCCGAGCTCATTTACTCTCCGTACTAGGACGGAATTGGATCTCAAGGGGAAGAGTGGCGGGACTGAGCGGCATTGGAGGTGAGTTAATTTATTCTAGATTTGTCGATACTCCACGTGCATGCATCTACGTTAGAGGCGGATTGAGAGCATTGACGGTTAACGAGTTCTGTTTCAGGGACATGGTAGCTGTCAGGCTGACCTACCAGGAGGGGGCCACGAGGGAGCAGCTTGTTGCGACCTCGGCGTACTTCCCTGGAGACAGCGATCAGGGCCCGCCACCGAGAGAGGTGATCAACCTGGTCGACGCCTGCAGGCGCAATGGCGAACAACTGCTTATCGGTGTGGATGCCAACGCCCATCACTTGGCATGGGGCAGCACCAACACAAACTCCAGAGGTGAGTCCTTATTTGAGTACCTGGCAACTAGTGATTTATCCGTGTTGAACAGGGGCAATAAGCCCACCTTTGTAACATCAAGTAGGAGGGAGGTCCTCGACCTCACCCTCTCTACTTCCTTACTGGCCGGTAGGGTCAGGAACTGGAGTGTGTCCGAGGCTCCATCGTTCTCGGACCACAGGTATGTTATCATGGAAATCCGGGGGGTGGAGAGGATTCAAGAGACATACTACAACCCTCGTAAGACGGACTGGGGTGGTTTCGCAGAGGAAGTGAATGGTAGGCTTAGTTTTGGGGGTGAACTGGACCTACGAGATGGTGACGATATTGAGGGGGCAGCACAGGAGTTGCAGGAGGTGCTGGTAACCTCGTATCAAGCAAATACTCCCCTGAGCTCGCGCTCATCGACCAGGAAGGTTCCCTGGTGGAATGAGCAGCTCGAGGGGTTGAGAAAAGCATCGCGGAGGCTATTTAATCGGGCAGTCCGCGACGGGCAGTGGGAGGCCTATAGGGCCAAGCTGGCGGAGTATCGGCGGGGGCTGAGGAGTTCGAAGAGGGCGTCTTGGAGGGGATTCTGTGAGGAGGCTGAAAATACCTCCTCGGTGGCTCGCCTTCAGCGCCTTCTCTCCAAGGACCCGCTGAATCCCGTTGGCACACTGATGAAAGTGGACGGTAGTTACACTACGACGGCGTCGGAAACGTTGACGACCCTGATGGGGGTGCACTTTCCGGGGGCCGTGGGGGTTGTATCGTCCATTCCACCCGTGGAGCCCTCGCGAAGGAGGGCGACAAGGGTGGACTGGCATGTGGCTAGGGAGGTGGTCACATTGGGAAGGGTACAATGGGCCATTGGCTCGTTTTCTCCCTTCAAAGCTCCTGGACCGGACGGCATAATCCCCAAGCACCTGCAGGAGGGGGGGCCAGAGGTTGCCAGACGACTGTGCTGCATCTTCAGGGCTTGCCTGGCAATGGGCAGAATCCCTGAGGTGTGGCGGAAAGCACGGGTTGAGTTTATTCCTAAGCCGGGGCGTCCGTCATATGCACTGGCTAAGGCGTACCGACCCATATGTCTAACGTCTTTCGTTTTGAAGACGTTGGAAAAACTGGTGGATAGGCATATCTGGGAAAGCTGCCTCCCTTCGAGGCCACTACACCCAGGTCAATTTGCCTACCAGCAGGGAAAGTCCTGCGAAACGGCACTACACCAGCTGGTTACTAGGCTGGAGGATACTCTAGAGCACAAGGAACTAGCGGTGGGAATCTTCCTGGACATAGAGGGTGCCTTTGACAATACCTCTATATCCTCGGTTATTGAAGCTGCAGGACGGCATGGCATCTGCGACACCATTAGTAGGTGGTTGAGGGTGCTGCTTGAAAGCAGAACAGTTACCGCCACGCTCCTTGGGGAATCCCTGGAGGTGGCTGTAAAGAAGGGATGCCCACAGGGGGGGGTTTTGTCACCCCGAATGTGGGGCATGGTGGCCAATTCCTTATTGGTGAGGCGGGCTGATAATGGGTTTTATGTCCAGGGATACGCGGACGACATTGTCGTCGTCATTAGAGGGCGACATGTCGGGGTGGTGTCGGACTTGACTCAGTCAGCATTGAATATAGTGAAGGACTGGTGTGGGAAGGAGGGGCTGAATGTAAACCCTGACAAGACCAACCTAGTGGCCTTCACTAGAAAGAGGAACTTGGGGGACTTTAAAGAACCCCTGTTCTACGATACCAGGCTATCTCTTCGGAGGGAAGTGAAGTATCTGGGGGTAACCCTGGACTCCACGCTCACCTGGAACAAGCACCTGGGCAGGGTTGCCGACAGGGGCAAAATGCTGCTTATGAGGACGAAAAGTGCCTGCGGCAAAACGTGGGGACTGAGGCCGCAAATGGTCTTATGGCTATATACGGCGATAGTCAGACCCGCACTGACATACTGCTCAGTGGTCTGGTGGCACAAAGCTGAACAAGTGGGGGCCAGAAATACCCTCACTAGTGTTCAGAGACTGGCGTGCCTAATGGTCACTGGGGCTATGCACTCCACTCCTACTGCAACGATGGAGATACTGACGGGACTCCCTCCCGTAGACATCTTCATCAAGGGGGCGGCGGCAATGTCGGCCCTAAGGCATAAATGGGGTGGTTTATGGAGGGGTGGGGGCCTTAATTCTAGGAGGACCCACACTGGGATCCTGGACACGGTTCGGGACCCAGTGCTGGGCATGATGCCGGACATCATGCCCAAAACCCTCGGTGAACGCTGTCCCTTCTCCGTCCGCCTTGGGTACGGTGAGGGGCAGGCAGTGAAAAGAAATCACAAGGAGCGATTGTGGTTTACAGACGGCTCTAAAACGAATAACGGGACTGGTGCGGGGGTGTACGGGGTGGAACCCGAATGGAGGCTGTCTACACCTCTGGGGGTATACACCTCGGTATTCCAAGCCGAAGTCTACGCAATTAAGGCCTGTGCTGCTGAGAATATACGTAGGGACGTGCAAAATGCCCATATACGTATCCTCACGGATAGCCAGGCTGCCATTAAGGCACTAACGGCTCCGATAGTGAGCTCCGGGCTTGTATGGGACTGCCGCCAAAGCCTTAGTCTGCTGGCCCAGGATAACAAGGTAAGCCTTGAATGGGTACCGGGACACAAGGGTATCTACGGGAACGAGCAGGCGGACTCCTTGGCCAGGGAGGGCTCGAATGGAGACTTCACTGGCCCGGAGCCGGCGCTCGGCGTCCCGCCATCGACCTTCAGGATGGCGATAGCTAAGTGGGTTAATGCCCAGGCGGCTATTCGCTGGCAGAGACTGGAGGGACATCAGCAGAGTAAGCGCATGGTCGAAGGACCGTGCAGGAGGCTTACGAGCAAACTGCTCCGACTTAGCCGGAGAGACCTTAGAACGGTGGTAGGCCTTATCACAGGATTCTGCCAGCTCCGTTATCATCTACACCGCATCCGGGTAACCACAGAGTCCCCGGTGTGCAGACTGTGTGGGGAAGAAGACGAGACCGCCCATCACATCGTGTTCGAATGTGAGGCGCTCGCGGGCCGCCGGCTTAGCATCTTCGGGGCCGACCAACTCGAGGGTGCTCCGACCGGCGAAACTCTAGCCGAGGACCTCCTAAACCTCGTCAGAGGGAAGGGGATCCTGGACTAGATCCACAGACCCAGGGGGGGGGCACAATAATCCACCTAGGATTCCGTGCCGGGGGGGCAACCCTCCTACCCGTGGGTGTTGTTTCAAAAAAAAAAAAAAAAAAAAAAAGGACGGAAAATATTTTCTGGACTAGAAAATTTCTCGAATGTTACTGTGTTGTAATGGTCAATTTCCCTTACATTTTTGGGTACAGAAAATGACTACTTTCGGAGCATGTCGCTTGAAAAATACTTTAGTTCCTAGGCATGAAAAGAGACACTTTTGGGACTCATTTGCGGCCGTAAAATTCGGTTTTAGTATCATGTGGGATAAAAATAAAATATTATTAGTCAAAAACCTATCAAGAATCAGGCCGTTGTATACCACATTCAAATCATTCCCTAAATGCTGAAAATTCAAGACTATTGGGCACCTCCATACAATACCTTGCCTCCTCTATTTACTTAAAATTGAGAACTACACTACACTTCACCTTCTATTGATGAAAACTAAGGAAGTGATGGTAGTGTAGGGTATGGTGGGGAAGGGAAGGGGGAAGCGCCTTAATTTTCGCCCCCCCTGAACCAAAATACTTCCGACGCCACTGAATGTGAGGTACAAATTCTTATAATTTAGGAAAATTCATTAGCTGCTAGTACATTGGAAGCCGAGGGTTTCCCTTCTCCTTCCATCTGATTGTCCAGTAGTCTCCCATAGAATGGAGTAATCAACGTGCCTTTAGGCCACACTTCGTCGTTCATAACTTAGTCAAAGTACGGTTCTCCAATGAGCACATGAAAAGACGCATTGTCTTGGTACGGTTGCTTGGTCTTCATTTTTGTACATTTGAAATTGGCTAGGCCTAGTCCTTCCAGGTAAAGCTTTATATCATCAACAGTTGTTTCCTTTTCGAGTTTAGATACGAATACTGCCTTTTTCTCATCGTTACCTTTACGTGCCGCTGGTCAGAGGTGGCTCTATTTTATTTGACAAAACTCTACTGAACAACAAGGTGGAACCCTGGTCCATACCCCATCCAGGAGCATTCGGTCTTGATGCCTCGTTAGAGCTCAAGCCGTTTGAGATAGGCTCGTCATCGATTTTCTTTTCTGAAAGATCGGGTGGTCGAGGAACCGTTGTTGGTAAACAACTCTTCATAACACTTTTATCAGCACTCTTGACCTTTTTTTCTCCCACTTTGACAATATTATTTTGTGTACCGGGACTCTCCAGGGCGTCGATACGTCTTTGAAGCAGACTAACATCTTTTCTTTATTTGTTGTTGTCGTCCGAGATTTCGTTCGTTTTCAATTTCAAATTAAAGAAGTACGTGACTACCGTCGTCAACAATATGAGCGTTCAAGACAACATTCTGGCTAGCCACGTTTGTCTGTCCCCTCGTGTTTGTCTGTCCCCTCTCGCCAATACCAAGTCAATACTTATTTACGAATTTTTTCAGCGGGATGGAATACATTTTAACGGATTTCTGACGGGATTTTTGAGCTTGAGTTTGACTTTTGACGGGAAAAGTAAAATGTCAGTTGGTGACGCTGACTTCACGTGGCTGGCTTCCTGAATAAATAAAATTTTGCGGGGCTGCCTCATAAAAAACCAAAAAGGTATGCTCAGGAGCGTAACCAGACCGTGTTCAAGGGGTGGGCAGCCAGCTAGGCACGGATCCGCAGTGGGGGGGGGGGCACATCTTGAGAGAAAGTGCTCTCTCGCGGATGAAATCCAGAAAAGGACATTTTGCGGCTAAGAGTGAGGAAAAACACCCATTCACTGCTAAAATTGAGAAATAGCAACTCTCATTATTCGCGGTTGAAATTCAGAAAACACACCAATTTGCGGTTTCATGATACAAAGCCCGGAACGAAATTAAGAAAATTCGCTAATTCACGGTTTGTAGAGCCCTTTTCACAGATAAAATTGACAAAATAAATTGCTCGTTCAATGTAGAATTGAGAAAAATCACTCATTTGCGGCTAAAATTGAGGAAGAACGCCAATTCATGACTAAACTTGAGAAATGGAGCTCATTCCGAAGGCGCCAGTTCGTGGTTTCTCAAACAAACATCTCGGTAAACATTGCGAAAAAGTTCTAATTGACCGTTTTTATACACATATGTACATGGCAAGTTTGCGGGTACGATTGATGGCGCTTTCCATTCAATGCTATACACTAGTGTGGTGTAAGTTTTTCCACCCGTCCTCTCTGAATTGAAACATATGTTTATGGAGCGGACTCTACACTACACTCGTGTAGTGCGTTGAATGGAAATCGCTATGAGAAAGAGCGCGACTTTTAGGGCGTACATTTTGGAAAAAGTGCTTATTCACGGTCAAAATTAAGGAAAGTTGTTCGTTCGCAAGTGAAATTGAGGAAAACGCCAATTTCAAGGTTTCGCGATGCAACGCCCGAGTCAAAATTAATGAAATTCGCTCACATGCGGGTTATGTGGACCTTTCCACCGCTAAAATTTGAAGAGGGGAAAAATTGCTCAATGCACAATTGGGAAAACGCACTATTAATTTGTGGCTAAAATTAAGGGAAAATAAATTGTCAAAATTCTCACCGTTTGTTGTTGATTGATGGAATTGTCGTGACTAAAATTGAGAAATAGCGTTCATCCACAGGTCAAATTGAGGAAAAACTGTTCTTTTGCGGATGAAATTGACAGAACGCACAAATTCGCGGTTATGCGAGGCCCAGTGCTGGCCGTAATTGAAATAGTAAATTAAAAAGGCTAGTTCGAGGTAGAATTGAGAAAAAGCATTCATTTCAAGCTAAAATTAAGGAAAACGCCAATTCGAGGCTATAAAAACAGGGCTCATTCACGAGTAAAATCGGGAAAAAACTCTGCAACTACTCTGGAGAAAAACTGGATCCATGCCTGTGGGCAGCTTCCCTGGTAAAAATATCAGATGCACCATTGCCTTTTTGCAGGCTTATAACAGAATCTGCATGTTAGAATCGCGTCAATCCACGGTCACCAGAGACTAAATTTGAACAGAAACGGCCACTATCCGTCAAAAAATAAATATAAAGTGATGCTTTTGGAGCTAAACTCTAAATTTTAGACCTGAGACAGTAAACAGAGCTGGCATGCCCTCTCCCACCATAAGTTTGGATGGCACCAGCGGGCTAAACACGATTTGAGCTATAGTCAAAACACACGATATTGCGCGTCGAACCTGCGAAAATGGGAATTTAGTGCGAAAAATCACCAAAATCGGTTTCCAAATTAAGCCGACCCTCGAAATTGGTTTGTCAGCAACAAACATCCGTGATTTTTTTTTTTTTTTTTTTTTTTAAACCCGATAAGCGAAAATGTGTTGTTTTCTTTAGTGAGAAAAATCCGCAAAGCTGGTTTAATGGAGCAAATAGCCAGATCAGGAAAATTTTGTTGGTTTTTTTGTTTTGTTTTTTTGTGTGCTAGAAATATCAATAAAAGTGATGTCATAGTGGTCGAAAACAGAGATGCTGGTTGCTCAGTGAGGCAGAGCTTGTAGTTTGCGAAATTTGGTTTTCATCAAAAATAATAAAACAGCGAAATTGGTGAATGTATTAGTTAGCAAAATTCGAGGAATTGGTTCTGACGGCGAAAGTTTTATGCTGGATTTTTAATCATTAAAAAAATGTGTCAGGTTTTGACTTTTTGATGGAATTTTTGGGGTGGGCAGCTGCCCGCACGAAATGTTTGAGGTGAAACCATCAATGATTTCAGCTTGGCTGTAGATTATTCGCCTATTCAAATGGAAATTCGCCAACCAATTGAAAAAAAAAATTGTGGCTTAAATACGATCGAAAATTCGTTAAAAAGGATCTTTTCCGCCCATACCCTTTATCACGGAAGAATACCAGAGCATGGGCGGCAGTGAAAAGAAACCCCCTTGATGAGAAGCTTTTACAATGGCATATTGGAAATAGGGGTTTAAAGAACCTCTTTAAAGTCAATTTTTTTTTCTTTTTTGCCTTGCTTCACAAAGACCCGGTTATTTTAACAGGTTAATATTCCTGGGTTATTACAAATCTTCCGCTTTTTAACAAAGGAAACTTTTTTTCCTTGAGGTTTTTCCTCCAAAATAACCTCCTCCCCTCCTCCTCCTCCTCTTGATTTTTTTTTTTTTTTTTTTTTCCTTTATAATGAAATATTGTGGCCGGCAGTTGATAATGGGCTTTGAAAACAGGCAGGGGGTAATCTATAAAACACATTATTTCTCCGTCTTTACTGTTGAGGTTTCCTGCGGATTTTCCTGCTGTATGAAAAAAGTGAATAATGAGGTACATTGGAAATGCAACGTATATTTTCTGCTTGTGTGTTTTTCTTTGTTTGTTTTTTTTGATTAGTTGAAAAGTTATTTGGGGCTAATTACTACATTTTATCCAAAGCAAAATGCCTCTGAATAACAATTTACTCTAATTTTCTGTCACGTATGCGTATTTTTACGTATTTTCCAGACTCGGGAATCCAATTTCTGTTCAATTTGCTCGTGTCGACGTTTCCCTTCGCTACACTTTTTCCATGCTTTTTTTTTTATGTGCCAAAACTGTAATTACACCCCAAGGGGTGAGAATAATGAAAGTAAATGGAAGGGCGGGGTGAAATTCACCCAGTAGAGGAATGATTGAAAGGAAGAATATTACCTGCCAGATTCATTCGGTGTCCAGCCCAAATCACTTCTGTTCTAGTTCATGTAGAAGGGTGGAAGCGAAAGGGGAGAAAAAGGTTTTTTTTTTTTTTTGAAGGGCGTTTAAAAGCGTGTGTTGGTCTTACGGCCGTAGAGATGGCGTGGGATAAAGAGGCTTGATACCCTTCTCACCCGGAGGGTGTTAAATTATTTCGATTCCTCGTCTAAAACTTCACTTGAACCGTGCAATTGACAATTCCCACTTAATTTAGAGGGAACAAATTGGAAGTACCTTCTTGGAAAAAAAATAAAATAAAATAAAAGTTGTCTTCAAGATTCAGTATATTTTTACTTTTAAAGTATCCACTGGGAAGTGGCAATTTTCCAGACCCAACGAGAACGCGTTAAGTTGTTATTTTTATTACAGCTGTAAAAATATGATCTTTGCGGCTTCCATGGAAAGAATACAGAAAAGGGGATTGCATTAGCCTTAAATAATTCAGAGAAAAGAGGGGTTATCCTTTTCATATTGAGTTTCCACAACGAAACATATTCCCCCTTCTTTCCTCAGGAGTTTTCCTCGTTGTGATATATTCCAAAACTTCACGATTTTTATTACAATGCGTTCTTTTTTGGAAGTTTGGGCTATTATTTTACAAAAAAGGGAATAGTAAAAATTGCGTATTCGAGGCAATACGGGAGCGAGACCCATTTGAAGGAAACATTGAACAAGAACTCCTCCCCTTCTTGAAATAAATTCGTCTTCATTGTAGACCCTCTCTCCAACCCCTTTCCGACTTCTCGATTCTTAAATGGACAGTGGTTTCCAATGGATCTGACAACTAAAACTGCCCATTTACAACTCCCGGTATAAGGAAACCCGGTAATGGACTTCTATTCAACACCCCTCTGTAAAATGGGATGGGCCGAAACTTCCTCGCGAGTAATTATCTTTTCATAAAGGCGGTCCACATATTATAGCACTTATGTCCAGTTCAACGGGACGAAATTTTAAAATTATGCCTCCCCTTTCCTTCTCTTATTGTCACGGCTTTACACACCAAATGGTCACAGTTTGAAAGGAAAATTGGTTGGACATGGGCTATTAATGGCGGGCCGTTTTCAGAGCGACAGAGAAAGAGAACTTGGGAGTAATGGGCCTATTGTTAGATTGTCTTTTAAATCTTCACTTTATTGCAGATGGTATCACCGCGAGTGGGAACAAAAAATTCTTCGTTTCTGAATTTAAGCTAAACTTTTAACGATATTATAACGACAAATAGCTTTAATTTGTGTCCCTGAATAATTATTCAAAATAACCCAACCTGGCGAGTACACGGAGGTAGGAATGGTGGCACCTGGCTTAACGTTGTTTTACTCTAAAACATTCACAAAACCATTTCGCTCCAGATTAACTCCCTCTACATGTTTATGAGAAGAGTAGCAATGTTTTCTCGGAGGATTACTCTTTGGATGACTTTAATTAGTTGGTTTTGTTATTAAATTAGTTCACTTCTTCCCGCACCCATCCGCACGTTCAACGCTCCCTTCCTCGAAAACTGAAGTCTCTCGTCCTCCCGCATGCATTAGGATTAGGTGCAACGTATGTTCTTAGCTTTAATTGTTTTCTTGTAATTAATATTCCCTTCTGACTCTCTTGATTCCAAAACCACGACTTCCCAGCTCTTTAGGAAGTCTTTATTTAAAGCCGTGTGGATTCTAATTACTCGTGCTATTGCTTTAATTAAGTTTCCAGAACGTCAAATTCTTCACATCAAACTTTTCGTACAAAAAATAATATCATTCGACAAAGTTGCCGGATCCTACAGCCCATTTATCTCAACCCACTGAAAGATTGATACCCTTTTGGATAAAGATATACAATTTGAAAACCAAATGAGTAATTTATTGCAGGCTACTGTGTATGCAGAAGGCATGGGCGAGGAAGGGAGTGGGTTTTTATATAAAGGGGCCCGTTTTGTGTGCATTAGAACAAATGATATAAATTGGGAAAGTGCGGTCATTGCCCATGGTTGAAAGTTGGGTTTTGACAGAAGTGCAAATTGGAATGACTCCCACGTCCCATCATATCAGCAGCCCTTTTATCCTCCGCTCCCTTTTAAACTGCAACTCGTATCAAATAAGAATAATGAAGGCTTGCTTTGTGCCGTATGCAAGCTGTTAACGAATTTTTCTCTCTCTCTCTCTCTCTCTTCGCGAACACCGCAGCACCGGTTTTAACACTATTCCTCCCCTCCCGAGGCGAGATGATAAATTGTAATAGGTTTCAGCGTTTGAGCTTCAGAACCACAACACTATTCACACCTGCGGCCTTTCAAACGCAAGTCCCAAACTATACATATCTATAATCACCCAATAGCTGAAATCTAATTACTATCGAACCCTCACCGACGCGGGGCCAATATAATATTAAAGGGAGAACCTAACTTTTTATAGCAACAAAAAAAATAAAAAAAGGAGAAAAGAAGTCTTTTGAGCAATCCGAAGCCGCTGTGTTTTATGGTCGCCCATTAAAAAGTAACAGAGAGGCAAGAGGAAGGGGAAAACTAAAAGGGGGGGAAAACAAGGGTCATTGAAGATGGTTAGAAACAACCCTTTTTTCTTCATCATCTTCACGCTCAAACTCTTTTCACCGCCACCGCCTTTTTCACAGAAGCGAAAAAAGAGTGAGTCGGCCCAATTAGCTTACGAAAATGAAGCTCGTGCACAAGGATATAGTGGGGAAATGGTGTGCCGTGAGGAGGGGGGGGTTAGTCCGGAAGGCTTTAAAAAGAAATGACACGGAGTAAAGTAGCTAAAAAACAATCCAGATGGCCTGGAAGTGGAGGGAAAGACTTTTTTCCGGCCTTTATTTAATCCCTTGTTTTGCCCAAAATGATTAGCTGTATAGTATATTACCCGGAGCCGAGGGACCAGACCTCAAGTGGGTTCAGGTTTTATTCGGTTGAGCGGCTAAATGAAATTCTTCAAAGGCGGGTAAGAGTCAATGTGACGGAAAACAAATGGAGGGCACGAGAAGGTCGCTTGAGACCTCTGTTAAGGCTACGGTGACCGCCGAGATCCTTCTTCAGGAAGGAGCTTTATAGCCTCTGGTCATATGGAAAAGTAACTATTTTCAGAAAACTGCCGTCGTCACGAATATGAGTGAAAAAAATTGATTCCAACGTAAATGCAGAACTTTCAACATTAAAATAATAAAAGAGGGAGTAGCCAAGACGGAACAATCTTCGAAACCAAAAGCTATAACTCCGAAAACGGCAATTTACCCCTTCAAACAGGCTAATCATTGCAGCATCACAACAGAACAAGATGCATGAACATGCGCCCGAGAAACGGATTTTCCACGTCAAAAATAGTGCGACGTCTCTTGTCAATTTTCCCCAAGAAACTGGTACGCAGTCGCTTGGAAACTGAAAGCTACGCCTTATCCCCCCACCCCACTACTAGGTTTGCGCCTTGCTTCCAGCCCCGACGTATAAGCCAGGTGTGGCTCTGATCTGGGGTGCACGAAGTGGCCCGGCCGCGTGCTATACCTGGCTAACCGAAGCCCCACTCTCCGTCAGCCATGCTCACTGGCCAGATGAGCACATTACCGGCATGTACCCCTGGGTGGTGGAAAGTTTACAGGTGTTACTGTGAAGCCCGGGGAGAAAACGAAAGATAGGACAAACCAGAAACCGCGGGGCGTGACGAAACGAAATCAAACAAATGTCAAACATGCCCAGGAAAAACCTTCTAAAGCCTGTAGGACCTCTCACTCTCCTGAGGGAACTCTCCGCTCGCCCACCATCGACTCCCGCACCACACTCGCCACCGAGCGAACCATCTCCCCCCCCCCCCGGTTCCTCGACGCCAACAGGACGTGAGGGGCATCCTCTTCCGGCTCACCATGAGGACACGCTGCCGGCTCTTCCCGTCTACGGTGAAAGTGCAGCTTGGCATTGAACGTACCATGCCCCGACAAAAGCTGTAACGCTGAGTAGTTTGCTGTTTGCCAGCCCATCTGCAAACGTTAACCGATCCCGGGAATAATTCTATGCGTTAGTCGTCCTGTGACGCCTTGGTCCTACCGCTGCTGCCATATTACAATGGCCTGATCTCGAACCAGTTTCCTACATTCGCCTTGGTCCACATCTCGTCACACAGATTGCCCCCCAAGCAGGCAACTTGACATTTTCAGGGAATCCAAGGATTTTCAACACTTTTGTCTCTCCACAATTTGTATTCTGTTAGGTACCGAATCGATTTTCGACCTGACTAGGTCATCCTCAACATGGTTCCTTCAATTAAAAGAGATCCGAGAGACAGTCATACACTTTTCGTGTGAAAAGTTTACGATGATAACGATTGTGACTTACACACGAAAAGTTTATGACTATCTCGCGGATCTCTTAACTGAAGGAACCCTGAGGATGACATAGCCAGATCGAAAATCGATTCGGCACCTAACAGAATAAACATTGTGGAAAGGCAAAAATGTTTAAAATCCCTGGATTGTTCGGCCTCCACGACAACATGACCAGAAATGAACATTTTCGATGAAACCCAGCTCATACGCTCTATGGAGCGTGTCTAGTTTGAGATCCAATGGCATGACCCCCACTATCACGTGGCGCGTCAAATGCGCCGCTGTTCAATATGCCTTCAAAGCTCCAATCAAGAACCAACGCTTTCGAGACAAGGCCCGCGCTCCGTCTGTTCTGGTTGCCTGGGGCCAGCATGTCACGCAATTATATGTGACCCGCGGAATGAAAACCACCCTAGGGCCCCGCCTCCCACCGGATATCAATCTGACGAAACTCGTGACCTCAGCAGACTTTCGCCTCCAGCTGATGCGTTGCCGACCAACGCGAATCAATCTCGACCCCCCAGATATCTTCCGTGTTCCACGAACTGCAACCACCCATCCCCCACACGGATCCTTCCCTGCCGGAAACGGCGTCTTCCTTTCATAATCACCACTTTTGCCTTCTCACACGACATTCTTAGTCTACGTGACGCACACCACTCACGAACCTGCCGGACGACCCGCCTTACCTCCTCCCTGAACCTTTGGTGGTCGGGCGCGCCCACCACAGCCGCCAAGCCGTCAACGAACGCCGTAGGCTCAAACCCTCTTCCTCCAGCTCCCTCATCAGCGGCGAACACATGAGTGCTCACATCATACACGCCGGAACTGAGCCCTGTGGACACCCGGCCGTAATCGCTCTCGTGACACCAATTTCTCCTTCCATAACAGTTGCTTTTCTGCCCTCGAAATAATCCCGGACGAGGCATTAAATGTTCGACGGGAACCCGCCCTCCTTAAACTCGCGCAGCAAGGCCGGCACCCACACCTCATTGAATGCACCAGAAATGTCAAAAGGACAGCCGCAACACAACAATCATGCCGTCCGCCGCTTCCACGTCCTCTCTAAAACGCCGCATCGCGTCCGGTGCAGCCCCACTACCAGTAACAGGGCCGCGAAGAGAATAATCGGGATAGAGATGGAACTCAATGGAGCCCTTTCACAAACGACACAGGACCTCACAAAAAACTCAAAAATCGTACAAAAAACTTCCATCCACAACGAAGCTCCAAATCACGGTAAAGTTGTTGTCGCGGCGCGCTCCCGGGACGAGGCCGGTCGGGAGATCGATCGGCTGTTGCGGGTCGTGGACGAATGGTGCGGGGCGGTCAAACTGGCTCTCGCTGTGCCGAAGACCCAAATGGTCCTAATGCGGGGTCGTCTCTCGCAGGGTAGCCCCCTGGTGGTGCGCTATCGGGGATCACGCCTTGTGGGGGAACGGCAGGGCCGCTACCTAGGGGTCGAGATTAACCCGGGGAGGACAGCGACCCCACAGCTAGAGGCGGTTGCGGGGAAGCTAGAGAGGACCTTTGCCCTCTTTAGGTCGGTGGGGGGAAACATATGGGGCACGAACTTCCACTGCCCAGCTCGTTACTTCAGGGCGGTATTCGTACCTACCCTGCTGTACGGTGCAACGTGGTGGTGGCACCGGCCCACGAAAGCTCAGAGGGCGAAGGTCCTCAGCTTGCAGCGGCAGGCCTTGGTAAGGGTGACCATGGCGTACCGGACTGTCAGTTCCGACGCGCTTCAGGTGCTGGCGGGGATACCTCCTGCGGACCTTCTGCTCGACGCAGGGGTTCACGGGCACCGCCTGGTTCAGGGAAACTTGGACTGGGTACGGTGCCGTGAAGATTGGGCAGAGCGCCTCGGTCTCTTGGCCGAGGAGTGGGGGGCCGCATGGGGCCTCCGCCTCCTTGACGACCTAGTCGTTGAGGCTTGGCAGGCGCGTTGGACTTACAGTTCAACGGGTAGGCGTACATTCGGGTTCGTGCCCGACGTTCGGACGAGACTGGCAGCGGCCAAGTGGTTCACCCTTGAGCACGCTGCCATGCAAATCCTGACTGGACACGGCTCGTTTAACGCCAATTTGTGGTTCTTCCGGCGGCGGGACTCTCCAACATGCCCTTGTGGTGTCGAGGAGGAGACCGCCGACCATGTGCTTCGTCGCTGCAGCCTCCACGAGGATCTGCGGCGGGCGACATGGGGGAGTGGAGGCCCACCGGAAGACTCGGCTCTTGTCCGAGACCGGCGGGCGTATGGCCGCCTCCTGGCCTTCTCCCGCTCCTGGCTGGAGCGAAGAGGGCTGGGACCGGCCATGCTTGAGTAGGGTTCCCTACTCGGGCAACCCGGGCACGGTTCTCTTCCCCCCACCTCCGCGTGGTCTCTATCGGGCGCGGCTGGCTGGCCAGCAGCCGTGGCTAACGGGTTGAGCTGAGCGATGGGACCGACTCTGTTGCGGTATCCGGGCCAAGGATGGGGTACAGGCCAGGTAAAGGCTTGCAAAAAGGTCTAGGTACTGGCCACATCTTAAGGAGTTCCGCAGAGAGAGAGAGAGAGTAAAATTCCAAGCCACAGTAAAACTCCAACCACATAGGTTACCCAACCACAGTATAGCCCTAACCACAGCGAAGCTCCAAGCTACAGTAAAACTACAAATCTCACAGTGTAGCTCCAATCCAAAACAAAGCTCCAAACCACAGCAAAGCTCTAAACCACAGCAAAGCCCCAAACCGGAGCAAAGCTCAAAACCACAGTGAAACTACACACCACAGTGAAATTACATACCACAATGTAGCGCCAACCACAGCGAAGCTCCAAACCGCATCAGAGCTCCAGACCACAGCAAAGCTTCACACCACATTGTAGCTCCAACCACAGCGAAGCTCCAAACCACAGATGAGCTCCAAACTACATCACACAATGCTACAAGACACAGCTAAGCTCGAAACCACAAGCTCCAGGCTCCAAACCACACGGAAGCACCAATCCACAGTCAAACTCCAAACCACAGTAAAACTCCAACCACAAATATGGCCCAACCACGGCCATTTAGAGCTACAAATCTGCGAAATTGTAAGTTCCGGGCCTGAATATTCCAAGAATTGCCGGTATAACATCATATCCTTGCTCAAAATCTGCAAAAATTCAAATTTTGGGTCTGGGCATTCACGAAATCGACAGTTGCCGGTCTTTCCCCCCAGAAATTGCAAGTTTTGGGGGCCTTTTTTGGTGACCGTGAAACGTCAACGACAGCGCCCAAAGTCTGGTGAATCTTGAGACGTGTAATTGCAACATAAAGAGATAATTATGAGTTTGCAAGTTCAGCTTCTAATTTGATCGAAATTACAAGATTTCTGGTTGAATATCCACGAAATTGAGAGTTCAAGGTTTTAATTTGCAAGTTTATATGTCTTAGTTTACGCAAAATTGCAAGTTTGGGGCTCTCTTTTTTAGTGTTTGCTGCGGACCCCGCCCCAGCTGGCGTCAAGAGCGCTAAGCTTGAAGAATATTGAAATATATTGATCGGAAGACACCTGGGTCATGGTGAAAATTGATTTTCCAGGATTTCATGTTTTTCTCGAAGTAACTTTCCGCAGTGGGTATAGTCATATCTAAGGGGATAAAAAGGGAGAATGCACCCACGTTGACAACCGCATGGTTACAGCGTTTTCTAAAAGCAGCTTTTCCCTCTTATACACTCTCATTTACTCATGGATAGCAGAAGAATGGATCTCAAACTAGCCAACCTTACAAAATTTCGTTTTTGAAGAAGCGAAATCCACCGTAGTGGTTTTTAAAAGTGCCGGATCCGCGGGATTTGGGGATTGAAATAGCTAAGACCACGAAATTGGTTATTTAAATGAGCGAACCCCGAAAAATTGGTAATTTAAATGAGCGATTTGAAAACCAGCAGCGCCATTGAGATTTGATCGGCCGATATTTTCAACAGATATCGTTAACGATCTAGAGCAAACGATGAGATCGGTCGTCGCCCCTTAACGTACAAAAGTTATCTGTGACCGATATCTGTTACCCGATTAAATCTGCCCGTTAGTGGGGGCACATCTGGCAGATTGAGATCTCTTGCGGAAAAAAACTGACAAATTTCATTTATCGGTGGGGTTCGAAAGATATTTGAGATCGGTGGCTGATATGAAGTTAGAAAACTAGTAGAGGGAGCAACATACATTGCCATACATATGATAAAAATAATAGAAAATACGTGTTCAGAGAAGTTTCGGTGGTTAAAATCGTTGCGTTAAGGGGCGACACCCGATTCGAAATTGGCCGATCTATGTCTGCCAGATATCTCTCATAAGAAATCGGTTGATTAGTGGGGGACCACAGACCATATCTGGCGGATTTGAACTCCCACCGATATCGTTTGGCCGATCACGGTTGATCTGTCGTCGTTTCTTGCCAGAACCAAGTGTAATCGTTAGTTCAATAATCTTTTCGACTATCCCGACACTCCTTTAGAATAATATTTTTGCGAAAATTCACTACGTCTCACGATCCGGTTTTCTTGTATGAAGTTTATGACGAAATAAGATAATTTCCGGAGGATATCAACACACTTCCTCTCCCTTTAAGTAAATTAAACAGATGTCTCAAATTCACTTAGGCCCACGGTACGAGTGGGTAAGGCTGGTAAGCACAACAGGAGGGGGAAGTATTTCCTCATAACATAAATAGAGCCGCCACGCGCTCTCACAAAATTTCACGCGTCGAGAGAAGATGCTGAAAAGAGAATTTAAGCGTCAATATCAGGGGAAAAAGGGGGGGCATCTGTTGCAAGCGTATACGCAACTCTTGGCACACAGGGCCCACTACATAGATTAGAACCCCCCCCCCCTCACTCTTTACCAACACAGTCCCAGTCATCCATGTCGTTCTTTCATCAAGGGCATTATAGGCAAAAAGGGAAAAACGCTTTCTTTCCCTTTATGGCAAAGAGGAGGGAGGGTGGGTCTTTTTGACTCTGTTTACGATCGCGACTCTTGAGGGCGACATATGTGTCCTACGGTGGGAGAAAGTGTATAGGGCATTTTCTCTGTCACACCTCCTTTTTCCTCATATATTTATGAAAAGCCACTCGTTGAATGCAGCTTTTGCGTGATAAAGTGTAACGAGCAGTGTTCTGGGGGCGTTTATACTGTTGCCAGCGTGTGATGCGTAATGTTGGAGGAGTGAACGTTTTTCTTTCCTTTTTTAGACGGAGAATCGAGTATGAGCCATTCATAATTTAGCTAGTAGTGACAGGCTGTTGAGAGGGTGTATAGGCCCAAAAATCAGTCAATAAAATTGAATTTCAATCAATACCAATATTCTCTCCTTTGCCCTTTCCTCCAACTCGGTTGTACAACGGTATAATTAATTGCTTTATATTTGCTGCTAATGTGAAGTGAACCATATCAAAGGAGAAGGTACCAATGATCAGAATAACCCCTTTAGTGCCTTAAAGGTCACGCTGCTTTGATCCCTCTCCCTACTCACCAGTCGAGAGGGATGTATATCAATTGTTTCTAATCATACACGTAGGGAGTTGTTTCAAGAGAGGCCGACGAGGTGCCTTTGTCGTTTTCAATAATTAATTTCCTCTATCTTTTTGGTGGTATTACTCCTACTGTGTGTGGGATGAACATGAACATCAAAGTATAAACGAGGCTATAAACTGTAGAGCAGAGGGTTTTTATGTTCCTAAATTACAAATGCGACCACCAGGGTAGCGACGGCCATACACCGGCTCATTAAATATTTTCAAAGCTATTCATTGATTTCGTCACACTTTACATTAATCTGCTTCACTTCAATCATTAGTACCTAACCTCTTTGCACAACTTCACCCTTCCTACCATATCAAAACCTCTATGGTTAAAATTACTTGATTGCCTTAGCCGCTAGAGGAAAGGGATGAAGTGGGATTGGAAGACTTAAAGTGAAGAAAATCCTCTTAGACGGTTGGGGAAAAGGAAAGTCACTATAATTAGGGGAGATGTTTCCGATTCCTAAAGGTTTCCTCTCACTCTTCACATCCGCCATAGGTCAATCTCTTTTCAATGTGTCCAAGTTTTCTCTTACAATTAATTCAACTCGAAAATAGACCCCTTTGAATACACGGTTTTAGTATATTTCACAACGAGCGAGGAAAGCGTCACTTTTCGCGCGAGTTGTATTTGGCGATCGAGGCGAAGCTGAGTTCGCTAATCACTAACAACGGCGCGTAAAGACGCTCCTTAAGAGTTGCGAACGCTATTTTTCGCTTGACCGACCAAGTGTGAGGCACTTCACCATGACTCACTCCAAACACGTTATTCCTAACAGTGACGGAAAGTACTTTTCGCGTGCCCAGCGTGTAAAGTTCAAATTTACAGGTAAAAAACAACTGCAGGAAGTCGAGAGGTACACACCAGTGATGTAAAAACTTTACCTCACTGAAAAGTAGATGCGTAAAAATTTTACCTCACTGAACAGGGGTAGACGCAAGGTCTATATTATGCACATAAGAAGGTCTGCTCATGTCGGATGAAGTGCGGGAGGGGGGAACTGTGGGCAGATGACTTCAATTTATATTTAACAACTCTGCTCCACTATACTTCATAACTCCAAATAAACATTTCTTGATGGTCGTGTAGCTTGCTATCTTGGCATGAATCAATATAATTCATAAACATCATTTCCAACGGAAATTAGAACGATGTGAGTGCGGAACACACCACATATTTTCTAACATACTATTCTCTTCTACAACGTACCAGAATGAGTGGTACGTATAGCAGAACGACATAGTGACGTCTATAGAAAGGAAGAATGATGGGCATACTGCTCACTGTTCTTTCACTCATCGCTAACACTTGACATTCATTTTCGCTTGTCGCCCCAAGGGTTAATCTGTAGAGCACGTTTTTATTAGCTGGGTGGGTGGGCCACGCAAAAAATAGTGTACACAACTCGTGAGGGAGTAGAATTGCCTCGCTCGTTCTTTTCAGCTCACGAGGCGCCAAACTCGCGTGCAAAACTCTACTTCCTTCACTCGTTGTGTAATATACTATTACATCACTCCTAGCATCAGTGACGTAAAGTACTTTCGCCCGTACTACGTACGTACGTAAGTACTACGTGACGTAAAGTAAGGAAATAACATGCTGATATCAAAGTGTTTCTTTCGTCGTGAGGTTGCCATGGTGAAAATAGCCATTTTATCCGTAGGTCAAGTGAAAATTGAATATTTTGATTGATTTTGACCCTCAGAAACTGATAATGGAACCACAAAATATGAAGTATACGCCAGAATCTGATTCGAAAAAAATGGTTGGTAAATCGTAAAAATATTTTTATGGTACTATTGGCGATTGTAGCTATCACTAGCGGTGCTAGTGTCGTGTGATAATGAAACCGGTACTGCCTACATATGTTAAATGATAACAAGTTTCGTGTTTTTTAAAGTGTTTTTTCGTGGTCAACGTCCGTTACATAATTGGGAAAAAGTAGTCAGTTGGCCTAAAGTGACGAGAACAGAAGAACATGGTTTCTGATACATTTATACTCAAAGAAGATATTGAAGGTAAGAAAGATCTCTCCCACTTATTAGGTAAGTGTGTAAATAAGTGGGAGAGATCTTTCTTACCTTCAATATCTTTATTGAACACTCTCACACCTACAACCCTCAATTTTTAATTTTTGGTTTATACTCAAACGTCAAGCAAGCTCCCAACACTGGGCTAATTGATAGCTGACACCGTTGAACCCTCAATTTTTGGGAAACAATGAAATGACAATGTTGTGTCTCGGTTACGACGGAAAGAGCAACCAACGACGCAGCAATTTTTTCTGGATTCACCCTTGAGAGACATCCCACGAGCGCCTTATCCTTCTTTATTGGTACTCGCCAGCTCACCGTTTCGTTTTAGTGCTCAGAGAACGGCACGGGTTCAGCAAAATGGTCGAAAACGTTTTTGAATCGGTGTTTTTTAGTTTTCTTGCTCCAACAAATAGCCGACAGTGAAAGTTTCTGTACGGGTGTACGTGTACTGCGCACCCGCATAACCGTCTTGTTTTCTTGATTCGGTGATGCTAATGGTACAATATCCAGGCCTGTAGTTTGTTGTCAAACGACTACAACAAATCACACGGAGGACCGGACTCAATGTTTCTCTGAAACGCCGCTAGATATCGTATCCCTTAGCTACAATCGCCAATAAATGGAAATTTCGCTCACTCTCAGCTCCGAAACAGGAAATTCAGCCCGACAAAATATGAATCTTTGGCAAATAGTGCTTGAACTATGCAGCTCTAAACGAGGCACGGACCGAGAGGGTGGCGGTGATCCCCTCCCCAAATTCAGAAGACGCGCTAATGTGCTGTTCTTGAGGAAAGTAAACGTCTGAAAGTTTAGAAAAGGCGCTAATTTTGAGGGATCAAATTCCGTAAAAAGCCCTCATTCTTGGCTGAAATTTAGAAAAAGTGCTTATTCACCGCTGGAATTAAGAAAAGTCAATTATTCACGAGTAAAATTTAGGAAAAACACTGAATTGAAAAAAAGCACCAATTCACGAACGTAATCCAGGAAAGCGATGCTCAGCTAAAATTTAAAAAACGCTAACTCACGACTAAAATTGAGAAAAAACGTTAACTCACGGATAAAATTGAGAAAAATCGCTAATTCGTGGGTCAAATGAAGAAAAGCGCTAGTACGCGGCTAAAAGTGAGAAAAAACGCTAATTTGGGGATACAACTGAGAAAAAGCGTTAATTTGAGGCTGAAACTGCGGGAAAAAGGGCATTCGGGGCTGAAACTGGAAAAAGCGCTCATTTAATATTAAAATTGAGAAAACGTCTATTCGCGGTTTTGGGAGGCAACTCCGTGGCTGAAATTGAGAAAGAGCGTTAATTCGAGGTAAAAATTGAGACGAATTCGCGGTTAAAATGTGGAAAAACGCTTATTTGAAAAAAATTGGAAAAAGTGCTGAACCGTGGATAAAATTAAGAAGAAGCAATAACTTGAGGCTGTGAAACTGCGAACAAGCGCCCATTCGTGGCTGAAATGAGAAAAAGCTTTAATGCGAGGCAAAAATTGACATATGTACAGCGCAACTTTGTGTGCAAAATTGAGTATAATACCTCATCGCTAATAAAACCGCAATAAAACAACAACAAAATGTGTTCCACCATCTTCACACAACGGCACACATGGCCCGACAACATCAATTGTTTACGTTTGTTTAGCCCAAATTTCCGTTTCTTCAAACCTGCAATATAGTATACAATTTCAATAAAACAAAATGTGTCCCACCAACTTAACGGCATACATGACACGAATCGTTTGTTTACTGACATATTCAGACACAACATGGTTTGTTTATATTTGTTTATACCTTTCCGATGTACCGCTAAACAAACGATTGAGTTCATGGGGGTACATACATTTTTTTTAAAAATAATAATTTTGCAGGGCTAAACAAACATAAACAAACGAATGGCACCAGTTTCTTGCAGACATGAGCGTGAATTTTTGAAGTGTATAAAAGCCCGATAATGGCAATTTCACAGATATTAATTCCAATGATGCAATTTGTCGCTTTGGGTGATCTCGGAGCTACTTTGACTAGCCTTCACTGTTTTAAAAAGGGACCCGGTACTTGTCATTTCACGAATATGAAGATCAGGAACTTATTATTTCGCAGATGCTTGAACCCGAAACTTGCAATTGAACAGATTTCAAACTCTGTGTCTAGCAATTTCACGGTGACTCGGCTCCAGTGGCCTTTATAGGCTGTAAAATTTATTTATTGGGCTCAGGCTCGGTCTTAAAATGGCAGCACTGGTTGTCGAAATCCCACCCCCGGCGGTCTATCAAATTGAAAGTGGCATCGAAGAATCGACTAATCATGTTCGAGAAAATTTGAATAAAAGTGCCCGTCGCCGATTGGCCGACTAATCGGTTTGCAGACGTATCATCACGTTCAAATGCAAAATTATTGCTTTACAATTTCGCTGTTTTTCCCTCCTCAAATAGTGATTTCGGGCTGTTAATCGTCACAAGCTCCAAACCATGACCATTGAAAACTACAATGCCAAGAGGCCCAACCACAGAAAGCTCAAAATCACAGCAAAGTCACACCAGTCACCGATATAAAAGGTACTGAAACTTGCAATTTCCCCTTACATCAAGACATGACGCTTGAAATTTCGTGAATATTCAGCCAATTTCGTAGAGAGTTTACTCCAAAATGTTGCAATTTTCTGACCATTCGTCAAACTTTTGGGCACTATCGTGGCCGGACCGAATCTCAGATTTTCAGCTCCAATGTAGCTGCTCAATAGCAGCTAAATTTGCCTGGCTTGGGCGCTGTCGGGCCCGAGTTCCAGAGCCTGTGTACATACATAAAATAAAAGCGAGAAACTTGCAATTTCTCAGATATTTATTTCTTAGTGATGTAATTTAACGTCTATTCATGAAGCTTTGGGTGCTGAGACTGGCCTCCACGCCAACTAATTTTTAAAAAGGACTCGGAACTCGCCGTTTCGCGAAATTAAATGCCTGGAACTTGCTACATTTTGCAGATACTTGTACCTAAAGCTTGCAATTAAGCAGATTTTAATTATGAATGTATAGCAGTTCCATGGCGACTCGGCTCCAATGTTGCAGTTCAGCGGCCTTTTGGCTACACATTTTTTTTTCTGACTGACTAATCAGCTAAGTCGTTCAAATGAGACACAATCACGTTAAAATGCAATACTAATGCTTTACAATCTCACTTATTTCCCCCTAAAATAGTGATTTCGCGACTATTTATCGTCGCAAACATGTATTTTCGTGGATTTTTAGCCATTAAAATGCATTTTACAGGTATTTAACCCAGAAACTTACAATTTCATGGTTATTCACCTATCGAATCTCGACTCTATGACCACCGCTTGCAATTTTTAGGGCTATTTATCCCCGAAGCTGGCAATTTCATGTATTCGTATTTACCCCTAAATATTTTCCGCTTTTTACTTCACTGATTGCTGGCGGCCTCTGCTTCATATGTTTTTGACCTCGTCGTCCGTTTGAACACGATGTTCAGAAACTAAATGATCAGTTTATTATAATTAATTATAATAGAATGAACAATTTTTGTCAATAACAATAATAATAATTTACAAAATAGTAGGTGTACCAAATTTTGTTTAAAAGAAAATGAAGATATAAAAATGTTTTTATAGCTGTCATTCAAACCCCATACCTACATACAAAAAAATGCAATTCGTCCCCTCACCTAAAAACTGGCATTTCCAAGGTTTTATGTTTCTTTACTCCGAGAATCATTCGTCATCTCTCTTGATCCCGAGTTATGATCTTTTTGATAAAAAACCATCCCCCGTCAACCGAGTCAGAAATAAGAATAAAAAAGTTTCCAATAAAGTGGATAAATGGGTCATAAACGCCATCTTTATTGAATAACTTTAAAAATTTTGTTTTATAATAACAACGTTCCTAATATTTTAGACATTGAAAATCGTAAATCACGGTTTAACTCCTCCTTAAAGAATGTTCAAACAATTGAAAATGTTAGACTCTTTTTGAATGCAAATTTATTCAAATGAGAGCGTTAGGATTCTGGAGCGTAGTAGAAATTGGTAATTGAAATGAGTTTAATCTTAGGTGACACATCTGCGTGCCTTGTTTCTTGTGTAAGACTTCAAAGTGACGGTGAAGAAATGGTGGGTAAGGAGGGTGGAGGGGGGTTTGAAATAAGTGCGAGCTGATTTCTTTACAAAAATCTCATTCTGCGTGCGTTTCAAGGGGCCTACGGATCTGATTTAATACGAATAAAAAGGGGAAACTTAAAGGAGCGGAACAATCTGTAAGGTTAGGGAAGAGGTTTTTTTTTTAAGACCCCGTTTAGGTTTGAGCTGGCTTCATCGTCTTCTTATCTCAATTGATACTTCTCTCGCGGGGTGGAAAGAGAAAAATTCTGGTTATTATTCGAGCAGAACGGGGTGGAAACCTATTGAAGAAAAAAAAAAACGGCAAAAGCGGGACGAAATTGTAGCCCCTCCGTTTTAGTTCGCGCTGTATAAAAACCAGTTCGAGGAGAAAGGGAGCTTTTATACGGTAGTATGGTGAGGGTAGAAAAAAATCCTCAGCGTAGAAGCTCGGAAGGTGCGAGATTATCTTGCAAGTGGCAAATTGAATTTGATCCTACGAAGCTAAAGGAGGGAGTTGCGAAGGGAAAAGAATTGAGCGAGTGTATCGCCGTTTGACAGGTCGCAATCTGCATGGTGAAAATTGTGTTGCTCACTTCATACACAGATTTCCCTCTAGAGGCGTTTATCAAAAGGGGAACTGTAATAGAAAAATAACTTTTTAAGAAGTGGGACGAAAGATTTTCTTCTTTCCATAGAAACTTGTATTTTCATGAGACGAAGTTTTCCGCTACCCTCCTACTTTTTTCCTAAAGAAACTTTTTTTCTAATAAGACGAGTTTTCCCTTTTTACTTTCCTCGGCGTTCTGAATATAATGAATAAATCCACCTACAACTTTGTTCAATTTGCAATGCAATACCATCACTACAATTACCTGTTTGATCTTACGCTCCGAGTTTAAATTGATAGGGACCAAATTCGATGCAAAACTTTACCAATGATGATGATGACGATAAGAGAGAGGGGGTCCAATATTAGATTTCCTTCGACACGGGCCTGCCAATTCATTCGTTGTCTCCCTCCTATTCATCGTGGCCAAATGTTGCCAAGATAGAAGCCCACCTTGAAATTTACATTTCCCATTGTGTGAAACCATTTTTATAGCAAGAAGAAGAAGAAGAAGAAGAAAAAAGCTGCACGGGTTCCCAGGTTTTTAAATAACACTAAAAAAAAACCCTCTTTTGTTCCCTAAAAAGTTCAAAGACCTTCTTGAAGCACCCGGCCTTATATTTTGGTGAGGGTTCCTCTGTCGGTAAGCAACAACAGGTGCTGTTCGAAAGGAAAGAACAAGAAGGAAAAAGGGTTTTTTTTGTCATAGATGTTGTCTTGTGCAATTTTTTAAAGTGTTCCCGAAACAAAAACAAAAATAGGTCAAAGACATAAAAAACAACGCACGTTTCCTTCTTCAATCCTAACTGAAGGGTCGGATTTCTGAGAACTCATTGAACGAAATTTACCTACGAGTCAGGGGCTTTCTCCTGAGGGGACATTGCCTGATTGCAATTCGGAAAGAATCCCCAGCAATAGAACTGGTAATTCGTCAACTCAGAACTAAGGATTCAACGCCGAGAAACTGATTTTGCACAGAAAGGGTCGTTAATTCGTTGTACATCAAAAACTAACATCTCTACTGGGAAGCTTATTAACATTTAAGCCTTCCATCGTAGGGGCGAATAGTTCCTAGTCTGAAACTCACTGGACATTAAAATGTCAACATATAGTGCTCAAAACGCTCAAATCTTCAAACCACAGTAAAACTCCAACTGCAAAAAAGGTCCAACCACAACAAAGCTCCTACCACACCAAATCCCCAACCAAAGCGAAAGCCCCGGCCACATCAAAGTTCCATACCAGCGCAAAACTCCAAACACTGCAAAGTTCCATACCGCATCGAAGATCCGAACCGCAGTAAAACCCCCACCACAAAGAAGACGCAACCGTAGCATAGCTCCAGGCCACATTAAAGCTGTAAACAACAGAAAATCACCGAACCCCAGCAAAGTTTCTAACCACATCAAAGATCGTACCACAGCAAAGCTCCAAACCACAGTAAAACACTCACCACAAACAAAGTCCAACCAAACCAAAGCTCCGGACGGGACGTACTAATTTGCGGATTCCAATAAAAGCTTGCGGATTCCATATGTGAAATGACGATAGAGAGCTGCAAATTGACACATATACTGCTATACCATACCAGTAACTTTTAATGGCACTTTTGGTGATAGTTACTCAAAAGTACTAATACTAGTACGCAGAAAGCTGCGCTCCTTACGACGAATTCCTCACTCCCGAGAATCGACCGACAAAACAAAAAACAAAAAGAAAACAAAAAAAAAACATTGTCAATCAATTTTCAAGATATTCTTCATGTTCAACACAACAAATGCGTGTTAACTTTTGATATTATTTCATTTCTTGGATTTTTTTTTTTTTTTTTTCAATTTTACTCAATTTTTCGAATTTTTCACGTACAAAACGAAATTAAGTCATAAAACAAAATATTGTAAGAAATCCCTTTTTGATTTTACCTACCACATTTTAACGTAAGTTAACAAGAAAAAATGTGTGAAAACTACCTTTCGTGTGCAATGAAAATCAAGGTAAATTTTATAATTTTATTAAAAAATAAATAAATAACAAAAAAAACAAAAAAAAAACAATTACAAAAAAAAAAAAAATATTGTCAACCAATTTTGAATATATGTTTCATGTTTAACACAACAAATGCTTGTAAAGTTGGATATTATTTCATTTCTTGGATTTTTTTATTAAATTTTTCGAATTTTTCACTTACAAAACAAAATTAAGTCATAAAATAATATATTTAAGAAATCCATTTTTGATTTTACCTACCACATTTTAATGTAAGTTAACAAGAAGAAATGTGTAAAAACTAACTTTCGTGTGCAATGGGAATCAATATAATTTTTTTCGATTTTATTTCATCGATTTTATTCCATTTATTTTATTTGTTATTGAAAAAAAAAATCAAGCAAAACACCCACCTCACATCAATGAAAAACACTGAAGAATACCTACCCATCAAAATGAAAAAACTAAAGAGCCAAAATATAATTCCATTATTCAACGCACGACTTGCATATTACTCATTTCCAAGTTGCAACTTCTCTTCCGTCAACTTTCCTTACCGAATTGGTTGATCCTCTGCTTACCAATGAAAAGTGAGTGTGAGTGGGAGCTGGAGGGGCTAATCCCAGGAGGGCGAGGTCCACGTTTAACTTGACGGGCTATAAGCACTCATGTTGTCATATGTCATTTCACATATGGAATCCGCAAGCTTTTGTGGAATCCGCAACTTGACCTGTGGGGACAAGTACTAGTACTTTTGAGTAACTATCAGCTAAAGGGCCATTAAAAGTTACTGGTATGGTATAGCAGTATACGTGTCAATTTGCAGCTCTCTATCGTCATTTCACATATGGAATCCGCAAGCTTTTGTGGAATCCGCAAATTAGAAACTCCCGCTCCGGACCCCAGGAAACCACAAAGCCCCAGCCAAGCTCCGAACCACAGCAATGCTCCTAACCACAGTGTAGCTCCTAGTTCTTACCAGAACCACAGCAAAGCCCCAACTACAGCTCAAAATTGAAGTTTTGAGCCCTAAAACAGCTACCAGAAAAGTGAAGTCTTCACTACAAACTGATGATTTCCCACTAGAAATATATTTAGTGGTTTTCCCAAAAAAATTATAATTTTAAATCGGAACTGCGATTTTAGCATCAAAATGTTGATTTTTGCTTAAAATGGAGATTCTAGTAGGTACTGCAAATGTGATTTTTGCATACAACTGCTAATTTTATCATCAAACTGGCAATTTCAGATTTCGGAGAAGCGAAATCGAGACATTGGGTTCTCAGTCTTGCGACCTCCGTTTTCAGAACTGCGAAAATGATTTATGTCTTATGAAAAATCCGCAAAATTAGTTGTTGAATTAGGCAACCCCACAAAATTGATTTTCCAGGCACAGAAACTCCCGGCTTTCGCAAAACGAATCCGCGAAGGTTTTTTAAGATAGCGTAATTTTTAGCAATTGGTTATCCATTTTCCATCAGTGAGCCAAACGCGCAAAAATGGTTTCTTGAGGGCAAAATGCGTGAAACTGGTCATTGGATGTGAGCATCCCACGAAATTAATTTTCAGTGAGCTAGACCCGCAACAACTTTTTTTTTTTTTTTTTTTTTTAGAACAATTCGCAAAATCTGGTTTTTGAAGCTAAGTCCGAATTCGCCTTCATGTTGAAAATGTATTTTTCTGGCACAAAAATCTTCGACATTGGTTTTTTAGTGAGCCAAATACCAGAAATTATTTCAACGTAACAAAATGCGGCGACCCTGAAGGATTTGTAGGTTCATTTCGAGGGGTGGGCAGCTGCCCCACTTAGTCTTCTCTTTTTTGCGTCTAGGGGAGGGTAACTGCTCATCCCTGCCCTCTTCTGGCTATAAGCCCATGACCAAAGCAAAGATCCAAACTACAGCAAAGCTCCAAACCACAGCAAAGCTCCAAACGAAACGACTGTAAAACCCCACCACAAAGAAGACCCAACCACTGAAAATCACAAAGCCTCAGTGAAGCTCGTAACCACAGTATTTAATTAGTGTGTCGTAACCCAGCAAAACCCAACCACAACCTACAACCACAGTAATGCTTCAAACGACAGTAAAACTCCAATCACAAATAAGGCCCAACTGCAGCAACTCACCAAACCCCAGCAAAGCTCCTAACCACAGCAAAGCACCTAACCACAGTGCAGCTCCAACCAGAACCACAGCAAAGCCCCAACCACAGCAAAGCTCCAAACCACAGCTAACCCCCACCACAGTCAAACTCCTGACACTGCAATGATTCAATCGACTTTAAAACTCCACCAGAAGGCCCAGCCACCATAGCAAAGCCCCAACCCCAACCACTTTTTTTTCGTTTTTTACGTCCGCTTTGGTTTTTCAAAGAGGCAAACTGACGGAACTGTTTTTTTAAATGAGCCAAATAAAAAATTAGTTCTTGGATTAGCCAAAACTGTGGAATCGGATGAAATCTAAATCCTCAAAACTTGAACTCCGAAAGGGCCCAAACCCAAGAAATTGGTTTTTGAACGAGTCAACCCCGCAAAATTTGTTTTCTGACGGGCGAGATTATGTATTTGAAACATCCAAACCGGTCCAAACATCCAAACCGGTTGAGCTTACAATTTCTCTCAAGTTAAAACCCGAAACTTGCTATTTCGTGGATATTCAGCCAGGATGCTTCAAACTTCGTGGATATTTTTATTTTGCAGCTCCAAATGTTACAATTTCGTGTCTACTCTTCTGTCTTGGCGCACTGTCGGAGCTGACTAGCTCGGGGCTCCGAACCCACAAAAAAGGCCACAAAGCTTGTAATTTTGAGGAAATTACTATTCTTAACTTGCAATTTCTGGGAAATCTACACCCTGAAACTTGCAATTTTGCCCCGACGCTTCCAATTCTGCGGACATTGAGCTAGATCCATCCACTTTTGAAGAAATAAAGACACGAAACGTTCAATTTCGCTGACATTCAGCAAAGAAACTTCCCATTTTTTGCGTATATTAAGCTAGTAAACCTCCAATTTTGTGGATAAATTTAGCTTCATATGTTGCAAAGTCGCGTTTATTCGTTATCGGCTTTGGGCGCTGTCTGGGTGACCCGCAGGGCATCTTGGCTTCCGCGTCTATATACTATAAATAAAAGACACCGACCTTGTGATTTCTCGACCTTCTGATTTTTTTTGTGATAAATAAATAAACCCGAAACTTGCAGTTTTGCGGATATTTAGGTCTGAACCCCGGAGGCTTCAGACTCCTCTGGGCTCCCCCGGTGTTTTGCCCGCTATTTAAACGACCCTTAAACAAGCGATTTCGCGGAAATAATGAACCGAAACTTTCAATTTTTGCCGTTTGACACCACATACAAAACCGAAATTGGCATTTCACGGATTTTTCCTTCAAAACTCACAATTTTGAGGCTGTATATTTAGACTTTAAATCTCGGATCTTTGGCCACCACTTGCAACTTTGGCAGCTATTTATTACCGAAACCGGCAATTTAACGGAAATTGGAGACTTGAAAACTTGGAATTCCGCTAATATTCAGCTCCGAATGAGGCTATTCTGCGGCTATTTGGCCTTGATGTATTTATTGAGTGACTGCTCTGCTTAGTCATTTATAGTCCCTTATTAATCACGTCCAAAAATTAAAATAATTGTGTCATAATTTCGCCATTTCCCCCCTTAAATAGCTAATTTAAGGTAAGTATAGCCCTAGGTAGCTAATTTGAAGGATTTTTTTGTGGTTGCTTCCAAGCTCGATTGCATGAAGATACTTTTAATCCAATACAATTTCCAGAATAAATTCCTCTTCAAGCGTTCTTTGCTCTATATTTTGGATACAATCCAGTTTTGTTCACGACAGCTATTTATTTGCCCAATTTGAAGTGGCATATTTTTTTCTGTTAGGATAAATAACTGCCCGAATGCGTATAAACTGGCACGAGTCCAAATATTCCGCATTCTGTCTAATAAAAACAAATGGGATCTACCCATAAAAACAATGAAAATTGACAAACATATTCGTATCTCTGTTGAAATTGTATGTTTTTGTCCCGGAGATGTCGATATAAAAAGACTTCCTATAAGAGATATATGCACACAAAAGAAGATGGAAAGGAAATCGTACAACTAACCCCTTTTATACCCTTCTCCCCCTCAACCATTTCACTATGAACAACCCCAACCACTCGTCTTTCAAAAAGATTTCTATAGAGCGTACAGCGTCAGAGGCAGTGCAGTAACACTGCCTTAAAAAAGTGAGGTGGTTCGTGGTGTAAGGGTTGGGAGGGAGGGTAGGGGGTCGAAAGCCGATGTTCGATGCGTGGCTAAGGTTACCGTAATAGGATTTCCAGGGTTGTGATTTGGAAATTGTGATTGTATCTGTTGAAAGACAGCGCCCCTCAAGAAGAAGAAGCGGAGAAGAAGATGAAGGAAAAAAGGGACCCCGAGGATCAAAAAGAATGAGTGACGATGAAGAGGGGTGGGTGGGGTAAAAAGGGCCTTTAAAAAAAGGCAGCGGATATTGGTGGAATCACCGTTCAAAAGTCTTTTGTAGAGTGAATAAGGTTGGGGAGGGGAATGGGGGGCGACTGGAGATGCTTTACTTTGCATCTTTTACTGGGTTTTCTTCCTCCTCCCCCTCATCTCTATCGTCTTCTGTCATTCCTTTTTTCCTTCCGAAAACCCAATCAATTCTTCTTTTCTTCGCCTAGCCGTATTTCCCTGAGATAAGCTGTCCTCGTCATCAAAGAAGGGGAGACTCTGATGAAGGTAATCTTTTTTAAAAGGGTGTTTATGTTTGCGAAGGATAAAAAGTTCCTTTTTGATGCCAGGAAAGTATTGAATGTAGGCTGTGGGCAGATTTTTAAGGATTGCCCTGAAAAGTGGTCCGTCTAGACAATGGGTAATTACATTTTAATGTAAACGAAACCCCAATGAAGTACTGTCACCCTTTAGTCCCGGTCTTTTAATTTACAGTAAGAGTTGTAGTCCATTGTATTCTAGTGAAGACAATCTTTTGCACTTTTAACAGTTTAAGCTCTGGGGGCTCTTATGAAAGGAACAATAAGACAGCTAATTCTGGTATTACGCAAGTGCTTTAGAGTTGTTTAGAAATTAGTCCAGGAGCAAAGGCACCCACTTATTTCGTTTTTAACGAGACCCTCCTTTCCAAGCCCTTTAACTATTCTCTTTTTATTCCGTCTTCTATACTCCAGTGAAGTACGTTTTTCAAGTAATTCCGCGTCAAATTTTCGCACGTGTAGTACGACGCAGCCCTGAAACCCTCAAGATGCTCCAATCCAACCCCGCTGCCACGCCGCCGTGCCCCATTCCATTTTGATTACTACGTCGCCCCATCCTCCAGAGAAAAACGGAAAAGCGAAAGGCGTGATGATGATGAGGAGGTGGTGTTCATGTTCGGGAGGGGGGTTGTTGCGCGAAGGCAGACGTTATCGATTTGACTAACATAAGCGAAAGGGGTCGGCGCGTGAGAGGAGGCAAGCCTGGACTGCATCAATAATGCACTTTCTGGCTGCGTAGGGCCTAGCGCAACCTCCCCTCACTCCAACCCTTGAAACACCCCTCCCTCACCCCCTTACCATGGGAAAACAGTTTTCACGCGGTAGGGCGCCTTGAAAAGCACTCCTTCCCCACTTTTTGCGTAGTTGGGTCATTCCCCGTTACAGTAAAAGGGAATGAAAATGAAAATGATACACAGAGGTGATACTGGTTATACTTCACGGATACGAGCCAGCTTAATACATTAGTTTTCCACGGCAAAAACATTAAAACTTTAATTGAAAAACTTGCTCGTTGATTTTATTCGTTGTGAGTACTCAACTAGTCCACCGCAAAAAGTTGAGTAAAAGCGACTTAATGCTACCACATAATGGCAATTTGAGTCTATAAAAGACTCAATTTGTAACGTCACCGCGAAGTGGGAATTTGGCCGAATTTTAAGCTCACCCAAAAAAAGGAGGACTCCTTACCAAGCGCAGGTTTCTTAGAGCCACGCCCTAGGGCTGACCTAGATTTGATTATATTATCCCTCTCTTCCTAAACCATAAGGATGGTTGTTCAAATCTTCGGGGGAGAGAACTGGAGATTTGGTTTTGGTTTGGCGGGAGAAAGAAAACTGTGTTGTTCACCACAATAGAGGAAACACAAATTACGTCAATAAATGGAGGAATGGTCGAGACATTTTCACAATCAACTTCGAAAACGTGATCAGAATTGCCATTTTTCAGGGGGCAGAAACCGGAGACTGATAATTCATGAATCAAAAGGGGTGAAAATATGGTTGGATCAATTAAGTAATCCCCAACGCGAAACATCATGTTATTAAATCAATATTAACCCTAGCGTTAGCAGGGGTACACTCTCTCAGCTCTCGAGTGTTTACAGTTACATACAATACAAGTATATTCTTTTCCATCTAATATTTAGCAATGTAACGAATTAAATGAGGCCAAGTCTTCTACTTTCTAGAGCAAATCGCTTTGAAGGGGGATAGAGCGTGCTGAAGCCGTACACACAACTCATGTGTGAGTGCGGGACCGGGCGTACGCAGCAGATGGATAACGTCAAAACTCGACCAATGTGATCCCGGGGCCGATCGGCGTAGTTTGGACGCGCATTAAAGAGAATAGGTCCAAATTCACACGATTTTCGTGGAAAATTCAGCGACGTCATAGATTATGGTTTTGTCGTAGAAAACGGAAGATTCAGCTTCATTGTGAGAAGGACGAAACCAGGGGTGGCTTCACTGAAGATATACAATGTTCCCTATTGCAGGCTTATATTCGAGGAAGAATCCCCCCAAGAAGAGAACTGGAGGTTCATCAACTCAGAACGCTTAGCTGGAAATAGTAAAAATTCATAATCAGAAACTGAACCTTCCCAGAAGGGGTCGTTATCTGTCAAAAACTAACATCTCTGCTAAGAAACTGTCGTTAAATCCTCTAATACCGTAATTTCGGTCCACAAACTGAAATGTTTTCCCCAGAAATGTACATTTTCGGTGTTAAACTTGCAATTTCAGTCCCCTGGGACGCCCCCAGGCTCACCCTAGGGCCTGTAAGCGGTCAAGTTAGAATTTTCATTAAGCACGTAGCAACCTCATAATCTTAGGTAAGGGCCACTTCTCAAAGAAAATCACGTGATGTCAAGTACAGAAGAGGTTGGCATGTCCCTCCCCGTCAACCACCACACCAATACTTCAGTCTTCAGTGTTAGGTACATGGTAGGTGTCCCGCGACACTTATTGCTTGAAATTTAGTGTCAGACACAAATTTCCTTGGTGTAAGCACAAACATCCAGAAATTAATATCAGAATTTGTACAGTCAATAAAGTTATGTCTGAAGGTCAATACAAACTACTCGGACGTGACGTGGGAACACTCAATCCCACGTGTGATACAAAGTTCTAGAAAAGGCTTTTACTTGTTTATGTTCACATTGCTCTGACGAGCATCATCCCACGTGTTCCCACGTCACGTCCGGGCAATGTGAACGTAAACAAACAAAATCCTTTTCTGGAATTTTGTACCACACGTGGGATAATGTGTTCCCACGTCACGTCCGAATAGTTTGAATCAACCTTGGCACTTTACATCCGTGTCGAGACATGAGTGTCGCGGAACACTTCAGTTTAAACGTACTTTAAGGTCTGCCTAGCTCAGTGGGCTAGACAGAGTACAAATTCACCGCCCACCTCTATCACAACCAACAAGATACATCAATTTTGGGTTTCCAGCGAGCTAAATAAACCCGTGCAATTATCTATCTATTTAAAGAACTAAAAATCGTTTTTTTTAGCGAGCAGAATTTCTGAAAGAGATCATTTCGACGAGACAACCCCGCAAAATTGGGTTTTCAGCTGGACAAAACCGACTAAATTGTGTTTTTAGAGAGCCAGATCTGCGAAAATGTTCTCTAGCAAGTGAAACCCGCTAAATTGCCGTTTTACTTAGCCAGAATCGCGTTTTAAGTATGCAAATTCCGACCATTCGGAAACCAGAAACCATCAGTTAGTGATTTTCTCAATTTTAGCCGAGGCCCCATCAGGAACATCACATTGGCGGTTTTTGAGCCAGGTCCGGATGAATATCCGCGAAATTGCTAGTCTTGGGGTCATTTTTTAGTGGGCGCGGACTTCGGGCAAGCCGAGCTACGAAGTGAGAAAACGCCATTTGTGGTTCCTGTATCCTGAAGGTAACTGCGTGGCTGAGATTGAGAATATTTTGCAGCTAAAATCGAAATGAAGCGCTCATTCGCAGCTTAAATTGACAAAACGCTAATTCATGGCTTCTAGAGGCAGCTTCGTAGCTAAAATGGTTTTGTATTCGCTGGAAATTCAAGGGCTTCAATTGAATTTCAGGGGAAACCTCTACGAAATCTTGTTTTTCCAAACAGCCAGACCCCTGAAATTGCCCTTTATGACCAGCTAGCCCCACGAAATAGCCTTCCGAATAGGTCAACAGCGTGAAATTTGGGTTTTGAGGCAGCGAAATAGTTTTTAAGAACAAGCCATAGCCCGGCGAAATGGTCTTGATTGGCCCGAGCCCACGAAATTGTTGTTTGGGGGGGGGGGGCAATCTCACTACGTGAATTATTGGTTTTGAATGGACCAGCCATGCGAAATTTTGTTTTTGAAAGGCATCAGATCCGTGAAATTGCTCTTCAAAAATAACCAACCCCACATAATTGCCTTTTGAATGGGTCAACAGTGTTTTTGGCTTTGGGGCAGCGAAATCGTTTTTTATTCCGAGCCATAGCCCAGTCAAATTGGTTTTAATTAGCCGACCCCAAGAAATTTGGTTTTTTCAAGGTGGTTTAGAACAAGTCAAACAGGAGAATAGCTTTTTTTGTGGCGTCAGAGGTCAAATTTGGTTATTGAATCAGCCAAAATCTATCAGCCGCGTACAAATGCGAGCAAAATAGCCTTTTTTAATGAGTCAACCCCGTTTAATGGATTTTTGAATGACTCAAGCCCAGGGCCAGATTAACACAGTGGCATATGGGGCAGGTGCACAGGGCCCCGTGCTTTTATAGTATATTTCTTATTTGCGGGAAGCAAGTTCGAATACATACATATAATACTGACATGTGTCTTCTTCTCGGGCCTGACTGAAACTCCTTGAAGTTTTTGTCTAGCCATAGTATTTGAACGATCGGGAAGTGGCCCGACACGTGCAATGTCTGTTAGCCCGTACTTCAACTCCGCGTCAGCCGCAGCCACCGGCCAAAGTGGGCACGTCCCGGTTGAGACCGAGTGGCGGTGGGGAGCCATGCAGGTGCAAGTGCCATGAAGTACGGGGTGCAACCGCTTGGCTGCGAGGATTTACCAGCACCATCAACTCGGTCGGACATTGAGGGACCAGCCAGGAAGTTGACAGTGAACTGGAGCAATCAGGTCTGTAGGGGATTGGGACGGATGTGCCGGGGAGGTCAGAAGAATATCAGTGGGGTCAGAGGGATCAGAGATTGCTCGAGGGTTACCCGCAACATCATTCCAACTTCGTATAGAATACCGAATCAGGAAGTTGATGCAAGCGGGATATTAGTGTGGGCCAAGGTTGCCCCGAGACCTCTTCGATGGTACCATCCCCTAGCAAATCCGTTCAACCGCTGAACAGCTGCTCGAGAGTTAATTAAATGGTGTGGTAATCGAGGTTGATTCCAGATAAAGCGGAGATCCGTGTAACTTGGATAGCTCCAGAGGACATGGGCTGCGGTCTCCTCTCAGTGGCCACATGGGCAATCCGGCGAGTCTCTTCTCCGATAGAAGTGGAGTTTGCCGTTAAAGCTACCGTGTCTAGTGAGGAGCTGAATCGCAGGGTAGGATAGTAGGCGTACGCATGCGCTGCTGAATCGAGGGAATAATGTTATATAGATGATGCCCGGTGTTGTTTTGGTCCCATTGTTGTTGCCACTGTGCAATCAAGGCACGCCTTACAGCCCGTCGGTACGAGGTAAAATCCTCCTCATCAGGAACTGCCATAATCCAGTCTGGCCGTGGAAGATCCGAATTCAAGCGTTTAAGTTGGATTGCAAAGGGTCTCATTGAGAAGGCTCTCATTGATAACAAGGCCTATTGGGGGGCCGCCAGCCAGAACATGGCATGTTGAGTTTTTTTTTTTTTTTTTTTTTTTTTTTAATAACACCCGAGCATTTGGCAATTTAAGCCATTAAACTCCTGGCGGCCCAGTATAATTTTGCCAATTTCTGGCTGTCGCTCATTGTGTCAGGTGTTCTGACATCTATCAATTGGGGGCATCGTGGTAGGTGGTCGCTGTCCATTTCTTCAAGATGGCAGAGAGGGCATATGGGGGGGTCGACAACCCCAATGCGATGGAGATGTTTCTGGAGGTAGTCGTGCCCTGTTGTCATCCGGAAGGAAGCCACAAACTCGTCGCGGGGCAAGGTGGAGGAAAGTGGCGCGCTCAAAAGCTGCCGCCATTGCCGGCCCTCGGCCAGAGTTTCCCAAACCCTCCTGGCCTCACCCGCAACCCGACTGTAGCAGATTCTCTTTTCTGAGCTGAGGGATATGGCTGAGTTTGGCTGTGTCTCCATGGACCCAAATGTTGAGTGCTCTGTGGTAGCGTATGCTTTAAGCACCTGCAGTAGTATCAGACGTTGAATCGAGAGAATCTTGTTTGTTGCGTGGAACCTGGTAATATACGAGTCTTGAGAATAGAGATGCCCCCCATCATGGGCCGCAAAGTCCACGAAGGAAACGACAATACATATAATAAGTACATATAATACAGATGAATTCAGGTTTTTTGTATAAACGGCCAGTAGCGTACCGAGTAGTGGCGAGGGAGGCAGACCACCCCAGGCCGCTGTTCAGATGGGGCCCCTGAAAAGTTTAAAGATGGGAAATAGATTTCTTAGGTTTCATGGTCATACATATATGTAAAAGATGGTGAGAAGGAGACTTGGTATTCAGCTGGGTGAATCCGCGGATAAAAGCATGAAGACAAAACACTAATATCGTGACAGAAATTGCAAAGAAGCGTTCTTTCGGGACAAAAAGCGCTAATTCACGGTTACAATTGTGAAAAATTGCTCATTTACAGCTGCAGAATGCAGAAAAAGCGCTAATTCACGGATGAAGTTCTAAATCGCAGATAAAATTGGGAAAAAGCCATCGTTCGAAGCTGGACTTGACAAAACGCCAATCCACGGTTTATGAAGGCAACTTTGAAGCTTATAAATTTGCGACTAAAATTGGGATAAAATGATAATTTACAGCTGAAATGGAGAAAAACGTTGCATTCCGGTGGAAATTGAGAAAATGCTTAATTCGCGGCTAAAATTGAGAAAAAGCTGTAGTATGCGGCTAAAACTGAGAAAAAGCGGCAAAAATTGTTAATTCTGGGATAAAATTAACAACGTGAAAAGGAAACATATTGGTACCCGTTGGACTACTAGACTATTACGCGGATAAAATTTCAGAAAAAACGCTAATATTCGTGGCTAAAACATGTTTATTCGTGGCTAGGAGTGAGAAAACGCGCAAATTCAGAGGAAGAATTGTAAAAAATGCACACTCCCAGCTGGAATTGCAACTGAACGTTAATTCACGACTCTGCTTATGAGAAAAAAACTTCTCATTCGCAGCTAAAAATGCCAAGTTTCTCGATGAGAACGCCACTCATTCGACGCCAAGAAAGATCACTGGATTTGAGGTAAAATTGAGAAAAAACTATCGTTTGCAGCTGAAATTGAGAAGAACACCAATTCGCGGTTTTTGGAGGCCGCTTCACGGCTGAAGTTGAAAAAAAATTGGAAATTGAGACAGTATAATGCTCTAATTTACAGCCAAAATTGCCCATATTTTCAAAATGTTCTTCAGGAGAAATAGTTTTTAACGTTTTAGGCTCTCAATCAAATCATTACCCTGTAGCCTCAAAAATAATTATCCAAACAAAAAATGATTTATTCCAAGTAGGTATATTGGGCGAGCTTAAATAAAAATGATGTTTTAAATGAAATGCACTAATATAAAAAAAAATGACTAATAATTATTAAGAATAACAACACTATAATCTTGTGGGAACTTGAAATGCAATTTGTTTTGTTTATAGCTTGACAAAAGGACACCAGTGATTTAAAACGCCGTGATTCACGTTGGTTTAAATGGATTATATAATGTAGAGACTCATTAGAATTACGTTATGCAATTGTTTTCAAATCAATTTCACTTTCAACAGATTCACCGTCAACTCGGCAAATTTAGATAACTTGATTGCTTGACGGCTGCCGTACAGGTGCGCAAGCTTCAAAATGGGATTTTTCCTCACTGTACTGGTGAAGTATTTTCTGCTTGGTTTATCACATCATTAGGGTCTGTATTATAGTTCGCTATTATAATTTGAATTCCTGGGGATCATTTTAAACTCGGAAAACTACTCGAAAAGAAGGGTGTATAGCTGTTTTACTTTCCGCCTCAAACTCTTTGTATAATTCGATTACATTTTATACCTTCTTCAACCGGATAATCCAAGAATAAAGAACCAAGTTTGAGGAAGTGAGAGAGTGCGAGAGGCGAAGAAGAAAATTAGAGAGAAAAAAAAACTCCGACCCGGCGAACAGGGCCGAACTTCGGGCTTAGCCTGGATTGGAGAAAACGCAGGCGCTCAGCGTGCGCAAGGCACCCCCCCTCACTATTTCGTGTTTCCAAGTTGGTTTTCAACATAAAAAGAGGTCCTTGGGGCGTGGCCCACAGGTGCCACCCACTTTAAGAAAACCCCGAAACCCTGAAAGAGAAATTTTCCAGGAGTTTCCTTTCACATTGAAGGGAAAAGGTAGGAGGATCCTTTTAAAAGCTGGAGTAAGAGGAATGAATTGGCAGGTGAAAAACAAAAAAACAAAAACAGTGAGAGAAAATTAGCGAGGTGCCTCATTAATTCGATCAGGTTGTCGTTAAAAAAAAAAAAAAAAAAAAAAACTGACAGCGCGTGAGTGGGAGGAAGAGTGTACGTGCAATTTTTTCATCTGCTGAGTAAAAACTAAATTATGCTAACAAGATTTGTTACTGCCAGTAACATAAGTCACCTGTAATTATACTTGATGAAAAACCCAATCATGTCGTCCATTAAAACTTAATTAAAGGGTCAGCGCCACGTAATTTAATTGTACAGCCCGTCCACGTTTGAAAAAGATTATTTTGGACTGTGGAATAAATTAAAACGATTCTTTTTTTTTCACCCTTCAGTCTGCTACGGCGAAATCTAGAGCGCCTAAAAAACTCGGAGTGCCTTTTTTGTGCTCTTTTCGGGCTCTCGTGTAAATCTTTTTTTTCTGCTTCGTCTTCTTTCCCTTTCCATCTTCCCTTTTTGACATCTTAAGAGCTCCGGAATACTTCGGGGAGAACATTCAGAGCTTTAGATAATAGACAGCCATATGTTTAGCTCTCTTCTCAAGAGAATCTTCTCATCGAGTTTCTGTTAGCACTTCCTGAATGACCCAATTCTGTTCACATAAATATGTCTGTTTAGGGGGGGAAACAAACCTCGAGACTGATGCTTGTAGCAGATAACAGGATCACTTTTTCTTATTCAAAACGGGGTTACGGTGGGGGGACCAATTTGGAATGTTTGCAGAAAGAAAATAAAACATGGACAGTCGTATAGCCAAGTATGCATTTAGCCAACCATTTTCTGCTTTAGGAGCATTTTACAGACTGGCTCTATTTGGTAAAACTAATTGAAAGGCTTGATTTATTTGAATTAAGTCCTTTTTCCATTCTAAAAATTAATATTCCAAAATGAGATAATGTGTGGATAACGATGAATGCTCCAAGTACGATTATACGCGGATATTGTCATACTTGGTTCTAAGTTGTTTGTAAGCTCATCGTCGTAAGCTCGCATTTCCCATTTGCGTAAAAAAAAAAGTGTGAAAGCAGACCTGCTTTGAAATTGAAAACAACAAAATGCACTTTGGTGCAAAACTCAATATTTTCATGGGGTACGATTATCAAGTCGAATGTTTTGCACTGGGTGCCAACGAGGGGGGAGGGGGCGATGCACGAGATAAGTGATGAGCTGTGCACTGATACCTTCATAGTCATCCCTCAAGTCGAGTATTTCCCCCATTTAAGGGAGGGCCCACTCAACTCGAGTGCATTCTCATCTCATACACCCTCGTGCATCACAGGTGGGCCCATGCTTCCCTTCTTCAAGCTTCAGTAGTGGTCGCTCCCGCAAAAAAAAAAAAAAAAAAAAAAAAAAAAAAAAAAAAAAAAAAAAAAAACACATCAAAACCACCCATCGTCCTGGTTAACTCTTTCGAAAGGCCGCGGCACAACGAGTAAACTACGCAAAATGCGCCACGGCGGCGGGCAAAACGCAACATTCGGGAAAACACTCACGTGAATCGCCACATTCAAAGCAAAAATTACGTGAAATGCAGCGTCAAGGGCAACAAATATGCGAAACGCTTCACCAAGAGCAATGTAAAGGTGTCATATTGTCTATTTTATGAAAAAAAAACTCGTTGTTTCACGAAAAAATGGTCAATTTCATAACGAAATTGTCTTTTTTATGAGAAAAACAATCAATTTTATAAGGCATCTTAAGCTTACGAGCGTAATGGTTGATATTAAGAGGAAATTTTCAGTCTATAAGGAGTCAATTTGATGATTACATCGTCAGTTTGATAAGGTAATAGTCAATTTTATGAAAAAAATGACACATTGTATGAGGAATTGTCAATACAATAATGAGAAAATTGCCCTTCTTAAATGAATTTCAAATTTTGTAAGGAAATTGTCGAATTGGAAATTGTTACTTTCAAGAGGAAATCGTAAATTTTCTAGAAATCGTTAATTTTAGGACGAAATTGTCAGTTTCACAAGGAAATTTTCATTTTTATTAGCAAATTGACATTTTTATAAGCGCTTTGTCAATTTAAGGTCGATTCACACACATTAGTGCCGTGAACGGGACGTGCCCGTCCGGCAAATAAAATATTATTCTCAGTGGAAATTGAAGGGTCACGTCCCTGACACGTGCCGGATACGTGTGAACGAGCCCCTCAATTCCCAATATGTACGGGACGGGGCACGTCCCGTTCACGGCACTGACGTGTGTGAATAGACCTTAAATTAAAAATTTGTCAATTTGAAGCAGAAATTGTCAATTTGACGTGGAAATTGTAACTCATCCACAATAATTTAATTTTGGTCCTTGGAACTTATTAATTTTGCCCCATGACCCGATGGGCAATTGACCTTTCGGTACAGTAATTGCCTTTAACTACACCTTTAAATACAGTAATTGGTGATCGTTTATTTGGGCTTCAAACTTGTCATTTTTAATATGAATAGCCCATTATACGCGGAAATGACCAGTTTTAAGAGTGAATTGTCAATTTTACACTGGGTATGAGGAAATTTTATATTTATGAGAAAATTGTCAATTTTATGAGGAAATGGTCAATTTTATGAGAAAATTTTCATTAGGTGTATGAGGAAATTGTCAATTTTTAGAGGAAATTGTCCCTTTTATGAGGAAATTGACAATTTTATGAGGACATTTTCACTCGAGGAAGTTGTCAATTTCATGAGGAGACTGTCAATTTTATGAACAGCTAATTTCGGGAAATTTGTTTGCCAGTAAACCAATTTCGCTGGGTGGCCTACTTCACTGACCGACTGCGCCAATTCGGCGCGTTAAGGGGGAGTTGTACATGTGTGATTCCTCGACCCCCTCCAATCATACCTCGCCTACTCCGCGTTACGTAAATTATAGCCGTATTTCTGCACCAGTCGTGGATTTCAAGATCTCATTAACATCTTCAGGAAATTCCGCACAACCGTACGAACTTGCTTTCCTAAATAAACCGTCGAAAGAGTGTGAATTTTAAAAAGTTTATGGGCGTTTTACAGTTATTTTAGGGGTGAAATATGAGAAAAGAAGATCGTGCGGTTGTGCGGAATTTCCTGAAGATTTAAATGAACCCTTGAAATCAAGGACTGGTGAAGAAATACGGCGATAATTTACGTAACGCCGAGTAGGTGAGGTATGATTGGAGGGGGGTCGAGAAAACAAACACATGTACAACTCCCCCTTAAGAACCGTTTTTAGCTGTTTTCACTCAATAAAAAGTAATTTACCGGATTTCGCTCACTAAAAAAACCAATTTTTAGGGTTAAAATCGCAGTGCTAGCCGTGGGATATCAGAGCTTCCCCTCCACCGCTGTGCTGAGTTCACTTATTCGGCGGGAGGCATATTTTAGTCAAACTAACAGTTCACGTTTACATGGGGATAGTTGTTGAATGTTGTTGTTTTTTCCCCACTTTTCCGGCCTTTGGGTTTCCTTACCTTTCCGATTTTTCAACTATCAGAGATTGAGAACTGTGTCCGTCTAGCAACTGTGTGACGTGTGGTATTTGTTGGAAGGGGAGATGGAGCCATAATATGGCCCCTCCTTAAGCCGACTCTGGATCCGCGCCTGATGTGTATTTCTAGGTTTTACGTTCATGGAACTTGAAAAATACTGGTGGGTGAACGGTGAATAACAGAATAATTGGCTCGGTTACACTGATCTTCAGTTTCTGTATAGGTCCTTATTCGCGGCTAAAATTGAGCAGGCGCGCTAAAGTACAGTTTTCGGCTGAAGTACTCGGTTGAAAGTTAGGAAAAATAGTTTTTTGCGCGGCTAAATTTTCGAAAAAGCGCTCATTAGTTGCTAAATATGAGAAAATGCTCGAATTCACGGCATTTCGATGCAGTTGAAGGCCAAAAGCAACAAAATCGCTGATTCGTGGTATGTGGAAGCCCTCTTACGGTAAAATAAAAAATGTTTTTGTGCCAGTCCACCGCTAAAATGGAGAAAAGGCGGTAATTCAGGGCTAAAAGTGAAACAAAACAACAACAAATACTAGTAATTTGCGGATAAAGCTGGGAAAACGCACGGTTAAAACTTAAAGAAAGCGCTCGTCCTAATGTGGCTAAAAGTGAAAAAATGCAAATTCGCGGATGAAAATTAAGATAAAGCGCCAATTCGCGGTTTCTGGAGCCGAATTTGGTTAAAATCAAGAAAAAGCGCTAATTGGCGGATAAAATTGAGAAACATCGCTAATCCGCGGTTACAATTAAGAGAGAGAGGGAGAGATAGTGAGTGAGAGAGAGAGTGTGAGAGAGAGAGAGTTTATTGCACACATTTGACTCAGATAATTTACAAATTAAACAAACCATCAAAGACTGTTTAACAGATTCGTTTAATAGATACGTTTTACAATTATTATTTTAAATCAAGCAAATATTGCTCTGGAGCCACAGGCTCCCTGGGGCAAACACACGTCAAACCGCGCAAGCGTTGTGAAAACCAAGTAACAATCGTTCAGCTCCTGCCAATAAACTATAATGATCAACTCATAACAAACCACACCAACGATACGAAAAACCAGGTGACAATCGTCTGGTTCTTGACAATGAATTCCAATGACAATCAAACGCAGACGATTGGGAAAAAATAAATAAATGAAAAATTGAAAATATTACAATCGCATGCTTGTCGTTGTAAAACCCGATCCCATGACCGCTATTTTGACAGCGTGTCCAAATCCTGAAGCCGCGTGATAAGGATCACCCTATCACCCTCCTTCCTCTTGATGAAGATCTTTCCCTCTCGGACCCAGGCAAAACGGATGACGCCGCCCCTCCTCAGTGCTTGCGTGGCATTAAAAAGCTGGCGCCGGTGGGAGGTCAACCTCTCACCCACGTAAACCGGGAACACAGTGGATGGACATGCCAAGGTCTTTCGTCGAAAAATCTCTCTTCACCCGGCGTCTGACCAAAACTTCATCCCGTAAATGCTTGATGGAGAATGTAGCAACAATGAGTGACTGGCGAGGCTGCAAACGACCATTCCAGGAAGGACCCGGCGAAGCTTCGCCAGAATAAGTACGCAACGGCACCCTGAACGCGTCCTCAATCTCCTCCTCTCAAAGGTCGACCCCCAAGCCACAGGCCACCTTCAGGACCATTTCCTTTGCGTTATCACCCTGCTCCAATGGTACGCCTTTGATTTCCAACTTATTTGACAGTCCAACCTGTAATCTGTCGTCCATTTTGCCAAGCTTATCCTGCAGGTCGCCGTTTGTTTTCCTCAGGGCCTCATTATCGGCCATCACGCTCCCCACCTCTTTCTCCAGCGAAGCCAGTCTCGAAGAGTTCTCCACCAATGATCTAATCAGCTCCTCGAGCCTCTCATTCCGATCCTTGACAAACGAGTGGAACTCCCCCTGCGCACTCAGCATGTCCATCTTCACGTCTCCGATCACCGCCAAAATTCTGCCTGTCGAAGAATCATCCATGCCATCAACGTTATGGATAACAGTTATGTCGAACTGGTTTGAAGCTTCCCTAGAGAGAGAGTGAGAGAGAGAGAAGGTATATATTGTCCTTCTCTTTTTAAGGATTATGCTTTGTTTTTATAGGTATATATTGTCCTTATAAAAACAAATCATAATCCTTGAGACGAACAATTACTGCCCCACAACCTCATTCGTACACTTAAAAACCTCTTCTTGTATTGTATTCAAGGGCAATGCCCTCTGGAACACTACGCGCCGGTAAACAATTGGATAAAATAAAAATAAAAGAAATTAATAAATTAAATAAAATAATAATGATAATAATCGTAATTCGTCGAAGATCCAAAACTCATTAAGTCACTCAAACAACTCAGTCAAACAAACCGACGTGAACTCTCTCATAAATTAACGAAATTAGGACAAAATAAAAAAACAAAATGTAAGAGGATGAGACATTTACAGAATTTGCTCAGATTATAATTAAGAATAATTAAAAGAAAGAAAGAAAAAAAGAAATTGTTAAAGGAACAAAACAAAAAATTATGAATAAATAAAAATTGATAAAGTTGAGAGACGAAGCTGATTATGATTCTTCACTAGAATTCGCCAGCTGATATGGAGGGACGAGTGGACCTTCATCTAGGAAAACAGCTCTTTACAGCTACGAACAATTATAGCGGAGCCTTCGTTATATACTCACCCCCAGTGCAGATGACCCGGAAAGATTCGATAGTCATCCTCCGACTTCGAACACGGTCACGTTCGACTAACCAAAAGTCATTATCTCACTAGGCAAGGCATAGGCACATGTGAGACTTGCGGGGTCCAGATCACTGTTGCCCCCATTCTCGTCGAATGTCCGCGATATGAGGCTGATAGGCAGAGGAACGCGCTCCCGGGAGATCGGAGCCTTGCTGAACTCCTTTCTACTAATGCATACCTGCAAAATATTATCAAGTTCCTGCAAAGAATTAACTATTTCTTATTCCACTCAATCTAGTCATTATAGCTTCTGTTGCATCTGGGCTAGCGAAGAAGACATTACATATAGGATACTGGTTGTCCTGTGGTGTTAGTAGGGAGTTATTGCATAACCGTCTAACGGTTAACGTTAACGGTTATGTGACGTAAAGATAAGCGTAAAATTCAAATTTCGAGTTTAAGCGTTAATCACAAACGTTTAAAGACCATATTATGAGGAGGTGTTTCATTAAATCATTTGAAGCAATTAAGTGCATCTATGTCCTATACCATGTGTTAATATTTTAGCGCAACTATTATTTGCAATAACCCTTTTTCCACCGACACAAATGGCTACGCTTGTGGTGACGTCACTTAATCGTAAACGTTAAGCGTCAGACGGCTATGCAATAACTCCCTAGTGACTAATCTGTGATAAGGGTATTGATTTCTTCTAGTCAAGTTTTCAGTTAAGTAATAATAAACTATTTATCTTAATTTAGTTTTATTAGTTTCTTATTCTGAGAATAGTGGACAAAATTTATACCCACGCATTTTGCCTACTTATTAACTCATCCGTCTGCCTCGCACTCCCCCTCCCAGTAATTGGTGAAACAAAATACATTTTTGGCACCAAATGGGACGCTCTTCATTTGACTAAATATGGTGGGATTGAAATGGTTTTTTTATGGTAACTACAACCAATTTCAAGCAAGGGTGAAGCAACTAAACCAAAAGGTAATTTTTGCCCCTGCAATACGTATAATTGTACCCAAGTTGAGAGAAAAATTTACCTCATATTTGGGTAAAATTAACTTTATACCATTTTACCAGACTTTTAGTCAACATGGCTATGTAAAAAGCTGATTCTATATGTATACCAAAATTAGCTGAAATAACAATTCACTAAAAACGTGTGGTTGATTCTTTCAATCAGAAGTTTACATATTTACACCTAACACTTGGGTTAATGTAAGCAGACTTGAGTTGCAATAACGATAAAATTATTTTACCCTCGTATAGTAACCCTCATTTTTCTCAGTGATGATGGGCACGGGGGCCCTAGGCGATCGCCGGCCAGCCGACCTGGCCAGTCCGTTTCGCGCAATATCACACGTACGCGCAACATCATAATAGAATGAGTTCTTTCTCATGTATAAACATTGTAGGTTCAATTTTCCCTGTTCTATTGTGTTCAAGAATGATAAAAATGATCGAAATATGAATATACTATACTTAAATCATTGAGTGATTCCGTATTTCTACAGATCATAAAAAAATCAGTCTTCCATTAAGACGTATTTTTCCCCCGTCAGCCGCTTTCAAAATCCGTTAAGCCTAGTTCACACTTTCGAGTAGAGCATGAGAGTGAGAGTACAGGCTGAGGGCGGGTGGACGCCAGTTGAGTGGCAAGTTCCACTAGTGGAGCTCGAAACGTCTGAACACGTGTCCCAGTTACTCGCCTTGCTAGTGAGCTAGCAAGGGTGAATAGAGTACGTACGAGTCATTGGCCCGGGGGGCCAATTACTCGTACACTGGCTTCTCGCACAGGAACATTGGAACGTTTTTCAAGTACTTCTCCACTACTTCCTTGCCAGATGTGTACGTAGGGCGATTCGTTTTTCTACTTCAATTTTCTTTCAGCGCATATTTATGACAAAAATATGCGAACAGGACAGTCTAGTTGGAGAAAAAAAGAAAACGGCAGAATTGATCAATAAAATTGAACAAATTCTAGTTTATTTAACTGATTTTTCGGTTAATAGTCCGGGAGCCCACCGTATGAAAAATCCGGATCATTTGATCGTGTCTGGCACCTTCGCTGGACGTTTTTAATGGTCTAGGAGATGACATTTCTGAGATCACCAGAAATTTTCCGTGAGACAGGGGCTCACCGCAGAGCTAGCTGTTGGCAAACATACCTTTGGGCTGCTTGAAAACGGCTGGCAATTGTATAAATTGGTTCTTCACCAGCAATAAACTGGAAAACCACCACCGCTGTCCAATTTAGAATAAAGCCCTGGCTACTAGTGAGCTTCAAAATTTCACATTTTCTGAAGCTCGCTGATTGCGCTATCTACAATACAATTGTACGGCGTTGTTGGTTTCGTAACGTATTGATCGCGGGGAATGGCTCTTTACTCTAGCCAGTCGTTTTTTCAATGTACCCAAAGGTGTGTTTGTCAACAGCTAGCTCTGCTGTGAGCCCCTGTCCATAAAGAACATAAAATTTCCTTCATTATTGGTCCTCAACTCAATAAAGTTACACCAAGGCACTATGGCCGTTAGGGCATTATCGATATCCGAAGAAAACTTGTTATTCGCATTTCTGCCCAATTTTCATGACCTATTTTCACCATTTCGTCAAAGGAAATTTTGTTTAATATGGAGAACTTTCATATTATGATAGCTTTCCAATGACGTGCAATAGTTACAGTTTTCATCATCCAACGAAGAGGTAGCAACTAACGAACCCAAAACTGAAAAATAACCCACAAAGAGGACCCATTTAATGAGGCGAATCCAGCTATAATTACCTTCTTATTTCCAACAGCTTAGACATACGGACTCCAAGCGGTCATCTAAACCGCTAAATCTAACACTAATTTACGTTGGTGAGCTGAAAGTGGGTGGTGGTGAAGTTTAAAATATCGTTAATGGATTGGGCTTCGTGGACCACACTGAAAAAAATGTGGGTTACTATACGAGGGTAAAATAATTTATCGTTATTGCAACTCAAGTCTGCTTACTTTAACCCAAGTGTTCGGTGTAAGTAAAGCAAAACAGTATCGTTAAGTCTACCTCACGATGCTGTATTGCAAGAAATATTCAGAGCTGGTAGGGTCCGACACTCCAACGTGTCCAAGCCTGCCTTTTTTCCAGTTTAGTATGTGACTGGGCAGTGGTGAAGTCGGCTAGTGGTCGTTATGAAACTTGAAGTGTTAAGATTTAAAATGCCTTGATTAGTCGTTTTCCGAACAATTAAAGTTATAGGCAGTGTGCCTAGTGGAAAAAAGTGTAATGTTTCAAGAGACCCTTTGCTTCTATCTCTCTTTTTTTTTTTTTTTTTTTTTGTTAAACGGGGAGGGAAGCCCAGAAGAAATTATCTCATACATATTTTTTTAGTTGTATGAGTAAATGCATGTTAGCATAAGCATAGTATGTTAAATTAAAATTATAGCTTTTTCCATGAGTTAAATTATTGCCTTTTCACTGATCTTTGTACCTTTTTAGTTTTAGGTTATGAGATGATAAACTGCACACGTTCACGTCTACTACGAGATGCAACGGTGGTATGTGAATTAAGCCTTAACCGAATTTGTTTAAAATAGTTTATTACCTCCCCCCCCCACCAGCTATTAAAACATTGATTGTTAATTGTTTTATTGCGTTCGATTGGAAAAGAGCCACTAAGGTGAACTCCTTTTATTCCATTTTATTATTTTCCTATAATCAACCTCTTCACTAAAACATCGTCATCGCTAACTGGTCGGTGGTTCAAATCCGGTTAGGAGGACCAGAATGTTGATGCTGTCGATGATTTAGTGTGCGATGATTTTTGGAGGGGAAGAGAATGAAATGAAATGAAAGGAGTTCACTTTTTTTGCTCTTTTTTGACTGAATGCTCAAAAGGCAATAACAATCACCATGTTGCTCGTGGGGGAGGGGATGAATAAACTATTTTAAGCAAAATTATATGATTGAATCCACCATAAAAAAGTATCATGAACTAAAATTTTAGTAAAGCTATTGGGTAAAAACAACTAAACTCATGATAATTCTGAGGTTGATTGTACCAGACACTAAGTAGATGTAACCATATTATGATTCAGTAAGAAGAGCTATTCGTTAAGTTCATTTTACTATCAAATTTAGTACATTCTACTAAAAAATAGTTGTTATTTGACTTAACAGCTGGGTTGAATTAACTTCACGATTTAGTAACTCTAGCTATCCAGTCTAGTTCATTTTACTATAAAAATGGTTTCCTTTCTACTTTACAGTTAGGTTGAGTTTACTTTATAAAGGTGAATTTGTCCATACGAGAGTGAGGTTTTTTCAGCCTTACCAGGGTTATTCTAACCATAAAATATTTACTATTTTCGTATAGTCACTGTTAACCGCCAGTATTGTTTTCACTTTTTTAAACCCATTTTCGGGTTAAGTGAACCAGGTTTGGGTATATTTTACTTGAATATTTTTCTCAGTGTACGGATAAAACAATTGGTTGTTTATTATATTGTGCTACCCATCAATACAACCCACAAACGTTCAATTTTATTGTACAACCCCTAGTTTGGTTTGAGCAATATTTATTGTACTCTTATAGGAATTAATTTTTTTTTTCCCATACAAATTCTTGTCAATTTGAAAGCACTTCTTTAATTTTTATTAAAATTAATGACGTCCTCTTAATTCCTAAACATTGCGTGACGTTAATGATTATTGTTGTTCATAATATGTAATATTCCAGTTGTAAATTTGAAACAATGGTATATGTATTTTTATTACAGGTTTAGATATTACTGAATGCATCACGTTTTAATGAAATAATACCTAATTAGTTATTAAACTTTGAAACAGTTAATTATGTAAAAAGTAACTAACTTTATGGCTTGAAAACATCCTTGCTTTTGTGACGAATTAATTAAGCTTTAGGATGCACGAGAAACAAAGTTAAAATTAATTGTTTGAATATTCAGTTAAATTCGGGGGGGGGGGGGGGTACAAAAATCAGGCAGACCGGATATACGGTGATATTTTTGTGCGTGTAAAAGCACGAAAATATTGAATGGGGCGAGCGTGCACTTCTCGCTTCAAGTCTCTAATTTAAGTGATTTGAGTCAAGAGTTGAGTTTGTGAGAGAAGAAAGAGTTGCGAAATTGGATGGGCGAGCAAAAAAAAAAAAATGATTGCAGGAGGGGGTCAGCCCTGGGTAGGGTTCTGACTACTTCCTAGGGGATGCTGCGAGCCTGATAGGGGCGGATCTGACTGGGGGTAGATGCCGCGTAGTAGGAGTAAAAAAGGAAAGAGAGAGAGAAAAAAGTCTTCCTCCACCCCCGTCCAGGTTTTCGGGTGCCGGATTGCGTCGCAACAACCTCCTCATCCCCACCACTTTCATTTCACGCAGCGTGGATCTGGTTTGAGACGACGTCGGTGGTGAGGTGGGCCGCATCTTCTCTCTCTCGTCGTCGTGTTGCAGTGCGACCCTTTCCACCTTCAGTCGGTCATCGAAAGCGAAATCAAGCGGTAGTCTCTCGGTCAAGAACACGCTTCTTTTCGTAAATAATAATATTCCGCACAATCAGCACCGACGCTAAAAAAAAAAAAAAAAAAGATACAATTTTTCGTTGTTTTGAACTTTTTCGTTTTTCCCGTTCTGTGTCTCTCACGCCTTTTTTCAGGCGTGACGACTGAGACGCCGGCATGTGTTCACTCGTATTTTTAAATTATTAAAAATGTGTACGAAAAAATTTTAAAAATATCCTCCCCGGTGAGTATCCGGTGTGTTAGCCCCTAGTCCTCTCTGTTATTTAGACTTTTTCGTGTTAGTAAATTGATGATGAAAATCCTGATGATGCAGTACAAAATTCGCCGAGAGTTGTGATTTGGACCCCGGCATCCGTGACCAGTTAATAAGAAAAGGTACCTTTTTGATAGAATTCTTAATGACCGGAACCTCCCTTCACCGAGAGTACAAATTTCAATCAACTCAGGATTTAGAATTAAATTTTAAAATGGCGCCTCGAAGAAACGCGGGCCTCGAGGTACAAGGGCTAGTCGGCCTGGAGCCTCCGACAGCCGGCGACCTATTCGACAACAACAATATGACTCGTTGCTGCGTGCCGGCCGAGTGTCTCCGCGGTCAGGCTCCCATTTCCCTTGACGATCTTCGCGACACGGTCCGCGTCCTTTGCAATAATGAACAGTGCTCGGCCGGCCGCTACATGCACAAAGAATGTTTCGAAGCGTGGGAGGCGACGGTGCTCACCTATTTAAAATCGTGCGGACGGGCTCGCTCCTGGTCGGAACGTCAACGACATCAAAATCTATGGACGAAAAAGGGCTACGATTTGGCCTTCAAGGCGTGCGGTTGCCGGTGCGGTCGTGGTCATTTGAAAAAAGATCTCGACTGGTGTCCACCGCCACCTGGTTTCGGGGCTCGCGACGAGGAGACAATAAAAAAGAAGAAAAAACGCAATAAGCAAAATCAAATGAATAAACCGCCGACTCGAAACGGCGACCATTTCCTCGACCTACGCACACGAACCGGCTCTTTGTCATCATCGACGGGATCCTCATCACCACCGGCGAGTGCCGCTAGTATTTCACCAGTTCACTCATCCGTCACGGCTATCAAGAAAAAACCCAAATTAGATTTCTTCCCAGACAGGTAAGGAAAAAATCGTATTTTTGTGCGTTTGTGTGTTGAATGGGATGTTCGCCTTTAGGGGGTTGTTCCGCTTTAAGCGACGCTTGGCTGCGAGGGTTGAATGAAAAAGGGAGGGAATTCCCTGAAAGCCCCGTAGTAGTACGACACGGCCACCCTACTCAACTTTGCCTTGGGGTTCGCATCTTCTGTCTCTCAGGAGTTTTTCCGTTCCTTTTCTCCCGTTATTGACCCAGTAGCACCTGTAATTGAACCTTTTTTCAAACCCTTGTTTTCTAGCCGAATACTCTCATATTATGACCTTCGAGAAATTTAGCGGGAAAGAGGACTAAAATCATGAAGAACGTATTATCTGATCTGATTAGTTCAGCTTTTTCAATCATTTTCTTTTTTCCACTGATGACTCATAGTATCCCCCCAGTTATACACAGCTTCAAATAAAACGTCGATACGCCTACGACTTCATTTTAATAGAAAAATTTTGTTTTGTTTACGTCCACGCTGTTACTTTAATTAAAATGCGCTTGATTAAAGTTCAGAAATAACTTGTGGACTTCGGTCGAATGGACTGCATTTTTTATTAGCTCATAAATACGCCGCATTCAATCTTTGAGAAGATAAAATCTCAAAGAATTTGTTGAAAATGTGGACAGAAAGGGAGAAATCAGGAGCAGAAGTATATAAATTCTCTTGAATGCGGAAAAGGCTGAAGGACGAGACATATGAGAGGGATAGATCATAATCAAAGCCCGGCTCCGGTTAAGATTTTTGTGGATAGAAGAAAATATTGGCGCAGATATTTTTTATCGCTGTATGAGTAAAGAAGAAAAAATGAAGTGGTTTATCTTATCATTCAATCCGATTTTTTTTTAATTTCCCCTCCACCTGCCCACCCACTTCAAAATTTAAAATTCTTTTCTAGGAGGCAAACCATGATTTAAAATCTCGAAATGACTTCTCTTGTCGGTCAGACGCGAAAAGCTGTCAAATGTCCGAAAACGTGACTATACCTCCCCTGCCTCACCACTCCATTGTGTTAGGAAAGAAAAAAGTTAGTGAATCCTTGGGGATTTATTAAAAGCACAGCCGTCAAATTAACGCGTTTCACCCGAACTAGCAGAAAAAAAATAAATAAAAAAGTAGAAATAAGCAAATGAAAACCGAAACAGAACATGGACTCTATATACCCTCCAAAGAAAAAATTTGAGAAATTGGTCAATTGCGTAAACCTTCGTTGATTCAAGCCCATAGGAACCAACATTTTATCGAATTCTATGATATTATTGTAAAAATACTCCCGATAATAATAATGATATAGCGAGGTCATAATCAGGTTATAATTTGTTTAGGGGACGTGGGCCCCTTCCCTGTTGTATAGTCAGAACTCAGCGAATTCGTTTAAAACCGTTCGTATAAGTACAAAAAAGTGGAAGCGAGAGCTCTACTCCATCGCATATCAGTGTCTCGCGAATTCGAGGGTGACGAGCCAAGCCCCGCAGTATATATATTTCCCATTCTTCTTCCTGAATCAATTGGGTCATTGAGCTTCTTTTGTTTTTGTTTTTAATTATTTCTTGTCGGACGGCTGAAGAATTGATTTGGTTGCTTAATCGCTTCCTGTGGCAATTTTCATTGCATTAAATAATTATTCATCTCTTTCTTTCTTCGCCTATAATCGAATTGAGTCCAGTCCGTCTGGAACGACTGCGACTCATAAGTCTGTAAAAGTGACTCAATCTTCTTTTAATACGAATCTTTCACAATGGCATGTGTCACCCAAAAGAAGGATAAACATATTTTATTGGTTATTTTATTAACGTTAAATTCAATCCTCAGTAAATACTTATGCCTGACAAATTGTATAGAGCTATAGGTATTTTTCTATTTTTAGATTTATTTAGAGTTTTGTTCCATCAATATCCGAACCGAATAAAAACGTTTCAAATTAAATTTTTCGTAAATTTTATGGTGTAGAGAGATAAAAATATTCAATCTCTGTTTAGACCTTCTTCGCCTGTTTTGATTCTCGCGGCATAAAATATGAAAGATTCGGGAATAATTGATTGAGCCTTAGTTTAATCGTCAGTTCATAGGGAAGGGGGTCTCCCATTAAGTTAGATCATTTTTTTTTACGACACCAGATCATTGCGAAAATTTGATTCAACCTTTTTCGAACTTGGAATGATTTCCGAGATTTATTCTTTGTTGTGACTGTAAGAGCCTTATATCTTATGAACCTTGTTTCTTTCTTTTCATTTATGAAAGTATGAATTGACTATACCGCATTTCTAAAACCTGAGAAGTTCTATTTTGATAATGAAGTTTTGTTCAAAAATACAGGCCTAAAATGTTGAATTTCCACATTTCGATACGTTCGGCGAAAACGTGAGTTTTTCTGCATATTGTTCAACCAACGTGTATATTATGACGCTCCGACTAATGGGTTTAGTTCTATTCAGTAGTATTATAGCCTTTCGAAAAAAGAAACCTCATTAAAAAAACTCTTTTTGAAAATAATAGACTTCAAAAAGTCGTGTACCTACTTATATGAAAGCGCTTTGCCCACGTTTCTCGATAAGGCTTTCCGTTTGAAGGTTACCTAATTTCGATCCTGGGCTTATTGAAATACGTTCAATGATCCCTCTCGCTGAATGAAAGGCTATACGCACACTATATAAGAAAGAATGGCAATTATTGTCCTGAAGGCTATTTTCTCATTCCTATTCAACGTATAAGTGTTTCCAGAATTGCGTATGACGGAAGGTGGGGGGGGGGGCTACGTGCTACCCTTGAGGCGTAACATCGAGTGTATAATTCAAGTCAAGAATCGGCTTTTGAATGAAATCGAGCTCCGTATTATGTATTTGGTTGGGCGTCAATATTGTATACCGGTATTGTTTCAAGGACTTTTCCGCATAATACTTACCTTTAATAGTTATGATATCCCAGTCCGTATATGACCGTGTTGAATGACAAAAAACTGGATTCATTATGTCTATCCCGCACAGCATCATCGCGCCTCGCAGAGCACTTTCAGCCATGAATTAGCGCTCATTATCAATATCAGCTGCGGACTTAGCCCAAGAGCAACAGTTCTACATTCTAGCCGTAAAAGAACCTCCATGTGCCTCGAATAAGCGATTTTTTCTCAATTTAGGTCATTGATGAATGAAGATGCATTTTCCAAATTTTAGCAAAGAATAAGTAAGCCCTTTTTCGCAATTCTAAACTTTTAGTTGCGTCCCGCAAGAACAGCACATTATAATAGCTCGCGTTCTCAATTCTTGCCGCCTACGAGGACCACGGAGTATTCGAGCCAAATAGCCGTCCAACCGGACTCAAAGTGTCTTCGTTTTTATACATCCCCTCTGAATGGTGGCAGGCGGCTCTAATAACGGGGTCCAGTCTCAATATCGGCATCAAAACCTTTGGACCACATAGAGATACAATAGGTCTGGGCTCTACATCGCCCATGTAGGCTCTTATCCCACATGGACTAGGCTGCATTTAGGGGCAATGTCCCCTGCGTATAAAAAGAAGCCCCTCGATCTTATTTTTTGGCCAAAAATGATAAAATTATTGTTTGAACGTGGATGTTGAGTGACTCGGTGCCGTCAAACACAAACTCAGAAAATCTCGATCCATTGTTCTTAACAGGAAAATCGCTCTAAAATATGGTAATTAACCCCTGCGAAACGGACATTCAATGATCCTTTGTATAATGGCTCTCTCAAGGACCGAAATATTAAAATTTGGCTTTAAAAAATCCATTTGGCGGATCCTTAACAAAATCAAACTGCGTTTACATTTGAGAGTTTTTTACTCTCGAGAGTATCTCCGACGGATCGCCAGTCTAAACTGGCCAGAGAGTTCTAGGCAGAGCACGTGGCACTCTCAGAGAGTTCGCAACTCCCGAGACTTACTCTCACGTGTGAGAGCACCATAGAGCCGGATCATGCAAAGAACAAATTTCGCAGTTTTGGCACCCCACAAGAAGCAATTTACGGACCACAGTACCACAAACCAAAATTTCGTGAGCTTGATCCACCTCAAAAATGGTTTTCGATGGGCTGGTTCATTCAGAAACCCAATGTCACGGGTTTAGTTATCTCAACAGCCAACAGTGGCGTTTTTCTCATTCAAAAAACCAAGTACGAACTTTGGTTCACATAAAAACCAAATGTTTATGAGTTTACCTGTTTATGAGTAATATCGTTCGGCTCTTTCAACGGATAACAACGTTTCACGATTCTGGCTCTTCGAAACCTAACTTCACTGGTATGGATCTTTTAAAACCATATTTGACTCGTTCATGAACAAAATTTTGTGATTTTGGCATATATCACTCTTTCAAAAATCAGTTTCGCAAGCTTTTTTTAATCCGAAATACTAAAAGTCTGTTCATCCAAATACCAAATTCACGAATTTAGTTCCTACAAAACGTGAGTTTGGCTCTTTCATCCCAAACTTGAGTATTTTCGCTCTTTCAAATCCAGCATTGCCGTGGAATTGGCTTGATTTCTGATAGTTCAGAAACAAATTTCGTGAGGTTTGACTGTTCCAAAACCAAATTTGTCTCTTTCAAAGTATGTGTCCAAATTTCGTGAGTCTGATTCTTTGAAGCACAACTTTCGTGGGGTTGATCCTTGCTAAAATCATTATCATGTGAGTGGGCTAATTGGAAAAATGCACCAATTCCTCCTTTAAAATTAGTTCGCTGGTTTAGCTCTTTCGAAACCGAATGTCGGGGGTTTTGGTCGTATACTCCCAATGTCGTATGCTCTCAAAAATCAACATCAACGCTAATTATAGTTTTTTATTTTTCTACACTTCAGCGCTTCTTCTCAATTTCATCGGTGAATTAGCGATTTGTCTCCATTTCAACCCTGAGTTAGCGATTTTTCTCAATTTTTTCCGTGAATTTGTGTTCTTTCCTTGATTTCACTCGCTAATGGGCGATTCCTCTTAAGTTTACCCAGTTGCTTCCGGAAACCGTGACTTTCACAATTTTCTGTAAATTAGCAAAATGTTCTCAATTCAACCCCTAATTGACAATTCTTCTTGATTTTAGCCGCGAATAAGCGTTTTACCTAATTTTAGCCGCTAATTAGCGACTTTCTACATCTGAGCTGCCAGTTTTCGCCATTTTTGCCGTGATTTAATGCTTTATCTGCATTTTATACGCGAATTAGTGGTTTTTCCTCATTTAGCCGCGGATTTCGTTCCTCTCAGTCACGAGGTTGAGGATGCAGAAACCGCAAATCGGCATTTTCTCTATTATAACCGCGAATTAGCGTTCTTTCCTCACTTTATGTGATTGGTTCTTCTCAATATTATCGGTGAATTAGCGTTTATTCTCCATTTCACCCGCGCATTAGCAATTTTTTCAAGTTCTCCCGTGAATTCGCGTTTTTCCTTACTTCAGCCGCTAATGTGAGTGATTTTTCCCAATTTTATTTTACCCGAGAATTAGCAATTTTTTCACTTTTAGCGACGAATAAGCGCATTTTTTTTTCAAAACCTTTTACTTTTCATCATTTCGTGAGTTAGGGTGTTTCGTCGTATCGGCTTCGCGTGCATGGGCGTTCCCGGCGATGTGCCTTCAACAAACCGCGCACCGACCGAAACGATGGCGTATAGTACGGGTGTGAAGTGCACAGTTGGATCAGTGTACGCCGAATGAGCCCAAAGGAGGCTTTGGCGCCTGATGTCGGGTTTGAAACCCGGCGCCTACTAATTATTAGGGCGTTAACCGCGAATTACTGCATTGTCAACACTTTATTTGCGATTCTAGCGCCTTTTTTTCAATTTTAGCCGCGATGTAAAATTTTACCTCACCGATTAGCTAACAGTAGGAATTTTTCTTAGGCGTGATTTAGTGATTTTTCTCAATTTAAGCCACGAATTAGCCGTTTATCTCTATTTCATCCCCAAATTTGTGTTATTCTCATTTTCGATCTGGAAGTTGCATTGAGAAACTTGAAATTAGCGCTATTTCCTAATTTTGGGCACGAATATTAGCACTTTCCAAACTTTAAGCCGCTTACTTGCCCCAAGAACAGCATGTTAGTGATCCATCACAAATTTAGTTAGTACTTAAAGGGCATACAAAACTGGGGATCAGCGTATTTTCTCTATTTTATCTTTGGCGCGAATTAGTACTTCTCGGTTGACTTTCGAAGACAGCCACTGCCACCCCCTCTCCCCGTGCAAACACGGGAAGACTGAGGACGTAGGCTCCTGTACGATGCAATGCGTGCTTTACTATTTCTGAATCTGTTTCCGAGAACTGTTATGCTCCTATTTATAGTTTAAAAAAGTATAGGACAGAATATGGGACAAAAATGCGTACCGCAGAATGACCTTGCCCGGCGGTTCTTATTATCCAAACCGGGACTGTCTCGGTTATACCGGAACGGCTTTGGTGTCAATATACAGTCAGAAATCGGCTAAATACATATATTATCAAAATGCATCGCCAGACATCTCCATTTTTTTTTTTTTTTTTCTTATTTTTTTTAGCACCTAACTTCTTAATAAATGATAAGACCTACTTGAAATTTGGTTTTATTGCAGAAAAGCTTTACGTAAAGAGCAAAACAAATCAGAAGTGAGTCATTTTTTGTGACACTTGAGACTGCATTTGTACAAAGAGTTTCTTGATAACGAGCAGCTGTAAAATATGGAGGTAATTTAGTATCAAAAAAATTACCCGCATTTTACGCTCCGTAAACATTTATTTACATTTTCCAAAAATAAACTGGTTTTAATTTTTTTATTTTTGAATGAAATCGAAGTTCTGTTTTAGGCCCGTTCACAAGGTCTATGTTTTCGTTCTGTGGTGACTGTGCAACCTATCAAAAATTCAAAATGCTTCGTTTTTCGAGGGAATGAAGTTGTTTGAAAAAAAAAGGGAAGAGGTGAGAGACAAGAGCTGGCAATGCCGTAATGTGGGTTGTGGGTGTGCCTGAGAAAAGTAAGGAGGGTTCTTCCTTCGAGCGAGAGAGGACTCTTCTTCTTGAAGGTCACCTCTTAAAAAGCTCACAACGTCCTATGCCTATGGTTCTCTCATTCCGATTATGCTCCGTTCATTGTTTGTTGTTTTGTTTTTTTTACGTTTTTCTGGTTGCCGGAGAGGGCTGGGAGCCTTGCATTACCAACTGCACAATGGACTCATAATTTTGATTGCTGTCGAATGAATTCGATGGATTAACGACGGAGTGACATCTCTAACTGGCCTGAAAATAATTCACACGCTTGATAAAAGTGGTGAAGTTCGATTCGAATGAGGTTCAAATTTAAGTTTATCTTTAAATAGATCCTTGCTTCCAGTCTTCTGTTTGATCACAGGAGAAAGGAGGAAGACACTCTCCCTTACCGATCGTCGTTTGTCAACTATTTTATGAGTTATCCATTCCCTTTAGGGTTTTAAACCGTCTCCTCAGCCCTCTCCAAAAATACGGTGATATTTGACTCGCCTTTGAAGTTTTAGAAAATAATAAAAATAAAGAAAAGGTCCTCAAGATAGCTGACTGAAAATCTTTGGTTCCATACCACTGGTTTGTAAATTGTCTAATCGTGGGCAGCATTATCTTCAACTTTTTCAAGCGTGAATCCCTCTTTTGCTTTCGCCCTCCCGTATTTTAAATTTCAAGGAAATATTCAAGTCGCTAATTGCACTTTTAGTGCTAATCTTGTCGTGCATGTCACTGAATAATGTAATAGAGGTTGGGGGGAAGGGGTTATTCAATTCCTTTTAAATCAAGAACGAATAAAATAGCCAACACGAATTTCACATTACTTTTTTCCTACTGCTAAAACTCTTCGCCCCCGCCTGGAAATGGCGAAATAATTGGCTGCCCCAAAACAATTTCTTTTTCGTTTATGTTATCGCTTTTTTTGTTGTATCTCCTCCAAGGTTTATTCATCTTCTTTTGTATCGCAACGCGAGAGTGTCCCACTGAACGTTTAAGAAGAAAAAAAGTAAAGCTCGCGAGGCCTGCCTTTTATTTCTATTGCTTCTTTAAAAAAAACACACACAAACCAACCCAGTTCCCCTTGAACTTTTTACCGTCTTCTTATTTCTTTTTTAGTCCATGTCTGCCACCGTCCCAAGAACCGGTTATGTTTTTTTTTTTCTTTCTTAAAATGAAAAATAATAATAATACCTTTTTTGCAGGCACAGCGCTATCAACGGAAATGGCATTTTCTCGCGACGACAAGATTTTAGCGCTTTCAACGTTCTTCCGAAACACAAGCTCAACTCATATCACATTAAGGTAGGCGACCGCGATTTTTGTTTTTAAAAAATTTGATATGTAACCGCATATTTACTTCGTTTTTGTTTTTATTTTTTATTGCCCTCCTGTTAGCTCAACTTTGGCAATATTTTCCCCTCTCTGTCGGTTGACCGACACAGTCATAATCACAAACCATTAACTTTTTTTGTTTCGCCTCCCTCAGTTTTACGATTCTGTTCAAGTTTGTCGTCAACAACAGGGAACGATAATAATCTTTCAAGTTGGCCTAAAATTGATCTTTTTTGTTTTGTTTCTTCAAACAAAAATAAAAGCTCGGGGTTCTAACTTCTGAACAAAACTATTTATCGTAACTATATGCGGGATAATTTTGATGTGAACAAAGATTATTTAGGAATACTAATTAAGAGGATTTTTTTTCTATTCTTACCACTTTTTTTCTTTTTAATCGAGTGATTTCCGGTTGCAGCAGTGGGAAAACAATAAACAATTTACATTTAAAAAACATTCAAAAAACCGGAATTAGATTCAAAAGATTAGCTCATACCCTTCCCCCCCCCCCACAAGTCACGCCTGAATTGTTCCGCCGTGCATTCAGTGTGCGGGGGGGGGGGGCTGAGTATATATCAACTAGCGAGAAATATCGTCATTCAAATTAATTGAACCTAATTTTTCCCCCCTTCTTGAAAGGAAGATTAAAATACTGTAATTTTTCTAATTATGAAACTAATGGCTGTTGGGACGCCGCCAGGTCACAATATTGTCTATTTCAGGGCAGAACAAACATGTGTGCTGGCGAGATTCTTCTGGGTGGGTTTTTTTCCCCCCCAAAACTTATAAAAATTTAGGACCCGGTGTGACTAATTAGATTGAAATTTCGGGTGTTTGAATCTTTTGGTTGGACTTCCGCGAGTCGAACCGACTGAACGCAAAGAATTTTTTTTTTTTTTTAATTTATTATTTTTATTTTAAGAAATTAATTCTGTCAGTCTTATATTTACAACCAAATCTTTGAATTAAAGCGTGAGATTCAGTCTGAAGCGTAGACAACTTTTTAACGAGGATGACATCCAGGATGTGTGGAGGGAGGAAGAATTCATTCAGTTAAAGTTTTCCTTAAAAAGCGTGGTTTATCATACTGACTCCATCTCCCTAATGTCGTTGATTCCTATTTTAAACGTTTTCGTAATTATTAATCGCGTTTCATTGGAAAAATAGCCTTCGTATAGAAGAAATACGTCTTGGCTCTCCTGTCTGAGCAAGATTGAGGGCGTCGCGTCAGAATGACCTGTGATGCCTTATTAAGAGAGTGTGTGTGTGGGGGGGGGGGGATATTATTTTCTTGTTTTCTTCTTGGCGACAATGACCAAAGTGTGTAAATGTCTCTCAGTAAACCTCCCTCTAAAATGGCTAAGGTCTGCGATATATGTCTGGTGGAGAGGGAAGACGGATTTAGTTTTTCTTGTAATACACGTGAGAAAAACGTGGACGATTACTTTTTCTTTCTGTTCCAACGAGACTGGCTGCTCTTTCAGGGAGACTTGTTTTCTACAGTTGAAGCGATTCCAGTTTTCACCAATAGACCTGTGGTTCTATAAAAAGCCACGTGAAGGGGTAAAACTGTACTTCGCGGCTATAAAATTGAGGAAAATAGAGCTAAATTCGAAGATAAAGTGTAGAAAAAACTCTAATTCACCGCTAAAATTATCAAAAACACCAATTTACGGCTTCGTGAGCTCAAGTGAGAAAAAGTGCTAATTCCTGTCTAAAAGTGAAAAAAAATCGTCTGAAAAATAGCGGCTAAAATCACGAAAAACACAAACTCACTGAAAAAAATGAGAAAAGTTGCTAATGCGCGGCTAAAACGGAGAAAAATCGCGATTTTGTATTCTGTAAATTCTAAATTAAACAATTAGTCGAGTAGTCACAACGATTTTTTATTATTATTTATTTTTTCCGACTAGTTTCGGGGAAGCTCCCCATTCTCAAGAAACCAGATAATATGTGTCTCAAGCAAAACTTGATACTACAAAACTTGATGAGTCTAGTATCAAGTTTGGTTTCTTCAGAATGGGGAGCTTCCCCGAAACTAGTCGGAATAAATAAATAATAATAAAAATTCGTTGTGACTACTCGACTAATTGTTTAATTTATAATTAAAACGACACAACAAAAGCAAATGTTAAATCAATTCCGTAAATTCAGCATTCATCAAGATTCACGTGCACAATGGAACCATGCTGGTCTAGGGGCCTCGTCCACTACAAAAAGCACCTAATGCAATTTCACCGAAAAATACTCAAATTTACAATTTTGCTATGTCACGCCCACTAAAAAAAAATAAACGGAAACTTCCAATTTTACTGTAGTTTGGCCCAGCAGGATGCAATTAGTTATTTGACGAATATTCAGCCCAAAAACTTTAACTGTCGCGGATATCGGTGCTCCAAAATATTGTAGTTTCGTGGCTATTAGTCAGACTTTGGGGCGCTATCGTGGGCGGCTAGCCAAACTACCCAAAACTCGCCATTTTCACAGATATCCATCTCAGAGTGATGTAGTTCTGTGGTTGTTGTAGTTTACTGTGGGGCAGGCAGAACTGGGCTCGCGCACCTGTCACTAAAATTAAAGCCCCAAAACTTGCGGCAATTTTGCTGAAATTGTTACCGAAACTTTAAATTTCGTGAATATTTTGCCAAGAAACTTCAAATTTCTTGGATATTTTGCTCAAAAAATGTGGTAGTTTTGCGGCTATTCTTCAGTCTTATAAGCGTTAAAGCGTTGCTATAAGTGTTTAAACGATTTTTTATTCAAAATTCTAATTTCTGATTGGGGTGTGCTCAGCTTGGTGTTAAACGGAACTTTAAACTCATGTGGTCGACCCGGGCCTAAGTCATTTAATAACACGCATAATTACCTTCAAAAGCAAAATTATCTCTTTAAAATTTCGCTGCCCCCCCTCCTAATATTAGGTGATTTCGCGGCAGTTTGTCGTTAGGTAGCTATTCGGCATCATGCAACTTGAATTTTGAACCTTGAAACTTGAACTTTCCTTGGTCACCACCATGGACGTAGCCAGGGATAACATTGGGCCCTCCGTGATATGAGGAGGGAGGCACTTTCTGGCCATGCATTTTTACTTTTAGCCGTGATCTATTGGTGTAGCCAGGGGAGGGCAGGGGTGGGCAGTTGCCCTCCACTAGACTCGAAATCGAAGCCATAGTGGGATAGCTGCCCACCCCTAGAAAATACCATCAAAAAGCACAAATCGTACAGGGTCACCACCGATTTCGTGGGGTTCAAAAGCATTTAATGCAAAAAAAATATTTGGTAAGTCTGGCTCACTAAGAAACAAATTCTCGTCAAAACGACATTTCTGCGAGTTTGCAGTCTGCACAGTAAAATAACTTCCCGGCTTTCGCTCACTAAAAAAACACAATTTCGCCAATTTTTGTATGTGATAAACCAATTTTACGAGATAGCGTGTTGTAAAGAGACCACTTTCACGGATTTTGCGCCCCAAAAACCCATTTTTGAAGGTCTAACTCACTGCAATGTTTTAAGAACCCCTTCGCGGATTTTTCTCGCTAAAACCCCATTTTCGCGGTTCTGGCTCGCTGGGGTTGTTTCATTGCTGAAAACCCAATTTCGCGACTGTTTGTAGCCGAAAAACCGATTTCGCGAGGTTTCTCTCACCAAAAACACATTATCACCTGTCTTTTGCTCACTGAAAAGTAAATCATATCGGATTTCACTCGCTGAAACTCCAAAATTCCGTGAATTTTTTATGAACCTCCTATTTCGCGGAGTTGTCTCATTCAAAACCACAATTAAGCGGGTTTAGCACAAAAATCAATGCATTTTCGTGATTCTGGCTCATTCAAACGGAAATTTCGTTGGATTTGGCCGCTTGTGAACCAATTTTGCGCGCCTTGGCTCACTTAAACGCTAATTTTATGGGATTTTCTTGCTGATGAACTAAATCCCGTAATTTGAAAGTGATTGGTGGAGAGTTTCGATAACCGGCCCGTTATCATGTCTATTTTCACACTGTTTTTAGTGATTTTCCTGACTGTTATCCTCCGAAACTTGTTTATTGACCACGTGGTTTGTTTGGCCACTATGAACACGAGGTTTAAAACGTTGAATATAAATCACGTTATGATCTGGACAATTTTATTCCAAGGCAGAATTTCAATTTTTGCTCAGATAAAAAAAAGTATTGTTTACATGGAACAAAATTGACAGCCTCTTTGAGATAACCTCCCCAAGTTCATTTTCTCCATTCTAACCGCCAATCAGCGTTTTTTCCACACTTCAGCGCTTCTTCTCAATTTTATCGGTTATTTAGCGATTTCTCTCCATTTTAACCGTGAATTAGCGATTTTCTCTACCTAGTCGCGAATTAGCAATTTTTCTCAATTTTAGCCTCACATTACCGATTTTTTTTCCAATTTTTGCGGTGAATTGGTGTTTTTCCTTATTTTTATCTGCTATATTATGACAGCCTCTTATAAACCTCTCCAAGTTTCACGGTCGAAATGACACTTTTGACCGTCATTAAATCGAGTCAAATTTGCTTTTTCTGGACTTGAACTCACGTTTGACAGGCACACGAATCATATTCTGGGGTTAAATATTCAGTTTCCGGTTTGAATAGTCAGTCCTTGAGGAGAAAGGGTAAACTTGTCAGTTTCCAAGTGCTTTTGTAAGGTTTTTGGCAAAAATTGTTAGTATCTCTACAATTAATATACTTTTTTGTGTGAAACATCTGTTTGTCGGGAGAAATTTATTGTGAATTAGAACCCTCCTTCCTAAAGAAGGACCTCTGATCACCTCGAAACTCAACAATATAACGGGGTTTTATAAATATACTTGTAAAGGTTGTAAAGTTTATATATTTGTAAATATACTTCCACGTTTTTCCAAAGCGAAAGGTGAACAAGTCGTTATCGCACAGTGAAAATTGGCAACGCATCTGCTGTTGCCCTGATTTGTTCTTAACATCGTTTCACCGAATAAGTCGATAAAAATACAGTAATAACTTCACACCAACTATAGCAAACAGGCTTCTATGTGGTTGCATCGCAGATAGCTATAGCTATATGAAAGTTAACAAGCTCGCTCAAAAACCACTAAAGATTGACCTTCAAGATGCACTTTCATGCACAACGTTCTTTTAAGTCCTTTTAAAGAGTATTTTTCTTCTAGAAATTGCTAAGAAGTGAAAAAACTAGTAGTTTACCTACATTTCGTGTTTTAAGTGCGTTGCGTGTGTTTACCAGCCCATTCGATTTTCTCCTTTTAGCCAAAGGGAAGTTGATCGATTGATTTTGTTTTTCTTCTTTTTCTGTACGCGCATTCAAATATTTAAGATGACTCATCTTGGAAGCCTCTTACTTTTTTTTTTTTTAAAAAAAGAGTTTTGACTGATTTTCAGATCGTGTTATCACTTCCAAAAACTTTTGCTGAGTAGAACAATTTCATAAGCAGAAAGAAGGCAAACAAACAAACACCCGGATGGTGAAGTGGTAAGGAGGGGGCTGTTAACAGGCGAAGGGGTATCATCGAATGACGTTGCATAGAAGGAGAAGTGTAGGGAGGCGTAGGAGGAAAAAGAAATAGGCCTCCTCTTTTTTCCACATCATTGAACTTGGGAGACTGTGTTTTTCTGCGCTTCTTGCGATTTATGATACTCAAAAGAAAAATATATTGAACTCCTTGGTTCTGCCTCGATGAAGCTTCTTCTTCTTCTTCTCCTTCTCCTTCTACTTCTTAACAAGTGATATAATAATTTTCCTTTATTTACCGAAAAAAAAAAGAAAATTGACGGTTACTCAAACTTGATAGGCCGTTTTTCATATCCAGGAATTGTTCCGAATGAGTGACTATGCGTGCTGAAGGGGAGACAGAAACGCTCAAGGTTTTTTCTTAGCTCTTCGCTCATAATTAATTTAAAAGGTATCCCGGTTAATTTTTCAACAAATTACAAACAATTCATAGTACTTACGTCATGACAAAGTAGTGACCAGCCGACTAATTTTCGTTGCGTGTACTTACGACGTTTTACCACGTTCTGTAATCCTCTTTTATCATGAGAAGCCGTGGAGATCCAGGGGGGGTCATTAAAAGCTAAAATCAAAATAAATATTCATAATTAATCCCAATTAGGCTTTTCTTTTACCGCTCTAAAACATTAATTTTTCTTAATTAGACAACAGGGAAAATCCTCAAGAACGTTATCTGCTGTAAATTTTCGGTAATTATTTCATTCCCTCGTTGAAAATGTCCGCAAAAGCTGTTAAAATCCCCTTCCTAGGGAAGGTTCCTTTTTTTTTTGCCGATTAAAAATAAGTTGCTTCTTTGGTAGGCTTTTGTTCTTATACGTTTATTTAAGGGCTTTGAAAGGGGTCACGGGGATAACGCCCATTACACAAATCTTTGTCACCTTTTCACGTTTTTTTTATTCTTCTTCTTCATAAACCGTCGGGTTATAATCTTTTTTAATTCGTCCTCATTCTCTCCGCTTTTAATTTAATGCGAAGAAAAAGGGTGGACTGGTTGGTTTGGAGGGGGGCTGTATTGCTTTCTTTTTGTGTGTAAAAACGCCTTGTCAACTCTCTTTTTTTTTCGCTACTCTTCTATAAGGATAGGAAACATGCATTTGTTGACCTCCGTCTTCCTACAAGATTTTAATATCTAAATTGCCTTTTTAGAAATCGATTTTGTTTTCTTGAAGCCTGCGACATTCCGCGACTTCGAAAATTTGCGTACTAACCAATTCAAAGATTGTGGTTCGAATATAAATTCATCATTTTGGTCATTAAAAGTGGTCTAAAATGCTCTTTATTTCAATCTTACAAAATCAGGTTAAAAGCACTCTTATTCCCGAATAGTTCACTGAGGGTGATGATGGCATCAGGGCGTGAACCAAAAGAAAGGGTAAGGTGAAAGATTCGAATGAGTTCGGCTCATCTTGGGTGCCTTAATTGGTGTGGAGGGGGTGGGTGCCCCCTTCAACCACTAAAAGATTAGTTTGTATGTTTCGTAATCACGAAAAAAGAAAATAAGGAACCAGTTTTCTCCCCCCCCCCTGCCCTGAACCACCTTCCACACTCATACTATACCCATATTATACTCTCTAATCAAGCGAGGGCAACGGCTTACTTTATTTAATCAAAGGATGTTTTTGGGTGGGCGACGATACGACTTGAGACATGAGAAACCAAAGAAAAAAGAACGATCTTTTATTTAGCTCAACTGAGATATATTAATGCGATTTATTCGCTGCCTCTAATACGCAACACAAAATGTCGCGATTAGACCGCACGAAATACTCGGAGACAGTTTTTTTTTTTTTTTTTTGTTCCCTACTGTTGGGGTGCTGGGCTATTATTCCTCGAAAAGCTGGTTAATATAAATTTATTTCCTCTGAGCCCAATGATTAATAATGAATAACAATTGGCGATTGTAGCTATCACTAGCGGCGCTAGTGTCGTGTGATAATGAAACCGGTACTCCCCACATATGTTAAATGATAACGAGTTTTGCGTTTTTTAAAAGTGTTTTTCATGGTCAACGTCCGTAACATACCGGGAAAAAAGTAGTCAGTTGGCCTAAAGTGACAAGAACAGAAGAACATGGTTTATGATACATTTATACTCAAACGTCAGGCAAGCACCCAAGTCTTTCGGCGGTCGACTTTCTCCCAACACTGGCCTAATTGATAACTGACACCATTGAACCCTAAATTTTTGGGAAACAATGAAATGACAACGATGTGTCTCGGCTACGACGGCAAGAGCAACCGAAGACACAGCAGTTTTCTCTGGATTCACCTTTTTGAGACATCCCACGAGCGCCTTTTGCGCCACGAGCCTACATTGGTGCTCGCCAGCTCACCGTTTCGTTTTAGTGCTCAGAGAACGGCACGGGTTCAGTAAAACGGTCGAAAACGTTTTTGAATCGGTGTTTTCGAGTTTTCCTGTCCTAACAAATAGCCGACAGCGAAAGTTTCTGTACGGGTGTACCGTGTACACGCATAACCGTCTTGTTTTCTTGATTCGGTGATGCCAAAGGTACAATATCGAGGCTTCCTCTTCACCGTTGGATAATTTAGCCGAAGTTCACAGTAAAAAAGTGTCATTGGCCAACATTTTTGATACATGAACTTCCTTATTGAAGAAAACTTTGTTGTAGTTTGTTGTCAAACGACAACAATAAATCACATGGAGTACCGAACTCAATGTTTCTCTCAAACGCCGCCAGACATCGTATCCCTTAGCTACAATCGCCAATAGCAGAAGAAAGTTTGAAAACAAGTAAATAAATAAATGTATGGGAATTTCTGAGCATGGGCAAAGCCAGTGGGCGGCAGGGGAGAGGGGGAATTTTCTCTCCCATAGACCCGCGGGAACGATGCCGTACAGTGGATCAGCCTATCACTTGATAGGTCACTGTTGCTATACTGGCCCAAAAAATGTAATTTTTCTCACAGTATTCCTAATTTTAAGGGATCGTTAATTCACTCCTATTTAAGTGGCTATATATGCAGCAAAAAGCGTTATTTTCCGCCAAGAAACTTCATACACCACATAAGGGTGCACCGTCCAAATCACCACGATGACCGTGCACGAGAAGGGCCCAATTTTGCATGAAGTCTGTCAATTTGTTCCTCGAATTGGAATTTTTGGTCTATAAACATCCTAACATCCTATAGAAACGAAGTCCTATTGAATGCTCAGCCATACTGAGCGAGGAATATATCAGCCAGTGAGTACTAATATTGCGAATTTTCCTCGCCAAAAAACCATTTTTGTGACTACTGCTCGCTAAAAAAAATAATTTTTAATTTCATAGATTTCTCGGACTAAAAACCGAATGTAGAGGATTTTTGTTGCTGACAAACTATATAATTCCGCGGGCTGGCCTAATTCAAAGACTTATTTCACTGATTTTGCACACTCTAAAATCATTTTCACCGGTCTGACTCCCAAAAAAAACAATTTTTTGGTTTCACTCGCTTACGAAGATTGCACCCAAGGTAAGGTCCAGTCTCCGTTTCGACCTCAGACCTTCAGCCACGAGGGCTATTCGGTCCTGGTCTCATCAGCCCTGCAATTGAGCCGAGTACGGAGCCGACGTAGCCCTGGTGGCTGACGGTTTGAGGTCGAAACGGAGACTGGACCGCACCTTGGGTGCAATTTTCGTACATATTTGGTCGGCGCATAGCCCCCTACATCCAATTTGTTCTTATTTGTTCACTCACTTAAGAGACGAAATTCGCGGACTTTTGTTGCTGACCAATGAATTCCGCGGGTGGCCAAATTCAAAAACCGGTTTCATTTTCGATGATTTCGAACCGAAATCATTTTTGCAGCGCAGGCCTGACTCGCTGAACACCCAATTTATCGGATTTCGCTACCTAAAGAACCAATTAAGTGGATTTTTTGCGATTCTTTCTCACTAATGCGCCAATTTCACGGGCCTTGCTCACTAAAAACCAAACTATCGAGGTGTTTGACTTGCTGACAATCCAATTCCGCTGGGTTGCCTGGTTGAAATTATCCGTTCCACCAGTTTTGGCTCGTTAAAAACTTGAGTATTTTGATTTTGACTCTGTCAAAATCGCAATTTCGCGGGTTTGCTTTTTCAATAATATAATTCCACGAGGTTTTTCTTGCTAGAAACCCAACTTGTGTAGGTTGAATAGTTGTTGTATGGGAGGGGGAGGGAGTATAAACGTGTCAAGTTCCCTCCTCCAGGCAGACTTTAGTCATAAACCGAACTCTGAAGTACTGGCTTGATGTCCTTGATGTGATTTGGTGGTGGGAAGTGAAATGCTAGTCCCTTCTGCCCTTGGCATCATGTGATCTTCTCAGAGATGCTGCCTTTTTTTCAAGATCAAGAGCTGGCTACACGCTTGTCACGGCCTATAATTCTTGATAGTTTAAAGACCTGTGAGTTTCAGACGTCTCCAAGATGGAAGGGCCCAGTTTAAGAGGCTAAATTATGGATATGATGAGTAATTCTGTCGCCGGTATTTTTAATTAATAAATTAATTGAACTGATGTCATCCGGACGACGATGGAAGGGCATAGCCCAACACGATTCGAGTTTCGAGAAAAAATGGCTCCTTGGCGGGATTTGAACCCGCAACCTCTGGATTACCAGTCCAGCACGCTGCCAATTGCGCCACGGAGACGCCTTTGGGAGTCGTACTCCGAGGGATAAGCTAAGCCGAACCCCACCCAGGTCCATTGTTTCTCGAAGCTTTAGGCGCTTCTCCTGATCGGTAAACCACGCTGAATTTTATCTTATCTAGAGCGCCTAGAGAATCTTAGAGAAGCGCCTAGAGTTTCGAGAAACAATGGACCTGGGTGGGGTTCGGAGTACGACTCCCAAAGGCGTCTCCGTGGCGCGATTGGCAGCGCGTGCTGGACTGGTAATCCAGAGGTGGCGGGTTCAAATCCCGCCGGGGAGCCATTTTTTCTCGAAACTCGAATCGTGTTGGGCTATGCCCTTCAATCATCGTCTGGATAACATCAGTTCAATTAATTTATTAATTAGTTTAAATTATACCGCAGGTACCGTTCCAAGGGATTAAAATTTCAAGTTTTATTCGGAATGTATCACTTTCTTATTTTATTATGCAAAAATTGTCAGTTTTTCGACAGAAAATCCAGAATTGAAGGATGTACTATGACAGTCTCCATGCAGAGATCTTATATTTTTTGACGGATAACGTCCCTTTCTGTGTAAATTCAGTTTCTTAGGACGAATTAACGATTTTCGCATTGAGTTCTGAGTCGTTGAGTTGTTGAACTATAATATTCAATATAATATAATATTGAACTACAATTCTCTTGCTCAGTACTGACCTCTGGATATACGACTGCAATAGGCAATGGTGCTGCTGACCATCTTTAAGGCCGGTTTCCACTTGTTCTTTTGGAACGTTCCGTTCCTTCACACCGTTCCTTCTAGGGAACGGGCTAAAAAGTTGCCAGTTCCTTTAGAACGTTCCTTTCCTTTGATGTTTCTATGTAAACCGATTTTTCACCGATCGGCTCCGAAGGAACGATGCGTTCCTTTTTAAAACCCAGTTTAAATGTCCAAAGTGGTACCTTAACAAGGAACGGAACGTTCCAAAAGAACAAGTGGAAACCGGCCTTTTACACATCCTCCCCCTCGCTCACGGATCAAGTGCTGGCTACGCCTCTGCTTTAGAGGCGTCAAAATGTTTAGCAAATTCACTATATGTATGTAGAGTGTCGACACTCTCGCTCGCTCTTTGAGCTCCTGCCCTTATAGCTTTTCGACATGATGCTACCCGTTCGAGAGTCCATCAGAGTGTATTAGACAGTCAAGCTGCACGAATGCACCGAATAATTTAATCTTGAAAGCTATAACGGAGGCTCTAATTGCAATTATCATCATACAAATATATAGAGTGTGAATCAAAGTCAATGCTGTTCAGACCTTTTGTGATCAGAGACCCCATGGGGGGGGGGGGATACCCAGCATTCAATGACGTTATTAATTTGACTTAATTTAATGAAATCTGACAGTGGCCTCTGCTATTTTACAAAAACGCCGACGATAATATCGTTTTACCCATACCAAAAATTTATTTATGAAAAACGCCCGCGCTGTCCTCGTGTGGAGGACAGAACCAGGGCCGAGATTGGCCAGATTTAAAGAGACTTGAGATATAAACTGGCCATCTAGTTTAGATATTCAAAATATTCCGTCAAATACACAAACTTCTCTGGGTGGTTCCACACAACCAGAAACTGACCACACTGTTCCCCCCATAATGACACTAATTGTTGTGGTATAGCATAGCAATTTGGTCTTGAAGTAGGTAATTAACTTTTATGGATCAGTTTTGAGTAAAAACTGGCCGTTTCTTGCGCCGATAACTATATTATGATGTGTAGATAATCATATGCCACTTGCAGTAATCATCACCCCTGGAGTACCAACAGCAAAAAACTTACACATTTTTTTTTACCCTCAGTTGGCTCATTAAACATTCAAGCTGAAAATGAGTGGGAAGGGGGGCTCAAGGTGATTCCGTTATAATGTAGGTCTGTAGTACTCCTGCAGGCCAGGTGTTCATTTAAAAAAAAAGAAAATAATAAATGTGTAATGAGGTGTAAGGGGTGTGGGGGTGCGTGAGGGAATGAAAAAAGAAACAAAAAAAAAAAACGGTAGGTCAGTACTGCGGGTGGTTTAAAAGGTCTTTCCGTCGCCTTTATTGTAGCCACTCGTTTTTCGAGTTCTACGTCCGGTGTTTCTATTTTAAGTGAAGCTGACTGGAAATAAGTGATGGGTGCAGGCTGCAGTTACATACGGTCGTCGGTTTTGGTGTAACGGTGGGGGGTTGGGGGTAGTCGTTAATAAAGAAGAAAAATAGAGGGGTCGCCCATGCACTACTTGGAGTTGATAATTATTCTAGCGGAAAGGAGTGAGGTAGGATAGCCAACTAATAGTTAATTAAAATTAAGGTTAGCTGAAGTAATTTTGTAAAAAGAGAAAATAGACAACGGAAACGGTATGCACTGATGCTTTACTAAATAATCAGACTAAAATAATACAAGCATTTCGAGTTTTATCTTCGGTGCCTACCACTCTGCCTACGAAGTACGTATAGAGACTATCGGGAGGATTTCAGTTACCAGTAACAGAAACGATCTCCTTGTTTACTTGCCGCCGATCATTAATTTCACCTATCCCTCGCTATCTCAATATTTGCCCATCACTCAATTATCACGTTGTTGCATCTTTCATTTCAAACTCTGTTGTCCATGTTTTATAAAAAAGCAAGGGGAGGGTGGTAGATATCCGAATTCCCCCTACAATAATGCGGCGGGGGTTGTAGGGTTTCACGTCTGTTTTACTTGAGGAAGAGCATGGGCTGAAGAGAGAAAAAAAAAATCAATAAAAACAGACGTATTAGACCGCCTCTGCAATTCGATCCCCCTTCTTTTAACGAATCGAAGGTCTTTTTTTCTTCTTCCATGTAGCTCCCGGTTTTACTCGTCGGTGCCTCGGGGCATCATCCATTGTTCGTTCATTCATTTCAATATAATAGATAGGGAATGGTAATTAACTAACCGAAGGTAATTCCTGGCAAGCGCTCTCTAATAATGAAACTTGATGCTATGCTCTTCTCTCTTCTGAGAAATGAGGAGGCATAGGACAACACAGCGATCATGGTCATCATTGAGGTTATAAATGTTGAGATGTGATAATGTAATGTGCATGTGCCTACTGCTAAAACAATATTATGTATGTCTTATATTCCGCCTTCTTACGTGGTAAATCGTAAGTAGAGGCCCCATCCAGAACTATAAATGATTACTGGCATTTCCTTTTTTGACCAAATAAATGAAAAAATAATTGTATATTGTAAGTCAGCACACCCTAGGTTCCTTCCGGTTTCCATCCCTCTCCCCCTCTTTTTAAAAAAAACAAATCATAAGTAATTGGGCACTGTTCCAAACAGCTAGTTAACAAGATGAAGAGGTGGGGCTCTAGTCGAATTAGGCCATTTGTAACGATTTAAATACTTGGCCGTGTTTCAAAAATGTACTCCCCCCCCCCCACAATTGTGACTTGAAAACGTTAAGATTACGCGATGACGTAAATTTGCCGCCGCGTATTGTTATATGCATGCGGTTAATTCGGCGTCGGAGGGGAAAAAATAAATTATGTAAATAAGTGGGAGAGACAGACGTTCTTCTTGCCTGTCTTGGGCAACTGCGTCGCATAATGAAAAACTTTGAGAGGTGGATGATTTTGAGAATTTCATAGCGCACTTAGGTGGCTGGCGAGAAACCAGTGAATTGGACTAAAATCACCCCCCCCCCCTTCATTCTATGAAGCATTATTGTAGTTAAGAGGATTTCCAGTTTATTGTGAAATCTACTCGGGTAGGTATTGTCACATTGTCAGCTTTGTGCGTCTAATCGCCTTATAAGGAGAAGGTCCTCAAACAGTGGTCCTGTGTAGTATAATCGTATTTAGCCAAATAAAGCAGACCGGCCCCCTTGAATCGACCTTTAAAAGCAAATATTCAAACATTGTTATATTATCGGCCCCTCAAGTGTCGATCTTAATTTATCCCAAATTGCGTTCTTTTTATAGCCTCCTCGAAAATTAAAAATAAACGGTTGAAAGTGATGGTGATAATATCAGCTAAAACTAATTAGAAAAAAAGCAAATTCCACTTTAAAAAGAAGGAAAAGTGACTAATACCGTGGCTGACTAATCCCATTCAGTTAATGGAGCGGTCATAGATAAAAAAGCGGCATTTCCTAAACACGCCTCTCCTGAGGGTCAATTAGAAAAAAAAAAAAAAAAAAAAAAAAAACGGATAAGATTTTTGAACCGCAAGAGCTGAAGAGAAGTATACGTGATTAAAGGAAAAGACGTGACCTATCCCAACATTCTCGCTACGTAAAAAGCTAAGAAATAGAGAAAGAGTAAGAAGGAATGATGAGAGAGAAAAAAAATCTCGAGTTTTACGACCTCTCGTCTTGAAAACGTCAGCTACGGCTCAACACTTTCTTTGACGACTTGGCACTCGGGGGGCCCTCTATATCTGTTACTGCCCCCTCCTCCCCCTGCAGCCGGCGCATTCTAGTTCACTTGTCTTTTTTTTTTTATTTAAAAAAAAAGGTACTTTCAACTTCAAATCCGTACCATTATAATATGAAAAGAAATTCAGGTTTAAAACTCCTAAACTCTGGCGAGTTTAAATTTATTGATGCGACTCACCAATTTAAGGAACTTTGGCACGCTTCAATATCGCTTTCAAATCCTGAAACGTCGCATCATTTCGGGACAATCGTAAATCTAAAAATAGCTCGCTTTTATGTTTTTCTTTCTTACGACGATTTAAAATTAGTGAAAATAGTAATAACGAGAGAAAAATACAGACGCTGGCAACTATTTTTTCTACTTGTTTACAACGTAGCTAGAAGTTACAGTGGAGGGAGTGGTGAAGTCTGTAGACGAGTGCTAAATTGTACGCTCAAAGCCTTCATCGACCTACGCAAATTTTTTATAGCTATTTTTCTGTGCTTACTGGCCTTCAACGAACACGGTTTTATTTGTAATTTAATATTCCTTCCTCCCGCCCACCATCTCGTATTGTAATGGGTGAAGAAGGGCTTGGGGAATAAATGAGATTTATTAGACGTTTGCTGGTTCTCATAAAACGTACTCGAAATATTTTTATATAAATACTTGGGGGCGGAGGATGGAACTAAGAAACAAGGCTTGAACTTGGAACTGTCATTTCAAATCTATACACGGGGTCAAAATTTCTCAACTAAAATTTATGTTTGACACAAAAACTTTGCTTTTTTACTTTACGATTTTCTAATGATAATTCCAGTTTACAGCCGAGTAAAATAAGACGAATAAATCCCTGGAGCGTTTGTTATTGTTTTAAACAGTTGCTTTTCACTTGTGGTAGACACAACATCGTCCCTGCGAGTGCAGGTTGGAGAGTTTAAGAGGGGTGAGAGCGCCTTGTGGCCAGTGGCGTAGGTACGGGGGATATGGGTGACAGACCTCCCCCCCCCCATCCCAAGAGCTATACAAGTAAGTATACGAACGATGAGGGGCACCAGCACCAGTACCAACGCTCTAAAGAGCTCCAAAAATGAGCGTTTCTCGGTGAAGTTAGCCTTAGCAGATTTTCTCGACTTCAAGTATCCCGAAAAGGTCCGCGTGCGTCCAGCTGCTTCCTTGGACTTCAGAACCCACGCAGTAGCTTACCGAGGACGCGGCGGCCTGCCCCGGGCCTCCTATCAGACGGGGCCCCCCGAATAGCTTAAATACGATGAGGATTTTTAATTATCCATGGATGTAGGTACGTGAAGGGGTCAGACGTTTGGACAGCGATTTGGCTACTTTCTACGTTTCCTTAGGTCCATTCCATAAGCCCAGTAAAGTGCTCATCGCGGCAATTTGCATCTTGCTGATGCGGCAAAAATTGAAAAAAATCGCTAATATTCGTGGCTATAACTGCGGAAAAGCGCTGATCCGGATCTCGCGATGCAACTTCCAGACTAAAATTGAGAGAAAATCGCAGATTCGAGGTGCATGCAGGCCATTCTACAAGTAAATTGTGGAAATCATCGCAAAAGTGTTGTTTTCTGGGCCAACCCCGAGGTTAAAATTGAGAAAACTCGATACATATTGACAAAAAAAAAGACGCTTTTAAACGGCCCATACGCGTACAAAAATTATTGCGCAAACTAGGATTGTTCAATAAAATTAAACGTTTGTGGGTTGTATTGATGGGTTGCGCAACATAAACAACAACCCATTTTTTCATCCGTAAACATCTGGAAACGAAATATTGTACAAATTTATTGCGCAAGAATTATTGTACATACGTCTATGGATCCCCAAAGGTTAAAATTGGGCAAATTCACAACTGAAATTGCGAGAAATCGCGTATAAAAAAGGGAATAGATGCTAATTCGCCGCAAAATTAGCAGAACACGCGCTATTTCACTTCTGAAATTGAGAAAAATCGCTAATTTGCAATTAGCAGATATTAAGTTGAGGAGAAACGTTAATTCCCAGATACAAATGAAGAAAATTACTAATTAGCGGCTGAAATTGAAAAACCACTCATTAGCGCGGCTCAAAATTGCTCATTTTTTTGAAACGCCCTATTTTCGCGGCCTTGAAAAAAACACTACTAGTGGATTTGTCAATGAATAAAACAAGTTTCACATGTTTGGCTGTTCTAAAAACCAATTTCGCGGCTTTGGCTCTTAAAAACCCCAATTTCGCTTGTTTGACTTTTGCATACAATGAACTCAATCAAAGAGGTAATTTAGCGGGTTCAAACAGTCAAATTTCGAGAATTTCGCTTCTCGAGAAATCAATTTAGTGGCTTTTGCTCTTCAAAAACCCAGTTTCACGGGTTTGGCTCTGTCTGAAAATACATTTCGCTGGTTTGGTTCACTCAAAATTCAAGATCACAGGCTTGACTCCCCAAGAACCATTTCCCCTGATTTGATTATTCAAGAGAGACCAATTTCGTGAGGTTGGCACCTTGGATGGCGCTCTTCCAATAGCGGAGGGCTACAGGGACTTAGCCCCCCCCCCCCAGATGTTCGAACTATCCCCCCTCCCCCAATTAGTCAATCTCAAGTCAGTCTTTCTTGTTCGTTTCTTCAGATTCTGCTGAGCATTCTTTCTCAGGTGTGAGGAGACTCACAAGACCAATTTCAGAAGCACAATGATCAGGGTGCCCTCTTAAGCTGGAGCCCCCCCCTCCCCCGAACACACATACCCTACCACCGTTACTGAAGGCAAATCAATGCCGCAAAGCGCAAATCAATACAGCTCCACGAAACGAAATTTGGGGGAGAACCTGTCCAGCGAAACAGGTTTTTACTGACCCAATTCCGTGAAATTCTGTTTTTCGGGTAGCCAAGGCCCATTCACCTGTTGTTTTCTAATTAAGCCAGCCCTGCGAAGTTGGTTTTGAACCAGCCGATCTTAAGAAATTGCTCTTTCAATGAGCCAGCAGCGCGATATTTAGTTTTTAATGCAGTGAAACGCGTGGAATTGCTCTTTTTGACAAGAGAGATTCCCGAAAATGATTTTTAATGGGGCAAATCCTGCGTGATTCTGTTTTTGAAAAGTGCCGGACCCTTGAGATTGCTTTTTGAAATGAGCCAACCGCGCGCAAAATTGATTTTCAAAAGGGTCAACAGGGTGACAGCAAAACCCACACGAAATTGATTTTTAGTGCGGGCCATAGCCCGGCAAGACTTGTTTGAACGAGCCAACTTCCACAAAATTGCTTTTTGAATCGGACAGCCCCGCGAAATTTTCGTTTTTGAAAGGAGCCAGACCTGTGAAATTGCTCTTTCAAATTATTCAATTGGGGGGGGGGGGGTGAACTGTGAAGTTTGCCTTTTTTTGGGAGGCAACCCCGACGATTTCCGACGTGCCATATCCGCACAATTTGTTTTTAGAAAGAGCCGAACTGACGTTAGTGGAGCACTGTTCTGCGCTGTAGAAAACAATGGAACAAGCCTATGCTCCACCCGCGGATCTCAATGGCTACACTGTTTCCTGGAGGCTGGAGGTTTTGATTCACCATGTACACATAACGCAAGTTCAACATTTTCTGTTAGGAATGATGAGATGAGGAAGATGAGTCACCGCGTTCCAAATGTTTTAGCTCTTAACCCTCCCTAACTTTCCACGAAGCTTATTACATTGTGCAGGGTTGCTACATCAGCTTGAACGGAACTGCCCGAGTGCTGAGGCCTGCTTTTTTCTCACTCACTTCCGAAGGATAACATGTTTATTCTTTGCTCACTTAAAGCTTGAATTTGCCTAATCCCCTTCTGTTAACGTTCAAGAGATTCAATGAAAAGTCTGAGATAATCAGCTACTTTTTGCTCCATTGTTACCAACTTTGCGTGATCCTTTTCCAGCTCGACAAAACGCAAAAGTAGTTTTAAATGACTTGGTGGAATAAAAGTTCTGTCCCTTCTCTCTCAGAATATTCTTATCTCGGACGTTTAATAAAGCGACCACAATTTTTTCTCCGTTTTCAACGCTCGATAGCTCACTGTACAAATAGGAATAAGTCACGCCCTAAATTTTGAAGTGAACCAAGCAAAGCCCTTGACTTGAGCCGTCCATCCCTCATTTTCATTTTTCAGCGATTCACTTCGGAGTTATCCGAATTCGCGCAGCTGCCCTTTTTAGCAACACTATACTTTTAAGCTGTTACCAGAGGGGCCCCTTATTCTTTTACATCAACACGAATTCAGATCCCGAACCCTCACACAACTTCACAAAGGAGGGATTTTTAAGCCCCTCCCCTCACCCCGCCAACCATCCACCAGCACTCTCCTTTTCCGACATGTATCAAGAGGAATCATCCCTTTTCACCCTATACAGCTCACAGACCTACCCTAACCCCTAACTTCGATCTATTTCCTACCCTTCTCTCGTGCTTTGCACAAACTGTCAGGATTTCCCCTCTCTTTAGGGGGTTGGAAACAGTTTCACTCTCCTGCACTGACCTATCGATCATTTTGTAAATGAATGATGCTTTAAGGTGAAAAATATACTACCGAAACCGAAAAATCTGTACAATTTTTCTTGGAATCTTGTCAAAGAGCTTGAATTCTTGGAATATAATCTTATCTATCTCTTCCTGAAGGACTGTTTTTGTTGGTCACGCGTTATTTGCACGAATCGTCGCTTAGCATTGCTTCTCAAGCAGTTTCTCTTTCTATTTTTTTTTAAATCGATCCTATCAAGAGACGAAAAATTCAGGTTTGGGGGGCGCCTTGACGGTGTCCAGAGGCCCTCTTTTAATTAACTGAATGAATGGCGTCTATGTTTAAAAAAGAAAGTAGGGCGAAAAGGCATCCCCCTCCTCCTCTTACGCGGACGAACAACGACAGGATTGAAGTAAGAATCATTAAGAAAGGTTTGTCTTCATAAGGAGCGTTCTGTCTATTATGATTAATAAAACGCCTAGAGGTTTGTTTTAGGTCTAGAAGTGCGGCGTAGTGGTGGGGTGGGGTCTCACAAATTGCACTCTCTGAATGAGGGAGGAGGCCGAATCAATGTCGTTAAGTGGGAAAGGATATAGAATAATAAAAAGAGTGGGAGGATGTACAGAGGATAAAAAAAGGCTACTTTGAGAGCTTCATTATTCACGCTCTTAAACAAGCTAGTATCCAAGGTTTTGAAAAGAGGAAAACAGGAAGCACATAGAATTTTTACGTGCCTTTGAAGATTTTTTCCACACTAAAGCCGCCCTGCGTAATTAGGGTGCAAAGCTTCTGCCTATACTGAGACCAAAATCTCAATAGATGAAGAACGAAGAGACAAGTGAAAACAAAAGGGGTGAAGTAGCGTTATTTTCTAACATTAATAAAGCGGTAGGGTACCATCAGGAGATTGAAAAACGAGGCTTCTCCTTTATCCCCTTCGACTCTTGAAAGATTTCCACCTATCTTTATTGACAATTTGATACTCCACTTTCGAAGCCCTTCCCTCATATTCTTCTTCAAGAATTTGAGCCTTCATCTTATATATAATACCTTGTTTTTTAGGTCCTCTGCCTTCTTTTAGGTAAAAAAAACTTTCATCAGCAAAAAAAAAGTTTGAAGAATTTCGGCGCCAAAATGCGTGGGACGGAGAGAACATGAATAATACAACCCTAAAATCATAATGAAGAAACCCGTCAGATTTCGTGGACGAACGGGGTAGCCAACCCTGACCTGCTTCATGAGCCATTCTAAATCAAGGGTTAATGCCCTTTCTTTTCTCTGGTGTCCTCTCACACTCAATCTCTCTCTGTTTTTTTTTTTTTTTTTTTTTTTTTTCTCCATTACTTACTGCAAGTATTAACATTTTATGTGTGTTTGAAATACTGTTGATCACGTCCAACGATAACCTGTAAGATTAAGATTATTTTGTGTGAATCGCTTGTCATTAGAATGTAGTAAAAATATTCACAGACGGTGAAAGACTCATTTACAGATGTAAATGATCCGCCTGAAAAGGACCCAATTTGGGATCAAGGCTAAGTGTTAAAGAGTCCACCTCCCTTCATCGTACATTTTCAACGTATTTCCATAATTTTTCTTTCCTCTTCGACCTCTCTTCTCCGTAACTTTTATCAATCGCTGATCTCGTTAAAGTACTGGAAGTGCCCGCCGTGAAGGCAAAACTTAACTGCACGGGTATATGCGTTATTATGGAAAGCTTCGCCATTCTCTAGCCTTCGCTTGAAACTCTGACAACTTGGCGATTTTTTTGTTATAAGCCGGTGTTCGATCTCCAGAGATAAAATAGTGGCTGTGAGAAAAAACATAAATTTCCCCATTCTGTTTTATTTTCTTAAAAGAAAACCCTTGACCTATTTTTTTTTTTTTAAACGCCGAGTCTGGGTTAAAGGGCAAAAGGCCATTTACTTTTATAAAATAACGTAAAATAAACACCACTGAAAGTCGAATCAATTTTCAAGGTTAGGAAACAGGCTAAAAACAGCGTTTTCTTATCGTGAATGAAAGATAAATCATTCCACCGATTGTTTGGCGTCCTTTTCTACAAGTCTTTTTTCTCTGTCACTCTCTCTCTCTCTCTCTTGCTTCTCCACCACTTCTTCATCATACTTGTGAAAAAACTCGATCTTTTATTACTGTGTTTATGGAGAGATTTGTTCGCATTGATTGCTACTATCTCGCTACATAAGTTATAAAGTTTTGACTTAGTGAGTGACTTTATCCGAAAATTTATTTTTCGTCTCTGGGGACTTGGGAAGTTAGATTGGGAGAAATCGAAAGCAGTCCGTCAAAAAAAATCTATAGCCACTTATCAATGCAACAAACATTATGGACTACTTAAATAATGATCCTTGTCGAAGTTTGTCCCCGGCCATCTCACCTGCCCGCTTCGCTGGCGTGGTGGCGTCATTTCCGTTATAAACGTTACGCCTTGGCTTGGAAAATAATTCTTCGACAAAAAGATGGGGGAAGAAAGGGATTTTTAACGCAACACACTTCGTTCATATCTGCGGTTTATCCTGAAAATGAATTACTGGCGAGTGAAAAAACGTGTTGGATCCCCCCCAAAAAAGACAGTTACTATACTTATCCTTGTACTTAAGAGTTGCAAACTCCTATCCCAACGGTTCTCGGTGTTTTTGTTGTTGATTTTTTTTGCCCTCGTTCAATTCTTTGAAAAGGATATAGGAACAAAACGTGTGCCGGAATTCGATGTAATGAATTATTCGGATCGGATTAAGCGAAGTATCATTTTTTTGGTGGCGTAATCGTCGAAGGGAAACAACACACATGTTCTCTCGGCTCTTATAGGCCTATGATATTATACTGGGCGGTTTGCCGCGGCGGTTTCCAAACAGTGGAGTTTTGATGAGAGATGACATACTGAAGAAACCGTGCCTAGCTGCGGTTTTTTGCCGCGCCGCGGTATTTTTTCTCCCGCGACATGCCAGCGGGTTTTTTCTTCCCGCGGCGGTCGAGCGGTGCTTTTTTTAGAGGAGAGCAAGGGCCCGTTTATGAGCAATGACATACTGGGGCGGTTTCCCGCACGCGGTTTTAGTGTCTGGGTTCTTTTTTCTGTTAATTGTTCAAGGAAAAGTTGTGATTTTTATTATATATTTATTTATTTATTTTTGCTTTAATTATTAATGAAGACATAAGATTTGATTGGCGAATTTCGAAACTAAAATTTGGGGTGAACAGATAAGAATACCTAGGCACCCTACATTTTCCACATTATTTGTTGTACGCGTGAATTGAGATATCCTTCATTTTTTTTTTTTTTAGTGATTAGTGTTACGATTTTAGTGTTTAGTGTCACGAGGACTCGTGAAGAAATAATTTTCTCCCTAGGTCATTCCTCTCACTCCTCACTACTTCGCGGGAACCGCAACTAGGTGACATACTGAGCGGCGCGGGAAAAAACCGCGTGCGGTTTCCCCCCAGTATGTCATAGGCCTTACGCCTTATAGCTCTGAAAAAATGTAGGCGTAGCAAACAAGGCCCGAAACAGTATGACAAAGAACGCATGCAGGGCTCTTTCTGAAACGTGCCGATCTGGCACGCAAGAAATCGTCGGGTTGCCCCCTAAAAAGAGCAATTTCAGGGGTCGACCTCTTTTCAAAAACAAAACTTCCCGGGGTTGGCGTTTGCTAATTCAAAACCCATTTCGAGAAGCTCTCCCCTCCCCCTTAATTTCGTAGAGCTCGCTGCATTAAAAATCAAATATCGCGCTGCTCACCCATTCAAAAAGCAATTTCGTCGAGTCGGCTCGTTCAACGTCAACTTTGCGGGGTTGGCTCCACGAAAAAAAAGAAAGAAAAAAAAAGAATTTCAAGGTGCCGATTATACTGAAAACCCTATTTCGAAAGGTGAGTTCGTAAAAAAAAAAAGTAATTTCCAGTAGTGGCGGACCTAGGTCTGCCTGGGCCCTTAGCGGAAATCTTCATGAGGGTCCATAGTCTTGAAATCAACAAGAAATGTGATTTTTACGTTGCGTGGCTTTATCTCAGGTTTAGACACGAAGTTGCTTCCAGAAACCGTGAACAGGTGTCTCGATTTCAGCCGCGAATTATCACTTTTTTGACTTATTATTTCTCAATAATAAGTCTTTGTAATCGTATCGCAAAAAAAAAGTTTTGACCCCCCCTCAAAATTTGTAGTTTTACGTTTCAAAGTGCGTAGAATCCAAATCTGCAATAAAAAAAAAATGTCCGTCCGCGCCGTCCGCCGTCCGGGCCATATCCTGCCCTAGGATTGCTCGAAAAAACTCGTTCTTTCGCACATAGACTCCGTTTGGGGTCTAGTTGGTCCTAACATCTGATCAGTTTGATCAAATAACTCCCTGGGGTTTTATGGGCCAAAAGCGGGTCCAAAATGGGGATTTTCAAAGGATTTGGGATCATAGGGGTGTGGGGTGTCGATTTTCATTTAATTTCAAGCCGGATTTGACTACATCGATGAATAATAAACCCACAGTCGAAATAATAAGGCATTGTTCGATAATTCGCAGCGTTCTATATTTTAACCCGAAAGTAGCGCTTCGCGTTTAGCATTTCCTCAATTTTAGGAAAGAATCAGCACTTTTTCTCGATTTCACCAGTGATTATGAGCAAATGTTGACGTGAATTATAGCGCTTTTTCTAATTTTTTCAACTTCTGCCGTGAATCGATCGAGAGGGTTTCTCACAATTATAACCGAACATTAGCAGTTTTTTTCATTTTTAGCAGCCAATTAGAGCATTCTCTCAATTTGATTCGCAAATTATCACTTTTCCACAATTTTAGCTGCGAGTTAGCACTATTTCTTAATTTTAGCAGCCGTGTCCGTTTTTTCTCTTTTTCTCAACTTCAGCCTCCAATGACCTTTTCCCTAAATTTTATCCGCGAATTGGCTCTCTTTGGCATATTGAGCCGTGAATTAGCACTTTTTACATTCTAGCCGTGAGTTAGCGCTTTTTCTCTTTGGAATAGATTGCTAAAAATCCCCATTTGAAAAAACGTCCCCCTCCCCTCAAAACGGCTTTATACTTTTCGGCGGCCCCTCCGAATGGTGGCCCAGGGCCGCCCTTTCTCCCTTTCCACGATGTCCGTACGCTACAGATTTCATGACTTCCACAGCAATATAAACATAATTTCGCTCAGTTGATCAATTCAAGAAACACTGTGTTGCTCCCAGTTTAAGATGGAATTTCACGTATCTGACTCATTTCAAAAACAAAATTTCGAAGCGCTCGCCCGTCCAAAACCAATTCAGTGGGATTTGCTCACCAAAAAACTAATAAAATCCCGGATTTGGGCCACTTGAAAACCCATTTTTGTGCGTTTGACTCCTTTAAAAGGTAATGTCGGGGAAATGAATCGTCCAAACCCAATTTTTGTTGGAGATGGTTCTCCAACAAAAGGAAATTACGTGGAGTTGGCTCATTTAACAACCAATGTTTGCACTACACACCACACTCCAAAGGCAATTTGTGAGAGTTGGCGACTTATAAATCAAATTTCACGGGTAGGATTACCAAAAAAGAATCACATTTCGACGACGATTTAAATAAACACGCGTTATAATAATGTCTTTTAATTTGTGAACCCCATTAGTATCTAAGCCAAGTATCCCATCGTATTCAGTCGTATATCCGTGTGACAAATAGTCGGTCGGACTAAACGCGTAACCGATTTTATTATTCCGTCTTCAGACATAATCACCACAAGCTTCTGAATGACCTGAATAACATCGATGTAAAATGACTTAGAAACGGGTTTATTTTTTCTTTACGACCCTCCTCCCCCTTCTTAGCACGCTCGCAATCCATAATTCACTCTCTTGAAACCGCGATTGGTGAAGTGGCGAGTAGGTGAAACCCCCCCTCCCCAAAGCCAAAATTTAGGGTTTTTATTGTCTTGCGACAGAGATCTTTTTTCTCGATTCCAACACGATTTTTATATTGGCATGTTCATCAGAATCGTGTAATACAAGCGAAAAAAAACGAAAAAGTAGTTCGATAAAAACTTCAGTTAGAAGGGGTTTTCTTCTATTTTTATCTCCCGAATTGAGATGAGGGACCCTATGATAATATTAATCTTTTGAGGGTGTCGTAATTCAAAGTTTATTTTCGGTGCTAACACGAGAAAAACGTGAATTAGAAGAGCGACCTACCCAAGGAAAGAAAAAAAATTCCTGACTAGAAGGTTTTCGTTTTTATTATCAAGAACGGAAGAGGGCTTATCTTGCTTTTTTTCTCCTAAACCACCTACTTAAGTTGAAAGATAGCATATAAATGGACAAGGTCAAGATGAAACGCAGGAATAAACTTTTTTTCAGTTTCTTATTTACACAAAATACCCTTAAATCTAATTACATCCTTCCCTACCTGATTATTTTATCCAAGCGATGCATTAAACTACGTGCATTTCCTCTTACTGAACTAAACCCCTCCCGGCATCCTTTTCAAATGGAACCAAAAGTCATTGAGAGGCTATTTAAAGTTTTATTAGGCGAGAAAATTAAGCGAATTCCGCTTCTCGCTTTTTACCGTCATCTTCCCCTGAGTATTAGGAGACTTAGTTTAGGCGTATAATAAAGGCGGAATGCTCGATTTAAACATTTTGTAATTGTTATTTTGTTGGGATTTCAGGGAAGGAGAGTCGATAAAGTGAAACCCCTCTTGAAGAAATTTTGACCAGATGGGCATGAAAACCACAATATTATTCAAGTACCGTTTGGAAAGGCTTTACTCTCTTTCCATTTCTATTATATCCCCGCCATCCCCGCCTCTATTCACAACCAATGGATTGAAGACAGGAGGCCTTCTAGAAGAAATCCAATTTCCTCCCCCCTTCGCCTTGCTGTTGCCACAAAAAAAATCCGGTAGAAAAATTAAGTTAAAAGGAAGGCAAGACTTTTCGAGAAAATCTCCGACCCTCATTCCACACAAACAAGATATGTTTTAAGCCAATTCTTGAAACGCTTATTGAGGACGAGACTCGGCATGGAAATCGAGGAATTTTCAGGTCTTTGGATTATTATTGAAGGAATGACCGGTAGTTGACCACCTATGTCCTCAATGTGGCCCTTTCTTCTTCCACGTTCTCTCTTTTATTTCGTTTCCACTTCAAGGGAACAGTCCTGAAAAACGTTCCTTTAATAGCCAGGACCAGATGGGTGACGAAATTACTTCCCCCTCCTCCCTGCACTTTGAGCACACATCTCTGTTTCTTTCCCTCTTGGTTCTTCATCGAACTTTTCTACCACCGGAAGGAGGGGGGGGGGTGGCCTCTCGACTATTCCAGAAATGTTTAAGTTAATCATATTATATGACCAGAAAACGTTTCTCCTATGTGTTTTTTTTAAACCAACAAAGAACCTTAGGGATCCTTGACAGCCCTTTAATTATTCCTTTTTTTCAGTTTAATAATTTAATAAAACGAGAAGAGTGCGCTAAAAGCTGGAAAAATTAAATCAAAATTGACGCCTACTGTTTTCTTCCATTAAAACCCTCCTCGCCTTTTTTTTTTTTTGTCGTTTCACACCGCTAAGGATTTGCATTACTATGAATAACCAAAGACTTTTTAGGGGAAAAAAAGACGAAAAGGGGAAAAATGAGTGTTTTAAGGCAACATTATTAATGAGCAAAAGCGCTTATACTCCATGGGGACAGGGGATTATGAGAGGAATCTGTTTAATAATGTAAGCTACGAAGGGAAATAATTCTCGGCCAACATTTTGTAAGTGTAATAAGAAGGAAATCTGTGCTGTGGATGAGAAAAGAGGAGGGGAGCCTGTGAGCTTGTCTTCTTTGATGTCAAAATAAGAGTCAGCAGAATGTTAAAAAATGAAAAAATGTTTAGCCAACTTTTTTTGGTGTTGATTTATTGTTGAAAGTTAAGATTTTTTGTCTTCTCCTAGTACCGTATCGTTCCCCTTCCTGAATTTTAAAACGTCCTTTTTTTTTGGAGTTCATTGGACTCATTGACTAGATTATTAATAGACAACAAGAAGTTGTCTAAAATGTCGCTATTGTTTGGTTTACGTTTGCGTTTGCCCTCTGGCATTTTCACATCAACAGCTGCTATGTGAATACCAAAGAGTCATTTTTTATCGCTGAAAAATAAATAAAAAGAAGTTTAAAACTGAGTTATCGGTCAGTTATTATAACGATTCGTTGAACTTGTAATTAGCTTCTTCTCAATGTTTATTTATAAGAGACTTGATGAACACCGTGCCGACTGTTGCATATTTTCTTAGTGTCATAACATTCCGCTTTAGATTTGGAATTTGAGACAGAATTCAACTCGTTTTCAACCCTCAAATTTATCAGCCTGTTCCTGGCTTATTTTTTTCTCGTTTCAATTCTAAATTGTTCAATTCTAAAGCATGGCACTTTGAGAAACCTATTCCGCGGGTCAGGCGTCTCAGAAATTTGAAGTTCGATGAGTTGGCTCTCGAGGTTGAAAATATGAAATTGCTTGGTAAAAAAAAGTATGAAATTGATTAAGGGAGCCATACGCACAGGGTTTGAATGAGGCAACTCCAAGAAATTTCCATTTTCAAGAAGCCAGACCAATCAAATTGGCTTTTCGAGACGGCCAAACCCACGAATTTTTTGTTCTGGGTGACCCAATCGTGTGATATTCGGTTCAGAAAGGGCCAAACTTGCAGAATTTCGTATTGGACAGGAGCCAGACCCAAAAAATGAGCCGACACCGTGTAAATTTATATTTTAAAATTTACTAAATTCTCAAAGTTGGCTGTGTTATAGGGATCAAACCCCGCAAAATTGGTTACTGGGCGTGTCAAAACTTAAGGTTTCTGATTAGAGGAAACGCGGAATTAGATTCTGTGAGCAGGTTGGACCTTTTCTGTGATTGGTCCTTTGCTGTGGTGGGACCTTGGACCTTGGACGTGAATCATATTTCAGCAGGAAAGAATTATTTAGACCCTTGAATTGACTATTTGCTACATTTTATCTAGTATTACCGACCGTACTTTTTGTCCTGGAAAATACTTTTTTTAAACGATTTTTCGGCTTAAGTACTTTATTTCTATTCAAAAAAGTTGGCAACCCTAGTTGTAACTGTGCCCCATTGAGTTCCGCCCCATGAGCCCGAGTATTCTCCCAACGACCCTGTCTGCATGTGAGTGCCAATAATTCGCGAATTTTGAGCAGGATTTGAGCTTTAAAAAAGCCAAACCCACTAAATTAACCTATTCAAGAGTCAAATCCAAGTAATTGAGCTTTAAAAGGGTGAAATCCGAAGTTTTTGTAGCCTTCGACATAACCAAGACCATTAGGAAGAGGAAGGAGACTTGGGAATCATCCGTTCGTCTCCGCATATTCTCCCAGAATCATGCCTATAGCTGTGTGATTATACTTGGGTGGTGGGGGTTGTGGGAGATCTCGCCCCTGGGGCCGTAGTTAGAGTTGTCGGGAAAAACTCACATAAGGTGGTTGCTATGGCGAGATAGTATTATTTATGATGTAGCGTCCTTGGATACCGCTTGCGAGATTTTTTCCCGACAACTCTAACTAGGGCCCCTGTACGGAAAAACCTTCGTCAGGGCCCTGTCAAAACTCAACTAGAAAACCGTTGATTTCACTCCGCAAACCGGCTACTCAGCCTGGATATTGTCTTTTGACTTTTGAAACTCGAATTTTTCTCATGAAAATCTGGTCCGGGCTTAGACCTCCGCACCTGTACAACAGCAAGGGGATGACCCTAATAGGGACTCCTTAATCTGGGCTAGGACTAATAATTTAGTCCCATGCCACCGAGACGATCTTTGTTTTTTATCAGGTACTCACTGGCCTGGTATACATATACCCCCAAGTTAGTTCAAAAAGCTTTTCAGCCCCAAAAATTGTCAACTTTAGCCCAGTAACTATAGCTATTCACCTAGGCAACGACCAATTATGTCTGCATCGTTCACCCTAACATCTCTCTCGGCTTAATTATTGTTAATTTAATGACCAAATGGTAAATTCTTCTCTTCAAACAGCCTCATATGGGCCCGAAGTGCCCAGTTTTGAGCTTTCAATGATAAATTTGCCCAACCCCACCTGAAAAGGGACAAATATTCCCTTGCCATATTCCACAGCCATTTGCTGTGTGTTGGAGATTAGCTTTCCCTCAGTGATATCTCCCTTTTTTGCTAACAAAGGTTATGTTTGCGGTAGGATGTGTGTTCCAAGAGTAATGAAAGGTATGTAGGGTAAACGCCTTAGCTTCAGATTCAACTTTACAATTTAAGCCTCGGGAACTGGTGATAAGGCTTCTCAAACGTGGCTAATCTTTACGGAAATTACCCTTTGTTCGATTGCAAAGTACAAGTAGGCCTCGAAACTATCAAGTTAGTCCTCAAGTCTAAATTTTCGAGGCAAAAATGACCAATTACATCCCCAGAAACTGTCAATTTATCCTAAAATCCTCTAGTTTGGTTCAAAACTGGACATTTTGGCCAGGAAGAGCCCAAAATATGGCCTCTATAACCAGAAAATGAACGTATTCCTGAAGAATCTTACAGTTCGGCCTGGAACTAATCAAATTAGTCCTCAAATCTCAATTTTTTTTGCTGATTATTTCATAAAAACTCACAATTTATTCCAAAATCCATGTTTTTTGTCCAAAGCTGTCAAATTCACTCGATCGATGAAAATAAGTGGAACTCTGAGCCCCCAACAGCCCCAAAACAGGAAACATCTGTTGGTTCTTAGCCAAAACAAGTGAAACTTGGTTTTTGGAATAGCCAAATTCGCTAACAGATTTTTAAGAAAGTCAAATCTCCCAATTTGGGGGTCTCAGAAGAGGCAAATAATCGATTTCGGTATTTGAAACAGCCATCAGCCAAGTCAGGGAAATTTTTTGATTCGAAGTGCCAAATTCAGGAAATTCGTGTGAAATTCGCTAAAAATTGGGTGAATACCAACTGCGGGGCTGCGGCCAACGGATAGAGACAGGGGCGAGGCCAGTACTCGATCTAGGAGTGAGCATTTGCTGCTTCGCTGGAGAATGGATGTGTCTGTGTACTTTTGCCTTATTGCAGGCTTATACTCGGAGAGATGAGTCCCGAGAATGTTCAGTCAAAAAACTGGCAAGTTTTCCCCCAGACAACGATGTTTTTCGGCGCCCCAGCCTTGAACTTTCTGTCCCCTGGGACTCGTGCAGGCTGGAAACTGCAACGGGTGATTTAGCCGCTAAAACTTGACCCTTCCATCCTCCTCGTTTAGTCGTCAACAAGCGCCTGCCTAGAAAATTGCAGCGTGTTGAGTTCCCCAAAAGGCTTCTTTAGCTGTGCAGAACTCACCAAATCAATGTGATAGTGAGCCAGACTCTCGAAATTTTTTTTTTTTTTTTTTTTTTTTGAGAACCACAGCCTCAAACATAGTATTTGCCAATAAAAATACGCAATATTGATGTTTTGGCCAGCTAAATCCGAAAAATTGGCGGTTTCTTTTTTGTGGATCCGACCCGCTTAAATGCGGTCATGGTTTTTGAAATCCCCGAACTTGATTTTTGACCCCGCAACATTGATTTTTCAGCATGAATAAATCCACGAACTGGGTTTTTAGTGAAACAGACCCGCGAAAATGGTTCTTTAGCATGCAAAACCCGTGAAACTAACGTTATAGTGAGCTATACTTCCGAAGGTGAGGGAATATCAACTTATTCTACAATTTAAAAATAATAAGGTTGGAATCGAGGTCGAACTTTTAGCGTCTGACAGTGAGTCGGATATCTGTTCGATGAGAACAATGAAAGAGAGCCGCATTGTCCCACAACCCACACACTTCATTCCGAATGGGGGGAAAATATGATTTCGTCTGCTCAAAACAACTGGTTGGTTAGAACGAGTCTTTCACCGTCGACTTTAATTGTTATTGTTTATCGTCTTCGATTAGGATAATGGAGTCCATAAAATGATTCCCCTAAAAGTGCCACTTTCGTCTCCCAATTCCACATTAGCTTGTGTTTCAATAAAAAGTACCTCTTCCTCTACTTTGTCGATCAACCGTCCAAATTAATTGCTTTTTTTTTTTTTTTCTTAGCTTCCATCAAATTTAACGACTACAACCTTAATTGATAATATCCGTTTCTTGAGGCAGCCTGTAACACTCAGACGTCCATTTATGTGGCGAGCAGACTTCGTCTAGTTTTTGTTTGTTTTTTTCTTCGAGAAGTTGAATTTGACTTTTACAGATTCTTAATTGAAATCAAAGCATCGTTTGCACGGAATAAGATCATTAGAGTATCATAATTCATTCGATTGCAAGAAAGCATGGGGTGGGGGCTTCTGTTTTAATCGCGTTCCTTTCGTTAAGGGGGGTATAATAACATATTTATGGTCCCCTCTCCTGTCTCAGATAAACCACAGTCGAAAATGAAAATGGTGCTGTGTATTATTATTTATTAATTATTTATCGTTAGATCTTTCCTCTTTCTTTTCGTATTTTTTGACTTCCCTATGACGATAAGAATGCATTCCATTTCGAATTCACCCTCAGAGACTTCCTCCATGTTTGGGTAATGAGGGGTTGGAGGCAGCATTTTGCCTGTGCGTTATTGCTTACTGGGTGATACGCTGATACGAAAAATAAATGAAATTTAGGGGGAAGGAAATGAAGGAATGCGCCTTTCTTGTTCAAGGTCACTTTTATTTTTATTCGTCTCCACGGGGAGGAGGAATTGTGAATAACACAAAAGGGGGGAAAAGCGTGTGTGAACTGCCCGCGAGTATTGCCCCCCCCCCCATCATCATTCCTTCCCTACCTTTTTTACCGTGTGGTCTACAATTATTAAAGGAAGAAAGGAAAAAAGAGGGAAGTGACGTCATTTTATGTTCAATTCTTAGACACAATAAATAGCGTGGCTCTTTCCTTTTTTTCTGCCGCCCTCGACTCCCTTTTGTTATATTTAGCCAAGGCCGCAATTGTCGCGCTTTTGAAATGCAGTTTTTACACTCTTTTGAGAGGCAGTATAGTCGTTCTAATTAATTCACGGCTGGGGGAAGGGGGGGTTGAAGGTTTTTTAGTAGGAATTTTATTTTCATTTAAGAGGCCGCCTGTGCCTCTTCCTGTAAACGATGTTAATTAAACGTCCTTTTTTCGGATTGAATCTTTACTTTAAAAAAATAGAAAAATACAAATACAAATAGCGTCAATTGAAACAAATAATTAAAATCTTCAGTCAAGTCATAAAATGGGACCAAGAATATCAAGCTGAATAAGAAACTTTGTTTTAAAATGCGTCATTGAATAATTTGCATTGAATTGGAATAGTAAGTCACAAGTTGATTTAAATGTCTAATCAATGTCAAGAAGGAATCTACTCCCGGTGAATACAAAACCACTTTTTTTGTGAAAAACATGAAAGTAGAAATGAAATAAATAAATAAATCTTACAAAAAATGCACCAGGAAATAAAAAAGCTTTTAGAATCTTGCACACGTCCAAGGCCATTTGAGGGAAAAAGTAGTCTTCACCATTTAATACACTTCAGTCCAGCCATCCTGGAGACTCCCAGTACTCGAAAAAGAAGAAGAGTGTTCGAGAGCCGGGCCTAGTTGGCCTTGAAGATGAAAATGGGCGGTCGGGAACCGGTGTTTTATTTCGGGACGCGTTCAGAAGTGATGAAGAAGAAGAAGAAGAAGCAGGCCTCTGTCCTTGAACTAAGTTCCAAGGACTTGCTCTTCCTTCCAGTTCTTCTCCATTGGTATTGTGAGTTCCCATACCATCAATTCAGCCAAGTTCCCACACGAGAAATTAATTCATAATGCGCTGGGTTATTTAAAAGCAGGAGTTCCACAAAATTAACCGCAGATTTAGTTACCTTCCATACAATTCCATCCCGATCAATTTTACCTCTTCCCTACACCGTCAAGAGTGACACTACTTTCATTATCGGCTACCACTATTGTTACTTGAAGAAGAATGCATACTTTTCTTTTCAGAGGGTCAGATTTTAATCGTGAAGAAAGAGTTATTTATAGCTCGTTTGCCTCTGGTTACAAGACGTGACTATCAATCAAAATAGTATAAAAAATGGAGAGTAAAAAGAATAGAAACGTGGGCTAAAAATAATGTACATAGGTGCGTTAAGATTTAAAAGTTTCGAACGTTTCTTCGAGTCGAGAGAAAAATGATGAGTTTTAAAACAGAATCGCGTAGGGGGAGGAAAAGAAGTAAAAGGCAAAATAAACGACCAATTTATACGTGCCTCGAAAAATAGGACAACAAAAATAATGTTTGAAATTAGGAGAGTTCTCGAGTGGGCCCCAGTCATAAAAAAAAGGAACCCAAACATTTTCGTTTTAATGAAACACTTGACTTTTGCGAAAGACTGTTTTTTTTTGTTTGTTTTTTTGACCCTCCGTGCCCTCATCTCTCTTTCAAAGCTATTGTTTATTCTTGAGAAGATCTGTTACAGCGTTTTAGAGGCCCTCGACCTGAAATACAATACTTTGGGGGAAATTGCCGGGGGACGCTTTCGCATGCCGTTTCATCTTCAGCATCTCGCAGTAGGGGTGGGCTTATTATTTTACTTTTATTTTTGTTTTTCGCTAATTTGTTCATTGTTCACGGCGCACAGTTTGGTCTTGGTTGAGAGAGATTTTTGAATTCAATCTCCGTCGTTATTTTTGTTGTTGCGATTTTTTCCGCCTTTTAAAAACAATTGAGGACGTTACATGGATTGGTTGTAGTGAACTGGCTAACTAGCGTTAAAACTAAACATGTTGCCCTGAAAAAAAAAAAAAAAATCTTGAAATTTTGCCCCAGAAACATATTTTCCACGGCAAAAATGGTGATTGTTCAATTCTTTCCAGGAAATTGACAAATTCGCTCGAAAAATGCCAATTTGCCCCTCCACTCAACCCCCAAGGATGATAATTCAAGCAGAAGACTCCAGAACCTGATTTGACGATAAAACGTGAGTTGATGTCCAGAAAAAGCTTTTGACTCGATAAATGACGGTCAAACGTGGCTTTCTGAGAGTCAGAAACCTTGTGTTTATTCAGAGACCAACAGACGATGAGGTCAATAAAAAAGTTTCAGATGTTAACAATTGCAGCGAAACTATTAGTCAAGGCGTTAAATTGGAAAGATTCAGGGCTTAGAGGACATGAAATTGCCAGTTTCTGGGTTAAATAGCCGCAAGATTGGCGAGTGGTGGCTAAAAAGTCCGCAGATTCGATTGAAAGTTACGAGGCTAAATATCCCAAAAGTGCAAGTTTAGAACTACAGTCGTACAACTGCATGTTTTTGGGACTATAAACAGCTGACAAAGCAATATGTTAAGGGGAAAACCTGTAATATTGTTAAGCAACCGTTTTGCTTTTGAACGTGATTATACGTGTCGTTGAATCGCATGGCCAAAGCCGCTGAATTGCACCACTGGACCCAAGTGGACACGAAATTACTACATTTGGAGATGAAAACCTGCAAAATTGAAAGTTTTGGTTCCAAATTATCAGCGAAATAGCACGTTTCTGGTGTTTACTTTCGCGAAATGACAAGTTCGCCGGGCCTGGAGTCAAGTCTAGCCGGTCCCGAGAGCTCTCAGGCTCAAGCTTTGATGAATAGCCGCAAAATTGCATCATTCGGAGACAAATATCGGCGAAATTGTATGTTTAGGATCTGAATATTCTAGAAATTGCGAGTTTATGGGGCTTAAGTCTCCCAAAATTTCAAGTTTCCTGCCTGAATTTTTTTTTTTTTTTCTTTTTTTTTTTAAGAGCTACAGAACCTGAGGGCAAGTCGCCCACGACATCGCCCAAAGTACGCCTATACAGAAATAACATCCGAGTACAGAATTGCCCTGTCCATTCGCGAAATCGCTAGTTTTTTGGCCGGGCATAATTTGAGTGCGAAATTAAAAGTTTCCTGACTAATATATCCGCGAAATTGACAGGTTTGGGTCGCACTGTCACGCATGGGTGCAGTGATAGCCGTGAAATTGATTTTTATTGGTGAACCTGTGCCGCGAAAAACTCGTTTTTGCTGAGCTGATTCAGCGAAATTTCATTTAGGACGGAGCCGGACGCCATTCCATTTCAGCAGCAGCAGCAGCAACAACAACAACAACAACAACAACAACAACAACAACAACAACAACAACAACAACTACAACTACAACAACAACAATGTCATGAGTGAACAATTCCCCCTACCCCTATTCAACAAAACCTAAATTCTACGCCTCGGAGACTTGTAGGAGATGCTTTGACTATCGAATTGCACGATCGAATTACGAATTCTGGCCCGATTTGGTTCTTATAGTAAATATTTACTTTTTTCATCACTCTCTTGAAAAAGTTGCAACACAAGGGGATCCTTTATAGTGCAACCCGCTTATTTATTTTCCAATATTCCCGCAGTAGTTTATCTAAAACATTTATACGTGTAATCTAGATTTTTAAACAGTCCCAGCTAAACACACCTGGGTGACTTCGACGTTAGCCTCTCAGTCCCTTCTCCCGAATACATTAACATTTCGAATTAACCAGCATCCTTGAAGGCGTCTCATTTTGCAATCGAGTGTACGAAAAGTCTCTTTAAAAAAAAATATTTTGATCGTTATCCCACAACCCCATCCTTCCCGATATCCACGACCTTTTTTTTTATTGCTTTTGAGATAAGAGGGCGAGTGAGTGAGAGGAGAGAGAGAGAGCGAGAAAGAAAAAAATCTAAAAGAAAATAAAGAGGAGGACCACCAGATTTCCATTTTGGTAATCAATGCTCCCAACACCATCCAAAAGGGAATGATTTCCGTGTCTCGTTTCACTCCAACCCTCCCCCCTCCCTCCGACCAATATAATATCCCTCCAGAGCCTTAATGTTCATCCCAATGGGTTATAAACATTTCTTCTTTCCCCACCCACTTGTATACAGAAACCACGGAAAAAAAAAGAAAAAAAAGAAAAGAAAGAAAAAAAAAGAGATCATAAGGTTTAATGGTCAAGTTTGTAAGAAAGAAGCCCGTTTCTGGAAAATATTGATGAACGCTCTCAAAAATAAAGATAAACCTGAACAATATTCATTATGCTTGGAATGAGTGTCGCGATGGTGGGTGGACGAGGGGGGGGGCTTATAAATAAATTTCCGACTGCGACATTAACCGGAGAGTCACGGGCAATGTAGAGAGGATGATTATGATATGACAAAGTCCGGCAGATTCATGAAACCTTCCCAATATGGGTGGGTATTAACCATTACCATATGAAAAGGAGTGCTGATGGTGGTGGGGGAGGGGTATCTATTCCTAAATCCAGCTTACTTCATACTTATACTTTTCAACTCACAGAGGCACGTATCTCGAACCCCCCCCCCACCCTACACACTCCAAGTTTTTAATCCCCTTGCCTTTTCTTCCTCTTTTGTATATTATAAAAAGGGACCTTCTTTAAGCACACTCTTCCCTTACCTTCTTCAAACTGGGGCCTTTCCTGTTCCGAATTAATGTTTGAAAAAAAATAAAATAAAGAAAAAAATTGGAGAAAAATAATAAAAATTCGTGTTATTATGTGAAAGGAATATGTAAATACATGAATAGTAACTTCAAGAGTTAGGGGTCGGCGAGGGTCACTTGGAATGAAAATGTGTGAGTTGGATTATTGTCCAATTGGCGATGGTGAAGAGGGGGTTGTTTAATAAACTGGGAAGTCCCTACTAGGAATCTCTCCACGCCCCCAGATTATTGAAAAGAACAACAGCAATCAGTATGGAGTTCAACAATATATAGAAGGGTGATATGGCACTGGTTGTTGGAATGGAAAGGGAGTGGGTGATTGGTGATATGTAGAAAGTGAAATGAGAATGAAAAAATAAAGGGTGGAAGGGAACAGTTGGGAGCGTTGGAAAGGGACAAAAGCAAAAAGAAGACCCTAGGAATCACATCATTTTATTACTTCGTCATTCTATAAAGTCGACAATGGGGCTCCTTCTATTTCTTTTTCTTTTTTTCTCCCCCCTCACCCCGTGTTCAATCACGTAAAAACTTTCTTACTTTGTAAACGCAACCGGCAATACCGTTAAAAGACCCATGTGAAAAGAATGAGTGGGAGGGGGAAGACTCACGATGCCAAGTTTTTTGGAAAAAAGGTTGTTTCGCCTATTGTCCTTCAGTGGTTTCGTAATGGACACAGGTCGCCCGTCACTTGGAATTGTGTGTGTGTGGGGGGGGGGGCGCATTTAAGCAAAAAAACGCATTCCATAAGGTTCTGCATTATTGTGAATCAGTTTTAAAGGAGAGGATAAAATCACTACCAATGACTGTAAGGATTTCGTCCAGTTCTGTAGACTTGAAAAAAATATAAAAAAATTAAGCAATAGAATTATTTCGGGAACTGCACGGGTTTTTGGAACAAAAGAACGCGAATACCGTGGTTATAACAAACTTTTGGATGTAAACAACTTTAGGGGTGGCAAGGTCGTAAAACTGATTCTCCCCTTCTTTTTTTTATTTTATTATTATAATTTTTTTTTTTTTTCATCTCTCCAGCCTCTTGTTGTCGATATCTAGCACCTTTTCAAGATATTAAGTAACTAAAATGTTTCACCCTTAAATCTTCAACGCTTTCCTCAACTTAAGAACCGTAGAGTTTCAAGTTTACTGCTGTTCTAAAACATTTTTTTTTGTTTTTTTACTTGTTAAACGTCTTTATGTGTAGGCCCGGGCGAAAGTGATATCGCAACGTCAAGCGGTCCCTCCTCTTCATGGGTATGCAAATTGCTTCGAGGATTATACGAAGTGAAAATAGTAATAAAAAAAACAAAAGAAGGAGGAAGGAGAGTCGTAAATTTTTCGTGGCTTGAAATTTCTCCTTTTTGTTTATTACGGAGTATTTTGGAGTTGAAAGGTAGATATTGCGCTGTTGAATTTATTAAACAAATTAAGGTCGCCATGCGGCGACCGAACCGTGGGTAAATTGAATTGGAAGGCATTATTAGTGAAGAGGGGGCCGCCCAGTCGAACTTTCATGGACAAAAGGCCCTCGTTCCATATCTGAAGAGATACGGGCCGTCCCATAAGAGACCAGAAAGGAGCTATAGGGAGAGGAAGAGAGGTCTTTTTGGTTTTTTCTATCCAAGCGGAACATCTCATTTGAGACTTTTTATTGTCCCAATGGGACAAGCTAATAGATAGCTAGAGGTCTCTCCTTTTTTTTTTTTTCTCGAGACGCGCATTAAAAACTCAATAGAGTGCTTGGCACTGGGAAGAATGGCAGGGGAAGGGGGTCCACCAATTTAATTGTATCAGCACAACACTTTGTCTTCTCCCAACAAAATTTACCTGCAATTGTCAGCTCGTTTCAAGCAGCCCCCCCCCTCACGCACAACCCTCTCCCACCATCATCACCACTCTTCGTCAACCGCCATCAAGCACAAGTTCTCATCGTCTCTTCTCCTTTATCTCAAAGCTCGTTAGAAAACCGGGGAGTTCTAAACTCTTCAAATTGCTCACCGACGGACTAACGAGTCACATTGACGTTCCACAAGAACGTTGATACTAATTATCCATTGTCAACCCATTCTGGAGACGGCAGGAAAAAGGGGGGAGGAGGAATGCGTTTCGAATTAATTCCATTCTTCTTCTTTAAACGAGCGGAAAGGTTTTTACCTCCTTTTTTTCCTACAATATATATTATATACATTAACGAAAATTAATTTGGATCGGCTTCAAAAGCGGATAATGAAGCTATCAGCTCAGTGCAGGTGTAGGTTCCAAGAAATGGCCCCATTTTTGTGGTTGCCTGTTCTGAGGAAAACGGTTCACGCATGATTTGTTTCGAAAGCTCTAAAACGAGACTTTGATTAAGTGCGGGACTGCTGAAATGACTCAATATTATGAAGTGAATACTTTTTTAACCACTGGGGAAGAATTCTAGGTATTTTTTTTTTTCATAAGATCACGAGATAATTCGTTTGAACTTTTGTGGATCTTAGTTAATAGAATTTTACCGTGAAACACGTCAATGAATTTAGAGCATGGCTCACATCATTAACGCTCCGGAGAACTTGAGAGAGCCGCCGACTATACCACTAGATGATTTTTTCCACTCACTAAAAATTCCTTTAAAAATGTCAAATATTAATTATAGTAGCGTACCGAGGTAGTGTTGAGGTGTGGGACCGCCCAGGTCCACCGTTCAGAAGGGCCTCCAAAAAGTTTAAAAATGGAAAAATTGGGATTTTTAAGTTTCATACTCATGCATGTGGGAAACGGGAGAGGTGGACAGTGATTTGACTCCTTTCGACGATTTTCATGTTTTTCATTCCATCTGACCAGGAGAATGGAACGTTGCAAGTGGTCATTAATAGTTTTTGTGCTATTCACCGTACCGTTTGAGACTCACCGAAAGTGACCATGGGATCAATATTACGTTCGGTGCTACTTTAAGTGTGTCAAAGTGTAAGGCAAGTTCAATTACAACACCCACAAGTGTGTAAGAAGCCATTGTGCCAGGAAGGGGCTGGAAGAACGACACAGTAGGGGTGTGACCTGTGACGGTATCTGTGGAGCGAGCTGTTACGTGTATCGGTACAGACGGCGTACCGGTGTGGAACAGTTCCAAATTATATTTCTTGTCGGTTCACTGGAACAGTTTGAAATACGAGTGGTGGGTGGACCGATGAGAGGACCGAGGACCAACAGTCGATATCGAGATGAGAAAGGGAGACCGGAAGACTGGAACTGGAACAGTATGAAACTAGAATAGTGGGGAGTCACTCACTGTTCCTAGCGAAATATCATTGGTGAGGTGGTGGGTGGTGTACCTATTTCTTTGTTTTTTTTTCTTCGTTCTCTACCACTGCCTAGTTTTTTGTATGGAAAGAGGATTCCTCCCCTATTGTTGCCAAAATAAAAATAAATCCAGTGTCACTAGGGCTAGTTCCCCAATTACTTCTTACTCAATTCCAATTCAGGAAGCAGAAAACGTAATTAACGTTAAAGCAAATTTTGAGCAAATCCATCCAGCTAGCTCTTGTATCATAAAAGAATCGTTTCTTTTTCGAAAAGTCGCCGACATTATAAAACACTTCCTTTCCCTAAAGGAAAAGGAAGAAATATGAAAATTGGGCATAATTATAGTACATTCCTAATAAAAGAAATACCTTATATTATATTACCTATTATTATTTCCGAGTCGTTACGAGAAATCATTACCGTCAAGTTCAGGACAGTCGAGAGGATTGAATTCAAGCAGTATTTATTTTTTCAGTGGGGCTGGAACGAATAGGGATTTGCGTGAATAGTGTAGCTATTCCAATTGTAACTGGAACTGGACGGACAAGAAGACTGAGAACGGTTAGCCGTCGATATCGAAAACTAGGTTAGGCAAGAAGAAAGCGAGACTGGTACTGGAACAGTTGGAACTGGACCGATAAGACGTAACTATCCAAGTCTAGAACTGGAACAGTTGGAACTGTTCCAAATAGAAGGCTTAATACCGTTACACCCCTGGCCGGACAGCTGCAGTTTTCAACGGCTCTTTTCGGTTATCGGATTCTCCTAGCCGAGAATCCCCGAGATACGCGCGGTTCCGACAAAATCAAAAATGTACTACAGCCCCTCGAGACGAACATGAACCCGCGGCCAGCGCTCTCTCATTCGATTACTTGAAACTTCTCTACCCTCTACCCTCTACTCTCGTTAACGAATTGTTTGCCCCACTGTTTACCAAAGATAAGTGTTATTATCAAGCTGAAGATCCATAGAGGAGGTAAGGAAAAATATTAGCTAGAGGAGCTGATCACAGGAGGGCGAGGTCCACGTTTAACTTGACGGGCTATGATCCACCTCGGGTTTATGTGGGCGATTTGGCCCATTTTTTCCGGTTCCAGTCAAAACTTCTCTAAAAGGGGCCGCCAGCGCCGAAAATGGAACGAATTGCCTTGACCTTGTCTTCAGACAAATGAGAGTTTCTGCTAAACTTTTAGCCGTCGACTCGCCCCGAGAAAAGTTCAATTTCACGTCATTACATGGCCGCCTATTACGTACCTATGTATACACAAAATACTGAAGATTAGAGTTCTTCCTCAATTATATCAGCGAAGTTGGCTCCAAAAACCACGAACTGGCCTTTTTTTTGCCATGAATCTGTGACTTTCGCAAGTGCTTTCTTTCAACATTAGCCCCAAGTTATAGCTGCCAAACCCGTGAATTGGCGTTTTCTCAATTTAAGCCCCGAAATTTGCGCTTTTTCTCAATTTTAGGCTTGGATTCGGCCCGTGGACACAACATCAACGCTTTTTCTCTACTTCAGGCTTAAAAAGGGCTCCACAAACCGTTAATCAGCTCATTTTCTAAAATACCCCGAATGAGCCCATTTTATCAAATTTAGCAGCGAATGTTAGCGTTTTATTTATATACTTTTAGCAGCACTTCTTGCGTACTTGGGCCTACAGAAATTGAGGGGATTTTCACTTTTTCTACATTTTGGCTTCCACCGAGAAATTATGAATAAATAGAACTTTTTATAAAATTTTATCCGCAGATTAGCGCGTTTTCTAAACTTGTAGCCGCGGACTTCTGAATTTTAGTCACCTTAGTGGCCTAATGCACCTACGGGCACCTGGGGATCAGCGTGTTTTCACAATTTAAGCCACGAAGTTGCCTTCAGATATCACGAATTAGTGTTTTACCCAAATTCTAGACATTTGAGGTCCTTCGTTTTTTTTTAGTAGCCGTTTTTTTTATTCTCGTGTGAATGTTGCATCGAGAAAATTTTACCCGCAAGTTGGCGGTTTTTTTTCAAGCTTTTAGCCGCAGACTTGCCCAAAGGACAGCCTATTGGCGTGATTTCTCAATTTTATCCGGCGTCTATAGCAGGGGCGGCCAACCTTTTTTGGTCGTGGGCTAAAAACCTGCTAATGGTTGTAAGAACTCGAGCGGTTCACCCATTCACGGCCTCCCCCCTCCCCGCCATCGAGCCCAACACTTTGATCTTAGCAAAAGGCCGTGACGCTTGGAATAAAACGCACTGGGAGGCCTGTTCAATAACTTCAACAACGTTGTCCGCCACAGTATAATAGCGTTTTCCATTTGCACAGAAATGTGCACTGGGCAGCTCATTGCAGTGCCAACCTTAGACACGTGGCCCCCCCCCCCCGGCCGAATCTTTCATCAATCGCCCCATGATGTTGCCTTCAGGAGCACTTCGGGTTTTTTTCCACACTTCATCGCTTACTCTCAATTTCGTCAGTGAATCAGCAATTTTTCTCCATTTCAGCCGCGAATTAGAAATTTTTGTCGTGGATTAGCGATTTTCTTCACTTTCAGCTTTCAGCCTCGAAGTTACCTTCAAAACCCGCGAATTAACATTTTTTCCCCCACACGTCAGCGCTTCTTCACAATTTTATCGGTGAATTATCGATTTTTCCCTATTTTATGGGAATTAGCGATTTTCTCCCCTTTAGCCGTGAATTTAAGATTTTAGCCGCTAAGGAGCTATTTTACACAATTTTATCCGTGATTTAGAACTTTTCTCTTCTGTCCGTGAGTTAAAGATTTTCTCAATAATTTCAGCCGTGAATTAGCCATTTATCTCAATTTCAGCCCCAAATTAGCGTTACTTTCAATTTTGGTCGGGATTAAGTGGGCGCGAATTTTAGCACTTTCCAAACATTTATCCGTTTACTTGCCCCAAGAACAGCATATCTGTGTGCCTTCTCAATTTTATAGCCACCCACGAGGAGGTGCGTATTGTAGCGTTTTCCATTTGCACAAAAATCCGAGGGGCGCCAAAAGCCAACAAAGGTATAAGGATTAGAGTCGTGTTCCGCTTCATTAATGGGAAAAATTGTTGAAAACACGGAAGTAAAAATTTGCCAGCAAAGGAGACCGAAATGCCTTCGTGCAATCTGCAACCCCCCCCCCCCACTTGGCTTTACCACTTATTGCTTTAAACAGCCCACTTCATTCAATGGGGGGTAATAAGACTGTGGAAGAAGAGGACAGAGAGCGTTAATTCTCATCTGTAACAAGGAGATAGCAAAAACAGTGCTCCCATTAAAGGAAGATAAAGGCAGGACGGAAACTATCTTATAAAGGGGGGCCCTCTTCAAGAGCTCCGACTTGACAATAGTACAGAGGATTCCTTTTGGCATGGTCCCTATCCTCTTCTCTTTTATAATGAGTCTTAGCGAAGCGAGATAGCCCTCCGTTCTCTCCCCCCCCCCTCTTTTTGCGTGGCCCCCGTGTGTTTGGAAAATTTACATAATAATCTGAACTGTTAACACCCTCCTTTAAGGAACCTAATTTTCACCATTAGATTAGCGCTCTAGCCTTTTGAGACGGAATGACTGTGTTCTAAATCTTGAAAGTGTTGTTGGAAGTATGAGAATGGGAAAAGGGGGCTCATGAAATTGGATGTTCCTCGGGGTTTTCAAGCTGTTAGAACGTCTTGATGATGGGGAAAACGACGTTTAAAACTGTTGAAATGAGATTCGCTTTCTATACTGTCTAAGATCTTGTATAGGATTTTTTTATTCTTTTCTTTAAGAGGCCGAAAACACGGATTTTAATGGTTCTTTTTAGCCTCTCCTCGGTGTAAATTTAAATTTGAAATGCTAGGGGAGGCACACTGCCAAATTCTCCAGAAACTATACTGCTCCAAGAGACCAGAATACCGCTGAAATGTCATAATCTCTTTTCAACTGTCATCTTTCTGTCTAATTATTGTAATTAGCTGGCCGTTTTACCGTCGTATTTGTTTTATTTTTATTCCCGGAATCTTCCTTCTCTCGGGGAAAAAAATAAAAATAAAGATAAGAAAAACCTAGGCAGGTGTTTGCAAGGGAGTTCAAGGGCACTCCCCATCCGTCCGTCTCATTCAAGGCAAAACCTCTGAGAATTTTTTTTTTCTTACTGGAAACTTGTTCAAGTGCGCGGAAAGCCCTTTCAAAATGGAGCTGTCAAATGGCAGAAATACTCATCAGTTCCGCAACACGGTAGTGTTAACTCGAAGTCAAACCTGCTGCGGTTTGAGTCACTGAAAATGTTCATAAATCAAACACTCATTAATCAGACGTTTAGATTTTCGGCTGCTGGTGAGACGCGTTTCCCTGAAATGTTCAAGTTATTGTCCGCGTTAGCCTTCATGCACATAAGTGGCTTTTGCCATGCTAATTCCCCAACGGAAGCTCATCAATGAAAGAATCCTCAAGGGCTTTAAAAAACATTCAACTTGGCCGTTTGACCGACCGAAAAAAGATATGGTCGACTGGCGAAAAACGCTCCATTATACCCGCTGCAAGGACTCGCACTTTGCTCGATTTCCTCCCACCATGGGCGTAGCTATATGCTTTGAACTGAAGGGTGGGCAGCTTTTTGCATTCCCCTAAGCCCTCGAGCTTGTCCCAACAATGAACTCGTCGGATAATGCTAGAAAGAGGAGGGGATAGGTCTCATCAGGCTTGCAACGCTGCCAGTAAACAAGAAATGCCCCAAATCATGCTATTTATCCGAAATTATGGCCCTAAATTTGCAATTTCGTTGAAATTAAGATCCGAAACTGCCCATTTCGCGAAGAATTCACCGAAATTTAGCTCCGAACTATGTAATTTGGTGATTATATTCAGCAAGCTTTGGGCGCTCTCGGGGCCGGTAGGAATGATGGCCGTGATCACTTAAAAAAAAAGGTCCCGCGAAACTTGCGATATCGCAGATATTAGAACCAGAAACTTACAAATTTCATTGAAATTAAGACCTGTCTTGCACTTTCGGAATTAAACACCAAACGTTGCATTGCCGCGAATATTCCGGCCATCACAAAAAAGGCCCCAAAACTTGCAATTTCGCTCAAACTGAATCCCTGAACTGGCAATTTCGCCTAAACTTAGACCCGTAACTGTCAATTTCACGGGAATCCAACCAGGAAACTTATAATTTCGCTCAAATTAGGACCCAGACTATGAAAACTCACAAATATTTAACTCATGGGTATGAGTGCAGTCGGTGCCGGCTAGCCCAGGGACATCCGCTCCCGCTAAAAAAAAAAAAAAAAAAACGAACAAACAGGGGGAACTGAAACTTGCAATTTCGCGAACATTGAGCCAGAAAACTTTATATTTCGCTGATATCTGCCTCCGAAAAGTTGAACTTTGACGCTAATAGTGACGTGCAAAACTTGCAAAACGTGTAGTTCTGGCCTGAAACGTGAAATTACGCTGAATTTAAGTTCTGGAACTCACATAATATCACGAATCATCCAGGGTAATTCCTATTTTGCGGAAATTTGCCTTCATTATATTGCAATTTTGTGGCAATTTGGGGACTGTCGTATACCTGGATAGCCCAGGTTGAAAACAAAGCCACGTAATATCCAATGTCGCGAAAATGAAGATAGGAAAGTAGCAATTTCACCAATATTATTTTAGACCCGAAACTTACAATTTCACTGATATGTAGCCCAGAATTTCACTTTTAGTTATGAATTAGCGGCATGAACTAGCGTTTTTTCTCATTTTTAGTCGGTGGCTTGACCCTAGAACAGCACATTATCGCTTTTTCTCAATTTCAGCCGCGAATTAATGATTTTGTCCACGAATTAGTGATTTTTGTCTATGTAAAATAGTGAGGAAAAGTTGCCTCCAGAACCCGGGAGTTAGCATTATTGCAATTTTGCGGAAATAGATATCAGAAACTTACAATTTCGCACAAATTAAGGCTTGGACCTTGCAACTTTGCGAAAATAAAGCCAGGAAACTAACAATTTCGCACATGTTTAGAACCGAAACTTACAATTTAACAAATGTCAAGGAAGGAATTATGAAATTTGTGGCTATTTTTCTCAATTTTAGCTGTGAATTAGCGCTTTTTCTCTATATTAGTCGCCATTTATAGATTTTATTATTTTTAGATGTGGAAATGGCCACTTTTTAAAATTTTGTAATGAATGAATTAGTGCTTTTTCTCAATTTTAGCCAATGACTTGACCCCATTAAGAGCATATTGTTGCGTTTTTTGTCAATTTCAGCCGAGGATTAGCGATTTTTTCCACTTTTAGCCAGGATTTGGTAACTCTTCTCTATAATATCCACGAAAAGTTGCCTCCAGCACGTTATAATTTTAGGGTTTTCTTAATTTTAGCTGTGAATTAGCGTTTTTCCTTTATTTCAGCTGTCAATGAGCGATTTATTTCCATTTTAGCTGCGAATTTGCTCTTTGTTTCAATTTTAGTCGCTTCGACCGCTAATTAGGACTTTTCTTGAAGTTAGCTCTGTTTATAAGCGATTTCTCTCAATATTAGCTGAAAATGAACTGTTTTTTCTCAATTTCAGTCGCGAATTACCGTTTTTCTAAAATTTAGCTGCGAAAACTGACATTTTTTTTTCTGTGGAAAACCTATTTTTTAGGCGGAATTTCAAGATTGTTTTTTGTTTTTTAATGGTAAAATGTTCACGTTTAAAGGCGAATCAGCCAGTTTGAACGGGAGAATTGACAGTTTTCGAAAGTAGCTTATGGCTTCGAACTAACGTATAGGACGAGTTGTAAGCCCTTGCATCACATGGTCATTCTGGTGCATTTCCTTGAACGAGACTCTCTCGGCAGCAGTTTTGACAGGAATACAGAAAATGGTAACTATAAAGGTTTATAGTCAAATCACGATTATTTGTTTTACTGCAACAGGCGTATTAGAGTTAATTGCACACGTCTGAATAAGGTCTATAATTGATATAAGAAAAAATACTCGGAAGCATGCTATTTCTTCTATTTCTTTGGTAGTTTTTGCTATACTATCACACTCGCTTCATCAGCGTGTAATTATTACGGACTTCTTCTTCCAGAGATTTAACTAGAGTTTAATGCTTTTTTTCCCCGGAATTTCCTTATTTCTCAGAACAAGCCCTCCCACGCCCTTCTCATTCTTCTATCAACCTCGCAAAATTGACTACTAAACAAAAATTGATGTAATACATATCTCACAGAAATCAAGTTGGCGTACCGGCAAACAAATAATTTATTTTCTGATGGAATAGAGTGGGTTAAGAGTAACATACGATGGGGGGCGGGTGTATGTTTTCATTCCGTTTACTGAGCGTGACTGTGTGAGATCCCGAGCTTTGAGATTGAACATTTGGCTTAGAAAATTATGGAAATGATATCATTTCGGCTATAACGAGCGGAAATCAAAAACGGCGTCCTTTCTGTTCGTGAAACATCTGCCATGCTATTTGAAAAAAAAAACGGTTTTTGTGTATCAGCCGAAGAATCCGCACCCCCCCTCCACCCCTATGCATCCTCCCATCTCGGCATTATGGGGCAAACGAAACTCATTTCCCCCAAATTAAGCTAACGACTTTATTTTTTAGTCGAGTGTGCTTTATTTCTTTCGTACCAATTAAAGGAGAAAAAATATTAAGAGACGTCGCACGTCGCATTTAGAGACTGATGAGGGTTATTGTCATTTTCGTTTGATAAAGCTTGTCGGAATGACGGTAAAACAAAAAAAAAAAAACCTTCTTCAGTATTATGTCTACTGTTTTCTCGAAGATGGAACTAATAAAAATAGTTATGAGAGGGGCGAAATGTTTTTAAAAAGGTGTAACTGACAAAATATCAGCAACGCTGCAGCCCTTCACCGGAGTGTGAGCAAGATGGGAAAAAAGGGGGATGACCAATAAAACCTTTACCCCTCTAATTCTCAAGGCGTATCTCTTTCCGCACGATCGCAAGCACTTTTATGACAGTAATAAACTACCTTCTTATATTATAATATATAAGAAAAAACGTGGTGTTATATTGTGTGACTTACCCGTGGGAAAAGGTATAGGGTCGAGAAATAGTCTCCCTATGATATAGTCGAAATGTTTGACGAAGATGTTGTTGATGGGGGGAGGGGGAGACTTTCGGTGGAAATGAACCTGGCCAATGTTATTATCACATTCTATCCTTGCGTTCTTTGAATAAAAAAAAAGTGGCTTCCGTGCCAAGACGCCAACCGTCTAACGCAGGTCTAGTACGATTTCCTATACCTCTCTGGCTAAAATCCCAAGGACTTAAAAGCCAAGGGCAAAAAAAAGGTGTTCGTATGTGCTATACGTTAAATGAAGAATATTCTCAGTTTACACGCGATAATCTTATCTTTCTGGATGAGATTTATAGATGCCTAAGGGTCACAGGCTATAAGTATGAAATATATGCGAGGGGTTAAATCCCTTGGGGCCTTTAGTGTTTACTTAACTGCTCGAACAGTTGGATTCATATTTTTGCGAAACACACGATCGGGGCGATTCCCTGGTCCTGTAAACAGTTCGTGTCTGTATTTTTGTTGTTGTCTTGGCTTGTTTTAAAAAATTAAAAAAGTCAGCTATATAGCAAGTTGCCGTTTTTAAATAAGGAAAAGTCGAAAATGAGGAGGCTGACCAGAAAATTAGGGTAGCAATTTGAAAAGGGAAGTTTCGTGTTAAATTATCGCTTAGCGGTGGTCTAAACGATTGCTGTTGAAAATCTCTGAGTGAGAAGGAGCGATTAAGCTCGTGAGATTATTCCAGATGTTTGCGGTCTGAAACTTACTAAAGTACGTGCTTTCTTTTAGAAGCCTTTTAAATTCGAACTTTTCTGCTTCCCTTCGCACTTTCTTTAATTTTTTCTTTCTTTCTGGTTATTTCACAGATGGAAGACGAGGGTCATCATGGAAACGACGAAACCAGATCTTTCATACTGTCCACACTGGCCGGCTTACAAATGTCCCGAGTCGTTTGCATCCTCTGCCGTGCGCCGCTGCCTGTATTCGACCGCTACCCACTGGTCGATGGGACATTTTTCTTGAGCCCGAGGCAGTACACCAATTCGTGTATTGAGGTAATTTTTTTTTTTTTGTGTTATACACATTTTAATGTGTTCATCGTTGCAATAACAGTAAACAACAAAGTCGGGGTGCGATGGAAACAGGTTATTAGAAGAAAACACGTTCCACAATCGCTTTTTGATGGTAATTTTACTTTGAGAGATAAACACGGTGGGTACTCATCTTGTTCAAAGAACAAAGACAATTATTTCGCGTTTTCATATCTCATAATCTGATGCAGGGGGACTGGGGGGAAGAAGGCTTTTAATTATCTTGTGAAAGATACGTCACTGTCTTAAAGTTCCCCTACTTTGTGGCAGTTTAAGTGGTTAAAACGAGGAAACCACTTGTTAAAAAAATATTGTATTGTTTTAAAACAAACTTATTTATAATTGTCTTTAGCTTGGGCCAAGGGGTAACCCCTTTAACCTTACCTTCCTCTCTGAGCTGTTTACCAGACCTTTTCATTTAACCCACAAGGCTCCTTGTTTTACAGCACGTTTAATTGCCTTCCAAAGCCTCCCTCATCATTCTTTTTTTTTCTCCTCTCTTGATAGAAAGTGCTCTTGAATTGTTCCTACCCAAATATGCCTTAAGGTTCTTTTTTTCCCCAGGAGAAGATTTTTTTTTTTTTTTTTGTCAGAAAATCCTCGGTGGTAGTACTTGAAGTGGAAGGGGTAGGGATATTGTACAAACAAAAGTCCCCCCTCGATTTGTTTGGCATGAAGTTTTATATTACTCTTCGTCTTTCTTTTGAAAGTAAAAATCTTGGTACTTAAATTAAAAGAGAAAAGAGGAAGATATCATTTTACTATATGTCGTTCTGTCTTTTGTTTTTATGGTCGTATTTACAAGATTCCTCCCCTCCACCCACTACCGCTCACTCTGCAGCGCCTTTTTGTGTTTTTATTGGATCTTCGCCACGTTTTTACAGCATACTGAGCTCACATTTGCTGTGCGTATCATGGGCTGAAATAATAAAAAAAAGGAAATCTGCAAATTTTGGGTTTTTTTCATAGATTTTTATTATAGGCCAGTCAATATAAACATCAAACATCGCAAATATGCATGTAATTGTTTTTTCTTTTGCACATTGTTAGGGCCAATGGGAGTAGTTTATACTCAAGTTTGCAACCTTCAAAACCTTGTGCTCAACTCGTGGAACTCGAAAAACCACGAAATTCCATCAATTTTTTAGGTTGTTAAACAAAAATACCAGAAGAAATCGTTTTCCGAGCATGACCACAGTATACATTGTTGAAGCCAACTAAATTTGCTACAATTTAAGCCCAGTCCGAGCGTCCTTCGTTTGTTATTTTCGGAGATACAGCCAATCAAGAAATGTGTAATATGGCCAAAAAGCGAGATTTTATTGATAGGGTTATTTTTCAAGACACGTAGCACGCCAACATAATGTTCCTACAGAATATCCACGCGAGAATAATTCTTAGGCAATAGCTCAATTTGAATCTGACGCTATTGCCTAAAATTTATTTTCGCGTAGATATTCTATAGGACAGGGTGACTTGTACTTGGTTGAGCAAAATAATAGGGGTGATTAAACATCCAAAATGCAACAAAAATTGTCTCATGACCTAGGGTCCGATTTCCTTTCCTAGTCGAGATAATAGATTTTTTCACGTTTTTCAGCACACTACTGGTTTTCGCAACAAAAACAGCTGTAACTTGGGAAGCATGCGTCCTAGGTTAAATCCAACGATACCAATGAAAAGAGCAAACTTTTTTCTGTGTGAGTAAGAACATTTTGTCTAAAGTTAGCGTAAGATTCTTGGAGTAAACTGGGAAAATATCAGGATATTTTTAAAAATGTCAGTTTTTGACAACTGTTCAAAGCTAGACTACATTAGCCATGGTGCTCCTAGCGCCCGGAAAATTCCTCTAAAACTGTATGAAGTAACTTGGTTTAATACTTCGTGCTTATTTTAATCCTGTCCTTCGCAATGTTTTGAGAAAAATCCATTGTTATACCAAAAAATAAGGCAATTAGGCCCATTTTGAGTGCCTAAAAGAAGATACCAAAGCTATTTCAAGAACTTTTTTTCAGCTTATTCCACTTTTATTTATCTTTCCTCATAGATTAGCATAGGAAAAGTGAATTAAGCTGAAAAAAAAAGTTTTGGGAATGGCTCTTGATCTTCTTGTAGGCACTCAAAATGGGCCTAATTGACTCATTTTTTGGTATAACAATGGATTTTTATCAAAAAATTGCAAAGGACAGGAGTAAAATAAGCGTGAAGTTTTAAACTAAGTCACTTCATACAGTTTTAGAGGAACTTGCCAGGTGCTGGGAGCACCATGGCTAATGTAGTCTAGCTCTGAACAGTTGTCAAAAACTGACATTTTTTAAAATATCCTGATATTTTCCCAGTTTACTCAAAGAATCTTTTGCTATCATTAGACAAAATGTCTTTACTCACACAAAAAAAAAGAGTGCTCTTTTCAGTGGTGTCGTTGGATTTAACCTAGGACGCTCACTTCCCATGTTACAGATGTTTTCGTTGCGAAAACCCGTGATGTGCTAAGAAACAACAAATTGATTATCTGAACTAGGAATGGAAATCTGACCTTAGGTCATAGGAAATTTTTTGTTGCATTTTGGGTGTACAATCATCCGGTGAAGGACGCTCTCTGCTCGTGGAAGCCTTTGTCTCTGTGATTTTAAATTTGACGTTGTAATGCCCGTTTGGGTCTCTACAATAAATCGGTTTATTATTATTATTATTATTATTATTATTATTATTAAAAAAAGTTTAGCAAAAGCTCTAAATTCGTGGCTGTTTTTCGTGAAAAATCGCTCTTCGTGGCTGTAATTTCAAAAATAAAAACCCGCTCATTTGGGGGTTAAATTGCGGAAAATGCGGTTTTTGTAGGCAAGTTCGCAACTAAAATTGAGAAAAAACGCTTAATTTCAGTACACTGTAAGGTCTACGGCGCGGCGGCTGAAATTGAGAAATTGCGGTATTGGGGCAAGTCCGCGGCTAAAAGTTTATAGAAAAAGCGCTAATTCGCGGTTGAATTTGAGATACAGATACAGCGCCATTCTCATAGTGGCTGAAATTGAGAAAAAACGCTAGTTTCTGGCTTCTGAGAAAAATCTCTAATTCGCGGTTTATGTAAAACCTAGACGGCTAAAATTGAGAAAAATGGCTAATTTTCGGCTAAGATAGAGAATAATGATTTTTCGCGGCAGAATTGTCGAATGGCCTCATTTTTGGCAAAAGTTTAGGGGAAAATTCAAATCTTCTGCTTCTACAGGGTCCGCCTAGGCGGCTTGAATGGAGAAAGCGCGCTATTAGCCTGTTTTCGGGGCAAATCCACGGTTAAACGTTTGGAAGAAGCGCTAATTCTCTGATAAAATTGAGATAAATCACTCTCATTCGAGGATGAAATAAAGACAAGGCGCTCTTGGTTCTTCGACGCAATTTTAAGGCAAAAATTGAGATACATCGCTTATGTGCGGTTTATACACGGAGGACCTACTCAGCTGAAAAAATCGCTCTTCGCGGCTGAAATTAATAAGTGACACTTATTTGCGGCAAAAATGAGGAAACATCACCAGTTTTCCGTTTCAGTTAATCCTTAAAAGGCTAAAAATTGAGAAATCGCGCTAATGGGCTGTTTACTGGAATAAGCTCGCGCTGAAATTGAAAATAAGCCATATATGTATAGTGGGCTGTGCCGACGGCTCGTGCCTAAGCGTTCCCAAAACGGTCAAAACCGACGTAATAAAGACGAATAACCACACATACCTGGGGTGGAACTAACAATAATGCGCTCATTAAAGCCTTTACCCCCCCCCCTCCTTCACCATCACAAAACTTTGATTTCTTCAACTCTAATCGCGCCGGTCAGCCAACAAAAGTAAAAATCCTCCCCTCCTCCTCACTCGCTAAACACATTTTTCGAGCATAAAATGGCACATGGACACCTACAAATTGTCCGTTCTTCAAGAAAATTGATTTTCTCAATCCAAAAACTGGTTCCTTCGGCAAGTTAAACCCAACAAAATTTGCTGAATCTAACAAATAACTATAAAAAACTGTTCCCAGAGTGTGTTTTTCCCGTATAAAACATAGAAATTTCAGGCATTTTTGTCAGCAACTGGTCAAGTCCCATAGTATTTTTAATGCTTCGTGTTATATGGAGTTTTTGTATAATGTTGTGGTCCATTCACGCACAGTGCTTTCCAATTTTTCGTCATGTATGGTTATAAGCCTGTCAGGCTAGCAAAATTGATTTTTAATGGCCCCACCCACCCTGCCAATGAAGATTTTCGAATGAGTCAAACCACGACGTTGGTTTTTTGTGTGTGATGGTCCTTTAAACTGTCAACCATCGTGATATTGATTTTTAAAGGCACAAACCCTCGAAATTTGGTTCTTGAAAGCCGTCGATCTTGTGAAATTGACTTTTGAGAGATCTTAAGACACGAAAGGCGTGGAAATCGTTTATAAATAACATCAGGGGACACCTAGTTTTGTTCGTTATAACCGGTTGTCCACGTTCGCGTTGTTTCCCCATAAGAGCTTCATGGGACCGAATAATTTGTTCGTTATAAGCGGATGTTCGTTATAATCGGTTATAAACTATTTCTACTGTATTTTGAATGAGCCAAACCCACACAATTTGGTTTTCAAAATGCCCAAGTCGTGAAATTGCTTTTAGAAGGACCTGAAAAAATAGTTTTTTTTTTTGTTTTTGCTGTTTTTTAAAGAGCTAATGCCGTGAAACTGGGTGTTTGAGAGAGCCAAACCCACGGAAGGTTGTTTGCATGAACCAAACCATGGAAATTTGAACTTTTGAAGAGCCAAGCTCATGAAATTCAGGCCTGACTGATAGTTTCCGGTGAAATACGCGCATTTCAGTGACGGTTAGCCAAGGCCCAATTACCAGTTTCCGAATTCCTGTGAGAACAATTTTCCACGTTAATTCGTTAATTGCCAGAAGTTATCATTCTCTGAGGGAAAACATCGGTGTTTTCACTCATAGAATGTCCACACCGAAATACCGAATGGTTTACATGCAAAGTTTAAGAGTTTTTTTTATGAATGTCACCCCTTTGTACAAGCTCGGTCAGTTTTTGGGATGAAATGGACGGTGTGTTAGTGAGTTTCAAGCTTGATGGGACAACTTACCTCTGGCTACGCCCATTGTGTTGACCTGTGCACAGCCCTGAACAGTCTAAAACCGTGTTGGTTAAGGAAATGTCGTATGTATTTTCTCCCGTCGTGTACGGTGGTCCCCCCGACTAGGCTGCAAGCTATGAGATCGCCAGCACGGCCTATAGGTCTTGGGGATAAAGCCTAACTTGAACGATTTTTTTTTTTTTTTCCGCCTCTGAATTCTTGTTATCAGCGTGTACAATTGGAAGAAAAGAGGGAAAAAACCCTTGAAGTCCTAAACCCCTAAACCCATAACTTCGCCGCACGTTAAAGAGCGGAAGAAGTCTGGATGAGTTAAATGGGAAGGGGGCGCCTTTTTAAAAAAAGAAAAATCGAAGAGTGTTTTGTAAGCTTTCAACAGGAACTTCTCTTTTTTTCATATTATTAATCGCCCGAAGCCTTGCACTTTTTCACCATTATACGAAGGGATCTTTATCCTTTTATTCCGAAAAAATGCTCCGGCCCGAGTTCAAAAATTCCCCACCCCCTACCTCTTTACCAACTTCCTTTTAAATCTTTTGTCCTTTTTTTCCTAACGAGGATATACTCCGCGTGATGTGAATGACGTGTTTTCTTCCAATGCTTTTCCCCCTTCGACAATCACTTTTTTTTAGAGTTCCGTTACTTTTAACGATACCCCGGAGGTAGGTTTCTACGCAGTTATTTATATCACATATACGCGTTTCGACACACTTTTGTTTCTGTTTTTCTCCCTTAGCAAACATTTTCAACTTTGGATAAATTTATGATCTATGAAAAATGATAACAATTTCTCTCTCACTCTCTCTCTTTTTTATTGAAGCTTCTTTTCTCTTTTTTTTCACCCTCCAGGTAAAGGTCGAAGGGCGGACTCAATTCCTGAGCTGCGTCTGCATGGGCTGCCTGGAGGCGTGGGCCCCGGGTCGGAGGCTGCGCTGCAGGTTTTGTTCTTCGGCCTGGGACGGCTCCTCCCTCGTTCTTGGAACGATGTACTCGTACGATATTTTTGCCGCCATGCCGTGTTGCACAGAAAGGCTCAAGGTAATTTTATAACGGTTGAAAATTAAGATAATCGTCTTGGTTTTTATTTCATTATTTAAAAAAAAATGAAGAAAGGAGAAAAAGGGGAGGTGTTCAAAAGGGGCGTTGGTCATTTGTTTTCCCATCGATCCGGGGGTTGGTGCACCCATAGCGTGTAGCCTCCTGAAAGGAAGGGTTGGGCATGCCCTTCCAGGGTTTTGTATATGAATTAATGAAAATGAAAGTTTATTTTGTACGTCAGTAAGTGAAATACAGCTCTTCTGTATACCGCTAACTTTTAACTATCAGAACCGTAAAATAACTCATTCAAAGACAATTGAAAGTATCAATTACTAGCAGTAAATCTTTTGTTTCGTGTATGCTCTATCTCCTTCCGAGACACCCAAGCTGCTCATTTTATAATAGTAAAAGAAAGTTTTTATTATTTTATTGCTTCATGGTCGTCTAGGCTCTAAACTCACGAGACGTCGGCAAGGCCACATCAATTTTAAAGCTTTAAAACAGGCGCCTAAAGCTTAAATGCCATGGAAAATATAGAAAGAGCCTGTCAGTTGGTGTGTTGTATGTGTCAGAAAAATAAGATTTTGAACATACCTCTCCAGGTCCCAACCTTTTGAAAGAATATTTTATCGCTGAAAATAATCGTGTGAAAGTGGACAGATTAGAACGTATAATTTTGAGTTGGCGGGATTCGAAGGGTGAGAATCTTCTTCACTGCACTGACAAAGTAACAAACATTATAGGGTCATCTCTGGGTGATAATCTAACGAATAATTGGTGTTAGTTTTTTTTTATTTTTTTTTATAATGAAGGCTAATGTAAGAATGAGCGGGCGATGGAGAGAAAGATGACTACTGTTTCTTATTCAAGGGCATCTCAAAATGAGATGAGGGATCTCTCTAAGGTATACGAGACAAAAAATAAAGGAATCATTCTTAATGTAAGAACATCCTTTGCTCAGTACTGTGGTAACATGAGGAAGAGGGGGTAAAAAAGAGTCATAAAGAGACCATAGGATAGAAAAAATAACGAAATGACAGAGAAGCTAAAACACAAATTACTGAATCTCACACTTTCTTTTTCCAGCAATGTGGGTTTCTTCCCTATTTAATAACTGCATAGTGACGATTTTGTTGCACTATACTGACTACACAAGGGTTAAGGGGGGGGGGGGTTTCAGGCGGGTTTCCTCGACCCCTTCCCAGTCACCCTCGCCTAAACTTCGCACATAAATTTTGGCTCCATTTCTGCACCAATAAACGATTTCAAAGTCTTATTTTAATCTTCAGGAAGTTCTACAGTAACGTTAGATCTTGCTTTTTCATTTTTTCCCTAAAATAACCCCAAAACACTTTAGAATTCAAGTGTGTTTTAAGGTAATTTCCTCTGATCTGTGTGGTGGGGCCTTAATCTAGCCCGAAAAATGACCATCGCTCGCTGGAAGTATCATTTTCCCCAAATAACTCAGAACTCTTTATTAGAAAACGGTCAATGTTACTCCAGAAAACAGTTAAACAAAAAACAGTTGATAAACTGTCATTTTACCGCTATAAGTTGGCTGTTTGCTGTAAAATCTAGTGGTTTAGACTTCCAAATAGTGATTATGATTATTCATCAACAACAAAAAATTCGGCATAAGGAAATCGTCAATTCACGTCCAAAAACTGAATTTGCACGAAAAGGGTCGTTATCCGACAAAATCTAACATCTCTGCTGTGGAACTGTCGTTGTAGCCTTCTATTCGTTATTTTCTATGTCCTAAAACTGACAGTTTTTCACCCCATAAAGTGATATTTTCGGAGATAAACTTGAAATTTTTTGTCCACTTGGTCGGCAACTCTGGCAGTTTAGCCCCCTCAAGGCCGGTTTCCTCTTGTTCTTTTGGAACGTTCCGTTCCTTGTTAAAGTACCGCTTTGGACATTTGAACTGGGTTTGAAAAGGAACGCATCGTTCCTTCGGAGTCGATCGGTGAAAAAACGGTTTATATAGAAACATCAAAGGAAAGGAACGGGCAACTTTTTAGCCCGTCTCCTCATAGAAGGAACGGAACGTTCTAAAAGAACAAGTGGAAACCGGCCTTCAGACTGGACCCTTCCATTGTAACGAACTCACTGTCCTCAGCAAGCGCTTATTGAGCTTAAAGGGCAGCTTCTCTATAAGTGATCTTCTCAGCCAGCCAAAACCCACAAAATTGGGTTTTTAGTGAGTCAGAGACCCGTAAAATTGGTTCTTAAGCGAGATAAGCCCTCAAAAATATTATATGTACTTGTTGTATACGAAAGGCAAGGGAGATAAGGAGCGCGGTTGAGAAGGTTGATGTCAGGTGGGTTGATCGAAATAATAAAAAGTTTGTGCTTGTTTTTGGTCTCAGTAAAGCGTATTTCTTTACCTACAACATTTGATTTCTCGTTTTTAGCCGATCTGAGTACTCGTCCAACAGGGGACAGTCGAAAATCTGGGCACACCAGTTTGAAAATGGGATGAGGGATGACGGAAAGGACTGCTCCCGTATCTATACCTCGAAAGGAACGGCGGGCCCGTGAGGATTTACTTTAACCTGAACCACCAAAGGGTCACTCACCTCCGTATCTGGTTGGAAAATTCTGAGTCTGAAAGATCGTGGAGATTCCTGTGAATGAACGACCAGCGAAGGGCGGGACACGACGAAGAACGATGACTCCCGCGGCCACACCGCTCACACTGTGCCGGAACTCCTCGTGGAACCACCACGCCGCGCCGTGCGACGAACTTGCTGTTCCCTGGGGCACAGCTAGTTTCCCAATAGCGCTCGAGTTCCCTTTGCGTCTCGTGGACGGGTAACTATTTACTCGAAAACAGCCATTTTCGGAGACCTCTGTTGGCCCTGACGTTCTGGAAGACTGTTCGAAACCCTTCAATTCTCTCGTTTCCTTTTCTATTGCTTCCATGTTCAGAGCAATTTGGCAGGCTTCTTGAAACGTCAACGATGATTCTCCGATCAACCTTTTGACGATTCTTTCGTGTGACAGGCCCACTATGAGCTGATCTCGGAGAGCCCGGTCAAGAAACTCTTTAAAGTTGCACGAATCGGCGCACTGCTTTAGCGCATGTACTCTTGAACACATTCAAGGTTACGCTGAGTACGCTTATGAAATTTATACGGTTCGGCAATTTCACACTTTGCCGGACAAAAGTAACTGCGAAGGGCTGACCTGACTTCCTCAAACGACAACTCCGACGGCTTTCGAGGAGCAAATATGTTCTTGAGCATTTTTTGTACAACGACGGGCCGATCAACAGGGTCAAGGAAGTGACTTTTTCCGAGTCCGACAGTTTGTTCAGCAAGAAGAACGCTTCGAGGCGCTCGAAATAGTTTTCAAACGATCCAGAACCGTCGATGAAAGGCTCGATAATGCCAATAACGCCTACTCGTCGTACCTCCGGTGTTTCGACGTCCTCCTGATTGGACTTTTCCGGACCCGCAGAACCCTGAGGCCCGGCTCACACTAGGAGAAAAAAGACGCCCCAACGCGCGCGTCAGCGTCCGACTCGTGCAGTAAAAACACATAGAACTCTATGGGGCCTTTCACATTGGACGCTTACGCGAGAGTCGTCTCTTCCCCGAGAAAAAAGACGCCGAGTCGCGCGTCGGGGTCTTTTTTCTCCTAGTGTGCGCCGGGCCTAACACTTTTTCCGACCCATTCTAACACAACTACGAGCTACGTACGCACTTCGGGCTCAATATCCTCGGCGCCAAATGTTGTAGGTGAAGAAATACGCATTACTGAGACCAAAAACATGCACAAACTTTTTATTATTTCGACAAACCCACCTGACATCAACCGCGCTCCTTATCTCCATTCGTACACAACAGTACTAATGTACAAAATCTGCAACATTGGTTTTCGAATAAAGCAACCCCGCGAGTTTTTGTTTTAAGCAACAATAATAAGAGGAATTGATTGTTTAGCGAGCCAGATCCTGGAAAAAGCTTTTTATGGCCCGTTCACAAGCTCCGTGCAATGCGTCTGTGGAGTCCGTGTAACCTATCAAAATGCTTCATTTTTCGAGGGAATAAATTTGTTTGGTTGCATAGACTCCACAGAACGTAAACATAGAGCTTGTGAACGGGCCTTTAGGTGAGATAAACTGGCGACTTTGTTTTGTTTTTCTTTTGGAGGCCTGCGAGAATGGTTTTTTAGTAATAAAAACACGGAAAACCATTTTTTAATAGTGAAATGAGAGGAATTGTTGGTTTTCAGTGAGCTAGACACGCAAAAATGGATATTAGTTAGAAAAATACGCGTTTGTTTTTAGAGAGCCAGGTAGGCGAAAATTGTGTGTGAGAAAAACACAAAATTCTGTGTATTTTTCCCACTAAAACTCATTTTTCATTTTTGTGGATCTGGCTCAGTATTGATCACCAATAATTCTTCTGATTTCAACGACAAGCCACGCCAAGACTTCAGTGATTGGTACATGGCATCGAAGTCTGCCTGTCGCAGGAGGCCGGGCGCGCGTAAAATACACGCCCTTCCCGTAACACTAACTTACAGCAAAGTTGGGGATTTTAGTGAACTAAAACCCGAGAAATTATCTTTTTGAAGAAGCTAAACTCGTGAAATTAGGAATTTTACAGAGGCAAAAATGAAAAAATTAAATTGCATCGTGAGCCAGATTTGAGAAATGGATCATTTCAATGAGGCGACCCCGTGAAATTGAAGTTTTATTCAGCCAAATCCCACGACATTATTTTGATTTTTACCCAACTGAACCAAAGTTCGTGGGGATGCCTCATTGAAACGATACCGTTCCAATTTGACTCACAAAAATTATTTTTTAGACATTTTGAAAACCCTGAGAAATAGTTTTTTAAAGAGCGAAATAAGAGGAATTGGTTGTTATTAGTGAGTCAGTCTCAGTCCCGCAAAAATGGATTTTAGTGAGAAAATACGCGAAATTTGTTTTTATAGAGCCAGATAGGCGAACATGTTTTTCTGTGTGAGAGAAAAACCCAATTTTTATTTTATTTTATTTTATTTTTAAAGAGCGAAATCCGAGTTTGATTTTTAGTGCAAAAATGGTTTTTTAGCGTGCAAAATCCGGGAAATGAGACAACCCCTCAAAGTTGGGATTAACAACAAAAATCCGCAAAATGGATTATTTAGCGAGCCAGGCGCACAAGCAGGCAGCAGATATTGGAAGGCTACACCGACATTTTTACAGACTAATGGTGGGGAGTTTTTAAATCGAAAATCGGAGTTCAGGGGGTAAATTGCAAGTTTCCACTCTGTTTGTAGAATAAAGTTGGATGTTTCCAGTCCCCAAATACAGATTTCAGGCCAAATTTGGTCCTTCCCATGCGTATGCCACCGTCAAGGTGACATGGACGATGGACCGTTGTCGTCTATCAAGTTTCTTGGGGGGAAAATTACCCTTTTTTTACGACGGATAGTCACTTTCTAGGAGTTAATTATCGACCTCTTTTAGGAATTCTGTGAGACTAATTACATTTTGTTGTGCCAGCAGCAACAGTGAAGGTATAGACATTAATTTAACTATTCCATTTTTTGACGAAACAAACAGGCTACCTAGTGAATCTGTGTTTTCGATGGTATCTAGGAGGTGGGGGGGGGGGCAGCTGCTCGGTTCCTGTTCACTATTGCATACCGTTACAATTTAGGGTTTTTGTATGACTTCAAAAACCAAGTGTAACAGGACAAGATCAAAAGCCTCGCCCCTTCCCCCTCAACCAATTTAAAACAAATCCAATATTATGACCACTGCAGTTTGAAGAGGGTTTCTTGGATGAAAATACTTGACCGAACCTTTTCGTATTTTCTTTTTCCTCTTACCTTGCAACTGATGTTGTGTGGAAGTGGATGAGGGTCTTTTTTTTGTATCAAAAGGAATGTTCTGTGTCCTCCACTTACAGTTCCATCCGTTCTTTCAGTGACTCTGTAAGTATGCGGTCAGGTGAAAAGAGAGAAAAAAACTAATTTAATCAGTTTCTTTGTCGAAAGACGTTTTTCAATAAAACGCAATTTAACCGTGAGAGGGGGGTGGGCAAGGGATATTTGAGTAAAGAGGGGTTGGTTGATTAAGGAGCACAGTTTTGATGACGTCTGTTAAAAAAAAGAAAAAACTTCAAAAGAAAGGCTTTCGATCGTCTTTTTTTTAATGAAAAAAAAAATCGTTTGATGTGAATCTTGTAATTTTGTAATCTGCTTTACGACTTTTGATTGCATTAGTGAAGACCGAGTACACAGGGAAATTAGTGTAGGTGTAAAAGATCTCAGCTCCCTTCTGTGGGCCCTGCTCATCTGCTCTTTTGTCTCCTTCTCATATTTTTTTTTTTAGGTGTGTTTCGTTAAGTCGTCTTTCTTTTTTTAAACAATTTTTCTCTCTTCCCCTTTCCCTCCCGTGTGTTTCTTCCACATTTTTTTTGTTTTTGTTTTCCAGTGCAATAGTTGTTCCAAACCACTTTTGATGCCCCACCAACGCCTCAACTTTTTCTCCGACTATTCGCACCGTCTCAGCTGTCCACACTGCGGCACCGCCGATTGGCACTTTGTCAAGCCCCTCGGCTATTGTTATAATCGCGAGTGGCCATAGCGCGAGGCCGTCCGGGCCGAGGACCGTGCCCGGGCCGTTCAACGTCTTCTACACGCCACTTGGGCCACAGCCGCCTCCACCTCCTCCGTCGATCATTTGAGCGAATCCGTTCTGAGCTTGGCGCTCAACTAGTCGTTTTTTGTTTGTTTAAAGAATAATTTTCTCGAGTTGCGTAAGTAAACTCCAAGTTTAATTTTGTTTTTTAGTTTTAATTATTACGGGGCTAATGCCCTTTTTTACGTAGCTTCCAAAGAACTTTTTTCGAGGATTTTTTCTTTGTACATAATGTAGCTCTATCCCCCGCGTTTTTATACGAATGCTTTATTTAGTTTACGTATACAAATTAGTCTATTGTTGATTGATGTTGCGGACAAATTAACTATGTACAAAGCATTTTTTCATACATGGATTAACACATTAATTTTTTAAAATATAATATAAAAACAAAATAATGGGAGTAGTTCCGATATTTTAGGAGAATGCTAGACTTTAAATGTGATATACACGCACAATGAGGTTTTTTTTTAACAGAAAAAAAACCAGGAGGGTTATCACATCTTAACTAACATACACAATACACATAAAATGTAAGCGTATCATTTAATTTTTAAACTAAAACATCGCACTTTTTTTCTGCCAGTAATCTTTTCGGGTTACTTCGCTCAAAGTGTCCTAGTTAATATAGCACTCCAAAGCTATATTCAAAACATCCAAGGGGGAGGGGGATTTAATTTTTCAGGAATACAATATAAACTATGTTAGACGCATATAAATATATAACAATTATGATATATCATATTAATAATGTAATAAATTTTTTGAGACACTTCGCTACCTGTAGTATGAAAAAGAAATCGAGTGGCCAGAGAAAATGGAGGAATGCATTTTTTATATCCTAATACCGTTACTTTTCGCTGATTTTATGCCATGAAATGTCGTCTTAATCGAAAATCTCTTGACGGAAAAAAGAAGCTCATTATTATTGTTTATTCTGAGCTCAAAATTTGCTAAAGATTAGGTGTAGCGTTACAGTTTCTTTTTTGTTGTGGTGTAGGTCAACCTAGTTGAACAAGTTTAGCCTATATATATTTATACATAATGAAATATATTTGTCCCTGTTTTAAGTCCTCCAAAATGGTGCTTTCTTTGGTTCTTCATCTCTTTTTTTCTTTCCTTTTTAAATATTTTATTCACTTTAGTTACCCTTACACCGGAGCAAAATTTGGAGGAGGGCCATAAAAAAAATCTTAATTATTTTTTTTACGGTTTGTTTGCAGTTCTTTGATATATAATTTTTTATTAAGCAAGGTTTCAAGAAAGGCCTAAAAAAGAGAGAGATCAGAAAATCCAAAAAAATAAAAGTATTTAAATAAAAAATAACTTCTAACATTCGGTGTAAATAATTTTTTGTAGTCGTAATCTTTGTAAATGTTTATTCTATTTAGTAACCGTATTTACGAATGACAAAAATTGGATTTCCATTTTTTGACAAATTTTGGGGAAAGTATACTCCTTAATTTTAGTGTTTAATGGGCAAACGTTACTTTCAGTTTCTCAATTTTGTTTTACAAAATTGTATCTTTATCATTTACGCGCGTCGAGTGATTTTTATAAATGTCCAAATTTATTTTTCCAAAGTTACCTGTTAAGGCTTGTCGTGCCCATTTTTATTTAAAACTTATGTGTATAGAAATTTTTAGAGCCCCGCGTGATTGTGTGGAATGAATAATTTTTCTGGCATAATAAAAAGAAAATGGTCACTTTTTAAGTACAAAATCACCCTTGTTTGTTATATGAAAAAGAACATAATCAGCTTCTTTATTTCTAGTAAAAATTGTTGTTCTTTTAAATTCTTATTTAAAAAAATATCATTAGATTTTACATATTTGTTTCGCTTAATAAATGTACATAATATGCAGGATATTAGTTCCTCACTAAAAAAATAAATAAAACGCGACGTAGTTTCTACCTCAAAGCAGCGGATCAACTGAAGGTACAAAAAAATATTAAATTTCATCAGTGCTACCTCTCACCCCCCTCAAAAAATGAGAGAACAAAAGTATAATTGATCTATTGAAAAAAAAACCTCTTTAATTGAAAAATCTACCTCATTTCATTTACTCGCGTCATTTGTTTGACTAAGCAATAAGGCACTATGAAGAAAATTCAAAAGAAAAATATCCCAAAAAATTTAGACAATTAATAATGCAAAGTTTACCCAAGCATAGGTAATTTTGATTTTTCATCATAAAAAAAACAAAAACGAAAAAGTCACTAGTCGCGTGGCACGTAACAAGGAAGTAATGCTCACTGTTTTCAAGAGGAAAATATTAAAACAAAATAGTTGTTGTTTTTTTAAAGAATAATCCAACCATCAAAAACAATAATCATTAATTGCTGTTTTAATAACAACAAAATACAAAATATTATAAATATAGCCTTTTTGTCAGTACAAAACGCCAACAGCATTTTCTAGCTCACTGTTTCCAATCTGGAACAGAATTGTGTTTAGGTGAAGGTTTATTTTCTTCTTCATTTTATTACGACAATTTCAAAAACTAGGTTTCTGTAATTATTTTTTCAAGCATTGCGCTTTTTTTTTAAAATAAAAAAAAAATTGTTTCTTTTCCTGCTCCTATAGTACAAATTTATGTAAGAAGGCATAGTAATTATTTAATTGTTAAATTAGGTATCAAGTTTATTGTAATAATATAATTATATTCTTTGTTGGATCTCCCATACTGTCAATCACTTTCTAAATAACGGACAAAAAAAAGATAAAAACGCCATCTTGTTAGGGTTTCGGATTGATGTTCGGAAGGTTATTAATCGTTTTAATTTTTTCATTCCAACCAGCACCACACGAAAGGCACTTTACTTTTTTATGGAAAGCAAAGAAAAGTAAAGCCGCTGGATGAATACAAATTCTTCACTGCCCTCCCAGTGCCATTAGTACTTCATGTTTACGTATACAAAAAAGAGAAGAGAATATTGAATCAAGATAGTGATTTACATATTTAGCTTGACATTGTTTTCTTTATTCGAAAAAACAAAACAAACATATCCCTCCACTTTTCCCCAAAACGTTAGCGGCTTTTTTTCTTCTTAACATTACTTCCCCCTCCCCGCCAACCCATCATCTCACTATTTTTACCCCACCAAATAAGTCTTTTGAATTCTGAGGTTTTCTGTGATATACACGTTATCATCACAATTTATTTTTTAATATGTTATTCTGTTTTTGATCTATTCATTTATTATTTGGAAAGTAAAAACCCTTGTGATAAAGTGATGATAACTTCACGCTCTATTATTGAGAGAGAAAAAAACCTCTTCGTACTTAAAAAGTGCGACGAAAAACAAAGAAAAAGGGAGTAAAACCCATTGGATTCAAAAGACAAACCATTGATTTTTTTTATTATATTTTATTAGTTAAATTTTGTAACACCTATGCTTTTTGATTAGTTAATTTCTTTATCAATCGTTTTTTAGATTTGTTTTTTTTTATCTAGTGGAATTTTTTAATAGTTAAATTGAGTTTTTGTTATTTTTTTATGCGTGCATGAAGAGTTTATTATTATTTTTTTTAATGTTGAGCCGCTCAAGAACTTTTAAAAATGGCTTGAATCAAACAAAATAAGCAGATTTGTGTAACTTCCCCTTTTTCTTTATTGTGTACATCTAAGAAAACACACAGAAAACATTTTTTTGTTTCTATTTAGTTGTGTTTCTATGTGAGACAGTAAACTATTTGTAGGGGCTTCTTTTTTATATGTTAGTGAAAATAAGAAATAAATATTTACAAAAGTAACAAATCGTAGTTTTGATTCTCCAGAGTCACCATCTTGATAACATCCTATGATGAATATCCTCACGAGGAGTGAAAGGTTAGTAACATATAAAATACTATTTTTAAAATATATATAATTTTAGTGCTTGGCAGTGATGTGTCACTGCCAATGTCTTCTAGTTTAATGAACCAAAGAGGTGGGTGGAGGGATGCATTTTTTAACAACTTTTTCGTATAGCCTGAAAAACGCTCATTTCAATACGCATTCAGTGCAGTTCGTATACCTCACACGCTTGGATGGATACGATGGGGGGAGGGGGTGAATTACATAAATAATCTTCTTGAAGGTTCAGGGCTGCCCTTTATGCAAGGGGGACACAATTTATAGGGGGGGGGGGAGGAATTTCTCTGAGCGGGAACGAGCCCATTCTCCCCCCTTCCGATCACACTTTTCGGAGAGGTAAGTTTGAGTGACTCACTCAGACGCCAACACTTCTAGGCTCTCGCGTAACGTCCCCCCTCCCACAATATTTAATAACCATCCAAGAAAAATTACACAGCTACGCGTGGTTTTTCTTTCCGACTGAAGTTGAGGAAATTGGCCCATTTCCGGACGAAATTGAGAAGGCTAATTCGCGATTGAAATGAGAAAAACGCTGCGAATTATCGAACAATGCCTTATTATTTCGACTGTGGGTTTATTATTCATCGATGTAGTCAAATCCGGCTTGAAATTACATGAAAATCGACACCCCACACCCCTATGATCCCAAATCCTTTGAAAATCCCCATTTTGGACCCGCTTTTGGCCCATAAAACCCCAGGGAGTTATTTGATCAAACTGATCAGATGTTAGGACCAACTAGACCCCAAATGGAGTCTATGTGCGAAAGAACGAGTTTTTTCGAGCAATCCTAGGGCAAGATATGGCCCGGACGGCGGACGGCGGACGGACATTTTTTTTTTATTTATTGCAGATTTGGATTCTACGCACTTTGAAACGTAAAACTACAAATTTTGAGGGGGGGTCAAACAAATTTTTTTGCGATACGATTACAAAGACTTATTATTGAGAAATAATAAGTCAAAAGTCAACTCGCGGCTAAAATTGAGATAAACTTATAATTCACGAACAGAAATTAAGAAAATGAGGAGAAGTGCTAAATTGGAACAGCGGAAAATCACTAATTCGTGGCTAACATTGAAAAAATAAAGCGCCCTTTCGCGTATGAAATTGAGAAAAAGTGCTATTTAACGGCTTAACTTGAAAATAATGTGGCAATTCGCGGTGAAAATTAAGAAAAAACCGTAATTCGCGTCTTAAATTAAGGAAAAATGCCTTGTGACATGATGTTGTGATGTTGACATGAAGAAAAAGCGCTAATTCACGGCTGAAGATGAGAAAAAGTGCTAATTTTTGCGGATGAAATTCACGTAAAATTATCTTGCTCAACCAAAATTAGGAAAACGTCGCGCCATGGGTAAAATTGAGCAATTCAACGCTACGTCTCTATTACTTATTAATAAATATAATATTTCTTGTTGATTTCAAGACGGCCTCATGAAGATTTCAGCCTAGGAGCCTGGCAGGTGTAGGTCAGCGTTGCCTGTGCCAACAATTTATTTTTCCCATCAATTCAAGCTCGAAATTCCGTCAGAAAGCCGTCAAAATACGAATATTCCATCCCGTTCAAAAAAAAAAAAATTTCGCTCCGGCAGCTGGCGGTCGGAAAGAGTGCATTTCATTTTGTATACGGATAGCCTAAGCCGTCCCAGAAGTAGTAATGTTGAGACCATGATTTGTTTCGTTTATGTTTGACCCTCCCTCGTACTGTTTGCTGCCGGGTTTGTTTAAGCTGAACTTAATGGGAATCAAAGGCTATTTCAAAATGGAATCATCATACCGAATATAATGCTTCTAGAATCAACTGGTGATTTTTGGTGATTTTTTTACCATTTCAAGCCCTATTTCGCCCCCCCCCCCACCATGACCGATTTGGCCCAAATGCAATGCCGACCGGGGTCTTATGACTAATGATTTTTTTGCCAAAGCGCGTTCCGCTATAAATTAATTTGTACGAAAGTTATCGTGCTAACGTGACCACACACTTACTTCCACCCCGGGGGCACCATCCCCTCCCCCTTGACTTTTTCAAAAAATTAAAATTGGAATCAAAGGCTAGTCTAACATGCAGTATACGTACCGAATATCATGCTTCTAGAATCAACTGGTGATTTTTGGTGATTTTTTTACCATTTCAAGCCCTATTTCGCCCCCCCCCTCCACCTTGACCGATTTGGCCCAAATGCAATACCGACCGGTGTCTTATGACTACTGATTTTTGTGCCAAAGCGCGTTCCGCTAAATTAATTTCTACGAGAGTTATCGTGCTAACAAGAAAACGGCCATAAAGATATATAAATATATAATAAATATATAAGAAATATATATATATGAATTCCGGAGACCACTGAATTCGTGTTCTAGAGGTTCTGAAACGTGAAAAAAACATGACATGACCCATGTTTGCCACCATCACGACGAGACCAATAGTGCATTTTCAGAATGAAATGCACTAAAAAAAACAAAAAAAAAAACAAACAAACAAAAAAAAAACGTCAAATAAGGAATAATCAGTTGTGTGTCTAGGCAGGGGCAAAGAGGGGCCGACAGGCCAATGGGTTGGGCCCCTCTTCTGAGGAGGCCCCTGAAAAGCTTCAAGATGGAAAAATAGGGATTTTTAGGTATTATATTCATGAATTTTGGAACGCAATTCCGAAAAAATCGTTCACTTGGGACAAAAATTTAGAGACATTTGCGAATTACCGGTTTACATGGTGGCCCTTCAACAACTAAAACTAGAATAGAGAAAAATCAGTAATTTATGACCAAAAGTGAAAAAAAAACAAAAAAAACCCTCATTTTTTTCAGTTGAGAATAACTGGTCGTAAAGATGAGAAAAATAGTATACATATTACGATACAAGGTCGTAATGAAGGCTGTTTCGGGTGAGGGCGGAAGTTGCCGGCACGACAAGCAAGTCCGACCGAGTATCGTAAGCTATTTTTTCTACAGTCGTTAATTTTTGTCATTTCCAGAAACTATAATTACACCAAACATCAAATATCAAACGGGATGTGGGAAGAAAAACACTAATTCATGGCTGAAATTTTATACTTCGCTGCTAAAATTAGGAAAAAGCGCTGATTCGGCTAAAACTGAGAAAGACGCTTATTCACGGCACAAATCGACATATGTCACCAATTCGCGGTTTCTATGGAGGGCACTTATCTTGACAAACTTATCGATGACAAAAGCGCTATTCATAACTACAAATGAAAAAAAACCGCTAATTCACTGCTAAAACCGGGCAAAAGTACTGATTCGAGGATAAAATTAAGAAATAGATCCCATTTGCAGCAAAAATTATGGGAGAAACGCCAATTCGCTACTACAATTGAGAAAAAACGCAAATTCGTGGGGACAGAGACAGACCTCCAGAAACACCTCCAGTGTCCACTTTCATTTGGAGGGGTTTGTTGTTGACATGCACAACGATGAAAGCGGGGAAAAGACGATGTGAAGGTGAAGTTTCTTTCGTGACGTTGATAGTGTCGTGGAAATACGAGACGTCCGAGCTAGAATGGGGGGAATTCGACTCGACTGACGTTTGATGCATCTTGTCAGGAATTTTGCCACGACATACAGAGGAAATATGACCATCCGCATTTGTGGCAGGTGGCTTGGTGAAATTGGCAGTTTTGGCGCCAGTGGTAACCTCCACAGCACAGCTTTTACAGTGGCTTGTAGGCTGCGTGGTTGAAACGACAGTTTGTTTACCGTTTTTTGAAGCGTCGCGTGATTTAACTTTCCTGTATCGAGTACCTGAGGGCTTCCTGAGGCGAGGACGACATTCTTGAGGGAATTTAAATTGACTAGGCGTCGTAGACGACACAAATTTTGCTCGAGTAGCTGCTTCTCGCGTTGACTCCATATCAGAGGCAACCTTTACCGCCTCATCGAATTTTTCCGGTTCCTTGAACACGGTCGTCGGAGGAAACGCCATGAATAAAATGAACGATTAGCAAATAGTCGAGAAATTCGTTGAACTGACAGTAAGCGCCGGCTTTCAAGCGTATTGCGAATGAAGAAATAGGCTCGTTCGGATTTCGCACTATCGAACGAAAAAGGATGGCTTCGGAGAACTTATTTTTCGATTTCAAGAAAATGTTCTTCCAACAGTTTACTGACGGAGTCGAAGTCCAATGATTCGACTTGAGTAGGGTACGACAGGTTGCGAAGTGTTGTGTTAAGCTCAGAGCCCATGTGAACGCGTAGGTGGGACGCCCAATCATTTTGTGGAATTTTGTAGAGCTCTAATTTCAACTTGAATCGAGCTAGGTAGTCATTAATGTTTTCGTCGTCTGAAGACGTGAACGTACAGTCTACACCAGAAGAAGTTAGCCCGTAATTTCTTTTGTAGGTGCTTCTTCCAATTTCGCTTAGAGTCAAGTGTCATACCTAAATATTCTACTGACTCGGCATTCGGGATCTTACTCGAATTAATATTGACGTCCAGGGTGGCAGTTTTGTGGTTGGTGAAATTCACGTGAGCTGATTTGGTTTCATTTAACTTAATAGTGAAATCGTCATTTGAAAGTAGATCCCTTGAGTACAATAAGCAGAGGACTGGTCCGAGAACGCTGCCTTGAGGCACTCCCGCTGATATGGGCTTTAGGTTAGAGTATTTGTCGTCTTGCTTCACCCTGAAGTGTCTATTGGCCAGGTACGACTTCAGTAGTAGATGATATTGTATAGGGAGATCCCTATGTAGCTTGTATTCAAGCCCTTCGTGCCACACCTTATCAAAGGCTTGAGCAACATCCAGAAACTCGCTAGACGCAATACGTTTTTTTTTCAACTCTTTTTGGATCACAATTTTTTATTCGATATACTTGGTCGATCGCTCAGTGGTGATGCCGGAAGCAAAATTGGTGATTATGGATTAGTTTTCAGTTTTCTATAATTGGCATAAACCTTCTTAATAGTAATTTTTCGACGATATTTTGTTGTTTCATTCGGTGATTTTCCTGGTTGAGGGATCATTACGTGCCTAACAGCTGAAAAAATTAAGGTTTTTGACTGACAGTTGGGCATTAATTAATCGTATTTTGAAAAAATTACCCTAAACACATTTTAAATTGGAGGATACTGTGGTCTTAGCCTCCTGAAAAAGCGAATTTTCAATCAGTCGCGCGTCAGTGCGTTTGAAGCATTTGGCGGACATGCCAGGGTGGTTTCTCGAATTTTCCCGTAAACCTATAAGCCCCAGGCACCACTAACCGGCTACGATGCAATGTGGCCAATTGGGAAAATCATTCTAGCGGATTTTGCAATGAATAAACCGAGTTAGATTGGTATGGCTCATCAAAAAAACAATTTCACTGGCATCAATCACTGGAAAAACCTACTTCGCGGGTTTTAGTAATTGAAAAATGTAATTTTTCAGGTTTCTCTCTTCATAAGACTGAATTCGCAAGGGGCGGGCTCACTCAAAATATAAATTTCATCGGTGATGGGATGTAGTTAGGTACATTGTACCTAGGTACTTGTACCAAGGTACATTTTTTTGAGTACCTGTAACGGTACCTAGGTACAGAAAAAATCAAAGTAATGGCTAAGTACCTAGGTACTGAAAATGTACCTATAGCTCAATTTCCACGATTCATTGTAATTGTAAAAGGAAAAAAATTGCTAAATAACACTGGGTGACAACTACGAAAAGTTGGTTTTGTTGCGTACCAACAAAGATTTCCAACTTTTAATTTTAATTTAATCAGAGGGGGGTTCCTTAGCATAGTCTAACCGTACCGTTTTTTTTGTTTGTTTGTTTTTTTTTTCGTTTAGTTTTGTTTCTATTTTTCTTTGAATGTAACGGAAAGTACCTAGGTACTTTCAGAATTTCTACTTTCAAATTTTCAGTACCTGTAACGGTACCTAGGTACTTGAAAAACTGGAAGTACCTGTCCCATCACTGAATTTCACCATCTTGGCTCAAGAGAAAACCATTCTTGCGGGTTCGTCTCTGAATAAACCGAATTTCGTAGGTTTTGTACTGTCAAAATTAATTTCACGGATTTGGCTCCGTCAAAACCAATTTCACGGGCTTGCCTCTTCAAAAAGCTAGCTTCGCAATGACATTTATTCTCCGATTCGTCCTATTCCTTAGAATTCGGCGTATTTTTCCTCCGCTTCGTGACTGGTGGTACACCGCTCCTCCAACCGGACCATGGGAACTGGGGAAGCATTCGCTGGATTTGCACTTGTCGATGGTACCTGTCGATAAGCAGCTGCCCCGGCTTCGCTTTCGAGTCCAGGGGAAGTCAGTTGCCCACCCCTGACCCTTCTGGCTACCCCCTGACACAACGGGTAGCCATTTCAAACCAAAAGAAGCCTAGTGACAATTGCACTCACAGTCCATGGAAAGCGTTTATGCCTCATAGAGAATGAAAAGAAAAAATAAATTGGCATCGGTTGGAGTACACAACTTCAATCCCGAACTTGTAGAGACAGATTTTAACCCTGCGACATCACTTCGATGGAAAAAATAGAAAAGTACCTAGTTAAAAGTTAATTTTAGTTTTCACAGTTTTCCAACAAAAATATAAATGAGAAACGGTGTAGCTCCTACCGAAGCCTAATTAAAAAAGGCACCTTTTCTCTAACGATCCCCTTGATGAATCCTTCCTTTTGTTTATTGCGCAACCTTGGGATGGGTAATTCTATTTTTTCAACCCTTCTCATTCCTTTCTCCCTATCATCTCAACATTTTCGGAGTCCTCCGAACTGCTTGTCTTATTATCAGGTTTGAGGGGAAAGTTCCTTATAAAAGAAATTACAAGCCATGGTAGACCCCCTCGGCCTCGCCCACTGCACCGCATCAACGCCCACGCTTGGAGGAATAGATTTTCCTAATTATTTTTCATCCCAAAGTTTAAAACGTGTTTAATTTGAAGACAGAAGAGGGTCATAAAAAAGGCGTAAAAAGTATAAATTAATTAGTGTCGGCGGCTCTCCAAGGCTTCGCTCGCGTCATTTTGAGTGCCGAGAAAGAGATGAGAGTGAGAGTTCGATGTTGTTTTCGAGCAGAAGGGAAAAAGGGGTGAGCACGCAAATTGCGAGAGAACACCCTAACCCATTGTCTAGTTTACGACTGGGTAAAGTAAAACTGTGGAGGGGTTGGCGAAGAACTTAAATTAAAATCGAGGCCGAATGTGGTGGATGCATGGGGGGAGGGGGGTGTTGAGTTTGAGGGAGAGATGAGGAGGAAAACTCATTCTTGACATACCTTAAACGCTTGAGGGAGTTTTTGGGTGAGAGGGGTGGGGGGAGGGACGAATGCCTCATTGAGCCAAATCCATCCTGAACAACAGGCAAAATGTTTTAGCGTGGAGCGCGGTGAGAATTGAGAACTCTTTGAATGGGTCCTTTGCCCCCCCCCCTCCATCTTCTTTCTCCACCAAGACTATCTTTCAAGGAAACTTCTCTTAGAAGTGTTCAGTCTGAAAATTATGAGTAATTGAGGCAAAAACCTGCGAAAAAGCGTGATCGTTTTTAATTAAGCCCGAAATCCAGATTTAATTACGAGCATTTAAACTCGATTTGAATGAACAGAAATACTGAGAACATAATTAAGGAGTGCGTCACCTACATGTGTGAGCTCTCCGACTTTTAATAATCATGTTGGAAGGCATCATTAGTCTGTCCCAGGCGGCACAGGGCACAAGTACCGCCGTTGATCCCCCTCCCCCTACCTTATACCGCCAGCCACGCTCGTTTTCCCATGAAAAATTGCTCCAAAGAGAAAGGCATTAGCGTATTCGAATTTGTATCGACCCTCTTTTATTTCTCACTTTTTTATTTCATTTTTTTAATATTCGCCCTCTTTGGTATGAAAAATGAGGGACTCCTATATTGAATCCAGAAGCCAGTGCGACTGTTTTGTTTAATAAAACGATTTTTTTGTTTGCAAATTGACCATTTCAGTTCTGAGTACGACGGTCATGGAAACGAGAGAGGGTTGGAATGAAAATCCAATAAATTAGGTCCTTCTCTCCTCTTTTTGCAGTCATAAAAGTTTATCTATCTGATTCTTTATACGCTAAAGCTGCGAAATTAGAAAACACACCCAGAGGGCAGAGCTTGGTAGATGAGAACATGGGGTGAATGTGTTCAACTCGATAAGGAGACTAGAAATTAAACCTTGCAATCAAAACGTATTTATTTGAAAAACTATTCTCAAACAACCCATCCTTGTGGGTCCTCAAGAAATTTTTAAACGAATCTCTTGAAACTTTCCCGAGGATTTGTTAACATGATTTTCAGTAACTCGAGTACGACAGGGACTCGCAATTAAGGCAGAGCGAGGCGCGCCTTCAAAACTCGTCATGCCGTTCTTCCTTCCTATACAGTATACGCCCCCTCACCTCCCCACCACCACAACAGTCTATAATGACTCTCATGTTTCTCTCTCTCAACTCTCAGAAAATTGTTCATTATTTCAAAACACGCTCACACATAATATACACTCTCACCCTCTCAATTCTATTTTGTTAACGCGTTAAAAGAACACACAAGGTTTGGTATTTAACGGAGTGAATGAGGTCCCAGGAGGGTGCAAAGATATTTCAACCTTGTTTAGAAACTTTTCGACGTGAATCTCAAAAGTCTAAGGGGTGAGAGATGTGAAGGAGCGATTAATAAATGTCACTAAAATTATAAACGCATTATTCTCTGCTCGCTCCGATATAGTGATCGAACTGACCTGAGTGAAGTAAAAACTACGAAAACAGTGGAAGCAGTGCGCTGGCAATTTTCGCTAGAATGTAGACCAGAAACTTGCCTTCTCGCATAATTACAGACCATGAACTAGCAGTTTCGTGAATCTGCCAGGAAACTACCATAATTTGCGGATATTTAGCTCTTAAATGTTTTAATTTTTCAGACTTTGGGCGCTGCGTCTTGGCCTGCGCTAGAGCGGGTTCCTCGGTCACTAAAAAGTAGCGAAAATAAAGACCGCGCAGAAATTAGATATATTTAAACCTGACACTTGAAATTTTGCAGATTATCAGCTCAGCGTGATGCAATTTCGTGGTCGATATTTGCCAGGGCGCTATCGGCGCCGGGCAGGCCGCGGGATGAGTTCAACGGCTACTAAAAAAAAAAAAACCAAAACTTTCAGTTTTGGGGAAATTAAGATTTATGACCATATAAACTTGCAGCGTTTAGAACATATTCAGATACAAAACTAACAATTCCACAGATACTTCGCTCCGAATGGTCCAATTTTGTGACTATTCATAAAGCGAGCCCTCGGCCCCGGCTATAGACTATGGACTCTAAGCCCACTATGAAAAAAAAGATCCCCGGAACTTGCCATTTTGCGAAAGTGATGACAAGAAATTTGCGATTTGGATAATATTTATAGACTTGAAACTTGCAAGTTTTGCAGATTTTTATCTCCGACTGTAGAAATGTCGCGGCCACTGAGCTCCAATGTTGAAATTAGTGGTTTTTTGGCCTTAAAATTGTTTATTCAAGGACTTATCAACTAAGAGTTAGGTCGACAATGTCCGTTTAAATGTTGCTAAGGGTTTAAACGATTTTGTCTTCAAAATACTAAATTCGGATTGGGGTTTAAGCTCTTAAGCTCAGCTTAGTGTTAAACGGAACTTTAAACCCATGTGGTCGACCCGGGCCGGGACAGCTATACTACGCCTTTGAACGGCTACTAGCCAATCTGACGATTCAAGCCGTAAAGTCGGCAAAACTAGCTCTCGGCACCCCAAAAATCAGCGATACCAATTTCTCCGATTTCAGACATTAACTGGCGCTTCTTCGCTATTATAGCCTAGAAATAGCGCTTCATCATAATTTTAGGCCTAAATTTGCGTTTTTATTTTTATTTCAGCCTAGGATTGACACTTTATCTCAATTTTAGCCGTGAATTAGCGTTTTTTCTACATGGTAGCCGCGAATTAACGCCTTTTCTCCATTTTAGCCGCGAATTAGCTCTTTTTTCTGGCTTTTGCAGGGAATTAGCGCTTTTTTTCTTTACTTTAGTCATGAATTAGTGATTTTCTCATCTGTATGATCATAAAGTAACCCTTTAAAACCACGAATTGACGTATTTTCCATTTGTGCGGTAAATTTGCGTTTTTCTCTGTTACAGCCGTTAATTAGCTCTTTTTCACAATTTTAGCAATGATTAATTTAATTCTGGTAATGAATGAGTGCTTTTTCTCAATTTTAGGCACGATATGTTGCCTCCAAAAACTTCGAATTGCCGCGAATTAGCATTTCTATCTATCTCTCTCTTTTTTTTCTTTCTTTTCTTTCTTCTTTCGATTTTTCTTTTTTTTTTTCTTTCTTTCTTTCTTTTCTTTTCTCTCTTCAATTTTGGTCATGAGAGTTAGGCGTTAATGATTTTTCTAATTTTGAGGCCACCTTACGCCTTCAATTGGTAAATCTTTCTCAATTTTAGCCTTGAATGAGCTCTTTTTTCGGAATTTCGTTCATTAGTTTTACGTTCATGAACATAATATATTATTACGTGAAAACCAATATTTTTTCATCTTAATGCTTTTAAGGGACCTCCTTAGAAGAGGACTCTGGATCTGTCTGCTCCTCTCCTCGCTACTTAGGTACGCTACTGATTACTTCTTTCATGCTTGACAGATTTTTTACGGGAGGGAATACATTTTGACGGATTTATGACGGAATTTCATGCTTGATTGGACGGGAAAAGCGAAATGTCAATTGGCAATGCTGCTAATAATAGCTAAGCTCCGAGCCCAGCACGACCACAGAAAAGCTGTAGCAGCAACAAGTAACCTCAGTAAAGCTGCAACCATAGCAAAGCTCCGAACAAAAGCAAAGCTCCAAACCACAGCAAAGCTCCTAACCATAGCAAAAGATCTTACGATTAGCCACGCCCATGCTCATAGCCAAAGCAAAGCTCTAAACCACAGCATTGCCCCAAACCACTCAGGAATCCTCCAAACCACAACAAAGCTCAAAGCTCAAACCTCAGTAAATATCCAACCACAGCAAAGATCCTAGCACAAAAAGCTCTAAACAACAAAACTAGAACCGTGAAAATGTTCCACTACCACAGAAAACAGCCAACCACGAAAAGCTACAACCATGGGGAAGGCCGAACCACAGGTAAGCTCCAACTGCCGTAAAGGAATTTTGGGGTTAAAACTGGGGTTAAAGATTACTCGAAATCTGGGCCACCAAGCAAGGCCGGGCCCGAGGGTAACGGACCCAGTGCCATCTCGCTCTCGACAGGCCTGTTCATGGCCTAAATTTATCAAAACTGTCTCTATCCGGCCTAATAGTGACGATTCTGACTTGACTTGATTGACTTCAAAACTGACGATTCACGCTTTCAATATATCTAAACAGATGATTCCAGTTCTAAAACGGGCAAAATTGACCATTCGCTCATGAAAAATCGCCTAAACTGATTCACGGACAGAAGTGAGAAAAAGTGCTAAATCACGGATAAAATTAAGAAAAATACACAGCTAATTCTCAAGGTAAAACGTTACTTTACGGCTAAATCTGAGAAAAAGCTCTAAAATCGCGGATAAACTAAAAAAAAAAAAAACAGTGATTCGCGTTTAAAATTACGAAACATGCTAATACACGGATAAAACAGTGAAAAATCTATTAGTACACCAATGGTTTTGAGAAAAACGCTAATTCGTACGAAAACATAAATTCTCGGCTAATTCAGACCGCAAGTTCGTGGCTCGATCTAAAAGAAAAAAAAGCTAACTCGCGGGGAAAATTAAGAAGAAGTGCTAATTCGCGGATAAAATTGGCGGAAATCATCGCTCTTTAGCTGGTAAAATCACGAATTCACGGCTAAAGTGGAAAGAATCGTGAATTCCCATAAAATGGGGAAAAATTGTAAATTAAAAAGAGGGAAGTTGAAATTGAGAAGAAGTGCTGACATGTGGAAAAAAACGCCCCATGGCCCATGACCAAAAAAGGTTGGCTGGCCGTGGCCTAAACGGACGATTCACACATTGAAAACGGTCTAATCTGACAATTCATGCTTAAAAATAGCAAGACTGGCAATTAATGTACGCTTTAAAAAAAGGTATACCTACTCGTAGGCCACAGGCCTGACATACTCGAAGGGCCACAGAATGGTGATTCTTGCCTTCAAAATGCCTAATAATTTGACTTATCTCGCGCTATATAATTTGTTTGGCTTGCTAATCACCAAACCAACGACATTAAAGCCAAGCTGCGGCTATTCGCGGCCTTAAAATATTAATTGGACTATTCGCACCCTTAAATCCCGCTGGCCTTAAATCAGAACTGTAGGTATTCATCCTCGCACAAAGACTCAGGGCGTGAAACTGGAAGCCACCATATAGCCATTTTTTGGGTGCCAATAGCCGGTGAAGCCATTTTATAGTGCGCGCGAGCTAACACTAGGAAGTGTTGCAGTAACTAACAGTGGTGGCTCTGGGCCTCAGGGGAAAGTCAATCCGTTGGTTAGGTTTTTTTTTGGGACTGCAGTTCTTCGTCGTACTGCAGCATTCTCTCCACTTGGCTGGAGCATCCCATGATCCCGTGACAGTTGACTTTGATTTCCCAGCACTGAAAATATCGTAAATCGCAGCCCAAACAAATTGCAGAAGCGCTGCTATTACACGCACCTGGTGAGAGGGGGGGGGGGTCTTCAACGCGCGAAGAGTCAAGCTCTAAAGCCGACGTTGATTCAGTGACACGCTTTAATCCATTTAACACCTCCCGGAAGGCCCTGCTCAAACAGGGTTATTGGATTTGAACCATCGGAGCGGTGAGAGAGCTCGTGTATGACACGATGGGAGGGAGGTGGGGAGATGAAGCGTGATTCGGCAAACATTCGTTAAAACATTAGCTCTTTCGGCGTATGAATATCATTCGAAGTAGAGTAATTTTTTAAATAATATTTCCCGTGTTTTTTTTTTTTACTTCCCGGTAAATTGGAAAAATTCAGGAGAGGTAAAAGTAAGGCCAGGGGTTTGAATAACGATTTTCCATTTACTGCGAGTCTCCTCTCTTTTTCCCTCTCATCACAATCTCGCCACGCCGTCGTCGCTTTCGACCACTCTCTCGCATCTGCCCCTATATGCAAGGGGCGAATTTGCGTGGGATTTTTTTTAATACCTTCCCCTGGAATGTATAGAATTGCCGGAGAGAACAACGGGCCACGGGACATTTTTTTTTTTTTTAGAGTTGGATTAACACGCAGTTTGGTCAAAGACAGATGGTTGCGACAACACAAGAGATAACTCGTGTCGAATTGTACGGTGAGGGAAGGAGGGGGCCACACATTTTTTTCTCTCGGAGTTTTTGGTTGTAAATTGCTCTCAGCTGTGTGTTTTTTTTTTCGGGACTTCCTTCTTAAAATAGCTGAATCGGGAGAAATTAATGGCCCACTAAAGGGGAAAACAGAATCAAAATTGTTAATTTTATTTCGGACGTTTCCGTTACGGCTTGATTTTATTTATTTGGCAATAGTTGTCCCCCTTTTTCTAATCCATAGAAGTTTCAGAATAAAATAGTCAGCCGAAATAGATAACAGCCTAAGTGAGCTTCTTTCATTTTATTTGCAATGACTTCATCGGGCTTTCTCGAATACCAGCAGATTCTCTCACGATCCCAAAAGGGAAGAGGTCCAATGTTTTATTAAATGGAAAGATAAGGGACGACCAAATACGGCTCCTGAAAAATGTTATTGTTATGAGTACACACTAAAAAAAAAAAAAAAAGAGGAGAGAAAAAGTCATTACTATGATAATGTTTCGTCCTTGCGAGCGGCTTAAAAGCCCGATATTCTTCCCTCCCGGAGTTGGCGGCGTGCCCGGCGAATGAGCTTATTTCCATTCAGAGCTCGTCCGATGAGGAAAAGCCCCTCTCTCTTCATCGCACTATACATTTTTCATGTGATTGACACCTCATCATCTAGTCACCTTAAGTATCTCACGTAGCGTTTGCATGCTCCATATCGTATACAAATAGCGGACCTTTTTTTTTATTGCTTAAGACTTGATAATTCGAGTGGATTTTGGAGAATAGAAGAAAATTTAAATTTGATCGAGCGTTATAGGAACGTGACTGTGATTTATAAGAAAAGAAATTGCGCAGTTTTCAGACAAGTTAAAGACAGTTTGACTTCTGCCCCTAATATTTAAATAAAAATCACCCTTTATTCCATCTGAAACATTCTAGTCAGGTAGGTTCGGTAAAGGGAGAGCCCTTTTCAAGAAGAAAACCGCACCTCCCTCCTTACCATGACGGTTTTTTGTCCCCACGCCCCCCCCCCTCACCGAACATGTCTTCCTCTCTAGTTGCCTATTCAGTATATAACCAAACGCACTAGCATAACACACTCGCACAAACTGATTGCCCAATCAATTCACATCTGGCCCTTTTCTTTCGCTCGCCATTCACCCCTCCCCCCCTAGCCCACCCTCTCGTGTTTAACCTCTTACTCCTTGACTGTCGCACGGTTGACAAAATCCAATTTCAGGTCGCACCGGGGTCAATTCTGACCAATTGAAAAACGGTCACGTTTCTCTTCGGTCGTGAGGGAGAGTGAGAGACGTGTGTAAATTTTGAAAGTGAATTTTTATGCCCAGTTTTCTTCTGCTGCAATTTTCGTGTCTCGCAAATATGGCGCGAGTTGAATTAATTACTTCTCAAATAAATCAAGCCCCGACAGTCAAAGGAAACGTCTTGATTTATAATTATATAAAAAAATATGAGTTTGTCTTTGATGGGTTTTTTAATTTCGAGCATTTCTTTTTTTTACGGTACGTTTTTTTCTTTCCTTTTGTAAAGAATGCTTTTCTCTAATTATTAATTTTTTCTCCCTTCTCTTCTGCTGTCCTTTGAGCTCACTTATGAAATGCGGAAGATGGGCTTGAATTTAATAATGGGAAAAGTTGTCGCCCTTCGTTGATTTACACCATCCCCCGAGTAACAGGTTGTGTAGATCGCGGAGAGTTATTTATTTTTCCTAAGGAAAGGCAAGTAATTTAAAACTGTCAGATTGGCTCCCGAGGATGATGTGAACCGTTGGTGGGGGTGGAGAGGGGACAAGAGGGACTTAAGGCTCTGAGCCCTGAATATGAATCAGAAAGTACGAAGGGGGTTGGGGGTTTTTGGATGGATTATTTTTTACCCCACTCTTCTTTCTGGCTCACGCTATGTATTCTCTCTGATACTCGTTAGGTATTGTTGTGTAAAAATTGCAATTTCAAGTCGAGTCTCCTGAGGAAACCCTTTTTTTGACTTGCGATATTGGCATACAGAAGAATAGGGGAATAAGTGAACCGAGGGAAGAAGCCCAGGCTATGCATTACAAATTTGCAATTAAGGGGTTTCATGAAAGAACGAAGCAAAATGGTATAAGAAAGAAATGTGTAATACGCAATTCGGAAAGACCACACTACTGGCTGATTTAGTTATTTTTCAAGTGCATTCAAACATCCTCGGAATCGCGACATTTCTGCACAGCAAATCATCATATTGTGTAAAGTTATCTGATTTGATGCATGTCGGCAATGGGGACGGGTGCAACATGCTGGATGAAAGGAAATGCTTGGGTCAGCAGAAATGACTTCTGAAATTATTTTTGATGATGGAATTTAAAAAAAGTTTCTCATGCGTTAGAAAAACGTTTACCTATTATTGGTGAATTAGCAATAAGAAGTTATTGCATGAGGTCCTGAAAATGCCTTTTGATGACCTGCCAGCGATCGAGAAAAGTCTCTATTTAGTGGCTCAGATGAGAAAAAAACGCTGATTCCCATATAATTAGTTATTTAAATAAAAATGTTTGGCCATGAATTAGAGCTTTTTCTCAATTTTAGCCACAAAGTTGCCTTCAGAAGCCACGAATTGCTGTTTTCTCAATTTTAGCGGCGAATTAGCGTTTTTCTTAATTTGAGCAACAAATTGGTGTTTTCCTCTACTTCAGCCGTGAATAATAATTTTTGTTCTTAAATTTCAAGTGCATATTAGCGTTTTTCAACAGCGAATCATCACATCCGCGAATTAGCACTTCGTATTAATTTATTATTTATGCGAGTTTTCTACATTTTAGCCGTGAATTGGTATGTAGATATTATCTGTTTCACCCACCGATTAGCCCTTTCTCTCAATTTTAGCCTTGAATTAGAGTTATTCTTCATTTTAGCCGCTAATTGGTGTTTTCACCCAATTTAGCCGTGAATTAGCTTTTTTCTTAATTTTAACCGTGAATTGGAGTATTTTTCTCAATTTTAGTCGTGAATTATTGGCTTTTTTCTATTTTAGTTGTTTATTAGTGCACTTTTTGTAAATTTTATCAGCGAAATCAGGTTTTTCAAATTAGCCATACATAAATGTATTTTCTCAATTCTAGCCACTTAAGTTGCCTTCAGAAGCGGCGAATTGGTGTTTTCTCAATTTTAGCCGCGAATTAGCGTTTTTCTTAATTTCATCCGTGTATCGGCGTTTTCTCCATTTCAGTTCCTTCATTAGTGATTTTTTTCCTACACTTTATCCGCAAATTTTAGCACTTTTTCTTAATTTATCCGGTAATTAGTGATTTTTCTCAATTTCAGCCTTTATTGTATCACGGAGGTGATAATATAGAGACAAGCGTCAATTGCGTGGCTGAAATTGAGAAAAATCACTAGGTTGGTGGATAAATTAAGAAAAGGCGTTAATTCGCAGGTAAAGTGTTGAAAAACGCTAATATCTAAAAAAAAAAAACAAAATCTAAAAAAATAAAACAAACAAACAACAAACAAAACAAAAAAATCTAATAAACTAACTAATTCACGGGAAAATTGAGAAAAAAACTAAAAACGAAAATTCGTGGCTTAAAGTAATAAAAACGCTAATTCGCGGCAAGAATTGAGAAAACGCCAATTCACGGCTTCTGAAGGCAACTTTTTGGCTAAAATTGAGAAAAACGCTAATTCATGGCCCAAATTGAATAAAATGGCTAGTTCGCGAGTAAAATTAAGATAAATCAAAATAACTAATGCGTGGCCGAAATTGAGAAAAGCGTTAATTCGCGTCTAAAATTTAGACAAAGTGATAATTAGTTGATAAATGAAGAAAAAGCGCTAATGCGCGGTTGAAGTGCATAAAAACCGATGATAAACGGCCAAAATTGAGAGAAAGTGCTAATCAGTGGTTAAACAGAAAAAAAATCACACGTTCTTGAGGCCACCAGCACGGCAGGGTTTCTGGAAGCAACTCCGCTTCTAAAATAGAGAATTTTAGCTAACCTCAAGTTTCCTTAGGCCCTTAATATAGGATAGTACAATTGATGTGCTAATCTTGTGTCAAATATTTGGCAAAAGGTTTGAAAGGGTGGCAATATTTGCGGCTGAAATAGTGGGAAAGCTCTAATTCGTGAGCAAAAAGCAAAAAAATCACTAATTCGCGGCTGATGCTTCGAAAAATGCTCCAATTCGCGGTCATGTTAGACGAAAAACGCTAATTCGAGGATATAAAATTGACAAAAAGTAGCGTTAAATCACTCATTAGGTTCATCTTATATTGAAAAAAAGTCAGTTCGTGGTTTCTCAAGGCAACTTCGTGACAAAATGGAGAATAATTGCTAATTTTCATGCGATAAATCACAAAAAAATCACTAAATCGCGGATGAAATGGCTCAAATATGATAATTCGCGGATACATTTAAGGAAATCCGGTAATTCACATCTAAGATGGAGAAAAGGCGTGAATTGCCAAAAATTGAGTAGAAGCGGTACCTTCTTCGCGGCTGACACTATTGGGAAATAATTAGCTGTTAAAATTGATAAAAAAACGCTAATTCACGGATCAGTTTGGAAAAACCTGTTGATACGTGACTGAAACTTGAGAAAATCCGCTAATCGGGGTGAAATCAAGATGAAGCGTTCAATCTCAGCTAAAATGAAGAAAAACGCTACTCGCGGATGAAGTTGAGAAAATGCGCGGTTGAAACACGGAAAACTTGCTATGTTTGCAAACATTGAGATAAAGCGCTCATTCGCAGCTAAAAAATTGAGAAATAACGTAATACGTGGGTATAAAGTTGACGAAACGCACTCTTTCTCTACTTGAAATGGACATGAGATATACTTTATAAAACCCGCTAATTATTCGTGACAGAAATGAATAAAAAACGCTAATTATATTGGCTGAAACTGCAATAAGCCACTAATTCCAGTCTAAACATTAAGAAAACGCCTTCATCCTTTAATTCGTCTTCATCGTTTGGACCTCTCGCCGGGTTCCGAGTTCAAAGATGTGTAGTAAGCCCGTTAAAAACGTAATTCACTTGTGGGTAACAGCTTTTATAATTTTTCTTTACCTACTCGCCTTCTTGGTTCTTCCTTCCTCTTTTTTGTTTTGTCAGCCGTTTCTTCCTGGTTTTTTCTTTTATGATATTTATCACTTAGGGCGTCGGCCCTAAGTGGTCCGGAAAGATGCCTGCCTGAACCAATCACGTGGCCGCTGTCCACGGGCCCCCAGAAACTGGGGCAATAGCGGCCAAATTCGTGGCTGATCCAAAATCCGTTGCGACTTTCTTATTGGCCGAGGCGAAAAACCCCGATATACGCGGTTTCGTCCATTTTGGCCAAAAACGCCAACGTGAGCTTATTTTCTGACCAATTTTGTTCCAAACGCCAAACTTTGCGTTTCCACAAAAAACGTCTGCAACTGACACTTAGAACTCATAACCTCACCCTTGTTAGCTTAAACTCCAACTTCCCTCACGGGTGGCCTATAATTTCCACATTCGACTCTTTTATAAATGAGCACTCCCCCCCCCCACCAGTTCAGCCGTCTTCCAGCTACCTAAAAGAAGGATGCTGGGGCCACATCATTCTTTAAACTTAATGGATAAGAAGGAGTTGGGGGGGGGGGTCGTCAATTACTTATTTTTGTTTACTTATTAGTTTGTGACTTATTTTTGTTTAGTGACCATGGAACTAGAGGCAGCCGACCACAACAGTGCCCAAAATCTTCTGCCGAATAGCTGCAAAACTGCAACATTTTGAAATCAAGTATCCGCGAAATTGGTTTTTTGTGGCTAAATAATCGTGATATTGCGAGCATAGCGTCTCATTTTCAGTGAAACTGACATTTTCAGGTATTTTTTTAAAGTTCGAGGTTTCCGGGTAAACCAGCCCAGACAGCCTGACAAATGGACGGAAAATTGAAACATTTTGGAGGCAAACATTAGCAAAATTGGAAGTTTGCACGCTGAATATTCGTGAAACTTCAAGTACCCAGTTCTTAATTAAAGCGAAACTGCAAGTTTAAGGACCTTTTGTTCCACGAGATATAATTTGAAAATCCAAATTTCACAGATCTAGCTTTTTTGGAAACCAATTTCACTGGTTTGGCTCCCTCACAAAAGCGAAATTTATCGAAATTGGCTCATTTGAGACCAATTTGCCATCCAATTAGTCCAAGTGAGACAGAGAGTGAGTTTGAGGCTCTGAATATGAGGCAAAAATTTCTCGCAAATATTTCGCAATTGGATTTGCACCCGCACTCAAGGGGCTTCAAACTCTGATTCACACACGCATTGGTGCATACATTAAAGTCCCCCCCCCCCCCCCAAATGACTCTGAATGAGTGGAAGGCTGTTATCACGTAGGGTGGCGCAATCGAGTCTTGCTCCCTCCCCTCCTCATCAGCTAAAAAAATGTCTAGAACCGGCACGATTGTAAATTTGTAATTAGCGAACATTGAATTTTTAATTAACAGCTTACCTAATGTGATCCGTTTTAGACCGAATTTGGCCGAGTTGAGGGAGCGCTCCTTAATTTTTTGTTTATTTGATTTACCTGGAAGAAGTCCAAGCCCAAATGGGAAATCAATTCCTAGATCCCCCTTGGCCTTCCAAGGGAAAAAATCCACAAACAAGTTAGTCGATCGCTCAAAAAACTTGCAAACATATTGTAGTCTAATAATGTTTGTAGCTGTAAAGGCCCACAATTTTCGTTTCTTGCTCTTTATATTATTATCCAAACATTTTTACTTTTTGTTTTTTACCGAGCATGCTTGGTGCCGTCTGTTCCGTGAAAGTTTTAAATCGCCAGAATGAGAAAATAAAATGTTTTTTACATATAAGTGTTGCACATGTCCGTCCTTGTTAAAGAGCTCGAATAATTTATGAATGATGGGGTTTTTGCTGTTGAATTAATCACCGCATATTTCGCCTTAAAAAGCCGGAGATTTTTATTTCGTCATTTGGTGGCCACATGCCACGCGCGGCGTAAACAACTTGAGAGAACAACGACGACGAAGAAGAAGAAAAAAAAAGTTGAGAAGTTCCGTGAGAACAGTATCATCAGTTAATTCTCACTTGATTCTAAAAAGTTTTCGATTCTTTTGCAATTAGAGTGCACTCCTCCCCTTCGTCTTGCTATCTGCCGAGACGCATTAAAGCCATTGCCATTTCTCCCTCCTCCACTCCTCGCCTACATCTAACATGCTGCAACGCAATGACCGGTCCATATTGGATTAGCACCCGCACTGGAGGGGCTTCAACTCTGATTCACACACGCATTGCTGCATACATTAAAGCACACCACCCCTCCGTCACCCTCGCACCCACTCAAACTCTCTCTCTTCCAGGATGCATAATGCCCCTCGTCGTTACCGCCTATATACGTACGTAATTTGCCTTCGAGAGTTCGCGGAATGATGAGGGAGCCTCGATAGGGCAAAGGGGTTTATTGAAAGGGAGGCTTTTGGCCAAATGCGTTTATTATTAGAGCTACCGAAGCCAGGAAGATGGCTCGCCCACAGCGTTATCAATTTATAATAACTTTTGAGTGATTTCAGTGCTACATTATAATTCATATTAGATTTGACTTCGAGAAATATCTTCTAAATCACACGACGACGGTCGGGGTCATACGCATTCATAAATGTACAAAGCGAGAGAGGATATCTTTGACAAGCGACCTTCACCACAGTACTGCTTTCAAAGAAACTATCAAATTTATTGCATCGCATTCAACTTAAACAACAGCAGATAAATGATTTAAAAATAAAACTGTAAGGCTAAAAAATAGTTTATTATGTGTTTCTGGGAATTTTTCTTGTTACTCCTACAATTTTCAATGTTTGATGCAACATGAACACGAAAACTCCGGGTTCCTCGCAAGTGTTTTCCGGTGTTTGGTCGGTTAGCTCGTGGTAAACTGGTACTAGGTATAAGTCAGAAATTCTGTCAGGTGGTGTAGGAAATTTTAAAAAATCCACGTTTTTTTCCTCCATTTCGCGGCTATAACTCCAGGAAGTTGCATTTTTATTTAGATCATGAGTGGGGCTGTTCTGCGCTTAAAATCTGGCAGCATCAGCTATTTTGCTGATAAAATCCCAAAAATCTCAGTTTTGGTTGTTCAGCGAAACGAAATCGAGAGAAGTACCGCGAGTGGGGCCTATTGCGACACGAATTTGTTAAAGTCTGCATTTGCGACATAATTGAGAAAAACCGCGAGCTTCTCATTTTACGGCTGAAATTACAAAGTCACAATTATGGCCATTCGGTGGTTCGAGTTTATGGTCATTTCGCAAAAGGACTCAAGCGGCCCTCACTGGACTTGAGTAAAGAAATTAGGGCGAAACAAACGACCTACGTAAAAAAAAACAAAAAAACTCATTTTCTGCCTTTTTGAGGGGCTCTGACGTACCCTGAGGGGCGTTTTGCCAAAAACCACAATAATTCTCAATTCAGTATTGTCTGAGAAGGACTCATAATTAATACCCCATTCAGAGCAAATCAAAACGCTTTGAGAAAAGTGAAAATGGCTCAGAACACTCATTTTTGGCCACTTTGAGACGCCCGAATGACCCTTTTTAAGGGGCGCGGCGTCCAGGCTATGGAACCGCCCGCACTCGTCAGCTAATCATGGAAGAGCGTAGCCAGCTCAAGACGAAAGTTTGGGCCCATTTTCTTAATTCCTCGTCACCAATCACTCTAAATATCAATATGAAAATACCGACCCAGAAAACCGTCAGGGCAGAAAACTGCGTTTCCAAAAATGGCTCATTCCAAACCATATTTGGTGGACTTCACTCCTTTAGAAGGCATTTCGCGGAACTGGATTTTCCAAAAATCAAAGCTCGAGAATTTGGCTCAAACAATAATCAAATTTCATGCTCTTTTTAATAAGCCAAACTTCGGGGTTTGGCTCCACCTAAGTCCAACTTTTATGGATTTCGCTCGTTTAAACCCAAATTTGAAGAATTTCGCTGCCTTAGCAATAATTTCTCCGGATGGTTCATTCAGGAAACAAGTCTCCAAAAACCATTTCCCGCGTTCCGCACAAGGAAAAAACAATCGCGCGGCCTGACTCTTTTCAAAAAGGCAAATTTTGAAGCTTGTCTCACCTAGCGTGCGTGACCAGATGTAAAATTAGTTTCCGAGGACGTCTGGTACAAAAAAGAAGGACGCTTGTGATGAAATGAATGTCACAACAGTAGGACGGCTGAAAAAATCAGTTTAATGTTGAAATTATTGTTTGAATCGGGTTGAATTAGCCAAACCAGCGAAATTAGGTTTTGAACGAGAGAAAATCCGCAAAACTGAGATAAGTAATAGGGCCAAAACGATGTGATTTGGGTTTTGAATAAAGTCAAATCCGGGAATTTGGGTTTCGAAAAAAAAAAAAAAAAAAAAATAAAAAAAAATGGGCGAATTCACCTTCAAACTGATTTGAGTAAGAGTATGCCTCACAAAATTTAGTTTTGAAAAGCGTGAAAATCCATTAAATTGAGGTAGGAAATAACAGTAATCAGTGAAATTTGATTTTTAAGGTTTTAAACTTCCACATTTTAAAACGTTTGGTTACGGAAGAACAAAATTGGAGGTTGAAAACGCCAAAATCACAAAATTTGGATTTCCTTTGTGCGTTTTTGACCAAATTAGTTTTTCGAATTAACCGAATCTGCGAAATTTCAGTTTTGATCAGACAAATATCTCAAAATTGCGGGTTCTAAATTAGCAAAAACCATTAAATTGGGTTATAAAAGATGGAAAGTTCATATGAAAATGGTTTATGAAAGAGCAAAACTCACAAATGTTTGTTTTTGAAAGAGCGAACCCCACGAAATTTAGTTTTTTAAAGTGTGAAAATTCGCGAAATAGGGATAGGAAATTACATCGTAAAATTTGAAACTTTTGGTTATCAAAGAGCACAAATCTCCAGTGACATTATTAATTGGAATGGGATAAAAAGCCAAAATCACGAATTTTGTTTTTTCTTCATTTCTTTTTGTCAAGTTAGTTTTTCCAACTAACCAACCGGTCAATCTGATTTTATATAGAGCTAACCGAAATTTGGTTTTATAGGTGCCAATCCCTCGAAATTTGGCGTTTAACGAATGAAAGTCCATAAAAATTGTTTTTTAAGAAGCAAACCCCACGACATTGGGATTTGAACGAAACGAATCTGCAGAATTTAGTTTTGGAATAGCAAAAATCCGCAAATTTTGAGTTTTTAAAGTCTGGAGTTGAGGGAATTTGGTCTTGAAAGCGCCAAACAGCAAACACGCTATAAGTTGTGACCGAAAAGTAGGACAAAAAAGAGGACACTTTTGACCTCTCCCCGAACACCTACAAAATGAGCCCGGAAGCTCCAAAAAGTAGAACATGTCCGGGGAAAGCAGGACGTCTGGTCACCCTAGTCTCACCAAAAGGCCAAACTTAACGGTTTGGGACCGTTTCAGTCCCAATTTGAAGGATTTAAACAACAAAAATCGGGCATTTGGCCACAGAACTTCAAGTTTTCTGGGTATCTGACAGGCTCTGGGCCTCTGTAATGGCCGGCTACCCGACGGTGGACCCAGCCGAATCCACCGTCCGTAAAAAGGTCATAAAGCTTGCAGTTTTGCTTTTAACACCCGAAGCCCGAAACTTTTAATTTCGCGGATAATCAGATATAAATCTTGTAATTTTACTGAAATTAGCACCCGAATTTGAAAACTCACAAATATTTATCTCTAAATTGCAATTATGCAGCCATTAGTCAGTACATGACCGCCGTTGGGGCCAGCTAGGGTCCGTGACCTCTAAAAAAATAGACCCTCAAACCGTGCTATTCCGTGAAAATTGTATCCGGAACCATCCAATTTAGCAGATATTTGCCATCAAAATGTTGCAATTCAGTTCAGACGACGGGGTCCACGACGACGACGACGGGGGTCCGTCGAGGCCGGCTAGCCATGGTTCCGAGCCCACAAAAACAATTGTAAACTTGTAATTTTATGGACATTTAGCTCTGAAACTTGCAATTTCCCCGAAATTATGACGCGTAACTAGCAATTTTCCTGAAATTAAGACACGAAACTTGAATTTCGCAAGAATAAAGACCAAATACTTGCATTTTTGAAGAAATAAGATCCTTAATTTCCAATTTCGAGGGTAATTGTCAGGTTATGAATATGTCGTGAGTTGAGCTCAGCAAACTCCCTGCGATATTTGGATCTTTGAGTGCCAATATAATCTGTAAAGTCAAATCCACGAAAATTAATTTCGCACTCTTCACGTGAACGAATTAACGGGGAGGGGGAGGGGCATGGAAATCACACGAAAATAATTTTGGTGCTACTTACTTCTTTCTTCATTTCAAGAGTCATGAGGGGCAAGTGCCCCTCATAGCCACTCCCCCCCCCCATATAGATCCGTCCCTGATAACAGAAAAGATGCGTGAGGACCAGCAATGTGTGAATGACAAGCGCAATCACCACATTCGAGCCATTTGCACGCCATTGATTCCGTTTCATGTTTATAAACGCCCATAGGAAATTCCCCCTACACGAGCGTGAGATGAATTATTTCCAAAAGAAAAGTGTGGACCGATCATTATAAAGTTATAAGCTATAATCAAGCTTTTTAGTAGACGAGAAACAAATCCAACGAGCGATGGACCTGGATCTTTATAACGAGGACGTAGAACTTTAGCCCCGCGTGAGTACTACATCACTAAAAAGGAGGGAAATAATGCATTGCCACCTCGGTTGACGTGAAAACCAACGCCTGTACTGATTTACAACGTTCGGATACGAGAAGAGGAAGGAAAGTCGTTGAGATAGGGAAGCCTTCTACGACTACCCTGAACTACTTTTTGCCTTTCAAAGTAATTAACGTTCGAGATAATGAGCAATCTATGCTTCTCCTGGGACATAAAGCCCTAACTCCCCCCCCCCCCACTACTCCTACCTCACACATCCGTTCTCTACGGCATTTTTTCACGCGAGTTCATTCAAAACCTCCACACTTCGCCCTTCTCATTCTATTTCATCCGATTAGAAAAAAATCCGTCCCATTTTTACCAAATTCTCGGTCTCACCCCCTCAACGACCGTCATTCATTCACCTTTCCCCCCCTAACAATGTTCAGTCAGAACGATAAAACAGTAGCTATCTGGCTTTACTCCCTACTGAATTATGGCAAATTGATTCGCGTTAATTCTCGTTTTCCCTCCAACTCAGCCCCCAGGGCAGAGAAAAGGGTTTTTTTGCCACGTTCATTGGAAGTAAATCCGGTCATCTACTTACCAGATTGGGATAACCCTTGATTTATTGTTTATTAAAAAAAAGAGAGGGGAGGGAGAAAGTTAAATCTTAATTTGAATGTCACACAAATTCACGAGGATTTTAACACTATGGGCGGGAGAGTTTTTACTCACTCAGTACAAAAAAAAATACGCCTACCTCGATTGACACCAGCAGCATCCATACACACCCAATCCAAGTGGCATAATTGCGCTTCAGCCAGGCGACAAATTTGGCCGCGAATAGGCGAAGAGAGTCACAGGGGGACTGATGGCGCAAGGGGAAAACTGCAATTTGCTTTTGTTCTCTTAGGATGGCAGAATCACAAAGGGCTCGCCGTCAATCAGTTCCTACTAATTGGCGACGAAGAGCTACGCCATTCCATCCAGCAAGGATCCATTTTTGAAACCAATGTAAGTGAGGAGGTGCGGTACAGAGGGATCGCATGGAGTGGACTAGCTCATAGCAGTAACTTTCCAAAAAAATAAAAATGCAAAAAACTCTTGTACTTAGACATTTGGTTCACGTTCAATAATAATAAATATGAATGTTTTGTTTCGTTAAACAGCTATCACAGATTTTTTTTTTTAATTTCAAGATTTTACAGTACGTTTGAAATTATTAAACTTTTGCCAGTACCCGGCTGATTATTTCGTCTATATCCTGTGTTGAAAATACGAAATCCAAGTGATTGTAGTCAGGCGAAGGCATCTCGATCAGCTCTTTCTCGCAGCTAAGCGCGTTATACAAAGTCTTGACGTCATCAGGACGCGCAATCCAGTCTTTCAGACCGTATATTAAAAACACCGGTACATCGATGTTTTTCAAGTCGTACTCGGGGGGATCTTCAGAGCCGTAGTGAGTGAGATTCCCCTCTCGTCCGTAGTCAAATTGACAGAACCAATGCTTTCTGTCGACGCTTTGAGCAAAGTGCGCTACCTGCCTTGTCGAATACCCGTTTTTAGCGTGATCAAGAGCGATCGACAGGAATTTTTTTTGGACTTCATCACAGGGGAAACTGGAGGAAACTCGGAGAAAATAGACGAGAAAATCGTTCAATTTTGTGGATTGACCGTGGAGAACGTCAATAAACCTGAGTTCAAGATCTTTGGCGACGGAGAGGCTGTGCACACCAAGTGCTGTGGCTGTTCTAAGCAAATTTGTTGACTGACTCGATAATACCCTGAAGGGAAGGTAAGTCAAGTGAAAAAGACCGGCGACAGGTGCAAGTGCGAACATACAATTCACTTTGTGATTGTATTCTGGTCTCAGTGACATCATAACAAAAAATACGGTGGTACCTTGCGAATGACCAATATAAGAAAGCTTTGATTTTTTAGTAAGACCTAAAATATAGTCGATCATAGCTGGTACGTCGTACTGCCCCATTTCGTTCCAACTGAAATTCCAAAAATCCGATTTAGTTGGATCCAAAGTGATATGATCCCTCGAGTACAGATTGCCACGCGTGTTTCCAAGCCAAACGTCACAGCCGCTATCAGCTAATCGATAACAGATCCCGTTGTCCATTAAAGTCCACATCGCCGACGAACAACATAAACCGTGCTGAAGTAAAATAGTCGGCTTGATTAAAGTCGTGGGACCAGCCTTTTTGGGACTGTGTGGAATGCGATGTAATTTAAGTTTATAACCGTCCTCCGTTGTAACTTGGTGCTCTTCGAAAGGGTAGCCTTTCTTTATAGCTTCCTCCGCGGCTTCGAAGACGTGAATATTCCTCGTTTTAAGAACCTGAATCCAGTCGTCCAATTGTTTTTTCAAGAAAGAAGCGAATCGCATTCCCTGGTTCATCATTAGGCCACCTGCAACACAAAGTAAACTTTCGTTTAGTCGAGTTGTAAGATGTTAAGGGGCTCCCGCACACTAGTCCACTTTCGCACTGTCGCACCAGTACTGCTCACATATGGCGGGGGAGAGTTTTCCGTGGAGGGACGGAGACGAAACGGATAATTTCTGAGTCCTCAGTTCCTCAGGTTTATGGTCTTGGTGACGTCGATGGCTAAAATCTAACGATTTGACCCCTTTCAACCCTAATTCAACATATTTGCACCTCAAGAAATCAATTTCACTGGTTCGGCCCTTTTGAAATTCAAATTGTGGAATTTTTTCAAAGAACCCAATTCTGCTTTTTCACTCAAATAGCAAGTTGACAGGATTGACTCGCTTAAAAAAATAAATAAATAAATAAATAAAAACATTGAGGGGATGATTCATTTAAAAAAGCAATTCTGCTGGTATGCTAGAATTGAGAAAATACGCTAATTTGCGGTTAAAAGTGAGAAAAATAGCAAATTCACCGATAGAAATAAGAATAACCGAAATTCGCGGTTAAAATTGGGAACAGCGGTAATTCATGGCTAAGAGTGACAAAAACTGATAATCGGCGGCTAAAATGCTAATTCAGAGCGCTAATGTTGAAACAAATTGTAAAATTAAAGTTAAAAATTAAAAAATATAATATGTATAACGGTTATTCCCTGCTAAGTAAAATTGATGGTGTTTTCCATTTACATAAACTTCTGCTCCAGAGCAGATCATTTCCAGTCGTCCTCTCTGAATTAAAACATATGTTAATGGAGAAGACGGGTGGAAATCAGTTGCTCTGGAGCCGAATTTTATGTAAATAGAAAACGCTATGAGAAAAAGTGCAAATTCTGGGCTAAAATTGAGAAAACTCGCTGATTCATGGCTAAAAGGGGGAAAACAGCTAATTCACGGCTATAGCCCGTCGAGAAGAACCTGATCCAGCTGACATCGCTCTCTCATTCAATTATGTAGTAGCAACTTCTCCTCCCTCTACTTTCTTTACCGAATCATTTCACCCGCTGTTAACCAAAGATAAAGTATATATTTATCTCGAGGCGAGGAGGTTCATGTTTAATTTGACGAGCAAAATAAAACGAAAAATTCGTCGCTAGAATGGAGAAAAAGCTATGGCTCGAGGATTAAAATGAGAAAAAGCGCTAATTCATGGCGCTATTCAAGTGGAAATAACTTCTAATTCGCGGCTACAATAGAGAAAACTGTTAAATTCGCGGATAAAAATTAAGAAAATACGCTAATTTGCGGCTAGAACTACGCAAAATTGTTACTCTTGTCTAAAATTGGGAAAAATACCGAATCGCCAATTGAACGGCCAATTCATGTGGCCCCTGAAAACGTGGGCAAAAATGCAACTTGCCTGAACGCCTTATGAAACCAATTCGTCGATTTGGCTCTTTCTAAACTAAATTGTACAGATCAGGCGCGGGCCGTGGGTTGACTCCCTAAAAAGCTATCTTCACACTTTTTGTTTCCTAAGGTGAAACTTCTAGCGTGTTGGTTCATTTCCAAGAGCCATTTTCAAGGGTCTTGTTCCTTTCAAAAACAGATTTTCGTGGGGCTGGCTCCTTCAAAATGTTATTTCTCAGAGTTGCCCCATTTAAACCCGATTTCGCGAGGCAGGTTCGCTTCAAAAAAGCAATATCGTGCGGCTTTTGCTGCCCTGAAAACATGATTTCGAGCTGTTGAACAATTCAAAAAGCTATTTCCGATGTTGGCTTATTTTAAAGAGAAATTTCACGGGTCTGACTTATTTCAAAACCCACATTTTTCATGTTTCGCCCAATATCCATTTAGCCGGATCGTCTCTCCCGAAAAAAAAAAACAAAAAAAAAACACATTTTCAAAGGTGGGACATACGAAAAATCCATTCGGGGCGTTCGACTCGTTCAAAAATGACATTTCACAGAGTTGGCTCGTTCAAACCCAGGGGGGGGGGGGAGCTGGTTTTTTTCCCGGAGAAAAAAAAATCGCGGTGTACTCTCATTAAAAACCAAATTTCTCGCTGCTGACCTATTTAGACGGCAATTTCATTGAGTTGGCTAGTTAAAAACACATTTCGCGGGGCTGCATCACCCAAACGAGCAAATTTCGCGCTGTTAAACCTATCAAAAAGCAATTTTGAGGGGCAGGGCTCATTCAAGTAACCAATTGTGCTGGGTTGACTCACTGAAAAAAAACAAACAAACAGACAGACAAAACAATTTAGCTATTTTGATTCCCGAATTTCGTGTATCATGGTGGGGAGGGATGCGTCAGTCAGCTTGGTGGGGGGGGGGGGCAGCCGTATGCACGAGTAAGCGGTCAAGTTTGTAGCGGATACTCAAATCAAATGTGACTCCGTAGACACGGAGCCATTTAGAAGGGCCTAAAAAAAAATAAAAAAATAAACCGCGGCGTTTCGCTACGATGGTGGATAAACGCGTTTCGATCTTGAAATTCTTTCGTCGCGACAGAGAAGCCGATAACGACATCACGCCCGCGCTTCTTTTCTCTCCCAGATGTTTTTTTCTGCCTTAAGAGCCGATGATTTTGAGATAGGCACAAAGGGATTTTTCCTGTCTTACTGTGGTACGGGGAGCAGTGGCACCACAGAATGTGTAGTCCCAATCTGTGGTTCAGCCTAGCAATCCTGTGGTGTCACCGCAGATTGGTATAGGCGGCGCTTCAAAATGTTCTCTTTTGAGGGTGCTCAAACATCTCCGAACAGTAAGAATGTTAGTTTGAAGATGACCGCAAGTTCAAGATCAGTTGTGGGTGCCCCACGTAAAACATTAGTTCAAACTAAGCGGGCCAATGTCATAAAAATCAACAATTCATAAAAAGGTTCTCAAGTTGTGTACCTTTACAGCTTTGTCGAATCGTCCACGCCCATGAAATGTATATTTCTCGGTTTAGATTGAAAAGGCCTTTCGTTCGTCAGCAGTAAATTAGATGTTCTCTGCCTACCACTCTCCCAAAAAGCTTGCTTGTAACCAATTTCTTTGTAACACATAATGAAGAAAAAAGTGAATATGCTAAACATAAATAGACCAAGGAAAACGTTGAAAAATGTATAAATCCACATCATGTTCGAAATATAAAGAGACAACTGAAGGAAAAAACGGCTCAGAAGGATTGGACTAAACGGTTGTTTAGACTTCGATAAGATAAAGGCAATTTAGCTGGCAAATAACTAAAATCATGCCGTCTCCACGTTCCATGCTCTATCAGATCCAATGATTCACAGCAAAAATTAAGCGGAATGAAAGATTGTAAAAAAAAGCAACACATATTTTGTCCTCCAAGGTCTCGGGTGACGCCTAACTAGGAAGGAAGGCTAAAATGAAAATAGAAAAACAGAAAGAAAATTGTTATCCAAACAAGGCAATTATTGTGTGTTTTTTTTTCGTGAAGAAAACATGAAAAAATAATTCAACAATGTTTGCGTGTGACTAACAATAAGTTTTAAAAGCTTATGTGCATATTATTCACACCTTTTTCTTCTTCAAGGTACGTATAGATGACAGGTTAAAATCATTGAAGCTACTCAAGATGAAAAATAAACAAAATCGAGAGGAATGAGGGTCAAGCTTGAACAAACGATATAAAATTTGCGAACTTCAATTATGTTCCTGAGCACTGGGATAAGCCTGGTCGGAAATTACGAGTAAATTAACAAGAAGCTTCTATATTTGTTTCTCAACACAATAATTCTGAAGCTTAAACCCGACTTTGATTAATATCAGAAATAGAGAGACAGTGAGCCATGAGGCGTGAAAAAGGACTTCTCTTTCCTTGTCCAACGTCATCTCAACCCACACCTCTAGAAAACCAAAATCAAAAGAAGCACCCTTGAAAATTCCGCAATATACATTTCTATGGGGTTGGCCGGCTGTAATGAGGCTCTTTCCCCACCTCTCCTTCTTGAAAGCTTTATACCTTTCTCGCTCATAATTTAATAATATAATATCATTCGAAAAAGAGACTAGTCCCTAATATTCAATTATTAAGAGTAGCGGAAGTGGACCCAAGTGTGGGGGGGGGGAGAAGGGAGAGTAGTGAAGATATGGGAGGGCTTGCACGCGCTTTCATAGAAATAAGGGGCTTTTCTATATCAGACTTCCTCTACACAATAATACTTAATTAATTCCAAAGCGAAATCACCTAGAGCCACGATCCTTCTCCCCTAACCTCTCTTACAAACTCCATAACACAAGGCTCTTTTCAACAGGAGAAGAGAATAGGAGGGAGGGGGTCCATTGAATTTACTGGTCAAGCTTCTCTCATCTCGAAATACCGAGGGATTTTCTAATAATAAATTGAAGTCCTGCGTACTTATTATTCTTTATCGCCGATTTGTATTGTTCTGTACAGAATTAAAGAAGCCTCAAAACCAAGAAAACAAAAGTGAGGAAGTTTCATGGGCCGAAATTTATGGATAATATTATTTTTGAATGTTTATTTACAACTAAACAAAGCTGGAACGAGCTCCGTTATTCGTAAAAAAAAAGTCGAGAACATTATAATTTTTTGGTTTTCTTGTACAACCCTATTAGGGACTCTGTCGTCACTTTAACCAAATGCCCGCTTCTGAAATCATTGATTTTCTCTGCACCGGTAGCATCTAACATTAGAATGATATTGCCATTCAGCCCACAAACTGGGTATGTCTCAGCTCAAGATTGACCATCATGGGGTGAACGGGAATGATAGCTCGTTATTTATCCCTCAAAACATTATAAGATAACATCGCTAACAGAGAGCTGAAAACAATCATAACTGGACAGAAAAATGTTGACGAAGCGGCTGGACTATGTTGAAATTAACGTACAGTGCACGTGTGGACATTGCAAAAAAGAATACAAAATGAAACAAAATTTGAGTCTACTTCTCGCAGAGGATCCCAAAAACGAACAAAGTAGTGGGAAAACTCCCGGATTTTCAGTGCCAAGCTTGTAATTTTGCCCTTGAAACAGACAAGAGTAACGGAAACTGTGTAGTGACTAGTATTTTAGTTCGTAAGTTCTGAAATTATGAGTAAATTAGTTTTTAAAATTGGGGTCGAAGGCAAACGCCTTCATTCTAACTAATCTAACTTGTGAAATTTTTCAAAATGTCAAGCAGCAATTTCAAATGCAGAAGAGCAGTTAAGGTGAAGTTACTCCCGCAGTTTCTCCCAGGGAGGGCCAGCAGCCATCAAAAAGTTGGCAGTGGCAGTCTTTTATAGTCCCATGATCTACCCTCTCCCCACCCCATCTATATCTGTCCAGGATAATGTAGAGAGGAAAGAGGGAACGTATTATCGATAGTTTTATTTTTTTAGAGATTCACCAATCACTGAACAAACTAAAGTGTGCTCCCGGAAAATCCCATTTGTGAGAATAAGAAATGAAGCTGTTTGGCTCGACATTTAATTCTCCCCCATTTTCTATTGGAGTTTACGCAGGACCGGGCGAAAAGTGTAACATTTCTTTCACATAAGTTCACAAGAAAATTGTCGTCAAATATAATTATCTTATACACTAGTCAGAAATTCACTTTACCTGTATTTCTAGGAATAGATCCAGATCGAAAATTTGGACTACAAATAGACCTGGGCGGCAAATAGTGAATGACGGAAAAACATAAACATTATTACCAGTACATAATAAATGAAGCAGAGCAGTTGCACGATCAACAGAGTCTGATTAATACTTTTGATGCCTTTTGGCTGAAATCTAAGGAGGGGAGCCTGTGGGGGTTGTGTGAGGGAGCGGGTGCTAGGAAAATAAAAATATTCCACTTCCTCCAAGTTATTTATTCTTTAAAATAGTAGTTCATAGCTCGTATAGGTTACACAAAATATCAAATCGCTAAAACTAAGCATTTTATATCTACCAATTTATGTAAACTGTTAAGATGGAATTATTTCAACTACAACCTTATAACTATAACCTCATAACTAGGTTGTTGTTATGACCCGGTGTAATCACCACGGGAAGAAAAGAAAGGAAAAAATTTTAAACGTTAACCAGCCACTGACGACGGCTCTAAGAAGCTGAAAAGCGCTTTTGGCGTAATAAACAACAAAAGTGGAGAGACTACCTATTTTTAATAGTAGTACCGAAAATTCGTACCGAACTCCACAACGTCGTTGGGACACAATGGGCCAAAAATTGGGGTTCGAAAATCAAAATCCTACGAGATATGATTTTTCTAACGTTTATTATGACTCACATCACTTTCTTAACTAAATGCGAATAACTCAGTTTCCAGCTGACATTTTGCAACTTTTGACGACAGATTCGGAAAGAGCACAATGTTTTCAGTTAGGATTGGCCATTTCCGGTAAAATCAACCATTTTCTTTGTGCTCGAGAGCTGCTCAAAGTTTTGCAAATCGAGAATTTCAAATTTTTCAAAAAAGTCAACCCCCACTTTTCTAAACTTAATCAGAATTACCCCCCCCCCTCCTTCCCTAGAGCTAGCAAAATCGCTCGAAACATAGGGGTGGGGCGATGCGGGGTGGGTAGGTGTTGGGGGTTTACCGGTGGTGGGGAGGGGCTTCGATTCAGGTTCCATATCGGCCCTTGCTCTCGAGCCCACAGAAAATAGTTGAATTTTATCAAAAATGGCTATTACTGACAGAACAAAGTGTGCTCTTTCCAAATCCATCGTCAAAAGTTGCAAATGTCAGCTGTAAACCGAGTTATTTGCATTTAGTTAAGAAAAGTGATGCAAGTCACAAAAAACGTTAGAAAAATCATATCTCGTAGGATTTTGATTTTTGGACCATGGTTTATAGGGAGTTTTCGATCGCAAATGAGGCCTATTTTCACCCAATTTTTTTTGTCACACTTATCGTGCTCCACTCTGTATGATTATCAATTCGAGAATAATGAAGATAATCTAATGCCACAGTTTTCTGATATGTATTTAGGTACTAATTTTATAAGTAGCAAAAAAAATAAATAAATAAAAAATAAAAAAGAATCATTTTTTAGAAAGGTAATAGAATCCTTTTTAGAAAAATAACAATTATTCTTTTGAAGAATCAAATTTTGGTTACTTTTCGAGGGGTGGCAGGGATTCGTCCGAGGTTCGGTTACTTTCATTGGTGGGGCAGGTGGTGAGTTCGTTGAGGTGTGGGAATATGTTTCTGTTTCCCCAAACTCATCGTCGACGTCCTCATCCTCATCGAAGGCCTCAATGGGAGGAATTGTGCAGTTTGTGCCCTCACAGTACTGGTACAGCGAGGAGCACTTCCTGCAAGAGTTGCAAGAGTTTTTGTGCAAGAGCTGTCGTGGGGACAGCTGAAGGAGGCCCATCGGAAGTGGTTCATCCTGTGTCCGTGGGACTCTTCTCAACTCCCAGCCATTTTTGAACTTTGATAGTATGTTCTGAGCGAGTGGAGTTTCACAGCCTCTTTAGCGGATGGGAGTCAAGCCAGATTAATCTTGATGTTTGCCGAAGCTGTCACGAAGTGGGAGTATCGAAAATCGAAGGGAGTGAAGGGACTGCCGGCCTTCTCCACCGTACAAACAGAACCTTGAGCAAAAATTCACCTACTGGCGCCTCGTCAGGTTTGAGGAACGGTTTCAGGTCCATGAACAACTCTGTCAGTCGCTCCGGCAGCTGGCTGTTGGATAGAGTACATTTCACTAAAACTACGAATTTCGTTAATTTCACTTAATTAGAGATTATTTAGCAAGAATGGCTATAAAAATGTAGAGTGACAAGTTGAAATGTTAATCAATGCCGAATAATAGCTAAATAACTGAAAACATCGAAACTTGTAGTAGTGTAATGCACTTTATCCGACATTCAGCTGCCGGAGCGACTTTTTTTGCAGGCGCACACATTGAATTCCACTCTAAGGATAGCTTTGGATGAGGTTTTATACCTTTTCGCGCTACCTGCTTGCCCATTACGATAACATAATAACTCCAGTAAGTTGAATTTTTCATAACCTGGTACTTTATAGCTTCAGTTTTTGAAAACTGTACAGTAAAGGTTTAAAAGTGACATGAAAAGTTTTTTACATGTCAGTTTTCTATAACCTTGTGCAATTTTTGTTTAAATGTTATCACCTCAACCGTGATTATAGAAATATCATAAGACATGTTTTTTTTTGTCAAAAGAATAAAACTGGGTAATATTCGAAGACAGTTGCGCGAAAAATAACGTTCATCACTCGACTATTCAGTGGTACTACCCGCTCGTTTTTAATTAGCGGCCTCGGCAAGCCTCGTCCGCCAAACAAAAAACTCGCAGGTAATCTTGTAATGTAATCTACTATTTTAGCATGTTAAAATCACAAGGCTTTATCGAATTTTGCAGGTCGAAACAAGCGATTTTGAAGAGCAAAATCATAATTTTTTCTTTAAAAATGGTAATTTCTGACGAAAACCCCAAATAACTAAGAAAACGCTTATGACTATTTTTGAAAAGGGTACTTTGAATATGTTTTTCTGAATCACGGGACGTTCATACACTCAGATACAGTGGACAAAAGGGGCCTGACTTTTTTTTGGAAAAATTCCCGATTTCCACGACTTTGAGCCGCATTTGAGGCCCCATAATATAGTTAATGTCTATCGAAAATGGCTATTCCTGACAGAAAATAGTGTGTTTTTCCCGAATCTATCGCTAAAAGTTGCAAAAATTCCAATTGAAAGCTAGTTTCTCGCATTTAGTTGAAAAAAGTGATGTAAACCTTTAAAATCATATCTCGAAGGGTTTTTATTTTCGGACCATGGTGTACAGGGTGACTTCAGTCGCAAATTAGGTCTATTTTCACCCATTTTTTTTTTGTCACTATTTATTCCCTTCCTGTGTGTATTTCATTATTATTTTACATTATGTACTAAGACAGCGAGGAAAACGGGAGCTGCTTACACCCTGCTTCATAACCTATTTGGATACTGAAACAACAGCCCAAAATGTAATCCACTTTAAAATCATGTCCAGGTAAAAGTATCTGACAGTTCAACAGTGCGATAGATTGAGAAACTGCAAACTGTATTCCATAGAAACTGGCCCTACAAAACTCACACAGTCATACTCCACCCGAAAACTGTCAATCAAGTCAGCAGAGCGGCCAACTTCACCAATAACAGATTTAACTAGCGTTTTAGGCCAAGAATTTTGACATTTTCACTAACCAAAAACTGGCCTCTACGTAAATACCTTCTTAGGTAAATTCTTATTTACGAGCAACTGACTACGGTTCGGACTCTTAACCCTTAGACCGGAATATCGGTCAAAATGACCGTTCGATTTTCATTCTGTATCCGTGATGGGGCTTCTGACGCTATGATTGGTGAAAGGGCTCACGACATCTTCAACATGTTCCTTGGGAGTGCCACGGTAGCATCGGAAAAGCTCTCCCGCTTCTTGTTCATCGGTAATCTAATTTTTACTGTGCCACTGGCAGTCAAAATAAGCAGTGAAGAGACTGAGAATGAAGAGACTGATGGAAAGACTTGCGACATTTTTTATTTTGCTTGTCGCTTATGTGATTAAAATATTAACGAAAATCGCAAGTTTTCCATCTGCTCTTACTACGAAATATTACAGCGGGTTAAGCTCCTTTCAAATAACAAAAAATTAGCAGTTCTTGAGCGATGTGGTCAAAGTGACCGATGTTCAGAGTAAAAGGAGGTTTTGAGGTGTTCCGGTCTAAGGGTTAAAAATACATTTTTCACTCTCGTATTGTCTATGCACTCTCATTATTGGCAAGCACTGGAATGGGGTAGAGAGGAAGACAAAAACATTTCAGTATTGCCAGGCAAAATGTTAAAACCCGAGACATTGCGTCACACGAAAAAGTGTGACGTGAAAATTACACACCTGAGAAACAAAGCGATAACATGATCCTTTGAAGGGAAATTTGTACCTTAGCCAACAAATATATACAGAACTGAGCAGTTGTAAACGGAAAAATGTACCTAACGTGTGTCTGGGGACCAAATTAGGGCTTTACCAATAACAGACTAGGGAATCGAATACTACCTGGATAGATGTTATTTTACCCACTTAAGATACACAATTGTTAAATATATTCAACGTAATATTATCATTGTCAAGGCTGTTTTAAGCCGTAAACAGGTACTTTAATAGAATATCTAACTCACCGATTACGAAAAATCCACGGCAACTGTGGCACCAAGTTGAATAGGCTTAACAATCAGATCCAACAACAACTAACTCTCCGTTTGATTCACATGGAATTTTATTGCACATAATACCCCGTTAATTACTCAATATTTCATATTCAGACAGAAGTAATTAATTTCTCGTCAGATTGTACTGGAAAAGGAAGGAGTTCTGAATTTCGTAAGAAAAAGCTTTACATTGAAATGACAAGGCGATAAGCCAGGAGGATTGTTTAAATAAAGGTTATCCCCTTCCTTTCTGTGGAAAGAGCTCTTCTAATATCGATCGAAGCGGCTTTGCAGTTTGTGGCTCAAGGTGCTTAAAAAAACGCAAATACGGCACAATTCCAAGTCATGACATTAGTCAACTGCTTGAATTGAAGTTTTCTATAATTTTTCAAGGATTTGCCATCGATTTTCTTTGAAGAAATGAATTGTTGATGAGATATGTTTGAATGGGTTGATTATTAGAGGCAGCTCAAGGAGCCTACGAGTCACAAGCCAAGATCTTAGCTCAAAATATACATAAAATAAACATCCATTGAGTTTCTAATAAAACTATTATTCTATTCTGAAAGATAATTAGTCTAGTCTGACTAGTACTTTCACTAGTTTCGTGAATGATCAACAGTAAGATTTGTCACTCCCGTCACCCGACCCCTCGTACCGTTTTGTCACAGACGAGCATCGTCTGTATGCATGCCCCCGAGTCACAGCGGAAGTACGGACTACGGAGGCGGTGGCACCTGTTACAACATTCGGTTAAATTTCACACTTGGCATTCGTATGTTCTTGCACTTTGAAGGTTCGTCGGAGTTATCACCGCACTCCGAGTGTGTCCTATGCACAGTGGAGTAGGTCGGAATTTTCCTGGGGGGGGGGGAGGTCAGATTGAAATCTCGTATGGGTGAGGGGAGGGGGGTAATTTCACATTTTAGTCATCATTCCACCCAGCCAGCACACTCTTGAATCTTGACATCTTGCTGGCCTAATCATAGCCTCAATCTCTCAGTTTAGGGTGATTCTTGGACTCTACCCGCAAATTAGCGCTTTTCTGAATTTTGGCCGAGTGTATCGTTCTTCTCAATTTCAGCCGCAGATTAGCGGTTTTGCCCACCCCCTCCCATAACCATCAATTGCGCATTTTGTCAACTTTAGCAGCATATTACCGATTTTATAAATTTGTTATCAGGGGATTAGCGCTTTTCTCAGTTTCAGCTGGAAATTAATGTTTTTCATAATTGTTTTCCTCAATATTAGCCGCAAAATAGGGGGATTTTTCCTTGAACTAGGATTTTTTTGGTTCACCATAAGCAATGCATGAGCGATTTTTCTCAGTTTACTCGCGAATTAGCGGTTTCTTCACCTAGTGCCACAAATTGGCGTTTTTTTTCAATTTCAGCCTGAAAAGTTGCCTTCAGAATCCGCAAATTGGCGTATGTTTAGTTTTTGGCGCAAATAATAATTTTTCTCAGTTTCAACCGCGAACTAGCGTTTTTTTTTTAAATTGCAGCGGCGACGCGTCGTAGCGTTTCATATCTGTGAAGTAGCGAATTTTCTCAATTTCAGTCACAAATTGGCGTTTGGCGCAATTTTAGCTGTAAATTGGCGATTTTTTCCATTTTTAGCCGCGAATTAGCAATTTTCTCAATTTTTAGGCTTAAAATAACCTTTTTCTTAATTTTGACCAGGCTGATTATTTTATTTTCTAAATATTATCCGCAAATTAGCGGTTTTTCACATTTTACCACCGCATTAGCAATTTAATATAACTTTTATAGGTATAGATTATTGCTTCTTTTCAGTCCTAGCCGTGAATAAGCGTATTTTTTAACATTGAACTATAGCCATGCATGAATTTGCCATTTTTCTGCAATTTTAGCAACAAAAAAGCCTTCAGAAGGTGCGAATTTAAATTATAAATGTTTTTTTTTGTTTTCAAACCAAACAATTAACATCTATCCATCCATTTCTGTCAAAAAATCATTTTTAAATTGTAAATTTCACGACACTTAATTCGAGAATTAGTGATGTTTCTCAATTTTAGCTGCGAATTTTCCCTTTTTCTAAATTTTAGCGTCTCCAACCCGTGCATTACCTACCGAGCTCTGTCAATTTTTGCCAAGAATGGGCGTTTGACTCAATTTAAGCTGCAAATTAGCAATTTTTTTCCATTTTTAACTGAGAATTAGCACTTTTGTCCATTTTGAGCTGAAAATTAACGTTTTTCTTAATTTTACCTGCGCTAATTGGTGATTTTTTCAATTTTTGCCGCGAATTAGTGATTTTAATCATTTTGTATCCGCGAATTAACGTTTTTCCATAACTTTATATCTGAAAATTGCAAATTAGCGATTTTTCCCAATTTCAGCTGTGAAATAGCGTTTTGTGCTAATTTTGCGGCCATTCAGCATCCTATTCATTTTTTCATACGCGAATGGGCGATTATACGCCATTTCAGTTCTGAATTTGCCATTTTTGTCCGATTTTAACCTGAAAGCGTCTTTTATTTGTCAATATTACAGCGTGTTTCTCAACTTTAACCGCGGGGTTTGCCCAAATACAACACTTTTGCGTTGATTTCTACAATTTATTCGTAGAATGGCCTTCATGTACCGCGAATCAGCGATTTTTTTTCATAATTTTAGTCTGGAAGTTGCATCGCGAGACCACGAATCAGCGTTTTTTAGCAGCTATATAGCCACGAATATTACCGATTTTTGTCTGTTAGTGGAACAGGGGCGAACCCCCCGGTTCCGGGATACATTTCCCGTTGCCACAGCGGTATACCGCCCCATTCATGCCCCATTAGGGGGCTGTAAGACTCTGTCAAATACATAATAAAATTTTTAAAAAAAGTTACTCACAATAAATAACTGCGTTTTTTATAATGAAATGCACTAAAAAAAATCAACGAACCAACGAAATTGTTTAAAGCATCTTTTCCTCCATGCTTGAAAATAATCAAGTGACGCTTCACAGCTCCGAAATTTTATTCCTCCTTAGTGCCCAATCATAGCTAAAATTTAAAACTATTTATGAAGACAACTTTGCGGCTAAAAACGAGAAAAATCGCTAATTGATTACTAAAATGAAGACAATGTGCCCATTCAGAGCCAAAATTGAGAAAATTCACGGTTTCCAACGGTCATCTCTTGTCTGAGAAGCTGAGATGAAGTGATAATTAATGGCTAAAGCGAAAGAAATTGCTAATTCATGGCTAAACTCGTGAAAAACTCATATTTTTGACTAAAATGTGTGAAAAACGCTAATTGAGTTGTAACGCCCTAGAAAAGGGCGTTACGTGGTGTGAGTATATTATAGGGAAGAGGAGCTCGATCCGGGGAATTATTCACCGCTCGGTGAGTGAACCCGGCGAGCTCAGGGACGAGCGGGGGAGAATGGCCCGATAGCATCAACAAATCCTTGAGGAAACTGCTTGTTATCCACAACACTTAAGGTTTTACAAACATGTCCTCGGGGGTTTATAAAACCCGGGGGATTCTATAGTCAGGGGGGAGAGTCGCGTTCAGGCAGCCAGAGTCGGGGGTCCGCAGAGTCAGGGACGCGCATCCGTGCAGGGGGGGCCGAAGCCTCGCGACCAGCCACGCGCCAGCTCGTGTACACGCTACCGCAGGCCGTCGGGCCTGGGGAAAGGTGAGTCAGACTGTAAATAATAAATGTACATCACGGGGTAAAGGTGCCTCTTTGTTACTCTTTGTCGACTCCCTGAACCCAGACCCATACGGCGGTACAGAGTGAAAAAAAAATCATACGCACTGCTAGAATTGAGAAAACGCCAATTCGCGACGAATAAAATTGAGAAATACGCTAATTCTGGGTTGAAAGTGAAAAAAATCGCTAGTTCAGGGCAGGGGAGTAGCCAGTCTTTGATCTAGAAGTGGGCAGCTTCACGTGAGAACAAGTCAGATGCATCCCAGTGCCTATTCGGGGGTGAGCCCCCTGAAAGAGAACTCGGTAGTTCACTCAACTCAAAACTCAGCGCGGGGAATCGGCAGTCCTACACACTACAACACTACAACAACACAACACTACAACGGCAACACTACAATATCTGAATTAGTACAGAATATAAGGTCGTGAACCGTCAAAACCTATATGTTTCCACTTGTGCCTTTTCGCGGACACAACACAACGCGTGTTGAACGTTAGGAATGCGCTATTGCATGCCACAAAAATCTGGAAGGATATCAGAAATTGCGTGCATAGCTTAGACGCATGCGTTGTTCAAAGTTGAAGCGAAAGTTGAAAAGGCGTGTTGAATTGAAAGAGGAAGACGAAAGCGCACAAGTGGAGACGTAGCTTAACAAAATGTGCTGGAAAACTGCCGTTGTTGCATTCTATTCCGGATTTTCCGTCAAATAACTGAAAAAATCCCCCCCCCCCCTCAAAAAGTGGTATTTTTGAAACTAAACTTGGGGAATTTTCGCCTTCTGGAACGGTAACTGCGATAATTTAGTCCCCCAAAACTGAACTCTTTCGTTGTAGAGAGGAATGACGAATGACTCCTAGTCACAACTTCGCCTGTAAACTGTCAAGTTATAGTCCTCAACAAGCGCGTATCTCAGGAAATGGCAGCTCGTATCACGTAATGTCTGGAAATGAAGAGTCTCTCGAAATTGTGTGATTTTTCACGGAGCCTTGGGTTTTTACGGGCTTTTGAATTTAAAAATAAAATAGGTTTTTAGTAAGCCAAATCTGTGAAATGGATCATTTCATTGTGGCAACGCCACGAAATTGCGTTTTCAGCAAGCCCTACACCCACAAAATTGGGGTTTTAGTTCTTCAGCGAAAAAAAAAACGTGAAATTCACGTTTTAGTGAGCCAAGGCCCTCAACATTGGTTCTACGTATATCTAGCAAATCCCTCGAAATTTGCTGTTTAATGAGCCAGAATCGCGAAAATGCTTTAATTAGTATGCTAAAACCTCGCAGTTGTGGTGTTGAGTGAACTTCACAAAATTGAGGGTTCATAAAAAATCCAGAAATTTTTGGGTTTTCAGCGAGTGAAATCCAAGATAATTTTTTTTTTTAGTGAGACAGACATGCAAAGATGTTTGTTGTTTTGGTGAGAAAATACACAAAATTGGCTTTAAATTAGCCAAACCCATGAAAATGGGTTTTCAGCAACAAACAGCCGCGAAATTGGGGTTTCTGTGAGCCAGAACCGCGAAAATGGGTTTTTACCGAGAAATATATCCGTCAAATGGTTTTTAGGCATGGAGGGATCGGCTCAAACCAACGGAATCGCTGAACGCTCATTTCCATTCCTTTGATAACAAGGGATATTGAGATAGAAATGTGCAGGAAAAGCAGGATCGACATCCTTCAGTGTGGTGGAACACAGCAGCGTAGTGGCGAGGGGGCGGACCGGTTAAATACGGAAAAATGAGGATTTTTATAGGTTGTATTATTCATGCACGTAGGTATGTGAAAGACTCAAAGAGTGTGAGCTGAACTGAAAAAATCGTGCCTTCTTGAGGAAAATTCGCTGCTAAAATGAAGAAAACACACAGTCCCCAGTTTCGTTAGGTCCTTGAGCGCACAAACATGCTGATCGACAATTTGCAACTTGCTGGTGCGGCAATAACTTTGGAATATTCGTCGCTATAACTGCGAAAAAGAGCTGATTCCCGGTCTCACGATGCTACTTCCAGACCAAAATTGATTTTTGAAAATCGTTGATTCAGGGTGTGTGGAGGCGCTATTAATATAATTCTGCGCCTAGTGTGGAAATCAACGCAAAATTGTAGTTTTTGGGCCAAGCCCGCGTCTAAATTGAGAAAACACGCTACTAATTCAAGACTGTACAAGTGAAAAAAATCGCGGGTAATATTGACAATAACAACGCTAATTCGGATTAAAATTGGGCAAAAATGGCAAATTCACAACTGAAACTGCGAAAACTCGTCCATATACGATTAAAAAGGGATTAGATGCTAATTAGCTGCAAAATCAGCAGAACACGCTTTTTATTCCTTGAGCTTCTGAAAGCTTTGAAGCTCAAACTGAAAAATAGCGCTAGTCGACAGCAAAAATCACCAATTATAGCGTGGCTAAAATTAATAAAAACGCCAATTCTGCTCAAATTAAGAAAAAGTGATAATGCGCTGCTAAAAATGGCGAAAATGGGTGATTTGCAGCTGAAAAAGCTAAAATTGAGGAAAACGCCAATTTGTGGCTGAAATAATCAAAAAGTTATTAATGCAAGGACAGATACGCTATTGCGCTACTAAGATAGAGAAAAAGCGCTACACCGCGGCTAAAATTGGGGAAAATCACTAAATCATGGTTAAAATTGAAAAAAAAACGCATATGCGCAGCTTCCGTTCCAGGCTGAAATTCAAAAAAACGCTTATCCATACCAAAAATTGAAGGAAAAACATGCCAATGCGGAGTTAAATTGAAAAACGCGGCTAATACTGAAAACTATAATTAACGCAAATAAGCGCGGCATGAATTAATAACGCTAACTTTCAGCTCAAATGGGGGAAAAGTGCTAATTCCCTAGCTGGAAGAAACGGCAAATTTGCTGCTAAAATTGAGGAAAACGCCAATTTATGGCTTAAATTGAGAGAGTTAGCGAATTCACGGGTTACAATCCTACTAAATTACTAAGATTGAGAAAAAAACACTAATTCTCTTCTCCTGAAGGCAACTTTGAGAAAAAGCGCCAATTATCCGAATACGGATTAGTGTGAAAAACACTAATTCTCTTCTCCTGAAGGCAACTTTGAGAAAAAGCGCCAATTATCCGAATACGGAATACGGCTAAAACTGGTAAAAATTGGCAATCCATGGCGTATAGTGAACAGAAAAATGCAAATTAGTAGCATAAATCCAGAAAAACCCCGCTATTTTGCGGTTAATATCAAGGAAAACTTAAGTAACGCTAATTTTCTGTTCAAATTGTGAAAAGTGCTAAAAAAAACAAAAACTAAAAATCGCTAATTTGCAGCTAAAATCGGGCAAAACGCCAAATCATGGGAAATTAAGAAAAATCTGGTAAAAACGCTACTTTGCTGCTAAAGTGGAGAAAAAGAGGTAATTCAGAGCTGAGGGGGGGGGGGCAAACCACTATTCCGTGACTGAACTCGAGAAAAAGAAGAACGTTACACACGGCCATAATTGAAAAAGCGCTAATCTTCGGGTGAAGTTAACAAAAAGCACATATTCGCGGCATAAAAATGGACATAAGCTTTAATTGGCGGATATGGTGTGGAAATTGCGGTAATTCGTGGCTAAAATAAGGAAAAGGACATAGTTTAACATGAAAAAATTATATTTCATGTTTATACATGTAGATGAGGATCGAGGGCTTCTTGCTGGAGATTTCTGCCGCGGGCCCCGATAGGTTCCACCAGTGGTGGAACACACTAAAGGATGTCTATGTAAGAGTTTTCAGTTTTTAGCCACAAAGTCCCAGAATTCACTCCTTGCGTTTGAAGTGCGAGCTGGGGCGAATATAACTGGCCTGAGGACTGGATCATAATAATTACGCCTGACTTTTGGTTGTTTGAAGAAAATAGTCACACCCAAACCACTCAAGTCGTCAACAAACTGGATATTTAATATCAAAATATTATGTCCCCGATTTGTCCACGGGTGGAGATGAAATTTACTAGAGGAACCACGCGACTACTGGTGAAATTTGGCCTCATGAACAGGTTACGTGCTCCAAAATTGGGAATTTTGCCCCTGGATATGTTGATGTGACAAAAAACTATTCGCTTTCCCCTACATGTATACTATTTGGTTCCGCAACAGCCATTTCTTTACCTACATGGAGTACTGTTCCCTGACAAGCACTCTCTCGTTCGGCCTCTTTATTTATGTATTTTTTAAAAATCTTTTTCGTTTTAAGAGACATTCTCTTCTTCCACAACTGCGGACAAAAGGGGAGATTTCAGAGATTTGTCACGTGCTACTCAATAAATAACCGTCCCTGTAGTGCAAAAGGCTGGACTGGTTCCCACACAAGCCGCACGAATTAAGCGTCAATTAATCCTTCGCCCTATACGCGTTGGTCACGGTACCAGAAGGGGGGGGGGAGGGCTTTGCAAAAGACAGCCATGTGATTGGGAAGGGAGGAAATTGGGATTTTTAGATTACACTATTTTGCATTATATCGCCAGGTCGTAGTCGCAGTTCCAACAAGGATAAAGATCCCCGCACACTTCTACCGTTCACTGAAAAATTATTTATGAATTATCACGCATCGCCCCGAGATGATTTTTTTTTTTTTTTTTTTTTTTTTTTACCTCACGTGTTCGGTGACCGAATTCATCTTAAAAATTAACGAAGGACTGCAAGCTTTTTCACCAAATATGCTCACCCCCAAACAAACCTCGTGTGGAGAGAGTCCAATACCTGGTCATTTCCATCCTTTTTTTAATTACGCAAATGGATAAGTGAAAAAAAAAAATATTAAAAAAATAATGCGCATTAAATCACTAAAAGAAAGATAAAAACACGCACTCTCAGGAATTTTTACGACGCAATTAACTTTTTTCTCGCGAAATGCATTCTCTTCCCTGACCTTTTATTTCCAAATGGAGCCCATTTATATTGTTTTGCTATGGGCCAAAGCTCGCTTTTAATTGAATGCTATCTTTCCCAGAAACTAATGAAAAAAGCTCAAATGGAAAGGATTTCATTTTGGCAAAATAACTGCCTTTTACATTAGGAAGAAGCATTGGTAGGGTGGGAGAAATTGTAGCGGAAGGATGGACCCGGAAGGACGACTTGGCTCATTTGTAACACGAAAAAAAAAGAAAAAAGAAAAAGAGAGCAGTGGAGAAATGGAAAGGGGAGGGGGGCATGAAAAAATATTCTTATTTCCTTTTTGAGATGTCCCTTTGTGGTGGCCCGCCCTTTCTACTTTTGTACTTTAAAGGGGAAAAGGGGTGCATGAAGGAAAAATTGAATTGATTTTTCAATTACAACATAATAATATGTTGTTTTCTTAATATAATTTCGAAGATGGACCTCGGTGGGGAGGAGCAACCGTCATCAGGAATACTCGAGGCATCCAGTATGGAAGTATGAAATCAAAGCTTGAATTCGTAATTATCACGGCTCAATTTTTTTTTTTTTTTTTTTTTTCACGCCGAAGTTGTGTCTGCTATTTGAGAAAAAGAAAATTATGTCAATAAATCCTCACAGTTAGACCCTCTTTTTAATGGACAGCGTCTATCGTATTCTTTTTATTTCACTCGTCCGACTCTTCAAGGGGTCGGGTTGGTATTTTCGGTGGTTCCATCATTCTCTCCTTATCTATTTTCAGGCCGCACTACAAATCACTTTCCCTTCCATAAATTTTACTTCTAATTTTGTTCCGCGTCGTTTCTTCAAGGTTTTTAGAAGGCTAGTTAAGATAAAAAAAAAAATCAGGAAAATGGTACAATCGTAAATTCTACTCCTATGACTTGTTTTTTAAAAATCGTTTAATCGCTCAACTATATGTATACTATAAAAAACACTTGAACTTTTTTTGTATTAAAATGCGCTACGGCAGCCCTTTTGATGTTTCCCCTCAGTTTCCGCTCAAAACTAACAAAATCCTTTAATGAATAACATTATGCACTGCCCCCCCAATGACCACAAAAGGCTAACAAAATCCCCACGCTTCTCAAAATGTTTTTGTTGTATTTTTTTAGCCGATCCACAAAAGCGAGTGGCGTTTGAAGAGAGGCAGAAAGAGCACCGGGTCGTATAGTATACATAAAGTTTTTGGTGGGGGTAGGCGGGGGAGTTGATAATTACGTTGACCTAATCAGCCAACCCAGTGAAAGAGCCGCTGCGGGAAAGCAGGGAAAAAATAAAAGAAGAGAGAGAGAGTACGCTTCGCTTCACGCACCAGTCATTGAATTTTCCACTTCTCTTTCTATCCGCTTGCCATTTTTAGTCAATCAATTTATAACTTCCGAGAGACAACGACGAGCTTTGTATTAATGGGAGCGCTATACGTGTGCCTAAATTAAAGGGGTTTGAGGAGGTTTCTCATGAGGGGGAAGGAGGGAGGGGCTAAAATTGACTAAAAAATGGAAGATGTTTCCGTTCAGAAAGAAATCAAATTATCATCGATTTCTTCTGCAAGTTGTCATTATTATGTTAGGATAAAACTTGATTAATGTTATATTTTTAGGGTTTTGGCTTTTTTCTTCTTCTACTTCTTCCTTCGTTTCCTGAGCTTTCGCCTTCTTGTGCTGAAGGCATCGTCAGAGAACTTTTTGGGTAGAAGAAGAAAAAAAAAAAAAAAAAAAGCCAAAACCCTAAAAATATAACATTAATCAAGTTGTATGGCTTAAAAACTAATAATATTAATAACGTTTTTCCTTCTAGGGAGGAAGTTATCAAAAACCCTGAAAATTTGTCAAAATAAAAACCCAAAAAGTTCTCTGACGATGCCTTCAGCACAAGAAGGCGAAAGCTCAGGAAACGAAGAAGTAGAAGAAGAAAAAAGCCAAAACCCTAAAAATATAACATTAATCAAGTTGTATGGCTTAAAAACTAATAATATTAATAAGGATAAAACTTGTTGGCTCATGTTGATAGCTACAAAAAATACCGGGAGGGAAAGGTCTGAAACCCAAAAATATAAACGTCTCTGCCTGTTGTATTCATTCATTGGCTCCTTCAGAGGCGTAAACAATAAGTTTTGTTTTGGTAGGAGGAAGAGCAGGGGAGGTGGGAGTATAGCGAAAATTAAGTAACTCCCCAACATTCCATCTCTTTGAGATGATCTGAATCTCGGATACACTCAAGGGCTCCTTCAATGCTTAATGAAATACAAATAAGCGTTGCCAACAGATAGTTTGTTTTTCCCGTCGAGTCAAGCTCGAACTTCCGTCAGAAATCCGTCAAAATGAATTCCATCCCGTTAAAAAATCTCTCAAATGAGTAATAAACCAGTAGCGTGAAGTATAGTGGCGGAGAGTGGTAGACAGATCTCAGCTCCTCTTTTGAAGGGGCCCCTGAAAAGCTCAAAGATGGATAAATAGGCAGTGGCGGACACAGCAATCGGACTTGGGGGGGGGGGAGGGTTAGAAACACAAAAATGGGTCCATTTTGCATACCGTACCGTACGGCACCAAAAGACAAAAATCTTGATATATACACAGCTGGTTGCCGTCCGCGCAATTTGGTTGCCGTCAGTTAGTTTCTGAGGCCTTTTTTGCCCTCGTGGGACCAATTAGAACGGTCTCTGAAGCACAATGTCCAATTCAATAGCGGAGTTTTGTAAACCCCGCTATTCATGTTGAAATGTTCGCGAAATATGGAGTTTTCTGACCGTACTCTCTACCGTTCAAAAAGGAATGAGTATCGTCTATGAATGAGTATTGTACGTATGTGATGTGATGGATCAACAGTGTGTCTATTTCTGGGTCGAACAGTTGAATTCGAAGCCTCAACTGCTGTTGACCATTTAAGAGGCGGATTGAGCGGCTGGAGGAAATTTCAAGGTTCGTGATGAAAACATTGTGGAAATGAGCATGATCACGGCGTTCGACGACCACGAGTCAAGACACTTACTTGTAGAATCCTATTTGGTGGGTTTGACTAGTTTGAGAGCGAACTAGTGATCTCTAAGCTCCTTGAAAACAACAATTCCAGTGTGATCTTCGGAAGTGTTCTATCTTTTTAAAACTTCGCTCGCGTCGCTCTTTTCAAAACCCTAATTTTGCTGTTTGAGCCCCTTCAAAGCCCCCTTTCAAATGGGTTATACTCACTCAAAAACCTAATTTTGCTGGACTGCCTGCCTGAAAAATCAATTTTGTGGATTTGCGGATTCAAGCATCCAATCACACTAGGTTGACACGGTCGAAAAAACAATTTAATGGGTTTAGGACCCTAGAAGAAGCAATTCTGTGGGTTGCACTTTTTCGGAGTACACATTTCGCGAATTTAACACTTATGGAATCAAATTTTACGGCGTTGGCGGATTCAAGAACTGATTTTGCCTTTGGCTATGTATAGAAAAATTCTGTTGGTTGGGCAACCCCAACCCAAAACCCAATTTCGCGGATCTGGCACGTCAGAAACCAATTTTGAACAGTTACCTAGTGTCCTGAAAAAGCCAACGGTCCACTGCACCTTCAAAATAATAATTTCCAGGAGTATTGGCTGGCTCATTTTAAATGACAATTGGAGAGGGGGGGTCTGCACATTTTTAAAAACAAAATTTCGCAGGTTCGGTTGGTCCATTTAAAACTAATACCACTAGGTTTTCTCACCGAGGGGGAAAAAAAACCAAAAAACACGCAGGGTTCGCGCACTCGGAAAATCGGAAAACCTAATTTGGTGGTTGGGCCTTTGTATTGTTGTAAAATGAAATTTCGTGGGGTGTCGTTCTAAAAACAAGTATCGACTTCAAGAGGCTGGCTCACCAAAAAAATCAATTTCGTGGGTTACGCCCTGTCAAGTCAATAACCGATTTCGTGTGTCTGGTTCCTGTTATGTACAAAACTTCGTAAGGTCAGCCCTTCCATACCAATTTCGCGGGGATAATTCACTGAAAAATCAAAAATTTCGCAGTGTGAAAAGAAACCAATTTGACGGGGCGAGCTCATCCTAAAAAATGATTTCGTGGATTTCGGCGCGTAAAAATACAAAAATTCCCAATGCTCACTATTGCTGACCCATTCAAAAATAAATTTATCAGGGCAGACTCATTCAAATAACCCATTTTGATGGCTCCACTCGTTGAAAAAATAATTTCGGGGACTTGGATCTTTCAAATTCAGCTCCCGTCTCAAGCTCGTCTTATGGAGGGCTGGCTAATAAATACACAAATTCTAAATTTTAATTCTAAATAAAATGTTTTGTGGCTATGGCAGGGGTACAAGAGATGAAAGTCTGCAATGCAGCGGACGTCTCTTATTCAAGATAATACCTTCGATCACGCTATGTCGTACAAAATAGTTTAATATTCGCTAAACTCCCTTCTCTCTTTGTCTGGGACACCTTGAACACATTCAATTCACCAAACTGCGATCTAATTGTTTCGTGAAGTCCAAAAGTAATCATCGCTGACTATCTTGTGTTGGCGTGGGTCTCAAAGGTTGTTCAGTGTTTCAACAACGTCCAAAATTAAGTCCGGCATTCACTATCCCTTCAAAAGGGCAGCGGGGTGGCTTCCCTCCTTTGTAAATTTACCCCTTTAGGGGTCACGTGCATCCACAATCCTTCATTCCAAGAGGGTCGACAATTAAATCTTAGTAAAGCCAAAGGAGAGTTTCTTCTTCCTGTGAAAAGGCCTTTAGGATATTCGAGACTAACGTTTAATTATAGAGACCTCTAACAGGCTATTACTAAAGAAAGTTGTGAGGGATGTAGACAGGATTGGAATAGAACGAGAGGGGTTACTGTAGATGAGTATCCTAACAAACATTCGACCATTCATTAAATCTCTCCTTTCCCTTCCTGCACCATAGTAGCCACTATTCACCGTTCGGACCATCATAACTATCATCCCTGAAACTGATTTTTATCTGCCTTTTGTATTTAAATAATCCGAACTACTTTCAGAGAGACAAATGTGAGACCCCCCTCCCCCTTTTCAGATCCTTCAGAACGGGAACAGAGAGTCAAAGTTTATTAATTAAACCCCCCCGACCGAGTGAAGAGAAACACGGCGCGGCGCCAGCTGCCGACCGCGTCTCGGCTCAGGAAGTGGGTTCCAGCGAGCCTTGCAGAGAGTCCAAGCTCTATTGTTTCCCTCTTTTCAGTTCCATGCGCTCTCGGGTGTGCGTGTGCGTGCATTGTCCAAAACCTCCCCATCCTCTTATAATTAACAGAAAAACTTTTCGGTCCCTGCCAGAATTGTTGTTGATAAATACACGTGTTACTAATCCTACGATAGCCCTTTAAGATCATCGTAAAATACAGGCGAATAGTTCTGTGTGGGCTGGCGGGGCAGGGGGAAGAAATCTTTGGAAATAACAGCCCCGCTATAAATTATGATAGTAAAAGTCAAAATCATAGCTCAAAAAGAGGGGCTGCCTCCCCTCCTTTGGCCCCATTCTGTTCAAAAACAGGAAAGGGTCATAAAATCTGAAAAGGACATCTCTTAAAACTTTTAATATTCCCCCTCTTCTAACCTAAAATGTTTAATCAAAACTTGGATAAGGGGGGGATTAGTTAAAATTAAAATTTACTGAGTGAGGCAATCAGTTTTTTCAAGAGCGTTATAATTCAGTAGGGTGGGAGACTCGGCAATATTTCGTTTTCGTACTCAACAGGTAGTCAAAAAGTAGGAGGAAAAAGACATTAATCTTCCAGTTTGAAGACTCGGCTTCTTCCCTTCTTTTACCCGTTTTTTCACACTCTACTTCCAGCTTTAGCGAACTGTTCATTTTTCATTCTTGCTTTAGGGCGAATTCATGAAAAAAAAAGAAGCTTGAATTAGTCATGAGAACGACTTCTTTAAAAGGGAAGGAGTTGGCCAGTCCCTATTATATTTTAAAAGGCAAAACCACGTGATGCATTAAATTATGCGGCGAGAAGGGTGAGGCTCTCCGTTGCACACAACTGCATATCCCTCCTGCATTATATCCCGCTGGTTTCCCCCGGTGCTATCGAAATGCAATCAAATCACGACTGACGTCTATGAAAATACATTTTTTCGTTCCTCCAGTCGGTTAAGTGATGAGGAGGAGTTAGGGGGTTTAATGTTTGGTAAGACAAGAATTATCGTATAGTCATCAACAGGTTTGATAGATAGGAGTGTACAACCATATATACCGTCTTCCATCCCACTCCTCCAGACTGATCGAGGAACTTGGAAGGATCATTAATCTCATTCCGCGGATCTAATTCAAAACGTGCTTGGCATCGACATTATTTTTCGAGCCCTTCCGCACCCATATAGTTCCATAGTCACGGGTGGTACTCGCTTCCTATGCGTGTAAACTGTGCACACAGCACAGAAAATGTATAGTGTTCCTATTATATGAGGGAGGAGGAATCAGGATATGAAAGTATTGTACCATGTTGAATTTATAGGTAAAATAAGCAGGGCTGGGCATTATTTTAATTACTCGTAAATTGAACTCTGCAATTTAATTATTGCATTTACTATGGTAATTTAATTGGTAATCTGTCATTGTTACTTTGAGGTAATTTTCATGAGTAATTTGTAATTAACAGTTACGGATTTACTTTCAGTTCTTCAGACGCATTAGTCTTACGAAAAGGAAAAATAAAACATGACCACCTGAAACCTGAAACCTAGCGCTAATTCAAACATCCAGCGCTAATTCATAACAAAAAGCGAAAAAATCTCTAATTCGCTGCTAAAAATTGATAAAAATGCTTATAAGATGGAGAGAGCGAAAATATATTTTGTGATTTCGTGATTTGTGACGATTGCGTTTAAGAGTACACTGGCTTGATACCTTTCCTTCCACCCTTATCAATTCCCATTGTTGCTAGTTTTGTGGACACTTGGTGGTGTGACAGCAAGTTGGTTGGTCTGGGGTTGGTTTTTAAAAGAGCCATGTCCATGTTTCTATGATTGAATATAACTTTTGCGCCAGCAAAATCTACTAGCGCGAAATTTCATTTTTGATGAAGTCAAACCCGCAAAATGAGTTTCCGTAATTGCCAACGCCGCAAAATTTGGGCCCTGAAAAAGCCAAACCCGCGAAATCGGGGTTTGAAAAGTCTGAATACGAGTTTGCTATTTTTAATGAGACAACCTCGCAAAATTGAAATTTTTTCCTGAGAAAGCCCCACGAAGTTTCAGTCCATGAGTATGCCAATCCAGCAAAATTAGTTTCTGTAAGTGCCAAAACCACGATATATTTCTGTGGTAAGGATCCCATCTACGGTAGGTATGAAGTTATAGGAGGCATGAAATAGCAAAAAACCCTTGAAATATGGTTTTGATGGAGCCAAATCCACGAAATTATGTTTTTGAAGAGTGAAGGCCACCAAAATCCAAAATAGGGGTTTGAAATGGCCAAATCCCACAAAGTTTTGTTTTTGAAATAGCAAACCAAACCATCGAAGCAGATTTCATGTATAAATTCGATCTAATGCCTCGAAATATGGGTTTGAAAGAGTGAGAATACGCGAAATTCAGGCATGAAGTAGCACAAATTCGAGTAATTGGCTTGTGAAGGAGCCAAATCCACCACCAACCAACCAAAATTGTCAACATTTAAGAAAGGGCAGAAGATGAGTGAAATATTTTAAATTCAGCCTCGCCAGTGGCTTACTGATGTAGTGGCGAGGAGGTGGAGAAGGACCCCCCCCCCCAAATAAGAAATACGTAAACATGATAAAATTGGGATTTTACAATTTTAAAGCATTGATTCACGGCTAATATTGAGAGCAATCGCTCATTTGCCGATAATATTAAGAAAAATACAACAATTCGAGGTATCAGAAGGCATCTTCACGGCTAAAGTAGAGAAAATACACAAAACCTCAGTTAATAGGCGGCTAAAATATAAAAGGGACACTGATGAGTAATGAGCTAATTTTGACTCAAGTATACGGCCATAAGTTTAGAAACAGCTCTAATATTAAAGGATGAAATAGCAAAAAAGCGCTAACTCGCAGCGTCAATTCACGATTATAATTGAGAAAAACAACTATACTTCCCGGCTGAAATTGAGGCTTTAGCGCTTATTCGCTGCTGACAGAACGCGCAGTTTTGCAGCAAAAATGGAGAAAAACGCTAGTTATTCGCTGATCAATTTGACAAACTCCGCTAATTCGCTGCTGAAATGGAGTGAAACCGGTAATTCGCAGCTGAAATTGAGAAAAAACACTTATACGCGCGGCAAAAATGGAGGAAAATCCCTGATACACGGTTAAAAATGGAGAAAAATGCCAGTTACCTAACGTATTTTACTGATTGGACGGTAAAATTTATTTCACTTATTAATTCAATTCGCGGCTAGAATTGAGAAAATGCAATCAGAAAGTTCTGATTCTCGTTAAAAAAAAAACAAACAAAACAAAAAAAAATAATAATTCACATACATTTGGGAAAACCTGCTAATTCGAGGATTATTTAAGGATTAAGGGGAGCGTTGCCAACTGATATTTTGATTTCCATCTAGTTGAAAAATCCGTTAAATAAGTTAAAATAAGTAGCATGCCTTTGTCTATGCATTGGCGAGGGGCGGTAGGGGGCGGCGCAGACAGGCTTGGGACCCTCTACTGAGACAGAAAACGCAGATTCGTGGTTTCTGGAGGCAACATACCGTGCCTAAAGATGAGAAAAATCACTAATTCATCCCCTGTAAAGAGCTGCTAAAGGCTAAAGTAGGGAAAAATGTTAATTCACGGCTAAAACTGAGAAAAACGCTGATTCACGGCACAAATCGGCACCACGTCAATGCGTGGTTTCTTGTGGACACTCTGTGACTACGGATGAGTGAAGCGCAATTCATGAATATAAAATGGTGAAATCGCTAATCCGGTGCTAGCTATAACCGGATGAAAGCGCTTATTTACGGCCACAATGAAGGGAAAAAAGCCCTATCTCGGGAATAAAATAGAGATAATGTGCCAATTTGCAAGACTGAAGTGAAAATAAAAACTCTGCGTCGAAAATGAAGATAAAACATTAATCTCGGCCAACATGGGGAAAAGGCGCCATTTCTTGTTTGAAATGGAAAACAAAAAGCGTTAATTCGCAGTTTTTTAAATGTAATATTGAGAACAAAATTGAGAAAAAATAGCTGGTTCGATGTAAACGGAAGCTCATTTACGGCTAAAATTGAGGAAGAATGCTAATGGGCTGTTGTTGGGCAAGTCAGGTCAGGCAAAATTAAGACAAATTGCTAATTCTCAGCTTAGCTTGACTTAAAATTAGAAGCTTATTACCTTGAAAAATCGCTAATTCTCGTAAAAGATCGATAAAGTGCCTCAGGGCTAGAAGTTAGAAAATGCGTGGATTTGAGACGAAAATTGAAGGAAGAAAAAAAAAAAAAGGCTTATTAGTGGTTGAAATCTATATAAAGGGCTTAAATTTAAAGTTCACGGCTAAAACTTAAAAAATGCTTTGCAGCAAAATTGAGATAAGGCGCCGATTCTCTTGATTGAAATAATGAATCGGTCCCAGCTGACGTTGAAGAAAAACACCAACTCATTGCTAATAGAGACTTTTAGCAACACCTCTGCTAACGCTAACGCAAACGATAAATCAGTCGTTGCTTGGTTACGAAACATCTGATTGGTTGAAATTTGAAAATAAAGTTTCCGGAGGATTTAACGGGAGAACGCTAAAACTCACTATTATTGAAAAAATACGCTAATTCGTGATTTATTTATTCAATGACTGAAATTGAGAAAAAGCTCCAATTTTACGGCTAGAAAGAAGAAAAAACGCCAATTGATTGATTGAAGAAATTGATAAAAAGTAGTCATGTGTTGTCCATGCAGCACAAGCAAGTGGACTGGTTGATTCCCAAGTCAGCAAACTGGGTCATGAAGTGTTATCTCTACTCACTGTCGTAATATGAATGAGTTCCCTCTCATTCATTGCAACCACGCGAACTTTTTCCCCTTCAATGCAATTTTTCAAATTGTCTAATAATGTTATTTAAATAAATAGAATTTTTAATAATAAAAATAAGCGATTCCAGAATTCCGTTTAAAAAATTCTGTCTAGCGAACGACAGAATTTTTCGCGAAATCCGTCAAATTTGGCCACGTGGTCTAGGTGTAGGTCCGCCACTGGCCCTTGCCCTCCGCTTCAAGAGAGCTTTCGCATTCAGGAATAATGACGGAAACCATCAAAATACTGAGACATGAGAGGTCCCACTAATACTGTAAAGTTTCCTGAAATAACCGCTGGTTGATTTGAGAGCCATCATACAGACAACCTACCCCTCCGGATATACCCGTTAGTCGTGCGGGTCATTGCATACCCTTGTGTGAAAAGCACGCACAAAATTATCCACTCGGTGCAAACTTATTCTCGCTCCCTCCCCCCCTCCCACCGACTGGGGTAGAATGAAAAACGACTTCCTGAAACCAAAATTTTTATCGGAGGCTATAGCAGTGGCGTGGGGCGGGGGGCAGGGGCAAAAGAAAAATTGCAAAGGGAGCACCTCCCTTTTCCTCACACGTAATATACATATTTCATATCTCGTGTTATAAGGCTTGGGCGGCGGTGGCGGTGGTGGTCTGAGCCTTAAGGTGTGAAAACAAGTGATGTGTGAAAATTGCCTTTTTTACGACAATCGGAGCCTTTATAGGCCCATATAATGTTTTGTTATATTATTCAGCAGAAAACGTTTTTTTCTCTCTTCTCTATGAATTTTTTGTTGTTGTGATGTTTGTTCTTGAGATGCACAAGAACAAAGAGTCAGTCGGGAGGAATGGTGAAGTGAAAAATGTTTGCAATTCCATTCTGAAACGAAAAAAGATATTTTAATGTAAAATTTCTAAAAGAAAAGCTATAAAAAGAAATATAATTTCCAAAAGGAAAAAGGTTCTTAAAGGTGCAAATTTTCCCCAAAGGAATCACTTTTTATATGGTCCTTGTCACACCCTCACTCCGACTTTTGTTATTAGACGGAAAAAGAAGACCTTTTGAAGAATAAAAAAAAGTCGTATAATTAAATTACATCTAAGTTTCACCTCAGGGGGATTATGAGAAGGCTTTCGGATAATTTTATAAAGTTGGACAGTTAGGGGTGGCGCAATGGAATGGCATTTCCATCTCAGCACCTTTTTTTTTCTCCCCTTCTATTTTTTAACATTCCTATATATCTTTTGAATTCCCTGGCGCCCTTATAATGTCTCACAGATATCTGGACCAAATATTTTTTGCCAGAAAAGTTTACAAAATAAATGTAATTAAGGGAAGAAGAATAAAGCGGTCATGACTAGAATAGCGGAGGAAGGTTGGAAAGGGGTTTAAAAAGAATTCAAGAATGAAAGGGAAGGGAGGTTTGTTAAGTAAAGAGGAGGTTTGTTAAAAAGTCCCAAGAAAGGACAAATGAAGTCTTTCAATATAATTACGCTTTTTCTTGGGAGACTCGAATAATCAAACGCATTTTTGTCTTTGTCGTTGCAGGGTAGAATGTCGGTAACAATTAGACGATGAAAACATGAATAGGGGCGGTGGTGGTGGTGGGGGGCTTGAACCTCGTTAAATCATTCTTACGCTAACCATGTTACACGATACCCCTCCGAATTAATTACTGAAATCTTCGACGCACACCTTAAATTCATCATTATTCTGTCAAACTCCAACGCAATCCTCTCTCCCCTCTCCCTTCCCCTACCCCTAGAAACCTACTGCATCGTCATCCCTTTTTCGCCATCTTGATAGTCAATAACGCTCGACAACCATTAAAAGTTTTTACCAACTTGTTTGAATTTCCCCACCCCCTTTTTTTCGAATATGGCCGTTCTCATGGAACATCCGAATATATAAGCTTGAAATAACAAACACACATGGATTATGGATGGGTGGTGTGGGCCCTTTTTGAACGCTGGCGAGACCACACGGGGATTTTAGTGAGTGAGTCATATTTAAATGGGGCAAATCAATGGGCGTAAAAAAGGGGTAGATTGAGGGAGGAGGGGTGTTTCGAATGAATAGTTTGAAATCTCTTTTAAAATGGATTCCCTTCCCTTTTTTGCTAGGGATATGTACCCTTTTTTTTCTTCAATAGTTATTTATTATTGACAGTAGGACCTTTTGTACGAACTTGATATTGTATCTTAGCCATTATGAAAGTTCACTCAGAGGAAATTATCAAAGCCTCAAATTTAAACAATTGTATGAGGAGTATTTCGTGGGTCCTGAGCCCATTTCGAAACAGAATTGTGCTATTGGATAAATAAATAAAATAGAGACTTCGAAGAGGTGTAATAACAATTTAATGTATCTCCTGTAATGTCAAGGAGATAGACTTAGGAATAATTATTAATTATACCAATAATCATTGAATTTTAATCGAAAATTAAAGTGAGGTTGATCGAAATTAATTTGGGCAGTAAACTAAATCGCTACAATTAGTAATGGGTTTTTATTGTTTCCTGCCAATAAGAAAAGTCCTCCCTCTTAGCCTTAGCCTTTACAGTGATTATTATCAATTAATTACTTTTTCATTCAGAACTAATTACTTAATTTCTTGAACTCCCTCCTTATAATTTCCACCCTTTTACTTTTTATTTCGTTCCCTTACCGAATGATTAAAGTAGAGAATGGGACAGTCAAAATGATGACTTCCCAGTCTTGAATACAAATTTTTTTTTTGTTCTTCATTTTTTGGGTGCAATGTCTTTGTCCGCAAAGTTCAAGATTTTATGCTCTAGCTGTGTCGCGAAGAAAAGAAAGAGACGAAGAAAAGAAAGAGATTGATAAAGGGGGGTGGGAGAAATAGTGAAGTGATTGGGATAAAGAGGTCCTGAAAGCTTGTGAGGGGGTTCACTCTCAACCCCTCGAAATTTCTAAACTGACAGCCAAAAAGTACCCCTTCGTCCTCTTTCCGGAGTCCTCCCACTTTAGCGATATTTCCGTTTTCTATTCAGCGGTTCTGATAGCAAATAAATGTGTGTCGCTGACAAGTTAGCTTAATGTCCTCAACCGTTTTAACAATGATAAAGGTCGGATTTTCGTGAAAAGGATGAGTCCTCGGCATGTTTGCTACCACTTGAAAACTTTGAAATGCGGAGAAACGAAGGATGGTGAATTGGTAGAGGCCCATGTCGATACCAGGACCTCCGGTCCTGGAAATTTAACCCCGAAACTAAAAATTGTATACCATCCTCGTTGCACAAAAACACTTTCAAGCAAGAGGCCTTCATACTCGAGGTTATAGAAAGGAATAAAAAGACACTTTTATATGCTTGAAATGAATAGCATAGAACTAGCTTCAATATCCCTCCTAGCGTTACCACCCCAAATTTGTCAAAAAGAAGACCCAGAGCGGACTGTTCAAGAACAGGTTCGCCTTCAAAGAGAGGTGTCGTAATATTTACAACACTTCTTTTTTCAACTTCCTAATTTCGCAAGCCTATCTCCATGATAATGGACAAAAATGGGGGATAGGCTTCTCTTTAATACCCTTTGGTCACCCAGGAACCGTCGCGTCGTTATCGCCTGTCGTCCCTTTAGTCGGTCCATGGACTCGAAAGACGTAAGTATAATAAGATTTATTTGCTCGTCTTGTCATTTCTTATAGCTCTCTTGGACTTATTTTTTTTTTTTATTAGGGAAGTTGTGAAATGAGAACATCAGTCCAGTGGGGTTTTAAGCAAAATAAATCGCTCGTGAGGGTAGTTCGTAGTACGCTGAAGTCTTCACTGCTATTCAGAGCTTAATATTCTAGGGCATACATTTGACGAAACAACTGGTTCGTCTGGGTTTGGTGGTGAACGGAGGGGTGGGGGATGAAACTCTCCATTCGATTTTTCTAGTAGTAATGCTCATCATTTGTTCAGTACTGTTTTTTTTCGTAGTGTTTGAAAGGGAAAAGAAAAGAAAATCACCAGGGAATATAAAGTTTTGTAGCTTGAGATGACTACAACATGAATGCCGGTTGGGGGAATCCATTCTCCATATAAAGCTATAATGCAGGAATGTCATAACATAAACCTGCAGTTTAAGCAGTACCGACCATTTTTAAATGTTTGAAAAGCTTTGACAGAGGAAATAGACACCCCCCCCCCTCTTAACATTCCTTGCAAGCATTGGTAAAGCTGGCCCCACCATCAACCTTTCTATCCGTTATCCGTTAGCCACAGTTCAATCAATTTTTAGAGGATTTCACTGGAATTTCCCAAGTTTGGCACTTCCAAATAACGCATATCACGGATTTGGCTTTTTCAAATAGTGAGTTTGACGCACATGGTGGTGTGGTAGTGCCAGTTTTTGGACAATAAATCTGGATTTTCGGATAAATTGTAAGTTTTTATTAAATTATTTTGCAGGAAAATTGATAGGTATTTGAAAAATAATTTGACTGTTTTCCAGACGCATTTTAAGTTTATTATGAAAAAAGTTTATTTTACGGGTTTGGGCATAAATTATTAGGTACTTTTTGAACGAAACGAGAGTATTTGAGGATAAATTAAAGGTTTCCGGGGATAGAATTGGCCATTTTTGCCCAGAAAACTTATACTTAAGGACTAGGTTGACATTTTCCAAGCCTGCCTGTAATTTTCAGATGAAAAATGGTCATTACATAGTAGTGGTTATGTTTTGAGTTTACAAATTATTATTGTGGGTGTCTAAACAACCAGTTTTGATCAGTAAAGTCCAAATTTTAAGGTTAAAATGACAGTTTTTAGGCTGAGTATCCGGTTTCTGGAGTGAAATTGACGGTAATCTAGTCCAGTTCAGGTGGGGCCGTGGCGAAGGATTCCTGTAGAGGGGTACTGAGATCCCCCACCAGGCTAGGCGTGATTCTTCGTCACGTCACGTCGCGCGGTTTCTTTTTAAGCCCAAAATTTGCTGATTATTACCACACAAAGATTCACATTTCGCTTTTTTGTCTAATTCAAGAATCCATTCACCTTTGGCAAAAAAAAAAAAACATTACAGCTAGCTCTTTGAAAAACCAAATTTGGTGGCTCTGACACGTCAACATGATTGTCAGAAACCGATTTCGCTGGGCTGGATCCCAGACAAATCCAATTTGTCGGATTTCACTGTACCTATCCTCGTAAATTTTCAGGGTACTCGCTTACTTTCAAGAGCAATTTCGTGGGTCTGGAATAGTAAAAAAACGCAATTTTGCAAGTTTGGCCCATTCAAAACCGATTTCGCGGGGTTGTCTCGGCTAACATAACTATTTCCTCTATAGGTTTGAATCACTCAACTAGCCAATTTAAAAGAGTCTGTTCTCCTTGGAGTTCAAGATTTGGCTCATAAAGAACAATTATCGTTGGGCTGGCTCGCTAAACAACAAAATTGGTAGGTTTAACTCATTACTTTTTCACGAGAAACCCATTTCGCGACGTTGGATCATTATAGAAACCAATTTTGTGCAATTGCCTGGCTCATTGGGATATTGGGAACCAATTTCATAAAAAATGGCCGAGCAACTGCATCGACGGCATCCTCCGTTCCTCCAATGAGCCAACCCAATGCAATTCCGTTTTCGGATCAGCCCAACAGTGATGAGCAAGACCATGCCGGTCTCGCAAGACTGGTATTGGTCTTGCATCCAAGACCAAGACCGACTCACTACTCGCAAGACGAAGACCAGTCTTGTGAGTCCACCAACATGTTTCACCCGATTGAGACCCAAGAAAAATCGTTCCTTCGACCCTGAATCATGAAATAATTTCGTTCATGCATGCATTCGTGCATTTCATCACCAATCTTGCTTGTTTCTTTCCGACATTACCTTTTTTGTAGAAGAGTTTGCGAACAGCATTACACCCCCTCCCCTCTACCAACTGAGTAATTTATCGAGATTTTTCTTTTTAAATGAAAAAAGTACAAAGCCAATATGGCTACTTTTAACGTAAATATTGACTCGCATTTTTCTCACTTTAAAACACACGGGTTCCAGTAGGACCTCCCCGCCTATAACTAAAACTTAAACTCTTCAATTAATCATTAAATTCCCCCCAGCAGAGTGGCCGAGGTCGTTAGGGCGTCGACTCTCATGTCCAGTAATCGCCTGCTGCGTGGGTTCGGAGTTTTTGAAAAAAAGAAATCTCACGTTTAAATAAGAAAAGAGTGTGCTTCCGCCCTCGTCCACGACACGTGATGGTAGTTGGACGTAAAGCCCCGTTGGATTGGATTGGAAATCATGAAACCCGAAAGTTAATTATTCTCTGCACTATTTTATGATATTATGTGCATTTACATAACTATTACACTCGATTTTAAACGCGATGCAAACATTACGCATACATTGCGTACAATTTTGCAAGGCGCAAGACCAAGATTATGGCTGTAAGACCAAGACCATGATTTCACTGCAAGACCGAGACCAAGACCGCCCTTTCCTATGCAAGACCAAGACCGCCTTGGTCTTGGTCTCGCAAGACCACATCACTGAGCCCAACTACCGAAATTGGTTCGTGAATGTGCCCGATCCGCGATATATGGGGATTAAAAGAGCTAAATCCTATAGGAATTGATAAGAAGTCAAGCCAGTGCAACTGATTATTTGAAATGACTTTTTTTTCAAAAGCGAAAAATTGTGTTTTTAATGCGGTGGAATCCGTGAAATCAGTGGTGCAGGTACGGGGGACATGGGGGATAGATCCCCCTCCCCCAGAGCTACAAGTTTTAATTTTCTTCACTTTTCCTGCCCCCCTACTAGTTAACAGAATGTGGGTGCGTTTTTTTGTTAAGTGTTTCAAAAGAGTCAGCGCTCAAGAGCTTTCATTTTCCCCTCTCCGGCTTTCCTATCGTCAGGCTACGGTAAAAACGTTCCAAAAACTCCAAATCGGCATCCGACTAGCAGGAACTCAGCTAGTCGGCTCAGCCAAATGACCAAAAATTAACGGTTCGCGTTTTAGATAGGAATATTTTGTCGACTCCAAGCGGTGCGTCGAGGTCCGCGTGTGTCGAGTCGCTTCCTTGGACTTCAGGCCTGATCATTAAGTGCGGGAAAATTCGTTCATTTCCTGTAAGCGGGTGAAAGTGGCCTGTAACGGTGACATCACTGTGTCAATATCGTCAACGGCTCTTCTTATTGAAAATACGTGGATTCGTCCGTTTCTAAATGTTGGTCATTTCCTCCAAAATCGCCCCTTTTCGTGCCCTTAGCGTGTTTTTTAGGTCATTTTCTCGGAGTATTTGATTTGAGCCGAACGTGTGAGTCCCCTGGAGAGTGCTCATTTGACCAATGTGGCCGGTTTCCTTCTCAACTATACTGATTGGCCACCAGTGTCATTAAAATGGTTAAAAGTGACCGTTTTGCATTGTATAATTGATTTTGTCTATCTGAATCCGGGAGGACTTCTTGAGACTAGTGGAAAAGCCTCTACTCATTCCAAAATGGGGGAGAATTCATCTGAAATAAAATTCTGGATAAATTAGGGATTAATAGTAATTTTGTTCTCGGACAAGTCTATCATAGGACATGCAAGATGTCCAGTAGATTCAAGAGTGAATGGAATGGTATGGCTAATATATGGCATCGCGCATGTCCTCCAGGGCATCAAGCCTGGGCGGGAAGAAGGCACTAACCTGGAATGACGGCTAAAATGTGAAATGCGCCCCCCCCCCCCTATTGAGCAGAGATTTTAATCTGATCTACCCTAGGATAAATTCCTACCAACGCCCCTGAGGGAAATAACCTTTTTTAGTGAGGCGTCCCCGCAAATTTTCCAGAGTCTGTCCAGTGTGCAGTGTGTGCAGCATCAGAGACTCGGACTGTTCATTAAGCGTCTTATTTTTATTGTTCTACAGTCTCACAGTATCCCGTGTTACCTGTAATCATCGATGAAAACCAACTAATTATCATTTTCCAGCTTCCAGCTCCATTTTGCACTGGAATAATACCGAGGGCGCACGGAGTGTTGAACGAAAATCCATGGGCCTCACATTCCCTTTCCACTTTCCATCACGCACCTTGCGCCTCCTTTCGACACTTCGTGGCTGAAATTGAGAAAAAGCGCTCAATTGTTGCAGGGCTGCCCCCTCCCCCTCAAGCTGAAGCCCAAATCCCCTCCCCGTAATCGGCTCCTCCCCACAAAACCACAGAAACTGAACTGGAAATGAATGTTTGACAAATCATGATTATGGATAGTAGATAGATCACTATAGCGGTTGGACATGAAAATCGTTAATTAGAACATTAACTCTCTAATTCGTTACCAACAATTCAACTTTTTTACTAATCCAAGATTCCCCCAATTAATTTGGTTGTTTTTCGGGTTGAATTCGTGTTTTTCAGCCCAATTCACGATTTTACGAGAACAACGGCCCTTACTCTTCGCGTTAGCTACAGAGAATTCCACAATAGAACAGTCCCTTCACATTTTTGGGTCAGTGGGCTTTCCATTGATAAAGACACATTAAACTGTTGGCTGTTGCTGGCTGGTGTGATAGCGCGTGTGTACATATGTATGAACCGAGCCTATCTCGAGATTCTTTCTTATTATTGAAGGGATAAAAAATTAGCGTTCAGTGCAGCGACGTGGCCAGTGTGCGTCGTGGCTCTATCTTGGACTTTAGTAATTTGGTCGTCGTTCGCGGGAAAATTCGTGCGGCCCCTGGTAAAAAAAAAAAACATGTGGCTAAGTGCGCCGGAATCACAAGGATAACCCCTTCAACTGCTCGTTTGATTGAAAATCCGATCGCAAAAGCTCGCGGGCGATTTTTAATATTTTGGGACATTTTTTTCGTCTAAGCCGGGTGCCTTGGACAATAGCGTCAATGCCCCAAAGCAAAAAAGAGCGTTTCCGATGTCATTGACCTCAGCCTATTATCTTGACTCCATACAGCGGGTCAGAGAGGTAAAGTCTGCATCAAGGCTCTTCCTTGGCATTCAGGGACTGCGAATGCGTGACCACTGTCCAAAAAATGGCAATTCTTAATCTCATAAGGGGATACTTTCGTAGATAAACTTGAAATTTGAGCCCCCCGGGACGAATAGTTCCTCGTCTGCAGGAACTCATCACGCAGGCCAGTAAACCGTCAAGTTATAGTCCTCAACAAGCACCTAGTCATCTCTCAACCATACAGTTGGGCAAGCAGCTTCTCTGATAAGATTGAATGATGTAAGGGTGAGAATGAGCTGGTATTTCCCCTCCAAGACCTCAGTGTTTGTTACACGTCTGTATTCTGTAATCTGAATAGAGCAGGGGGCAATACACATTTAACAGTCACTTCTACAGACACAGCAAAGATGGGTTTCCTGCAGCGAGTCATAAAACCCATGAAATCGGGGTTTTAAAACAGAAATCCCTCGACCCTCGAAAATGGTCCTGAATATACTTATACTAAGTATAGTGAGAAAAATTCATGTAATTGATTTTTTAGTGAGCCTGACGAGCGATTTGGTGGGGGGGGGGGAGTGAAACGAAATTTGTATTTTCCACGGCATTGATTCTTGAATTAGACAATGAAACTGGGTCAGCGGGATTTTGGGACGCATGGCACACCAATGAAAAACCAATGTCACGTGGGCTTTCCTAGCTAAAAAAAAATGATTTCGCTAGCTAGGAACCAATTTTGAGGGATTTTTCAAATTCAAATTCAAATTAGTTTTATTTGCACTTGGAGATCCAACGTACAATTACATAACACGATACTATTTTTAAAGAAATTAGTGCAATTTTTTCTCCTGGTGCCAGCCCTCAAAAGAAAATCTTGTGTTGAGGACTGGAGTAGTACTAACATGATTTGCTCACGAAAAAAGCATATATAGGTTCGCAAGGTTTGCCCTCGCGAACATAGAAGAACATATAAACGGTTTCATTGGCTTTAAAAAAAAACACTTTCGCTTGGACAGCGACCATGCATCGTGCAATAGTCAGCCCTGCGCCTTAAAGCATCCGCTAGGCGCACGTTTTCGTCGGGGGCCCGCACGAGTGTACCTGCAAATGACGAAGGCGCATTTGTCGCATGAAGTACGAGTAAGAGGCTGGACTCTGGCAAACTGGTGGACTTAGATAGGCTGCTCTGGGGCGAGAAAATCAACCAAAAATGTTATTATAAATTATATTAATGCAAAAATGCTCATTTTTTCCTCCGTCTGAGGAGCTCTGACGAGGTGATTGTCAGACGAGTCCGGCTGCATTTCACGCGATTTATTATTGTCTGGGCGACTCATAAACCACGTCCAACTATTATCATAGTCAACTATTATCATATCTCGAACGCATCAATGTAAGATGTGAGTAATGTTGGCAAAAAATGACTAAACTTGAAAATTGGACGAATCCGCGCATCTCGGGTGTTTTCTACACGGAGGATCCGAAAATCAAAACCAATGTTCGATCAGTCGTGCCGTTTAATGAGATCCATCTCTGACCGGGCTGCCCTCCTGCTGGCACAATGATTGGCGGCACCCCTGCCGCGAACTTAATTTTGAGTGAGCCAGACACAGGCGAAAATGGTTCTTTAGCGAGAGGAACCCACGAAAAGGTTTTTTTAGTTTGTGAAATCCTAGAAATGTATTTTTTAGTAAGAGGAATTCGATTTTTTTTTAGTGAGTCAGACTGCCGGAAACAGTTTTTCAGTTTGCACGACGATATTGGTTTTTTCTAGAGCGAAATCTGAGAAATTGCTAGTTTATGATGTGACAAGTCCACAAAATGTTCACAGGATTCCCGTCCCCCTCATCCACTTGTTTTCCCGCGCGGCAACTTGCTGTAGTATACTGCAGACGTAACGTTGGTTACGTCTTTAAATTAATTTCTTTTATTTGGTTTTTTAATGGAGGAAGCGAGCAACTTCACTAGTCTGCCTCGGATACGGAATAAACCAGACTTCACCGCACAGGATGAAACGAAAATGTTTCCTTCGGGAACAATTTTACCCTCTCACCTCCCTCCCACACTATAGAAACTCACTGTACAGCCTGAATGAGATCATAAAGCCAGGAGTTTGCTGTACCATCAAAACTTCGAATGTTTCCCTCCTCAATCGATCAACAGACTCAACCTGTAGGATTTTCCCTATATTTACTCCAAAATTGTAGCCTGTGGGGACAAAATTTCATGTTTCTCGGCCACATTGTCTTCCTATTATTGACAGTCTTTACACATTGGAAGGCTACACCGAAGGATTACAGTCAAATTGTGGTAAGTGTCCGAACTTGAAATCGAGATTCAGGGGGTATAGGTTTTGAAATTCCACTCCGTTATACAAGGTAAAATTTGAGTTATCGCTCAAAAAACTGAAGCGTTCTCTTCTGTAGGTCTTATTTCGTATTTTGTTGTTGAAGAAGCTGATTATTGAAACATCGCACTTTTGCCCAATACCAAAACTTTTTTTTAAAACTCCTCTTTCTTTGTCATTTTATGGTGCTCTTCCCTTCCCTCTTAAGTCCTGAAAGTATGCCGAGAAACCTCCTCAAATGACGAAAACAAAGTTTTCCCCCTGGTTTTTTGTAAGTACTTTTGATAAGGCAGTAGAGGGTGAAAACCCGAGAACAAGCTGTGAGCTTTTTTTTTTTCTTCACCCGCTTTCTACGCTTCCGTCTTTTTTGACGTGTTGGGAATCGGATGGAGAGGGATGCGGGAGGGAACGCGAAATAAACACTCGGCACTAAGAAATAGGCTGTAAAACTCTCCCTGCGAAAACCCCTCGTCCTTTCATATAAGGTTTTATTGCTGCCACCATCTCCTTCAACTCACTGGAGCAAACCTTACTGTTTTTATAGCCCTGAAAAAGTCTTGAAGGCCCCTTGGTTTTGTGGAGGGGGATGCGGGATAAGGTGTCGGGCGTCGAAAGTCTGAGGGTTCTTCTACGGAACAGAAATTTTTGTTAATTTAGCTGCCTCGAATGATGCTGGCAAAAGTGAAATGTAGGGGAGGGGGGAGTTCTAGAAAAAATTATTATATACAAGGGTTTAATTACCCAATTACACCGCTCGTTATCATAATAAAGTAAAGGGTAACAAAAACTCTTTCTCATTTGTATTTTTGTAAACGAGTCTCATTCATTCATAATGTACTTGGAGTGGGAGGCTCATTGAATATGCTAAGCCCCTTTTATATCATTCTTGCATCTGGGACAAACATGAGACTTTTTTGCACATTTACTCCCACAAAAAAAAAGGATGCGACATGAAAAATAATCCAAGTCCACGAGAGTAAAGGGGTGAAAGAGAGCGAAAGGGTTGGGCAACACTTCTACTGCGAGAAAGAGAGAGTCGTACGGTTTTAGATCCCCAAAAAAGGGGGCGAGTTTTGTGACGAGGCTGGCCCCTATTGGCTCTACCGCCTCCATGATTAGCTGTCCATTACAATAGCCTGCCAATGAAAAGAGAGGAAGGAGGGCAGTGGTCAATACAACCAGTTTGGTTTTTAAAAAGTGCCTTTGTCAAAATAATGGAGAAAAAAAAAAAGTGAGAGGGAAAGAAATGTATGGTTAAAAATGGGGTGTAAAAAGGGGTGAGGGTTGAAAGCGAGAGACAGAAAAAAAAGAGTTAGTAGGAACGTCCTACGCTCTAAGTTAATTTTTTTCTCTTTTATTCCGCTCTTTCTCTCTGGCGCTATTTTTTATATGCTCGGCTAACTTCAGTGAATTCTGTACAACTCGGAAAAGCCTCCCCACCCGCCTCTTCACCAAGTGCCACAGTACACAGAAATACGTAGGGTGAAAAATTCGTTTTAATCAACAATACAACGAAATTCACGAAGTTCTCTTCCGTGTAAAATAATTTTATTTTCTCCAAATAATGAAACGCTCGGGCCGCTGAATTCACAACATGCAGTCATGCTATCATTTATTTACAGCAAGAGACTGATGCAACTGCAGTGCGCCCCTTCGTTGAGGAATTTATAAAAAATGAATGCTAACATCAGGTAAAACATTTAATAAGGTGATAGCTAATTAACAGAATTAAAAGGCTATCAAAAACGGCAGGTACTTTCAATGATTGCAATCCAGCAGCCAAAGCACTGTTTCGTTTCCAGTTGATCTCACCGAAACTCACCTGAGCCTTTTCTGCGTCGAAAACAGTGTAGAAACCGGAGAGAAACGTCAGTCCAAGGATCCAAGGAGTGTCATCGTTTGAATTGTTTCTAAAACTAAGCCCTATTATGCACTCTTCGCCGAACTAGAGAGAAAAAAACGGATAGTGTATAAATACTTACTAAATATTCATTATCAAGAAGAAAATGATTTGTTGTTGCTTACTGATATGACGTATTCGCTGGCATAGACTGTATATCGACGGTCATTAATTGTAAATTCGATAGCCGGTAAATTCGATTTCCTGGAGCAATCAACCTGAACACATTTGATTATTTGGAATCAATCAACGACTTCGAGTAATAACGTACAGAAGCAACATTATCGTAGCCCTCAGGGACCTCAACGCTTAAATCTGACCAAAAATCGCGGATGATTCTCTCTGGACCGATAATGAACGATGTGCCTGTGTCAGCAATGGCACTATAGCCTCCGTGTGTCCATTCAGAGTGCGATAACCAGGTCACTCTGGAAGTTTAGTTGCTCATTGAACCATTATTATGTGGCTCCAACGCTGAAAAGTTACCTCTGAAGTTTAAATTCCCAGTATCCGATTGGTGAGATGGAAATCGGAAAATTCAAGCTTCCCTCTTTATAAAGATTTGCGTTCGTTCCTCCAAATACAACTTCCCCGTCGGCTGAATTATCATAATCTCTATGATTAAAATGTTTAGGTACAATTGAATCAAGTGAAAAATCAACAGGGAAAACACCCAATTTTTTTCCACAGCCCCCACCTGTTAAAGTAAAACGAAACAATAGGTCTTTCTATGAGGTTTTGCGCAATCATTTTTTGCAGAGGTGGTGCAACATTATCCTGAGCTATCGAAGGGAATGCCAGACCAAAAATACCGTCGTAATCTGCATTTTTGAAATCATTCGTCTCGAAAGTGACAATACCGAATGTTTGGTTGAGTACTGTTATATCCCCCAACTTAAATGAGTAGACCAAAAAATAAGAACATTAATTAATAAAACAGAATACGACGTCTCCGAAATAATCGTAATAATAATATTATTACTAATATTACGACATTATTGTGGAAAGCACTAAGCCCAAGAATGATGAAATTTTACCCGTAACGTGTCAGTCCCGAGATATCCAGACACAAATCCTGAACCATACGCAATCGCAAGAAAACGCCCGTTGCGGGTATAAGTGGATGACTCATCTTTTTTGTAAACATTTGAGTGACCTAGGACTCATTGAAGGCGTCAAAGAGTGAAAAGAAGAAGAATATAAAGTTTTCTCAACGATTATGGTCTTACTGCTGAAAGCAGACGGTACCCATAGATTTGCAGATCCGGTGTCGAAAATGACGTTGAATCGTTGTGGTGGATTCCCTAGGTGAATGGTACCATAGTAAAGAAGCTAACGATACGAAATTTACCCGCTCGTCGTTAATAAAATTGAACAGTTATTGTTCCTACCTTGTAGTACGATGTTAAATACGTCGTTGACTCCAACGAGGATGCCTTATTCGTTGTACGTTTTCGCGCAACACTTTGAAGTGCGATCCTTAACATTACCATTTACCAACTTGGCCATTTTTGTGACATTATCAAGGTCGAATTATAGAGGTACCTGTACTCAGAGCAAGTAAACGAAATAAGGCTGACAAGAATCGACAAAATGAACATTTGTCGCTCCATATTACATGGCTGACAATCGTCTTCACACGATGAAAGACTGCTGTCGCTGTCTACTGTTATGTTCTATATCTGAAATGGAGCACTTGACATTTATCTTTTGTTGCCCCACTTGAAACAATCTCAGCTCTTCTAGCATAAATTATATTGTTGCTTCTGTTTTGCTAGAATTGTACGTCGAGACCTGGTTTTCAGATCGAGCCGTTATAAAGATTTTAAAATGAGCTGGACGTTTTTCAAAGGTGCGTAGTCACTTTTGATGCTTAATTACTAATTTGTGTACAGAAAATTGCGACGGAGTGAATTCAATAGTTTCTACACCAAAAGATCAGTTTCAGCGTCAAACTACCAGTTTTTGACGAAAAACCAAGATTTCCAGGCTATTTATAGCCAGCTGTAGCTACCGGTCTTTGTGGATAAAGTGGGAAAAACGCACATTTGAAGCTAAAGAACATGTCCGATAAATGATTTTTTCTCAAAACAAAGGTCAGATTTGTGCTTCTCATATTAAGAAATAGCCAGGTTTTCATTTTCATGCAATTTACAGTCCGACAGACCGACGGCATGCCAAAAACCACTTTTTTCAACTTTTTTGAGGTTGTACATTATGAATGTGATGTCAGCTCGGACTCAATTTTTTTCACGAACACCACACTTCCATTCCCGTAGGGAACATGGAAGTAAAATTGAACAAAATTGCTAATTCGTGGTTTCTCAAGCATCTAGGTTCAAAATCCACGGAAGACCTTAAACGGAGAGAATTCGGGAAAATCGCTAATGACATGTTTTTGTATAGCATGATTCTGTGACTGAAAGCTTGGAAAAATCGTTAAATTGACGGTGAAAATTGAGACAACGCACTTATTCGTTAAATCGTTATGGCTACATCGTGAAAAACCTATCATCGCGGATAAGCTTGTAAAAAGTACCTCATTTTCAGCATGTCAGGGTGTGAAATTAGGAAAATACGTTAAAACCAGGTTAGAACATGAAGGTCAAATTGCAAAAAATCGTTAATTCGAAGTAAAAAATGTGAAAAAGGGTTCACTTGAGGATTAAATTGAGAAAAAGTGCTATTAGTGCGGCCCAAAATTGATAAAAGGTACTGATTTCCGACTATAATTGCCCGGGGAGAAGAGCCAATTCACATCGTTTTTGAGCGATGACACCTCACAGGGGTAGCGGGTACAGGTGGGTGACGAAATTCGTGGATTAAAGTACGGGGTACGGCGAATGAGACTTGCGAGCCTTCGGTCCCGCCGTCCGCCATCGAGGTGGAGTAGTCGAGTAGTCCCCCCCCCCCCCGAAAGTGCAAACCATGATAAATCCCTGAAATACGCACTTGTGCCGAAATTTGCAATTGAGCAATTTCTTCCGCGGCCGAGGCTTTGGCCGCTATAACCGGCCCGGTTTCCAACGCCACAAAATTACCCCTGAAACACGCATTCTGCCAGAAAACTAGCAATTTCGCTCGTTAGGACCAGGATATGTAAACCCACAATATTTAGCTCTAAAATAAATGTTGAATTTATATATACGGCTATTCGTCAGGCTATTGGTGAAGTCGAGGCAGGACGCTTAGCCCAGGGCCCGCACGCCCACCAAAACAAAATGCCCTGAAACTCGCAATTTCACGAATATTCAGCCACGAAACTTCAAATTTTTTCGGATATTTAGTTCAAAAATGTTGCAATTTTTGTGGATATTCGCCAGACTCAGCTTGGCCGGTGTCGCTGCCGGCTAGTCCGATTTCCGCGATCACTTGTCCCGATCAAATATCTCGTATCTTGCAATTGTACGTGGGTCTATAACGACCAGAAACTCTTAATTTCACGGTTATGTTTTGGACTGGGATATTTTTAATTTCTCTCAATTTATTTCTCTTAATTTCTCTCTTTAGCTCGGATGTGACGTTATTTTGCGGCTGACATCATCGGCCGCTGCCGTCGCCGGCCAGTCCGGGTTCCGCGGCCACTAATAAAAAACAAAAACAAAACTTGAAATTTTTGAAAAAATTAACACAACAAACTCGCAATTCCTAAGAATATTCAGACCCGTAACTTACACTTTTGCAGATATTTGACTCTAAATGATGTACTTTTGTGGCTATTCATCAAGTTTTGGGCACTCTCGGGGCCGCCTAGACTATAAGGGCTCCACGCCCACTACAAAGAACTTGACATCTCATTAATGTTTATACCAAAAACGTGCTATTTTGTTGATATTTATACAAATATATATATGTATACGAAACTTGCAATCTTGCTTGTCCAATTGTAGGAATTGAATTGTAGTAATTTTGTTGCTAATTAGCTCCAATGTTGCAATGAGCTGCTTTTTGCCATAATGTTATTTGTTTATTGATGGACTTATACGAGCTACGTCATTCAATGACACCTTCTACAGTGGTCGGTATGGGATTGAGCCAAATAACCAATGACATTGTTTTTTTGAGTATAAGACGCCCGCGAATATTGTTTCTTGAAGACCGCAAACCAGCGAGATTAGTTTTTCTTTTCAACGAATGAACCCCGCGAAATTGGTTTTTGGAAGAGTCACACTCGTAAAATTGGTTTTATTCAGAGCATTCTCTGATTCTCTCTCTCCCCACCCAACAAAACACATTTTTGGCATTATTTACAGCAAATTTAGTCCATATAGGGACGTCAATAAGTTGACCATAAAACAACTAAATGCCCCCCCCCCTCCATCACCAACATCCAGAAAACCTCTGAATCTGTCAATCTGTCACTGCGCGGAGTCCGTTTATTTCTGCCAAAACTTACTTTTGGATGGGCTTTCCGCAGTTAAAATAACTCGTGGTTTTCCCCAGCTCGCTGCAGTGTTTGCGCGAAAATTTCCCTCAAAGAGAACTCTGAAATTTGGTTTCTGAAAGAACTTAACTCCAGATATCGAGGATTTGGAGATATGGAGGATTTGACTCGAACACAAATCAAATTTCGTGGGCTTGACTCATTCAAAAATCCATAGTGTTTGAAGATTCTCTCGCCTAAAGGCCAAATTTCTTAAGTTTGGACCATTCAAACCCCACAATTTCAAGGTTTAAAAAAAAAACAAAAAAAAAACGCATGCCTAGCTCCTTCAAATCGACAAATCGGAGTTTGGTACGTTGGTCAGCAATCATTTCACGAGGATGCTTCTTTCAGAAAAACAATTTCACTGGCTTCACTCTTTTTAAAGAGCCTTTTTTAAAAAGCCTCTTTAAAAGGCATTTTACAGATTTGAATCATTTAGGGCCGTATTCAGAGACCTTCCTTAGCTTTAAAGCCCGGTACACACGGAGACTTTTCTGTCCTGTCATGAAATTTTTAAGATTTTTAGGAATGTTCGTTTGTCGTGATGTCAAAAAGTATAACAATCATATCTTTCTACCAAAGTTGTTTCCATATGACTTTGGTTTCTACGAAAAAAAACAGAAAAAACGGAGATATTTTGTAAAAACATCTCCTTTCTCCCTACCATGGAAACCCAGCTTGGAAATACCGCTTCTACATTAGCCCTGTGAACAAAGGAGGACAGGACATAAAAAATTGGAATAACTTTTGGGGTCTGAAAATAAAAAATTTCTGTCGGAATAATGTACGTATGGCAACAGGGACGGATTCTTAAGCACTTTTACATCGGAGCATGGGCGTAGCCAGCGGGGGGCAGGGGTGGGCAGTTGCCCTCCCCTAGAATCAAAAGCGCAGATTTCGTGGGGCAGCTGCCCACCCCCCAAAAAATCCTGATCTGGCTTTCTTGTATTCCTCTCCATAAAACCAATTTTGCGGATTTTTCTCACTAAAAAAACAACACATTTTCGCTTATCGGTTCCACCATAAATTGAAAATTCGCCGATTTTTGTTGCTGACAAACCGATTTCGAGGGTCGGCTTAACTTGGAAACCGATTTTTCACACTAAAATCCCATTTTCGCAGGTTCGACGCGCAATTTTCGTGGTTTTTGGCTAGCTCAAATCGTGTTTACCCCACTGTGCCATCCAGACTTATGGTGGGAGAGGAAATGCCAGCTCTGTTTAGCTCCAAAAGTATCACTTTCCGGGGGGGGGGGGAGTTTCAGGTTTTCGACATAAAATCCGAAATAGAAGGCTACAAACGACAGTTTTCCAGCAGATATCAATTTTTTGATGGATAATGGCCGTTTCTGTGCAAATTTAGTCTCGGATGACCGCGAATTGACGCGATTCTAACCTCCAGATCCTGTTATAAGCCTGCAAAAAGGCAATGGTGCATCTGATATTTTCGCTTCAGGCGTGGATCCAGTTTTTCTAAAGAGTAGTTGCACGGAGTTTTTTTCCCCCGATTTTACTCGTGAATGTGTACTGTTTTTCAGCCTCGAATTGACGTTTTCCTTAATTTTAGCTGAAACTGAGTGCTTTTTCTCAATTCTAACACGAACTAGCCCATTTTCTTCATTTTAGCCGTTAAAAGGTCTCAAAAAAACCGTGAAATAACGCATTTTTGATATACTATTTCAATTACGGCCAGCACCGGGCATCGCCTATCTGCAAATTGGTGCGTTCTGTCAGTTTTATACGCAAAAAAACAGTTTTTCCTCAATTTAACATGTAGATGAACGCTATTTCTCAATTTTAGCCACGAGAATTCCACCAATCAACAACAAAGGGTGACAATTTCGCCAATTCATTTTTCCTGAATTCTAGCCGCAAATTAGTGTTTTTTCCTAATTCTGCCTTGAGCACCTTTTAGCAGTGAAAAGGTTCATATAATCCGCGTGAGAGCGAATTTCATTAATTTTGACCCCTCAATTTCACGGGCTAACGGCTAACGAACAATTTCCCGTAATTTTAGCCGTGAATAAGCACTTTTTTCAAAAATGTATGCGCTAAGTCATGCTCTTTCTCAATTTCACCTGCAAACTTGCCATAGATATGTATAAAAACGGTCAATTAGCTCTTTCTCGCAATGTTTACCGATGTTTGAGAAACCACGAACTGGCGCCTTCTCTCAATTTTACCTGCGTGAATGAGCTCCATTTCTCAATTTTAGCCGTGAATTGGCGCTTTTCCTCAATTCCAGCCGCAAATGAGTGATTTTTCTCAATTCTATACATTGAACGAGTAATTTATTTTGTCAATTTTAGCTGTGAAAAGAGTTCTATAAACCGTGAATTAGCGCATTTTCTTAATTCCGTCCCGGACTTTGCATCGCGAAATCGCAAATTGTTGTGTTTTCTCAATTTCAACCGCGAATAACGAGATTTATTCTCAAGTTTAACGTGAACCAGCGCTATTTCTCAATTTTAGCCGTGAATGGGTGTTTTTCCTCAGTCTTAGCCGCAAAATGTCCTTTTCTAGATTTCATCCGCGAACGAGAACCCCACTGTGGATCCGTGCCTAGCTGGCTGCCCACCCCTTGATCACGGGCTGGCTACGCCCCTGCATCGGAGCTTGGATAATATTGAGCACAAATCCTGATCATGATTGAGGGAGGAGTATAGTATAGTTGTAGCCATTTCCCTTTTGCCGGTCGTCCACTGGAAGCGCTTTCGAGCGGCGCTAAAACGAGCGAACATTCCAAAGCCTTGAATTTAATGTGACATCGTCCACTCCAGGCTAAGCTACAGTGCATTCAATTCAAACCTTTTAGGTGTACGCTCGTTGTCGCGCCGCTCGAAAACGCTCCCAGTGGACGACCGGCCTTGTTCTTCAATGAGAGAGCTCGCCGTAAATTACACTCGCTGCCGGTATGAACAGATTGGCTTTCGAATGGGTGATGTACGTAGGCATGGGTGGCTACTACTTGGTGGTTTGGGGCAGTCGCCTCCCCCATCAACCGTAAGATTGGAAAACAGATAAAAGAGCTGGGAAGCATTATTTTTCATAAATCCGTTAAAAGAAACTCAAATCGAGAGTTTAAAACAATGTTTGAAGAAACAAGGTATTGTTGAACTCACAATCTATTGAAACCAAGGAGCCTCGCTGCCTCGCATTACTCAGCGGATAAAGAATCGACCGGATCCTCAGACTGAGAATGTTGAAGATTTCTTTGAATCACAGTATTCGTACCATTTATCAAAGGAATCTTGGAGGACATGAAGGAGAGATTCAGTCCTCGAGTCACGAGTTCAAGCTCCTCGTGCTCATTCTGCAGAACATAATAAAATTCGACTTGACGGAACTGGAACCTCAGCTTTTTTGCCTATATGTAGAGTTTATTGAGTCAAGTTCAATATACTAAATTACGGAACAGTGAAGACTCTTTCAGCGACTGATCAATTTGAGGGTCCAGAAGTCCAGACCTTCAACCTTGTGGCCATCATACGGCGCCGGCTTTGCCTATCATGAAAGCAAACACAGCTCTATACCCTTCATAGTAGCCAAGACTCAAGTGTCTTCCTTGCCAATCTGCGCACCCATTCTTTGCCCGATATTCTGTGCGGGAGGCACACGACGCACTTTTTTACTGTTTGGCCCTTTAAAAAAATCTCCTGTCACCCACGCACATTAATGGCCACATTTTAATTAAGTAGGTAATTTAATAAATGCATGATTAAGGCCCGTATTCATAATCGCTACTTAAGTTAAAATTCTCCTAAGTAAAAATCAAATCAGCTTTAGACAAAAATCATCTGTTTGGAAGCCCACTTAGGGAAATTTAAGTTTAAGAAATGTCTATGAATATCGGCCTAAGAAGAGAAAAGAAGACGAGGGGTGATATGACGGGGGGTCGAGGTAACATCTGTTCAGTTCCGTAGACCCCTAGAAAAAGGTCCCCTAGAAAGGGTTGCCTAAAAAAAAAAGGTCTTGAAAGAAATCTGGGAAAAAGTCGGACATTTCTTGCTCAAGTACTTGTCTGCCCATGTGATTATATGTATATTTCAGTGGTCAAACTTGGTTCAAACGAAGCATTTTGGTTTTTTGTTTCACTTCAGCAGAGGGATTTAAGAGAGGGGGTAATAAAAATGCTTCAAATATGTGCGAATAATTTCATACTAAGCCCCTCCATGGGCTTTAAAACTAGCATTCAACCAAACAAACCTAAGACTTCACTTTTAATGTTTTTAACTACTTTGAACACCAGCTACAATAGAAGGCAGGACAGAAAAGTCTCCGTGTGTACAGGGGGCTTGTTCTGTAAGAATTTGACTGATCCTAGGAACAGTCAGGTCCTGTTGTGACGTCATGTTTTGGTGTTCTGTATCTCTGTGTTCTCTTGTAGTTGTTCCCCTGACGTCACGACTGGGGGAACACTCTCACTATTCTTTGGGATAGCCAAGTGGTGTTACGAGGATCACTTGAAGAGTATGGGCTTAGTGCAAAGTGACAGTCCTGCAGACTAGCGCAATACTTGTTCCAACTTCAGTTCGCTCTCCTCTACTGAATCCCTATGAAGAACGTGTTCTGACTTTCGTTTAAAGGACGCTTTCAAGCTTTTCCTTCAATTAAAACGGTGCAGTGCTGTGTTGTGGGTTACATTAATTCGTCTGATGAATATAAAGGCCTACAATTTACGGTTTTCCCAATAAATCTTACGAAAAAGAGAGACGTGAAGTGGATCCTGGCCGTCAACAGGAAAAGCCAGTTAGAGCAATTCAGTAATTTTCTACCAAAGCACTTTATGTATTTTCTAGCAGGAATGCACTAGCTGAAACTCTCGTCCCCCCTTCTTCAATTGTTTTCCACTTAGACTCAAAAATTGCTGGATTATTCCCGCAGAGTTGCAGTAGGGCGGAGCTAACAGGTCTCTGTTTTCGTTAGAGAAGAAAAAAGAGTACATGTGGCAGAAAACTTTGATTTGCCGACGTTTTTATTCTACATGCCCACAGATTGGTTCAGAATTTTAAAAAATTGGGGGGGGGGGCAAATGCACTTGGGCGTGCATAATGCACATAGTTCTCCTCATCCTATTTATAGCCTTTGGAAAAGAAGGGTGTCAGGAAACAATAAGGGAATTTAAAGAAATAATTAAACTTTAATTTTCTTCAAAAACTCTTTGAGATGACATTATTTAACCCTGTAATAAGGGCTTTGACTTTGGCGGACTCGACATGGCCGGGTGCGGGCCCACTGATTAATAATAATAAGCCTATAGAAACGTACATATTTTAATTAATGTGTACCTATGTAGCCATTTTTAATTTTAATAGACCAATCCCAGATCCAGTGGCGGATCCAGCATTTTATGAATGGGGGGGGGGGAAACTAAAATGTTCTCTTCCCTGGGGGGGGGGGGGATTGCACACCTCCAGTGAAAAAGGAAGATAAATAGGAGCCACTTTTCCTGATATTTCCGGTTTTTTCCCCGGAAGAATGGAATCAAAATCCCGTGGGGAGAGGGGGTCATGCTTAAACTATGTTGAGTATTTCTCAAAAATATGTTCAACCTGATCGCAAACAGACAATTTCGGGCTTGAAAAATCTGCCACTTTTTTTTTTTTTAAATGCCTACTTTGATCAAAAAACTCAGTTGTGTAAACCCCTTTTACACGAGCAAGGCCAGTATCCATAGTCGCTACTTAAGTTAAAATTCTCCTAAGTAAAAGTCAATCCAGTTTTTGTTGGTGTTAAATCATCTGTTTTGACGCCCACTTAAGGAAATTTAAGTTTAAAGGCCCGTTCACAAGCTCTATGTTTACGTTCTGTGGAGTCTGTGCAGCCAAACAAATTTAATCCCTCGAAAAATAAAGCATTTTTATAGGTTGCATAGACACCACACAACACAAACATAGAGCTTGTGAACGGGCCTTAAAAAATGTCTATGAATATGGGCCTAAGCTTTTTAATCAAAGCAGCCATTTTAAGAAAAATTTACAGAATTTACATCTGTATATAATATGTTCAATGAACATATTTTTGATCAAAAAACTTACTCGTGTAAAAGGGACCCAGGGTGCCTATTCTCTAACAAAAAAGCAATATGTTTTTCGAAGCAATGTTTCTATTTTATTCATTTTCTTCAATCAAATGAATGAAATAGAATTATTGCTATGAAAAACATATTGCTTTTTTGCTGGCATTTGTTACATTTTTTAAAATGATTTTAATGAAATGAAGTGAAGTATGGCATCAAATACGAACCCTGAAAAATTACAAAATTGGCCTGAGGCTGGAAATGAATGGACTAATAATTATTATATAAATTCAAGTTCGCAGTTCGACCATAGGACGTCGAACGATGGGCCAAGAATTAATTTTTTCTTGTCTCTTCTAGCTACACGAGTGACTTCAAAAATTTTTTTTCATAAAATATGTATATGTATGTATGTACCTAAAAAGTTGGCAAAAATCATGAGAGGCCATCTCATTAATTTTACAGTTAAAAAACGGGAAATTACAAAGCGACTCACGCATTTTCACTTAGAATACCATGAAAAGTGAAGAGAAAATCGGAACAAGAATCGCACAGTTTGAAACTAGAGCGCTCTCATTTTAAACTTTGCACTAAGCCCATTGTTTGTAACCTTTGATCGGCTTTCGGGCGTAGGGGAAGGTAATGTTCAGGTTGTAAAGGAACACTTGGCTGGTTTTACGGAACTCCAGTCATTATGACAGGAAGCAGTTCAAATGACAGTTACAAGGAACAGTTGAAAGAACAGGGAACAGTGACAGTGATAGTGACACTCAACTAAAAGTTACAGTACAGGCCCTCAGGGCTTAGGCCGCCTTAAAGTGCTTGAAAACAGGTGATCTATTTAAATAAACCGCATGATCTTTGCACAACTTAAGTTAAGGCTCCGATAAGGAAGGTCTCTGAATACGGCCATCAATGTTTCAAACCCCAATTTAGAAGGATCTAAAGGAAAAAATTCATGGGCTTGGCTCATTTGAAAGGCCAAATTTTGGAGTTTGGCTTCTTGGCTCAATGTCGTCAGTTGATGAAGTTTTTTGTGGAAAAGAAAGAAAATCTGGTTCCTGGGACCCAATTTCAACTCATGAAAAATCCGTTCTCAATAAGTCCAATTTATCGCCCACATAATTCAACTTATTATTGAATGACTTAATAGCAGGTAAGTCAATCAATACTCAAATTGAGCGGCTAAAATGCCGCTGAAAACATTAGAGCCAATAAGTCACCTTGGAGATGGAAATCTGCAAAATTGCAATTTTTATGTTCAAATATCCGCGAAATAGCACAATTCTTGTCTTCACATACGACGAATAGCGAATTCCGGGCACTCTTGTTTATACTATAACAGGCGTGGAGTCCAGTCTAGCCGATTCCGAAAGTTCCCAATCGACCGAAGAGATCCGCGCGACGATCTGTCGAATAGCCGAAATAGCCGAATCTCAACATATTGGAGCTAAATATTCGCAAAACTTGGAGTTACCCCCTGCGTTCAGGTTTGCTGTATCCGCCTACGGAGCTGTGGGCTATTGCATAGACTGCCAGCGTCTGCTAACGATAGGACACCCTTCCCTAGTATCTGGATAGAGCTCAATGCCGACTTCTTGATGCCTTGCGTTGACATCGGTGACCTCCCGAAACTGACAATTGGATAGCGTGAGGGCCGAAAGGTCCTATAGGCACCGTCTCCGCCACTCACCAGTGGACTCCCACGTACGAGGGTTAGGAACTGAGAAAATGCCCATGCCCATAATAATGCATCGTTTCCATTTCCACCATTTTCGGTGGTTGCAAAACATGGGAAATGACGCAATTTTACGAATTCCAAGTTGTGTTGTTTGCGTTGTAGGAGGGGTGAAATTTACGTCACATTTCCGAAGGCACGTGTCACGAGTTTTACGTTGAAACCCGTAAAATACTATCTAATCTGAGTATAAACTTTGTCATCTTAATCCTCCCCCTCCCCATCACAATACTTGCTTTTTACAATGTAAATCATAGCCTCTCATTCCTTATGTAGTCTTTCCTTTCTCTTGGTCTTAATATTATCTTCAGAAGATCAAACAGGACGAGGTCCCCTGAGTCATTAAAGAAAACTTTAACTGGAAGCGGCCCCCTCCAGAAGTTTTAATACGGGAGCAAAAAGGATTTGCGGTGCGAGTGGTTGAGCTGAGATTGCCTAGTGCTAACTCCAGTTTATGCTCCTCAAGTCCCCAATTCTCACCCCCTCTCCCACACCGCTACCTCCACTCTTTAAGCTAGGGACTTTAACACTCACAACGGGGGTGTGGTTATCAAAAAAAAAGAAAAAAAAGAGAACGCCCGTCAAAGAGATCTTACTCCACACTCGTTTTCTTTACGATTCCTTTCCTTTTTCTCTTTTTCATCCTCTCTGTCTCTTTTACTTACCCTCTCCCGTCATTCTCTTTCGTCGTTTTATTGCCAAATTCCGGCGGATAAAGCTTTGGTTTGGGGGTGGCACTGTGTTTGGGACCATGTTGTGTGGGTGTGCTCCGGTCATCAAACCTCAGTCACTTTCCAGGACACTTCAGTTTACGTCTTGGGGAATAATTGCGGAGGAGGGATAGTAAAAAGCGTAAAGGAAAGCCTCGAAGTGCGTTGGTTGTGGGGGGGGGGGGGGTTTCTTGTGTGCGTTTCAGTATTGTGTGGGTGTTGGCTACTTGAATAAAACCAATTTTTGTTTTTTTTAAGCAGACGTAATACGTACGTACCTACGACAAGTAACGATTTTGTTATACTTTCTCGAAGAAAAGTGAAAACATTCAAGAAAAGTGATTATTTTCTTTCAGACGAGCCGGTGCCAACGAAAAAAAAAAATAAGACGGCCTGTCGAAACTCAGCTATAACACCCTCCCATCCCTCACCATTTTCATCGTTTCCTTTCCCTTCCCTAACATTCGCTAAGGTTTACGATTTGCTCGAAAGGACGCTTCGAGTCCTGCCATTAAAAGCCCGTGTAATATTCAACGTAAAGCGTTTTACGTCGATCGTAAAACTCCACCCTCCTCCCGCTTCCCCACCGTATTCCACCCTTCAGTACTGCCTCCTTTAGCCACGGAGACCGGCTCCGTCGTGAATGAAGGCCCTTCTGTGAAATTCAAACCCAGAAGACTCGACCACCTTTCATTATGGTAATGGGAGAAGTATATTCTTGAGGTTGTTTGGAGGGTGCAATCAAACTGAACCTTTTCGCGAAAGTATTGACTCTTCCCTTTGCATTATTCAACTTCCTTTGCCATGGGTTTACCCTTGAGCAAAAGTTTGCTCAATCAATTTTCCCTTTCTCCTTTTTGGTTAGTTTAATTAATTAAATCAGGCGGCTGGGGTAAGATGTTGACAATTTATTACCTCTTTTAACTATTCCTTTCAGGTTTATCTTAGTGAACTGAGGAAGTATAAAACAAAGGAGATCTGAACCCCCCCCCCCCTAGAAGTTATTTTTCCGTTTTATTTAGATGAAAAAAAAAGTGCATGCAGATGTTGTTTGGCGCTGTTTGTCAGAGTTTGGCACGGCCAACTGGGCTGGGAGTGGGGGAGAAAGTTTACGACCCTAAGGGTGGAACGAGCGAACGCATCTTTGTTTCGGAAAAAGGGGTTCGAAGAATAGTTGGGTGGGAAGGGGGTGGAACAAAGCATATCTGTTAATATCTATGCTAAGTAGGCTGCTTTATGTAGCAGAACTAGGCCGTAAAAACACCGAGGCTTCCTCTGAGTAGCTTTTCAGAAGAGGGGCGTAAAAGGCGACGACGGGAGGAAGTGAGGCGGGAACCGAAAAAAAGACAATGAAATTATTTAATGGCATTTAATTCCAATTTCATTACGCTCATCTCTTTCAAAATAGCAATAAAAAGGAATAGAAGAAAAGTGAGGGAAAAATCTTCGGAGGTGAAGACAACTTTAAGAGCCTGGAAGTTGAAGATCGTAAAAAGACTCTAATGACTTGGTCCGAACCTTTATTTACGAATTCACCCGACCAAAAATATCTCCCTCTTTCCGAGGGGAAAAAAACCTTGCAAAGAGCGATTTGTTGTTTATTTTATACCTTCGCTTTTTTTTATATCTCTTTATATTTTATAAAATATTCTCTGGATGTTTATATTCATGGTCCAATAGAACTGCTAAAGCCCTCTTTTGCATTAACGAAGGAAATAGGTGCATTGATGGTTCGTGGAGTTTTGAAAATTTGATTTATTGTTTGAATAAAAAATAAATATTTCAATTCTCCTGGAACTCAAATCCTCCCCGGCTTGGCCATTTTCTTGGCTCATCGTCAGCAAAGTAATTTTACCTTTTACTGTTTACCATTTTTTTTCTCTCGTTTCAGGATTAATCAAAGGGCTCATTGCTCAGTGGCAAAAAAAAAGCGAGCACCGAAAATTCTCCAAGTTACCCGAGTGCCAAGGGTGTGAGTAAAAGTGTAATATCCTGAGCTCGGGGGGAGCCCTCCTATATAAACGAGTTGGGTTTATCTGTTTGCTCGAACCTCAAAGGAGTTTTTGAAAGGACCCTCCTCGTGTTAACATCGTGAGGGGACGAGGATGGAAAAACGACAATTAAACGTCCCCACGGCGGTGGGGGGGGGGGGTGAGAGAGTTTCACCTTCTCATATACCCCTTCGGCTTCTGCGAAAAACAAACTTACGTACTAACACCAAAAAAAGTCCTAATATGTACCAACTTTATTTTCCTAGGGCACAAAATTAAACGGAGCCCGAAGCAATCCAAAAGTACAATCAGGACAAAATTACAAAAGTGCATCACGACATCAAGGTAGGAGCAAAACATGCATGTAGAGTTAGAGATGAGGATGAACATTAAAAATTTCGACTCCTTTGTTTTACTTGACTACAAAAGGTAAGTTGGCGGGCAGAGACGTAACGAAGCATTTCACGGGGAAAGGCAAGATAACTCCCCACCATCGTCGTCACGCAACCGAATTTCACGGCTATGCGTGATTCATCGTGAATGATTCCTGAAGTGAATTACCTTTCCCCAGCTTTTATGGTCTTGATGGTTAGCGTCGATGGCTGGAATCTGCGGATTTCATGCATTTCAATTTTTATCCCTAATTTCGGTTATTTATAGCGTTTTGAAAAATCAATTTCACGGATTTGGACCTTTCGAAATCTAAATGTTGAGGATTATTGCTCACATAATTTCACGGGATTCATCCCTTCAAAAAAGCTATTCCGTTTAATGGACACTTTCAAAGTCAACAGATTTCACGGATTTGACTCTCACGAAACCTGATTTCACAATTTTGGCTAATTCAATTACCAAATTTCTCCTTTGGTTCGTTATAAAAAGCCATTTATCAGCTTGTCTCTCCCTGTAAACGAATTTTGTCGATCTGGAACGTCAGAGACCTATTTCGCGGGGTTAGCTCTACAAAAAACCACGTTCACGGGATTTCAACCCTGCCCCCACCCCCTACAGAGGTGAAATTTCCTTTCTCAAGGTTAGCAATTGAAAAAGCATCAGCTTCATGGAGTTGATCCATTCAAAACTAATTTCGCAGGGCCGGCGCCTTGAAAAAAAAAAAATGAAATTTACGGGCATGGGCGTAGCCATGATGGGGGCAGGGATGGGAAGTTGTCCTCTCCCTGACTCGAAAGCGAAGACTAAGTTTGGCAGCGGCATGCTCACCCCTAGATACCATCGGAATGTAAAAATCCTTCAGGGCCACCGCGTGAGTTTTTGGGATGAAATCATAAGTTTTGAGGTTAAACCCGTCACATTTCGGATAAAATTGTCAGTTTTCGCAGTGAATTATTCGGAAAAACACTTCAGGTTGGGAGTAAAATCAGCAGTTTTAGAGTAAAATCTTCCTTTTTCAATTGAAACAAAATTATTTTAACGGTAAATTGAAAATTTTCGCTCGGGGTAAACTATTCAAATTTGAGGTGAAACCGAAACCGCTTTGGGGTAAAATCACCAATTTTGTAGAGTCATCTTTTAGGGTAACACGTCAGGTCTCGCACGAAATCGTCTGTTTTGGTGTAATATCGTTTCATTTGGAAACAAATCGTCAGTATTGTGGTCAAATCGTTGTGAAATCATCAGTATTGTGGTAAAATCGTCAGTTTTTGGGTTAAAATCGTTAGAGTTACTTGAAATTTAGACGACCCTTGTCTAAGGACTTTTCAAGGGATTACTCCCCCCCTCACCGCACCACCCTAGTCACGCCTGTGAATTCGAGGAGGTGGGGAGGCTGAAAATAAAGAATTAAATTTTATTGAAGCTAAATACTTACTATTTTTACTTGTTTTGAGTACCGAGAAAAAATTGCTCCCAAGGTGGGATTCGAACCCACGACCTCCTAGTTTCGCGCCAGGCGCTCTACCACTGAGCTAGCCTGAGAGGCTCACGCTAAGAGCGAACCCCACCAGAGAGAAACTCCCTCTCGGAACTCAAATGCACGAATCGGGTCAGTGCACGTTTTACATTATTGTTATTTTTTCTTCATATGTCCCAGCAATTAATTAATTACTTGAAATTTAGAGTTTTTACAGAAATTTAGAGTTAGTTAGAGTTTTCAAAATAGAGTCGTCAGTTTTGGCGTAAAATCATCAATTTTGGGGAAAACGTTAGTTATGGTGGGAAATTGTCAGTTTTGGAGTAAAATATTCACTTTAAAGTGAAACTACCAGTTTTCGTTACTACAAGCTGGCGATTTCAGCCTTGAAGTAAAATTTTAACTAATAGCATCGTCGGAGAAATTTATCGCTGGTAAATTTATCGGTATTTGATGCCGGTATGGGCATCAAAACTGGAGGCTTTCGCTTAAAGCAACCGACTTTTTTTGGCTCCATGGCGTCAATTTAGCCTCAGAAATTGTCTGCTCGCGAAATTAGCCCGCACTGCCATTCGAAAATTAGAACTTCAACATCAATTCAGGTAGAAAAGACCATTAAAATTGTGGCTGATCTGTTGATTTGTGTTCAAGACTTGTCCCGAAAAATAGAAAACACCCTGGAGACCTGACAATGAGGAAGTAACACATTTTCCAAAACCATACTGTCGTGATAGCTTGGGTACCAAAACTCATGAAAACACGATCCGTTCAGCCCTATTGAAAACAGGCCCTATATTTTTTTATTAATTTTTAAAACTATTAGGTTGCGGGACCCATTTGAAATTGGCTAATAGACTGATGACGTAATAACAGCATTGGCGTGACCTTCACAATAGCTTCCCACAAATCAAACAATAGGACTTAAGAGAACGGGGAAGACAAGAAGGGGCAAGACATGGCAACAGCCATGATGTGGAGGGTTGGGAGGGGTCACAACCCCTTAACTACGTCACGAGTCACAGACCGGCCGTTTAAGGTAAGAAAAAAAATTGGCAAGTTTTGTTATTTCCCTATAAATCGAAATCAATCATTTACGCACTAATATTCAATTCCTGGTCATGTTTAGTCATTTTCTTTCGATAAAAAATGTTTCCAGCGATTTTTATTTTTTATGTTACTTCCTCATTTCGCTAAATATTCCAACAATATGGACAGATAATTTTAATTTGTCTGCTTGTAAAATAATTATTGTGTCCTAGAACCGGACAATTGGGCTGTGTAACTGTCATTTTTGCGTCAATAAATGACTATTGGGACATTCAACTGGAAATTTGGGTTAAGAATTGCATTATTAATATCTTCATAAGTGGGTTTTTGTCAGATCCGGCTGCGCTGCGTACCACAATATTGACGATCGTCAGAGGGACTCATAAAAATAGGCAATTAACTCTTGGTTCTGATGCTTTACTTTTTCCAGACTTGTTATGATGTATCTATAGGCGAAAAATGGCAGATGCCGTGGTGGTTTTTTTTATTTATGTTTCTAGGACCTGACTTGGAATCTAGTATTTCAAATCTGGCTCGGCCAAAAAACAGACTGTGTGTTTGTAGGGGGGGGGGGGTTAATTGTTACAATCAAGAGCACTTCTCTTGAACAGATTACATCAGAGGGTTTCTGGTAGGGCCCATTGTTATACATATGCAGCTCATACTGCTTAAATTATGTACATTACATGTAAACCTGTTCAACATTACATAACTGGGTTATGGAAAAAATAATTCGGTCGATTCGGATTCATGGCAGAAATTACTACCTATTGTTATTGCCTCCGGAAGGTGGACTCTATAATATTTATTTCAATTAAGTGTCTCGGGCTTGAGTTCACTTGATGTTTTTATTCTTTGCCATATTATTTCGGTTCAAAAATCTAAATTCTGGGAGGAATTGACACTTTCGATGCCAAATATGCCCACCGTGCGATAAAATTACGCTTTTTATGGTGGGTATGGTTGCTAATTTACAATTTTGTTTTTAAACCAAGCAATCGGATTCGGTGGCAAATAATGGTCTGCATCACAGGGCTTGGTGAGTTCAAATACACCTATAAATATCAGTTTCCCGGCCTTTAAAGTTGCAGTAGGCAGCAAAAAATGGAAAATAATATCAAATTCTAAGCAAAAAATAGCAAATAAATAACAGTGTACAGTACTTCCATCATAAATGTCAAATTGTCAAGTCGGACCGGATCGTCGTTAATAAGAGGGTGTGAGCTATTTTCATTTTTTTCTATTAATCTATTTATTTATTTTCATTTTTTCGCGTATTTTTTAACTTTAGTGCAAACTCAACGAATTCTCTGCAGGTTGGAACGTGCCGCCCTCTACAGAACAACAGCGAACAACAGCATTCCTGTACCTCTGGCCACTTGGCTGATCGGGTTACACAGTTCCCGCCTATGCAAACGGCAGTCTCCTATTTCAGACACAGATTTCGATGACTTCAATGGTTCAAGTGTTAAAAATATGTACCTACACCCCGTGTTTCTCGATTAACCGACATAATAAATACTCTCTGTTGAAAAATAGGGAGCAGTGGCAATGTGGCATGGCAGAAAAATATAGCATTTTTAACACACGCGCCGTTGTGGTTTACCCGTGATTTAGCATTTTATGCCGTAAACATCAAGTACAGGAAATAAATTTTAAAAAGGGCAGAATAGCGGCATGCATACTTCCAGGATTCGAAGAGTCCGTAACTACGGGGGGTTGCAAACATCCTTTTAATGGAGGGTAGACGTTGGCCAACTAATCGCGGTTGAAGAAAGCCCGAATGGGGTGTCTAATCCTATTTTGTGTGCCGAGTCGATAAAAATCAACCACAAGTCCGTGCGACGATTAGTTTTTGAGTTGCGACGTAAATTGTACAAAAATACTTGATTTTTGGCTCAAATATTACCAAAAAAATCCTTACTTCCAACACTTAGCAATGCAGCTGACGTAGATGTGATTTCTGAAATAGTTTTTGGCGCTGAGTCGAATGCATGGTGGCTCATTTCTCTGTGATCAATATTATTTGAGTTACTAACAAACATACTTGAGAAAACGTGTTTTCCCGATACTTTGATGTGCTATGAAAATGTGTATCACGATTTTGGACAGGACTAACCATGTTCTCTGATCTTACGTGGTTTTTTGTGCTGAATCGAATGAGGGTTTGCAGGGATCGCTGGGGTCAATGCTTTCGGAGAAACGCCCACAAATATAAGAACAAATCCTTTAAAAATGCTGGAGATGTTTGTCCGTAACTCAAAAAGCATTGTATTACTACCGATCCCGACTACAGCTCATGCAATTCAGCACAACAAACTGCGTACGATGAGAGAAAATGGTCAGTCCTGCCTAAATCATGATACACATTTTTTAGGGCACAATTAAGTATAGGAAAAAATCGTGTTTTATCGGGTATTTTCGTTCATATCTCAAATAATATTCATCTCAGAGAATCGAGCTACCGTGCATTTGATTCACAACCAAAAACAACTTATTCAGAAACGACATTCTGAAATGATTTCATCACTAAATGTTGGGTGTGAGGATTTTAATAAGCTAATCAAGCCCAAAACAACGTTTTTTCATACAAATTATAACATAACTCGAGAAGTAATCAGCCCACGGACTTGGAGCTGATTTATAAAATGCAAAGTCACCTCGTTTGGGCAATTTTGGTCATCCCTTGTAGGGGTGTGTTGGCCCGCCCTTAAAAATAGGTTCGCCACCCTGTATCGTTGCGGACTCTTCGTATCCTCAAAGTATACATCTAAAGGAATTTTTTAATCCACATTCGAAATTGGGCCGAATTTTGCCGCTATTCTGGCTTTATTTCCTGTACATAATCCTAATCTTAATTGAACCAAAATTGGCCAGTTGATCGTGAAACTGTGGCACCTTAAGGCTTAAATCCGTTGTCGATCGGAAACACTATCAGAAAGATTCTTTTGGCTCTAACAACTAATGGCGTTTTCCATTCAATATAATACACTCGTGTGGTGTGATTTTTTCCACCCGTCCTCTCTGAATTTAAGCATATGTTTTTGGAGAGGACGCTGCACACACTTGTGTAGTGTGTTGAATGGAAATCGCTATAACATTACTCATTAATTAGTATGTTTCGGATTCATATGACTCACGGAAAACCTCGAAATATGTTCTTAGGCCCCTTTTACAAGAGTAAGTTTTTTGTTCAAAAATATGTTCAATCTGATCACAAACAGACAATTTGAGGCAGGGAACACCTGTGAATTTTCTTCAAAATGGCTACTTTGGTCAAAAAACTTACTCGTGTAAAAGGGGCCTTAAAAATTGAAATATGCTCGTTAAATAGGCCCGAAAACTACGATTTAAATCGTTTGACGAGGGTGGTTTTTACGCCCTTTGTGCCCCTGAAAATGTGTCGTGCCCCCCTCTTCCTCACACCATCCATTTCATTAAATAGGGTTTGACGTTATCAAATCCCCACTCAAAATTTTTAAAAATTCGCTCTAAAAAAATCCTTGATTGATTTCAATGTTTAATGTGACCAATAGCATTGTGGAAGAGCCCTCTTCAATAAACACCAGTGATTGAAAATTGTGCAAGTTCCCCATTGCCAATTTTTTTAAAAAAATGTCTCTACAAATGGGCCCGCAGTTCTCCATGGGGGCCCGAATTTTGGAAATCAAGAAAGGGAGGACAATAAAAAAAAGGAACGCTTACCGGTGGTTAGCGAAGTTCTACTGTGGTTAGAGTTTTTTGTGGCAGTAGCACTGCTGTGGTCGAAGCTATACTGTGGAAATGAGGTTTATTGTGGTTTAGGACTTTGCTTGTGGTTTGGAGCTTTGCTGTGATTGGGAGAAGCAGAACTTATTTAAACAGCCGGTGGACTATAGTGACGTCATCCTCTCCTTTGCCATATTTATTTTTCTCGGTTTTTGCCCGTCTCAAGAAATTAGCCCCTTTTTATCGTGTTTTCGTGTTTATCGTTATTTAAATATTTCCAAGAATTTTGATTAAAATTCCACAAAAACCACCTGCTGCATAATTATAAACAATCAGAAAGAATCGTCTCGCATAATGTGAAAAAAGGAGTGGGTGGGAGTGGCGAAAGGGGGCCCTTCTCAATCTGCTGCCAATAGAGGCCTCTTGTCCCTTAAGGTCCCTTTCTGACGGTTGCACGTGAGCGCGCTCACGAGGGCCGCTTGAACGGCTGAGTGCGAAACGGCCCGGCTCCGGAGACTTATCCGGCCCTGTATTTTTATTCCTTTTTATTTCTTGAATAAGCGTCGTTTTTCTCATCTGTCATCATAGAGTGTACTCCGGTAACTACGAATTGGCGTTGTCTCGCCGATTTTTGCATGAATTAAGTGGAACATAGCACTTTTTCTATTTTAAGCCCTGTTCGCACAATGCAATGTTTGAAGCTATATTGCATGCTGGTTTTTTTTTTTTTAAACAAAGGTCATTACCAAAGAACATATGTTTTTCACATGCGTACATATGTTTTTCAGCATGTAATATAGCTTCAAACATTGTGTCGTGTTGGGGAACTTGCATCAATGCTCGATTTGGGAGAAAAGTAAACCGGTGAATTGGCACATGGACTGAAGGATTTTTCTGATCTTCAAGCACGGTATGTTTTCTCCAGAAACTGCCAATCGGCGTTTTATGTTGTTTTTTTTCTTTTTACTTCCATGTTCTCGTAGGGAATGGAAGTATGGTGTTCGCGAAAAAAATCGAGTCCACGATGATTCCATACTCGTGATGCATAACCTCAGAAATTATGACCTACACAAGTATCCCACGTGGTGGTGTGACGCCGATTAAAATTCTCTTTCAGATGAATTCCTGCTCTATGATAATATTCTTAGGACGGAACTAAGAGGGTTAAACAAAATATTTTTCAACAGTCGTGCGATTTCATGCTGTATTCGGAATTCGGATAATTTGTTGCCTTAGTTCGGACAATCACCTTCAGACCATTAGGGCAATTAATTAAATATTTCCCCAATTTTACGGACACTTGAATACTTCGTCATAAAAAATAATTTTAGCGCCCCTTGCGGACAGTGGCGGATCCAAGAGAGGGACTGCAGGGGCCCTTGGTGTCGATCTCAAAGAATAATCAAAAACCTCTCTAAAATATCATCGAGTGGGGTTAACCTAAAATTTTAGGGTCATTTTCACAAAGATCTGATTTATCAGGCCCCTGAACCTGAACCATGCTCACGAAATTCAGACGGTTCCAGCCTGACACGCAACAGAATAGCCGCAATGTTTGGCGACCTCAGAGAAGTGTCATCTCCTAGACCATAAAAAACGTCCTGCGCAGGTGCCAGGTACGATCAAATGACCCGGATTTTTCATACGGTGGGCTTCTAGACTAGTAGAAACTAAGAGCTGCATCCTTCCTTGAACTTCAGAGCAGTCCGTGGGAAAGTTCGTGCGTTAGTGGTTAAAAACGGTGGCGTCACAGTGAGAGCCGTTTTGTTGAATCTTCTCATCGAAAATTCATTTCAATTTTCGGATTCCTCGTGTGGAGAAATCCCAAATCATTGGTAAGGTTGGAGTTCACAGTGGTGTGGTTAGACCTTTCTTTGTCGTTGCTAAGGGTGGTCAGCTGCCCTCCCCTAGACTTTGAAGCGCAGACTTATGGAGCAGCTGACCACTGCCCAGATACCACCAATAAGTTGAAAACCATCAAGATCACCACATTTTGTACAGCGAAAATGTTCGTAGGTCTGGCTCAGCAATAATCCAATTGCCCCGATTTCGCCCACTCAAATACCAATTTCGTGTCTCTTTTGTGCTGGAAACAAAATTTCACGACGCAGCCTAATTCCAACGCCCTACCTTCGTGGTTTTTATACTCTAAAAAATCGCAATTTTCACAGCTCTACCTCACTAAAAAAGCAATATCTCAGATTTTCATCACCAAAACACCAATTTCCTGATTTATCTTGCCAGTCTGGCTCACATAAAAACTAATTTCTCGGATTTTGCTCGCAAAAAGCTAATTTTGCGGATTTTTCTCAAATACAAGAAATGTTTACTGTCGCGCTCACTAAAAAATTAATTCACAGATTTTTGTTGCTATCAAACAAATAATATTACGGTGCGCCCAAAATTCAGGCACTGTGTTGGCAGATTTTAAGCACAAAAACGAGTTCATTTTAAATTCTTTGCCACGCTAAAACCAAATTTTTCGGAGGTCACTCCCTAAAACATCAATTTTCGTGACTTTTCTTCAAAAAAACAGGCAAAAAAATCCACAAATGTTGCTCTCTAAAATCCCATTTTGTGGGTATTTTCGCGTGTCGAGTTCACTAGAAAATAAATATCACTTCTTTTTTTGTCGCTGACTACCTATATTGCTGATTTTTTCGCACTTTAAAACCATTTTCGCAGCTTTGACTAACCAAAAAATCGATTTCTAAAAATTAGCTCCTTAAATTACCAAATTTGGCGGATTTTTCTCGCAAAAGGAAAACGAAAAACAGTTCCCCGAATCTGGCCAACTGTAAAATAAATTTCTTGGATTTTGTTCACTGAAAAACCAATTTTGGAGATCAGTAAACCAATTTCGCTGGTCGTGAGTCAATTCTCTGAATTGAACCACTCACCAAAATTGATTTGCCGGCATCAACAACCCCGAAATTGCTTTTTCAGAATGCAAAATTCGAGAAATGCCACGTCTAGGGCACCATTTTTGTTTTCGAAATGCACCGTCACGGTCAACATTTACGCGAAATGTCACATTATTGAAGCCTAAGGTCTCATTCAGGTCAAAATTCATGCAAAACTGCACATTATAGGCAGTATTTACGCGCATTGTCGCATTCAAAGTGGAATTTTCACACAGTAATTGTCCAACGCAACATTCGGGGAGACAACTCACGTGAATCGTCAACTTCAAGGCAAAATTTACGGGAAATGCCACGTCAAGGACAAAATTTATGCGAAAAGCCTCATCCAAGTGGACATTTTATAGTGAAATTGTCCAGTTCATGGAAAATCTTGTCAGTTTCGCGAGCAAAAAATTGTCAATTTCGTAGGGAAATTGTCTGTTTCATGAGAAAACTTGCAATTTTACGGGAATTCATAAGCTTATGTGCTAATGGTGGCTTTCATGAAATATTCAGCTTAAAAGCTGTCAATTTTATGAGTAAATCGTCAGTTTCATAGGGAAATGTCAATTTCATTAAGTATAATTGCCAATTTTAAGAGAAAATTGTCAATTTAATGACGAAATTGCCATTTTTGAGTGAAATTGCAAGTTCGAATAGGAAATTGTGAATTTTGGGAGGATATCGTTCATTTTCTAAAAATAGTTAATTTTATGGCGAAATTGTCAGTTTCAAGAGGAAATTGTCATTTTTACTAGTCAAATTAATGACATAATTTTCAATTTGACGTGGAAAATTGTCAATTTGAAGTAGAAATTGTTTTTTTGGTGGCTCTTTATGCAAAGCCCTGTGGCATCACATGTGATAACCTCTTTAACGGCTCGTTTGTGTGACATGAGCAGAGCCTATGTTTTGTCCCTCCCCAACTGCCTTGCGTTCACTTCATTCGTGACGTGGCATATATTTTTGCCAAACAGTTAGTTCACGTTACTTTTTCGGTCTTTGGGTTTCTTTCATTTTTCAATATTTCAATGGTCGGATATTGCGAGTTACTCTGCCACAGAAACCGCGAGAAATGTGGAGTTGGTAGATTCGGGGGCCGGATGAGGTGTCATGGCCCCCTCCTTAAGCCGACCCTGGATCCGCGCCTGCGTGCGGGAGTCGGTCCGAAGGAAGCCAAACGGCGTCCGAAAACCCCCTTATTTTTGTCTCAGTGAGAAATAACCATCTATAGATATTCTGAATCATAAAATGCAGTTCTCTCTTCCACTCCCACTGACATTTTCCGAAAGAGAGCTGGTCAACTCTATTGACTACGATAAAAATCAATAAAATAAATAAAGAATTCCTTAAATACATCCGATCGTTAACACGTTCGCACCATCAATCATTTTACGCGTGCGAAGGACGGCGCAATATATATTATACGGCTTAATTGCCCGCCTTTTCCTTTTCCTTCCATAAATTAAATTTCTTTAGGTCACCTACCACACACACTTCATATCTTCTACTACTTGGCAGAGGAAAGTTTTTCGAAGAAAAGTGCCTTATATCGACATTGCACAAATCTGTCCAAGCACCTTTTTCTCCACTTTTCGATCCTGCGTGGACCAAGGTCATTCGGTCGAATGCAATAGTATTATTATCTTTAATTGGTATTACTCAAGTCAGGAAGCCAATTCTCTTTAGACTATAGATATAGGGTGAGTTAGAGGGATAAGATCCATTTCCATTGAGTCCTTGGCATTCCGGCTATACCGTCTTCGAGAGCAATGAATTTGAGATCTACGAACGGAACACTTATACAGTCTCACAAGGCGAACAGGGGTGGGAGGGACGTGATATATGAACTTCACTGATTGTGCGGTGAGGGTGTCATATATGTATACGTATATCCGGAACTCGAAATAACGCTACGAATAAGAAATATAATAATTTCCACGCCTCGAGAGCCAAGAAACTCAAGGAAAAAATAAAACTTCCTCTTCTTTACTCCATTGCACCAATCTTTTTTTTTTTTTTTACCTTTCATCCAGCACATCATTCTCTCTCCCCCTCCCTTATTTACTGAAGGTTACAGATAACGAGTAATTTCTGTCATACTGACTGTCGAATGAAGACGTCGAGAAGACGAGAAGTTGGAATGAAGAGTGAGATAAAAGCCGTTCTAAGACTCTGGATTTTGAATTATAGGCAGGGAAAGCATTCAAGATAAAATGAGCATACTCCGTGCTCGTGTAGTTGACATGAATCAGTAAACTCCAAGATGACGAATTCTTCAACTTTTTTTTTGCCACAAAGGACTGTAAAATCCATCCATTTCTTAATTCCGAGACGCAGACGTGCATTGCATAGATCCCTTTCCTTCGGGAAAATATTCGATATGTGCTTAAGTGTTTAAAGCGATAACCGTAGCAAAAAAAAACGAACTTTTTCATACAAAATTCTTCACGGTTGAGTCACTCCACACACCGTTGCCAGTCAGCACTGGGTCAAGTTCATCGTGCTTTCACTGACTACGGGCATCCATCAAGATGGTAATACGACAAAAAAGAGATTTAGCTATACTACTCAGCCAGTTTACTGCATATAGTAGACTTTTTCACGAGAATTTCTCGCTAAAAATTAAATACCGGCTAACAAGCGTGCGCTGTCCCTGAAGGTTAAAATCCACTAATTCCCAGATCCTTTCCTGCTTCCCCCCTACCAACCAAACCTATCCTTCCTCAAAAAAACTCTCTATCCTATTTGCTTAACCTCGTCTGGACTATTTCGCTTCGGCTTTTAATCAATCGCTTTGACCGTTGCGTTGTACATCTTTTGCTATCCCGCATTGTAAATTCTGATGGAAGTTTGAAACGAATTTCCTGTAAAGTTTAAATTCAAATTAACTATTATAGGGCTACTCAGAATACAGTTTATGTAAATAACACTCAGTTTTCAAACGGAAGCCTAGAAGAAGTGACCTTCGGCTCTTCAGAGCGGATTCAATGTTCCTTATTTTGAACAGGATCTCAATCCAGCGACATTGCATAAGAATAAAAGATCAAAAACAACAAGTCGTAAAAAAAAAGCTAAAACATTTATCCGGTCGATTGAACTTGACTTCTCAGTCTAGGTTCTAGGATATGGGCGTGGGGCGGCTCGCTGCGTGTCCTTGTCAGCCCTGCGAAGTTATAGTGGGCAAAAGTACTGATTGACTGTTCGCATTTTTTCGCTGTGAGTTTCTCTATGTCACGTTTTGGATGACACTGAACGGTGAGGGGGGGGGGGCGCTAGTTAAAAGTGTATTTCCCCACGTGCTTGGATAACAGTAACAGAGTAATATCACGATTCTTTATCAATACATAATTTCTTCACATATAAAAAAAACTGGTGTATACCTAGTTGACCATGACATTAAAATATGTTCGAGCATAATTACAAGAATTTTAGAGCAGCTCTTTTTTGTAATTGTATTTACTTTAAAAAAGTAATTATCAAGGAAATACTCAGTTAAAAAATTGATTCATTTCCATTAATCAATTGAAATACACACAAAGAGCTTAAAACGCTCTACAGTAAGTGCCAAAGGCTGAGTAAATACTGACCTCCTGTCTCGATAAGTCTCTAATGTCACCAATTTTAATTGAAAAAGGCATGAATTACTGATTACATTCGTGGAAAAAGAATATGCATAATACATTTGCCACTGAAAGAACCGGCAGGATAACAGCATCGCTTTAGCAGATTTTTACGATTCACTTATTACGGTGACCAGACAGTAGCGGACCAAAAACCATTTTCCGCACTCGGGGCGGGACCACCGAGTGTAATACCCCCCCCCCCACCTATCGCAATCAGTTACAGCGAACCTTAGAGAAAGGTCTATTTTGGCTTTGGCTCAAAAGCTTAGCAGATAAGGCCTTGAGTCCCAGGTAGGCTTCGGCCAACGCGGACCTTATCAGTTGGTATAGCTCTTGAGTCAAGAAAATCGACTAAGCAACAACGTAGCAAAATAATGTCATTTTTTGCCGCTTCATGGGCTTGGTGAAGACAAGCCGTAGTCATGGCGTGGAAAGAACATCTTGGGGAGGGGACGTAACGTACCAAAGTAGGGGCGTGGGGTGGACGCCACGGGTCACCTATTTGAGCTCCCCCCCCCCTCAACCATTAAAAAAGCTTGAAGATGGAAAAATGATAATTTGTAGGATTTATTTCCTCGGTTGTACTTGAAAATGAGAGTCTTGATATCCGACTGGGCGGCGATTTGGATTCTTTCGTCGATTTTCAGTAGGTACACCCGACCTCGACAATACAGCGCAGCAGGTGGTCAGCGAATTGTATATGACCAATATTATTGATTCAGCCTACAAAACCGCAACTTTGAGAAGACAAGTAGACGTGGTTAATAGTCAGCGCTTTTACTCAATTATGGGCCGCAAATTATAGCGTTTTTATCAATTATTAACCACGAATTAGTGAGTTTTTTCGCTGACAGTGCGCTGTGCGAATTAGCATTTTTGCGCGAGTATTACAGTTTTTTCCAAAGCCAAAACACGATGAGCACATTAGCGCTTCTTCTCAATTTTAGCCGCTTATTAAAGGCCTGTAGAAACTGGAGGCGTATTTTATTCAATTTAACCGGGATGGTTCCTTCAGATACCTTGAATAGGTGTATTTTTCTAAATTTTAACGGCAAATGAGCGTTTGTCCTCAATATTAGCCGCGAATAAATGCTTAAAAACCTAAAAATTCATATTTTTTTATATTTGAGCTTTTCAGGGGCTCCTTTTGAACAGTGCCCCGTGACGATCCACTCCGCTCGCTCCCCATACCCATACGCCACAAAATTGCAAAATTTCGTTTTTCGATGTTAAAAAACCACCAAATCTTCTTTTTCGATTATATGTAGAGCCATAAATCTTAATTTTAGTTTCTGGAAAATTGTATTATCTTGATTTTCGTAGGCTGAGAAGACGCCTTCGTTATTGGGTGTAAAGTATAGTACCATAGCCGGGAAATATTCTTTATTCATGTGACCGGGAAGGGAATCAGCGTTGCCAATTTGACGGATATTTTCCGTCAGGCCTAACAGATTTTGAAGGGGGCTGACGGGAAAAAATTCCGTCTTAGGCTTGAGCCCAGTGCACACGAGAGTCAAATGACGCCGGATAGGAAGAGATACCTAGAAGTCTATGGGGCACAGGCGCGTAGCCAGGATTTCTTTGAGGGGGGGGGGTTCGATGTAGGTCCGGTGCGGCGGCGGGGGGGGTACTTCCACTCTATGCCTACTCTTTTCAGTTTTTAACTACAAATTATCATTACTATCATAATTATTGTGCGATATTATTCCAATGCGTGAGCGGAGAAATTGAAAATAAAAAGTCTCCTTCAGAACATGGGAGATAAATCTGAAATTTCGGGGGGGGGGGGTCTGGACCCGGTCGACCCCCCCCCCCCTGGCTACGCGCCTGATGGGGCAGTGCACACGATAACGCCGCTGCAAATGGCGCCCGATGGCAAGCTTGAATTGACGCCGATTTGTGTGGGACGCGCGCGTCCCTTTTTTACCTCTGGCTTTCCCTCCGATACCTAAAAATACACAGAAATCTATGGGGCTCGTGGGATGCGTGCAGTCGGGTGTCACTTGCCGCTCGGCGTCAATTGAGACAGTGTGAATTCTTTATTCATTGCTTTAAACATTTTCATTGTTCCCAAATTTTTTGCCATTTTTATCAATTCTCGCCCTGAATTAGCATTTTTCTCGTTTTTAGACGCAATGAATTCACGCTCTTTCTCTTTAAGAGCACCTGACATTAGCTTTTTTTCTCAATTCAGTGAAAATTGTCCTCTAAGCCCCGGAATCTCCGATTTTTCATCAATTTAATCCGCGAATTAGTTCTTTTTCTCTAGTTTAGCCGCGATTTAACGTTTTCTCAGCTTGGTTATTTATATCGATTCTCGCTATGAATTTACAGCTTTTTATCGATTTAGCTGAATTTGCTTTCAGAAACCACGAATTTGCTATCTCAATTTCAGCCGCAAATTATAGATTTTTTTCAGTTTTATCCAAGAATTTACAATTTTTTTTTACTTCTTGTCAGCGGCGTCTACCCCCCTGATGGCTGGACGCGAAAATACCCCCCCCCCCTTATGAACATAAATCCCTACTCTCAGTTAAAATAAATTGTAGTGCCTAATTTTAACACTTTGGAAGAAATCAACACCACACGTAGCGTTAAATTATGGCTTATTCTTAGCTTTAGCCGCAAATCAGCGCTTTTTTCACACCTTATTCGCACATTAGCGCATTTTCTCAATTTGAAGCCATGAATTAGCACTTTTTTAAAATTTAAGCCGTGAATTGGATATCACCAGAAGACCGCGAACTGGAATTCTCTTGATTTTAACCGCTAATTAGCGATTTTCTCCACTATGACCTTGAATTTGCGTATTTTTTTCAATTTTACCTGCATATTTGAGATAGTTCTCAATTTTAGCTGCAAATTAGCGTTTTCATTTCAAATGCTCATAGTCATGAATTAGCGTTTTTGAATTGAGGTAAATCTCTAATTCCCAAATATTAGTGAGAAAACGCACTAATTAGCGTTAAAAAATAGATGACAAAGCGCTTGATCACGTCTGAAATTGAGAAATTTTAGCCGCTAATTGCAGCTTTTACTCACTTTCAGCCCCAATTGATGAATTTTCAGAAAATCTGTAAAGCTGCTGGTTCAAGAACAGAACACTATGGAGTTTTGTTCTAAAATTTAGCTGTAAAATGGCTCTATAGTCCGCGATTCTGAGATTTTTTCACAATTTGGTCTGGAAGTTGCACCGTGATACAGCGAAATGAGCGTTTTTTTTTTCTCGCAGTTTTAGCCACGAATATTTGCGCTCTTTCAGCCTTCATGGCGCGTAATTGTCCTAAGAACAGTATTTCAGTGCGCATTCGGAATTTCCAGCCGCCTAAGTGTCTACACGAACTGTAGGGATAAGCGTATTTTGGCTATTTTAACCACGAAGTTGCCTCCGTAAGGCGCGAATTAGTACATTTCTCAATTTCAACTTCCAGAATAGCGCTTGCGTGGGCTTACTCGAATATTCAGCGAACAATTTGGTGAGCATCTTTCGACGCGCTGTCCTCCAAGTCAGATGGACTGAAAATCGTCGAAAGGAGCCAAATTCCCGTCCAACCGGATACCAAGACTCGCCTTTCCACGTACCTCCATCCTTGTACATATAACCTAAAAATCCTAATTTGTCCATCCTCAAGCTACTCGGGGGCGGCGGTCCGCCCAATACTCGCCACTACCTCGGTTCGCTACTGCTGGGACGCAGGGAGCAAACCCGGAAAGTTTAGTAATTTATGGAGGTAACCACGCGAAATTCATGGTTCCTAAAAGATCCAGATTAGCGAAATTTGGGGTCAGAAAGAGCTAAATCTCGCACAATTTAGGACTTGCAATGCAACCCTAAGACCTCAATTTAGTGGCATTTTTTTGTCACCTCCCCCCTTCCAACTGTAATTTTGCAGCAAATTTCTTCAGTAACTTGCAATTTCGAGACTGTTTATCGACCCGAACTCGCAATTTCACTGCCGGTGAATAATCAAAACCGGAAGTTTGCGGCTATTGCTCCCGGGGAAAATGCAATTTCGATTCAATTTTGTGCCTTTTAGGGCTAAGCTTAAAACCCACAATTTCGCGGCAGCGATTACTCACCGAAACTTTCAATATCGTTGTCTACGAGTATGTAGCCCTGAAACTTCAAATTTATTTTCTATTATGTATGTACATATCCCACGAAACTTGTAAAGCATGGCAGCGTCGTTGAGTGGTTTTGTCGAGGGAAGGAGGCTTCGAAAACGTCGCCTTTTTCGTGTTCACATCAATGTTACAATGATGCATCCAGATGCATCATTGTGATATTGATGTGAACGATGAACAAACTGAATGAAAAATATTGCCCCCGCCTTCTTAGGGGCGGTAATATGAAGCTTTCCTCCTCGTTACCAGGGTGGACAAATATACCTACCCCCCCACCCGGCGAAATTCCTAGCTTTATTATGTGCTACATGTCCTGGATTATTCCCCCTCACGGTGTCCACCTAGAGCACACACCAATCAAGAACTATCGGGCAGCATCCCCCCTTGACACTTTTGGACGCCCCCCCCCCCACTACCACGAATAATTCCATTGCCCCCCCCCCCTGATGAAGTTTTGAGGTTTCCCCCCCATAGCATCAGATAGATGCCGACGGAGCCCAACCCCCCTTGTGTAGACGCTCCTTCTTCTAGTCATGATTTAGCGCTTTTTTCCAAGTTTAGCCGTGGACTTGCTCCAAGAGCAGCACATTAAGGGGGAGTTTTACATGTGTTTCCTCGACCTTCCTCCAATCAGACCTGGCGTACTCCGCGTTACGTAAAGTATCGCCGTATTTCTGCACCAATCTTGGATTTCAAGGTCTCACTTCAATCTCCAGGTAATTCAGCACGCGCGTAAGGTCTTGCTTTCCTAAATAAGCCGCCGAAAAAGCGTGAATTTTCAAGGTAAAAGTTTATGTGGGTTTTACAGTTATTTCAGGGGGAAATATGAAAAACGACGTACGCGCGTGCGGAATTCCCAGGAGATTTAAATGAGACCTTGAAATCTAGGATTGGTGTGGAAGTACGGAGATAATCTGCGTAACGCGGAGTAGGCGATAAGATTAGAGGGGTGTCGAAGAATAGCATATTTCACAAAGAATGAGGAAAGCGTCACTTTACGCGCGTGTTGTGTTTGGCGATCGAGGCGAAGCCGAGTTCACTAATTACTTACAACGAGCGCGTAAAGGCGCTCCCCTCACGAGTTGCGAACGCTATTTTTCGCTTGACCGGCCAAAAGGACCATATGCAGAGGTGTCGGGGGAAAATCCCGCAAGTGCGGTTGCCTAGGCGGGATAATGTTATTTCTTATACGGCGTCCTTGGATCCCTTTTGCGTCATTTTCTTCCCGACCGTTCGGAATAAGGCCCCAAGTGTGAGGCACTTCACCACGACTCACTCCAAACACGTCTCTCCTAACAGTGACGGAACGGAATCACTTCTAGCAGTGAGGTAAAGTACTTTCGTTCAGTCCGTGATGTAAAGTAAGCAAATAACACCCTGAGATTAAAGTGTTTCTTTCGTGGTGAGGTTGCCATGGTGAAAACAGCCACTTTCTCCGTAGGTCAAGCGAAGACACAATACATTGATTGCGTTGCAAAACTTGGGGCTCGTGTTTAAACGCTGAAGTGTAGAATTAAGTGCTTACTGGAGTTTTGCAATGGTGATTTGCATCGCGATGGGACGTGTTTTGTTGGATTTTAAACACTTACTCAGCGCTGAGCTAGATTGACAGTTTTGCACGGCGAAAGACTAATAGCTTTTTCCATGTAACTTCACAAAATTCTGATAATGATGAATATTCATTTCCACCCCTTTTTCTCCATTACTATACATAGGCCCGTATTCATAGACATTTCTTAAACTTAAATTTTCCTAAGTGGGTGTCTAAACAGATGACTTTTTTCCAGAAACAACTGATTTGATTTTTACGTAGGAGAATTTGAACTTAAGTAGCGACTACGAATACGGGCCATAATTATGTTTTAAATCAGATTGAACGAATGGACCAGAACTGCTCCACAGGGTCAAATTTCATGTAAATGGAAAACGCTATTAATTTCATCGAGATCCGTACACTGCGAATCTGCGATTTTTTCTGGTTTTGGGTCTTTCTGGATGTTGCATCGGAAAAACGCGAATTTACTCAATTCGGAGCGGAGCATTTTTTCAATTTTAGCAGTGACTGAGGGCTTTACGGAATACATTTTGACAGATTTCTGAGTTGACAGCGCTGAAGGGAAAGTCTCAAAATCTGCAGACAACTGTGAAATTCAGAACGTATCACAACTTCCGTTTTTTGCTCAATTTGAGGGCAACTGGAGGCCTCTCTGCATTTGATATTTAGTTGAGAAGTGCTCCGTTTCATCATTCAATATACACATGGCAACTGTTGAACTGTATCAGACAGTCAGCTGCCGGAGTGTTGTTTTCTACCATAAGATTCATAACTTATTTGTAAGACAGTGATTTGTGGAACCGCAACTGGAAAGTTTCTCTTGGTTTGGCGGGAGTTGGATTTTGACGGGTGAAATTCCAGTCAAAATTGTCAAATCTTGTCAATTGAAGGGGAAAAGAGTTTGAGTCGTCAAATGCCCAACCTTAAAAATGTGTGTATCCCAAATTTAGCCAACCTGTAGGCATGGCGGACCTATATGTAGACTTGTATAATGGTTGCTAATTACTTAATTAATTATGGAAATCAGGAAGTACGTGGACTCTCTTTCTAAATTTATCTAATCTTATCTCAATGTTTCTTCACAAGTTCTATGTTGGCGTTGTGTGGAGTCTATGCAACCAAACAAATTTACTCCCTCGAAAAATGAAGCTTGTGAACGGGCCATTATAAATAGAGACACATACACGTCAAGTACCTATGTATATTTTCGATGACCGACGGGGGGGGGGGGGGTACTGGAAGTACTGGAATGCTCTTCCAGTGGTTGTCCTTGTTATTTGGGCAGACAACCTGCTGCAGTTAAAAATAACGGTCCAGTTCTAAAAGTAGAAAGGCAACACCACACGTCAATGTTCTCGGAAGCCACCCCAGTGTCCTTTGTTGCAGCCCACCATCCACCGCCGAATCTGTTAACGTTGATTATTTCCGCATTACATCATCATACGTTTTCAGGAAATAAAATGGTTTCATCGAAATGTGTCTTTTAAAAACGGATCGTCTGACAAGGTCTTACCCCTCACCCTCGGCCCATAGCAATAAATTTTATATTTTAGATGATTTAGAATACCGGTTGGTTCTCATGCGACTCGAATCCAATAAATATGCAATTTAAAGAGAAGAATTGCGTATGCACTTCACTGAGCTCAGTTTATTGATTAGCTATCATTGAATTATTGAAATACATTATTCTACAGTGCGTTAAGGTTGGTCTGGCGTTCTAGAGGAATCTTTGGCACTAGAACAGACTAATCAACCGTAATGGGTTTACTTAACGTTTACATAATTTCATCAACCTGTATACGTCCATGTGAGCACATCACGAAAAGGGACGGGCAGGAGTTGCATTATGCTCCCTGCCCCTCGTCAACAGCTGATATCACAACTCCATTCTCGCGGTCACATAGCTTTAACACCGCGTTTGACCGCGAAGAGTTCATGAATTATGCATTTCATACAGAGGCAAGATCATCGAAAAGTTCAAGTGCTATACTCTCTCTCTCCTTCCCCTCCCGTAAGCGGTAGGCCTAGTTGTAACTACTGCGATGTTTGTCAGATGAAAGGCCCTTGAATTGTCTTGATTAGAGCGGGCAGTTAACACGACAGGTAGGAAACTCGAGGGGGGGGGGGCTGACATGGCCGGAGCACTTGAAAATGAAGGGTGAAGGGAGGGCGGTGAGTGGTTAATCGGCGAAGCCGAACAAAATCCACCCCCAAGGATAACTCCGGTAACGATTTGCCCGCATTTGTCACTCACTCTGTCTGTCTCTCTCTCTCACACTTAAAAAAAATAGAAACGAAACAAATCTCTTCAATTTTGTATAAAGTACCGGAATAAGAAAGAATTTCCGCCATAGACATTGAACCTTCCGTACGTCCTTTCGAGCATTAAAAAAAAAGAACCGTTGGCTGTTTTCAAAGTTTGGCTCAAGGTTTTCTACATTCTTTTTTCTCCCCCACATATCATTTTTTGAAGGGTTTCATACGGGAATTTTGCACACAGAGCACCCCCTTGAAAGAGGTTTTCTTTTCGCGTTAACGGTATGATGCGTGTATATGTATGACCGTCATACGGACCACCCTTTTGTCTAAAATTGTGAAATATTTACTCATGCAAGTTGGTTAAAACATGTATGTACCTACATTCTTATGCATGAGAGCGAATGAAAAAATATATCGGTGGACACCGTGAAAAAAATAAGAAGGTTGGGAATATACGGTGCATAATGCATATGCAATAACACCAGAAAACTAAATGAAAAGGATTAGTATTACTGCCGCACTATTGCTGAAGGGAGGGATTAGAAATTAGATACGAGGGGTTAAGTCTTCCGGTTGTCTATTTTTCGAGCCGTCCTGTTCCTGGAGAACTAGTATTTCAGCCCTTTCTCTCTCATTCATTCTCTGTGAAACTAAGGTCACTGTCAGGGACAATATTGAGTAATGCCTGGACGGGAATGGCGTTTTTAAAAAATGTTCTTCTGGCTCCCACCTTCTTAAAAGCCCAAATATACACTTCACTGGGTGTTAAATCACGCGACAGGAACTCGTTATTCTGAGTTCATTCACTTCCCAATATCTTTTCTTTTTTTTTCCTCAATGCTCAAGACCTTCATCATACATTAGTTCCTCTCTTTAATAATATTATAGTATTCATCGGATGGAATTTCGAGTAATCGGGTGGGAGAAAAGAAGGATTTTTGCATCCCTCTTTCTAAACAAACGACGTCACCATAGTAAAATCACAAAGAAAATAATTAATTGGAATCGGATTTGCAAAAAAAAGGGTACCGGTGTCTTCCAATTGGCTGCACTCGACTGATTTTCTTGTCGATGAATGTCAAACGCTAATCATCACTTAAAATCCAGTTATTAGGACACCAAGTCAAGGTGATTAAACAAAGTTGAATTCCACCTAAATGTATTTTTTCCTGGCTATAATTCCCAAAAAAAACCGCTCCAGGTTGACCATGATGCGGTTTATTTGATGAAGCGGTACATGACATCCCAACCCTTCTTCATTCAACAGCAAATTATATTATTATGATCTTTTGCAGTTGCTTCCATCTAATAGTCTTCCTTATAACAACCGTTGTTATTTATTTATTTTTTGAAGAAAAGAAACTCTAAACAAATGATAGGAAGTAAAACCACTGGGTTTACAATCACAAATGGAATGTTTGGAAAAAGCGGGTTAAAAAACTCGTTAAATATGAACAATTGCGTGTTCGAAGTACGGGTGTTAACTATTTACACATTCGTCAATATGTCATGGCTAGGGGAAAGGTGAAATCTCAGCCGTTCGCTCGTTTTTTATTATTATTATTTTTCAGTACTAATATTTGTACGGGAGAATGCGTAAAGCGAATAACGCACACCTATTTTTTATGGTGTGCAAACTGCTGCAGCTGCGAAAGCAAACTGATCTCAAATACCTATATACATTTGCATTTGAATAAAATGCAAAGTCGAGTTTTTTCCATTTGTAAGTTGTCGCCAGAGTCTTTTTATTTATTTATTTCACGAACATGAAAATAATGAAAGCTTGACTGCAAAATCCAAGTCGAAATCTCATCACGCATAGAAAAAATACGTTACAGAGGTACTAATCTTCTCAGCAACAAACGAAAAGATAATTTTATTCATTGTGGGCCTAAAGAAGCATGAAAGTGATTCTCTTTTAAGCCTTGTTCATACACGATACAATTCTCCACGCACTATATCGTGAGCAACCTCTTCAAAAATAGGTGATCTTAACGAAATTTAATCATGAATCAGGTGTTTTCAATGAAATGGGGAACTTGCATGAATGCCCGATTTGGGAGAAAGGAGTACCGGTGAATTGGTACATGCGGACAAGAATATCAACGGTAGTTGCAGCCCGATTGGTGCGTCTGGCGATTTTTAAATAAATTTCAAAGTTCTTAAGGAGGGGACGGATGTTGTGAGGGGAAATGAAGTCAATGTGCAGTTGTGAAGCATTTGAGGGAACTCTAAAATGTTTTGTTTACAAATAACAAGAAAAATTGAACCCCAGAAAACGCGTCTTCCTCTCTCTTCCCAACACCATCCATTTCATTAACTGCCCTTTGATGTAATCAAAACTCCACTCAAAATTTTTAAAAATTCGCTTAAAAAAAAAAAAAAACCTTGATTGATTTCAATGTTCAATTTAGGCAATTGTCTTGTTGAAGAGCGCTCTTCTAAGGAACTGGATGCTGCTGCCCAGGTAGGTATTTTACAACACTTTCTTGAAGAAAAAGACGTAGAGCGGGCTAGTGAAACTTGCTTTTTGAAATGGTTCGGGGCACCGGCTTAGCAGGAATCTCTCACTCACTATCGTCTAGACGCCTTCGGTGTGTCGGTCACAGCCTTAAAGCCTAACATATCCTCCCTCCCACCGACCGAGGCAGCGGATGCTAAAGAGCATTCCATACGCACGTTCCATCAGGTGCAAACGCGGCAGGGGAATGTATTTCCTCTTCAGGACTAGGGGATGGAAAAATCTCAAACGGTGCTTTGGCCCCTGCAACCAGAAACCAGCCACCACCATCGGAAGTCCTCGTCAAAACTATTTTTTGCCGCTGCGTTAAAGGCTACGGAAGCAGCAGTAGCTGTGGATGTCGGCGGGCTATGCTGAAATGCTCGAACGGATGCCTCCACTGTCAGGAGAGTGTCTCAATGGGGTGCACATTATAGATGACAAGTCTGGTGAAGACTGTGTGACGCCGGATTAAAGATTAAGCTCCAAGCACTTGATCCCACTTCCAAATGAATATTTGACTCGTATCAATCCAAAATCAATTACGCCTTTTATTACTCCCATGTTCCATACCAAAGCGGCGACAGAGGACAGGGAACTTGACGTGTAAGGCCGACTAAGTTTAATCTTCTATACACATTTCTTCGAGAGATCGATTTTTTCGGATGTGCGTTAGTGAAGGATTTGACCGAAAATTTGGCGTGAAAAGGCGATTTTCGGAAAATATTGGAATTCCGGGGCGTTTATCTGGGGAACGACTAGGAATATCGGCAAAGAGCATAATATAACCAAAGTGCTAGGGAATTTTATGAGCGTTTTATTTGTACTCAAAAGTGTTTGCCGTGCGACATACGGTTCTCGAGTTATGAGCGAAAATGTAGAAAAAGGCATCTTCAGCTACCTCTCCTGACGTTAGCACACCTCCTAGGCATCAGGACTTTTAGTTTGGTCATGTCGCAGCCTGAATGAACAAATTCGGGCGGTAAATTAAATTCTCCTCCCCAACTCCCTCTACAAATCTTTTTTATTGTCCGTTGACTGGACAAAAAAATAAATGAAATCAGGTGATGAGCACTTAGTCTTTTGCCGTTGCAAGACTGTCAGTCTAGTTCAGCGCTTGAGTAAGTGTTTAAAATCCAACAAAACACGTCCTATCGCGATAAAAATCACCGTTGCAAAACCCCATTAAGTGCTTAATTCTACACTTCAGCGCTTAAACACGAGCCCCGAGTTTTGCAACGCAACCAATGAGAGGGAACTCAATCATGTAGCGACACTGGGTAGGGATAAAAATAAAACTTCATGACCGAGAGGGAATCAACCGGTCCACTTGGTTGTGCGGCATTGACAAACTGTCATTATGGCATTAACACTGCGATGGCCATTTTTTATCAATTTTAGTCGTGATTTATATTGACGCATTTTATTTATTTTAGCCGCGAAGTAAAGCTTTTTGAGCATTTTAGCATTTTGAGAGCATTTTGGTCTAGAAATTGAATCGATAAATCACGGATTAGCGCATTTTTTTCAATTTTAGCAACGAATTGGCGTTATTGTTTTAATTTTAGCAGCGAATGAGCACTATTTCTCTATTTAACAGAAAAAATCAGGGCAATTCTGGAATTTCATTATGAAACAACAATTTTGTTTTTTTTCCTGAACTGGCGCTTTTTCACAGTTTTAGCTAAATAGGATTTTCCTTATACTAGCCACTAATTTGCGTTTTTATTTTGATTTAAGGCCTGAATGGGAAACTTGCATGAAAGCCTGATTTGGGAGAAAAGTATATCGTTGAATTGGCACATGGACAGAAGGATATCAACGGTAGTTGCAGCCCGATAGGTGCATTTAGTGATTTTTAAATAAATTTCAAAGTTCTTCAAGAGGGAATAGATGGTGCGAGGGGAAATGACGTCAATGGTCACTTTTGAAACATTTGATGAGGGAACTCTAATGGTCAATACTGACTACTCGGACGTGTCGTGGGAACACGCATTCCTCACGTGTGGTACAAAATCCCAGAAAAACTTTTATTTGTTTACGTTCACATTGCTCTGACAAGCATCGTCCCACGTGTTCCCACGTCACGTCTGGGCAATGTGAACGCAAAAAAATAAAATCCTTTCCTGGAATTTTGTATCACACGTGGGAGTATGTGTTCCCACGTCACATCCGAATAGTCTGAATGACATTTTTTGCTTACAAATAATAAGATAAATTGTCCCCCTGAAAATCTTTCTTAATATAATAATAATAATTAGTGGGCGCCCCCCCCCCTCTTCCTCGCGCCATCCATTTCATTAAATAACCTTTGACGTTATCAAATCCCCTCTCAAAATTTCTAAAAATTCGCTTTAAAAAATCCTTGATTGATTTCAATGTTTAATGTGAGCAATAGTATTGTGGAAGAACCCTCTTCAAGAAACACTAGTGCTTGAAAAATGTGCAAGTTCCCCATTAGAGCTTACATCTCAATTTTAGTCGTGAAATAGCGTTTTTATTTTAATTGAGGCAGTGAATTGACGAATTTTCTCAATTTTAGCCATTAATTAGTGTTTTTCTCAACTTTAGCTGTATAAAAGACATAGTTTTCTCAATTTTAGCCACGAATTAGCGCTTTTTCCCGCTTTAAGAAATGGATTAGTGTTTTTCTTATTTTCTTATGTACTTATTAATCTAATTATGAATTACCTAGATAGCTTTTTTCTTATCTACAATAGTCATGTCCTCCAGAAACTGCGAAGCGGTGTTTTCTCCATTTGTCCTGGACTTTTCCCCCCAGTTTTAGCGTGAATTAGCGCATTTTCCCAAAGTTCAGTCATGAATCAGTGATTTTCCTCATCTTTAGGCACGATATTTTGTCACCAGAAACCGCAAATTGGCGAATTCTCGATTTTCTTTTATCTCATGAAATAGCTTTTTTCTTCATTTTAACCGCGAATAAGCGATTTAATTTACTTTTCTTAAATTATGTTAAGAAGCGTGGCATCGAAGCGGAACTAGAAGAGATCAACGAGAATACTACAGTGGCGAATGGCGTTTTAAGAAACATATGCGTTAACTTGGGCGATTCTTGTGAAAAGTAAAAAGAGGCGTATTTTCCGAAGAGTGGTTTTCTCCTTTATTTCTTTGAAAATATAAAGTTTAACTGTAACAATTATTTAAAATAAATTAAATAATTTCCTCTTTTCTTCAACCCTTGCCCTATAAATAGTGCGTTAGCGGCTTTTCCAAGTTTTAGCCGTAAAATAGGCCACCATAAACCGTGAATTTACAATTTTTTCTCAATTTTAGCCTCGAATGAGAGTTTTTTCGGAATTATGTTCGTAAAATCAAGAAACATAAGTCCTAAAAATCCCTAACTTTTCATCGTTTAGCTTTTGAGGAGCCTCCTCAAAAGAGGTGCCCGGGTCTGTCTGCTCCCTCTCATCACTACCTTATAGGCACGTTACTCATTATTACTTATTTGGCGGATTTTTTAACGGGCTGCAGTACATTTTGACGGATTGACTTTTGAGCTTGACATGACGGGAAGATCAACATTTCAGGTGGTAACGCTGCTCAGGCACGTATCTAAGAAAATGCAAAGGCCCCCGCGGAACAGCAACTACACAGTATAGCTGCGCTTTTTCGGGGGCGGCTCTGTCTCACGATTAGTTGCGGATAGCAGTAGAATGGATCTCTTGAGTTTTTGAAGGAGCGAAACCCGTAAAATTAATTTATGAGTGTGCCAAATCAGCGAAAATTTGGTGTTTTAAGAAGCTAAGTCCATAAAATTGCTTATTTCAATTAATCAAGCCAGCGAAATTGGCTATTTGATTGGTTAGTTGGCGTTCCCCATGAAATGACGTTTCTTTGAATGAATAAGTTGGAGTGATAATTCAACGTGCTTTACGTCCAACTACCATACTCCACGTTTCTTTTTGAATGAATCAGCATCGCGAAATTTGTTCTTGAAGATGCCAAACCATCGGAATTTTGTGTTTTTCAAGGAGCTAAGGGCAAAATTCGCCCTTAAATAAGTCAAAACCCTCAAATTGGGATTTGTATAAGTCAAATCAGCGACATTTGGTCTTCGAATAAGCCTAACCCGCGAAATAGCTTTTTTGAAGGACTAAAACCCGTGAAATTGTTTAGGGAGGCAATTTTGCAGAGTTGGCGCGTTGAGTGAGCAAGAGAAAATGACGTTAGACTCCTCGGTTCCGGAGTACGAGGGAATTCAGCGGGATTGGTTCACCAAAAAGGAAACAAAATCGCTTTTGACTTCTTTAAATATGAAAATTTGTGGTGTTGGTTCGTTCAAACGCAATGTCGCTGGGTTGGATAGCTGAAAAAACGAAAACTTCGCGGGCATGGCTAATTAAAAACCAATTTCTCCGGACCTATGGCTCGAAATATTTACTTTTTTTCTTTGTAAGAAGAGAATTTCACTGGCTAGACACGTGATTCTTTTATCGCTCGAATATGAAGAGCTGGCCGATGATCGGCTGTCGATGATTTTCTTCCGATACGTTTTTTGCATCTCATTGAGGGTACCTGCATTTAATCCATTTAGTGCCGTAAAGTTAGAACGCCTTTAGCATATACAACGTTATTGAAAAGGTATAAAATCACATACATGCTGACCTCGATCTTTGGAGCAATTTAGTTAATTCGAAAGCCTCTCTAAATACTTGTAGCAAGTTCAAGTTATACTGTGTGGAATGGAACTTTATGGTACAATAAGAGAACCCATGCGGTGAAAACAGGAATAGAGGATGAAGGAAACAAAACCCACAACCTTGAGAAAGTTTTTTTACCCTCTTCAATCGTTCTTTCCGTCCAACTTTAACCCCCACAAGCACAAGTTCAAGGAGTACAGTCTATCCAGGTGTCAAAATAATTGCAATGAGTAGAAATCGTTTTATAGTCAGGAACAAGTACATATCCTGTTGACAGTTTTATGGTAATTGAAGACACCTTTTTTTTTCACGTCAATCTACTTGTTTCTTCCCGTTTCTTCTATATGCCGCTGACGAGATAGGCGATTTATTGAGCTACGATAATATGGAGCTCGCGTTTTTCTAATTGAAAATGTACAAAAAAAGAATTGTACAATTTGTTCGAGCGAGCGTTTATAAATAAATTGTGAGGTTAGCTAGATACTTGAAGTTAATTGTCCAGTAAAGACAGGGTGCAGACCAGACTTGAATGTGCACATAGTGCGTGTACGAAAGACTGAGTTGAAATGTTTGTGTGGGAGGGATGTGTCCTGGAGAGAGTGAGGGCTGGAAAAACGAGAGCTTGGCGGTCAGTCCGTGTATTAATTTTATGTTTTTGTAATGATTACGACGTCACCAAGGCCATTTTCTTAATTTACAATGCTTTAATCATTTCGAATATAACCCATAGGACAAGCAGAATTTCGTCCTTCAAGGGTAGAATTCAAAATATTCTAAATTCAGGTATGACGAAGAAGAAAAAAAAAAGCATATTTATGTGAAAAAGTATGGAAAATACTCCAGCGTCGGTAGCGTCTTCAAGGCTGATATCTGACCCACCCGACTTGCTTCATATTCCTTCCAACTCCAAGAAAAACAAGAACCGAGCCGAACAAGAAGTGACTCCGTGCAAAAGCTCACGCAGAACGCGATGGGCCAATGAACACGGCCAAGGTGGAGGCTGGAGCGAAGATATTCCTGTTCCGCTCAGGCCGCATGGGCGCACGAGTTTCAGGCAAGCTGGAAAAAATGGATGGAAATAGGATTGCCTAACGGAATAATATGTGACATTCATGCTAATATAAAAAAAATACCATATCCTTTCTCCTTTTATAATTTTCCACGTGGACTCAAACATTTCTGCACTACTTTAGACGCTTTTTCATTCGCCTGCTAATAATAACAGAAGAAAAAACAATAGTTGGGAGCGAAGGAAACAATTATTACCTCACTCTGCTAATTAAAACTTCATCCTGAGTTTGAACAGGCTATCGTATAACGTCAGTATCAATTATCGTATTAAGAAACTAATTGACCATTTAAAAGGGTATAACTCAATAAACTATAGCCCCAATGACAAAATGAAAATAAAATCGTCTAATTAAACATGGAAGCTAATAATAATGTTAATTTAATTAATTCCTGTATTACCCGGATAAAACCTTCCGACCCGCTTTGCGGCGCCTACGTTTTTCCCTCTTTCTCTTCCCAAGTTGGTCTGAACTCTATTTCCTATACAAATGGGTGAATTAAGCCGTTGCCATAAAGATTCGGCATTGATGTGTTTATATGAGGGAGGAAAAGAGAGGGGGCGAGTGAGAATAATCCATACAATAAAAATATAGGCGTGAATTTAACAAAGAGAAAGGTCGTCGTCAATTATTGAAAAAAATGTGTTCAGATTTATGAATTAATTCTCTATTAAAATTGCACTCTCTTATTGTTAGTTCAGAGCTTTTGCAAGGGAGGGGGAGAATCTTGAGAACGCTAAGAATGCTTGATCAAAGGATTTGTTTGGTTTATTCCTGCTGGGTAATGTAAAAACAATCTTTAGGCCCTAACAAAAGCAGTTATGTAGAATTAAAAATTATAGCATAAAAAACTTTATAGGAGTGGTCAACAAAAGGTGTGGAGTCCCATCTTTACAAACAAGGATCCAATCGCCTCCTCCGAGTTCCCAGTATCCCAGTATTGTGAAGAAATTCCATTCTGAGATAATTTATCAAGTATTATCAAATCGCCAGTAATGTACTATCAAAACTATCGCCTTTTTTTTTTAAATTGAATAAAGACACATTTTATAGCTTGACTTTTAAAAAATTTCGCGGTTGCTTCTCTTATTATAGAAAAATCCTAGGCCAGATCCATTGAACTGTGAATAAAATAAAAGGCTTCAGCGAGTTTTTTCTGAACCTTGTCGTGGTTTGTAACTGGACGAAGACAGCGTGATTCTTCCTTTTGATTTATTAAAAAAAAAAAAAAAAATCAAGTAAGATACATAAAAAAAAAGTTTTTAAAAGCAGGAAGATTTAAGTCAATCAATTGTAGAACTCTGTTTTCGGCGCTAAGCTAAAACGTTTGAATGAGATTATGCAGCGGTTCTCGACCCAAAATGTACGGAAGGAACACCTCACAAAGACCTGAAGGAGTTTATTTTCAGCGCTGATTGGACAATAGTAAGGGTGCGTTCATAGTGAATCACCTTCACTGCGATACCTCGATGAGCGATGCCCGATGAAACAGCGATGAAGAACAAACATCAATAATCATACCTTTGATGATACCTTCATGCGATACCTTCATCGAGGTATCGCAGTGAAGGTGATTCACTATGAACGCACCCTAAGGGTCAGTGGCGGAGGAAGCCAGTCGCAAGCATTGGAGGAAAAAGAATCTGAGCAGAGCTTATGGTACATCTGTGGTTAGGCGGCGACTTGGCTCCTCTAATCAGCGTTGCCAACTGCCATTTTGCTTTTCCCGTCAAGTCAGGCTCGAAATTCCGTTAGAAATCCGTCAAAATGTATTACATCCCGCGAAAACATCCGTAATAAGTAATAATCAATAGTGTGCCTGTATAGTGACAGGGAAAGATAGACCCTAATGCTCTCTGCTTCTCTATGTTTCATTTAAAATTAATATTTAACTTATTAGCATTCATCCAACCTCTGATTTATCCCAAAGCTGACTGTTTCTTTCTCTGAACAAGTTCAGAATCGTTGTACGATACAAAAACACGTGTGGAGACAACATCTTTCATAAACAAATTTGTCGTACCAAAACAGTTATATCGGCGGCAAACTTAATAAAGTCTGCACCCAGTAGCTGCTGCGGAATGTCATCTATAAACAATGATAATATAATAATGGGCGCAGCACGGATCCCCGAGGAACTCCCACTCCCCACCAACTTCACCAACGTCACCTCCAACTTCAAAAATGTTGAATCAATGTCAGTCGCTTTCCGAACAGAATGTTATTCTTGAATTCTAAGGAATAGAATTCTTTGAGCATGAAACTTCCTTTCAAAACAATCACTGAGCAAATCGGGAAGACCAAGAATGGCGTCTGTTATCTGTTGTACTTTTATTTTACCGTAAACCAAACTGGAAATATGATAACGCGTTGTGCTCACTAAGAAAACAACTTATTCTTGTTTTTATTACCTTTTCAAAATCTTTTGAAAACATCGGCAGCAACCACAACTGGTCTATAGTTAGAGGGCTCTGCCTTATCGAAAGTGGATCACCATAGCAATATAGAGGGGGGGGGGGCTGGAAAATATCCCTCATAATCTCACAGATACACTCTTTTACCAACATAGATTTTGGAACTGCTACCAAGTCGCCTACCTCCTTAAAAATATTGGTGCTTAAGCCATAGAAATCAATACAGGAACTGTTTTTACCTTCTCCAAAATGTTACCTGCAGTTTCATCCCTCCCACCACTTAGCTCACTGGGTTGTCCAGGAATGTCGTCGAATGGGCCCATAGATGAACCTAATAAGCCAAAGAAACTAATCAAGCCAAAACAACGTCTTTTCCTCTTTTCGTACAAATTATGCCATAACTTGGGAAGTAATCATCCCACGGACTTGGGATTGATTTTTATCGATTCAGCACACAAAACTACATAGAATTGGTCAACCAGTTTGGGCGAATCTTTTCATCCCTCAGAGATTATTAGTTGGCCAACGTCTACCCGCCCTTAAAAATATGTTTGCCACCCTGTATTCTTGCGGACTCTTTAAAGTATTCATCGAAAGGAATTTTTCGAGCCACATTCGAAATATTCTGGCGTTATTTCCTGTGCTAATAACCAGTGGCGCCGAAACAAATGAGGTGTAGCAGAATTCTGGAAAAAGGTCCCACCCACCTCTTGGGATGTTCATTTGGGTAGGAATTGCCAAATAGACAATTCCGCACACCATTAAAAATGATACTGACAATTCATACTCTAAAACTGAAAAATAAAATAAATAAATAAAAAAATAACGTCCTAAACATTTCAATCTTCATAGTGGTTTCGTCTAATAATTATCGAACTGGTCATTCGTGCTCTTTCGAAAGCGTCAGGGACAATTTTATTCGTCCCCTGAAAGTGGCAGAACTGACCGATCAGGCCCTAAAAGAGGCTGCTGGCCGTACTGACAATTCACGCCCTCCTCCCGCAAGAATGGCTAAACTGGCAGATTCGCGCCTTCAAAAACGATCATTCGTGTTCCAAAACAGAATTGACCAGCATCGTGCCGTAACGATCAGAAAACAACTATTCACGTACTAAAAATTGTAAACTCTGTCACTGATAAGAATTCGGGTTTCAGACCATGGATTTTCTTGACCTCGCCAACTGTCAAAATTTCACTCGAATGTCAATTTCGTTCTTAAAACTGTTAACTTCGTCTTACAAATACTCTCAATTTCGTACTAGAAACTGGCAGCTTTGACTTAGAGTTTGTCAATTTTCTCCTACAAAACAAAATATCATAAAAATTGATTTCGAGATTCAGCAGCTTGGGGCTCACAACATTGGGTTTTTAATCCCCTTCACCTGAAACAGTCGCAGAGGGAGGAATAAGCATAGCTAAACCCTACCCAGGGCCATTGTTTCTCGAAACTCTAGGCGTTTCTCCTGATCGGTAAACCACGCCGAATTATATCTTATCTACATGTATTAGGTCCAAGTAGCATAAATGAAGGAGGTGACTCTAGACCATATTTTCTTCAAAAATGACCAAATATACCATGGTCCGAATTTCAACTGTTTCCGAGAAAAACGCACTTTTCCGGTTTTTCAAGGCATCGCTGGTTTTCCTCAAACAAACTGCAGTAACTCCCATAATTTTCGTCGCACGTAACATTGAAGCACCCCACTGAAAAGGGCATTAAACTGTATTTTTATTATGTCAACACGGTTTTGGAATCAGCTTGTGTTGAAGACCCTAAATGCTGGGCTGAATTCCCAAAGTGTCCTATTTTACCATCAAACATTGGTTTTCGAAAAGCTTTAATTTCGCACACAGCATTATAAAGATGGGTCACCCTGCGGAAAAATTTTCCCCGAATAGTAAGCTTTCCCTGATTGTTGTTTCTCGATGTGCTTTCAAGAACAAATAGCTAATTCAAGGTGTATGGAGGCTCTTATTTACAACTGAAATTGAGAAAAACTCTAATCTGCTGTTTTTGGGGCAAGTCCGCGGCTAAAAGTAGAAACTTCCTTATGGGTGAATGGGAGTCGATAACAATGTGTGCTTCTTTTCGACACAATGTCCGGGTTTTCAAAGAAGCTAGTCCGGATTTCAAAAAATTTAATTTGGTAACCCCAAGGCCGTTTTCACACTTGTGATTCCGGTATCCGATTCCCGTATCGAGAATACTAAAAATCTATGAAGATTGCACCCAAGGTGCGGTCCAGTCTCCGTTTCGACCTCAGACCTTCAGCCACCAGGGCTACTTGGTCCTGGTCTCAACAGCCCGGCAATTGAGCCGAGTACGAAGCCGATGAACCGTCCCTCGCCGGGAGCGGAGGTTCTACTGCACTACGATCCCCGCCCCCGTCAACCTGTTCTGATAAGACCAAGACGGGAAGCACCCGGCTCACCAGAACCGATGAGAAAAGTGAGGGCGAAACGGAGGCTGGACCACACCTTGGGTGCAATCTTCGTAAATGTTTGGTGGGCGCTTAGCCCCCTACATCCAATTTGTTATCATTTGAATACTAAAAATACAGTACGGCAAACGCGCTCACTCACACTTAAGATAGGTACTAAAAGTATGCGATTCCGGAATCTTAGGTGTGAAGGGGCGCCTTGACTGCAGTGTAGTTTTTAGTATTCTCGAGATACGGGAATCGGATACCGGAATCTTATGTGTGAAAGCGCCCTTAGGGTTACCAAGTCCAATTTCTTGTAAGCCGAGCAAGAAAAAATCGAATTTCGTGGATTCGGCTGTTCGAAAAATCAATGTCTCGGCTTTGGTTCTTTCATTCATTCATTTTTATTAAATGCCAACACAAAATTATATTGTAAGGCCACGTCAAATTTATAAAAAAATGAAAAAAAAAAACAATTACTCACAAAGTAACAACAAAATCACAGGTGCTAATCACAGATGGAGAAGAATTTTTCGACGCTGTATATGCATCGACGAAGCAACAGCTCCCGAACACTTCTCTTGAAAACCCCGCCATTGAGATTTTTTATAGGCGGCCCGGCAATGCGTTGTTTAAACTTTTAAACCCCCATTTGTGCGGGTTCATGTATTCAAGAGAATTTCTGTCCTGTCATGAAATTTTTAAGATTTCTAGGAATGATCAATTTAATGTCCCGAAGGTGCCGCAGGTGTGCTTATTAGGCGGACGCTTTAGTAGCGTAACTGGTTTGGGCTCCCAGGATCCGCGGGAGATGGTGCGTTTGAAGGTGCAAAAGTAAGATTTAAAAGAGCGAAAATTCGCAAAAATGGGATTATAAAAGCCAAAACGACGTAATTGACGTATTTGTTTGTTGAATGAGTGAAATAGGTGAATTCGGCTTCGGCTTTAGGAACAACAGAATCCGTTTTTCGAACTTGCTAAACCAGCGATACGAAGCTGGTTTTTAAATTAGAAAGAGTTAAATGCCATGATGTTGGGGGTTTTCAAACATTTAATTCAGGATTTGAAATAGCAAAAATCCGTGAAATCTTGTTTTGAAGGAGTCAAATCCAAGATATTTGCCAATGGAATGACAATCCGCGGTGAAATTGTGGTTTGGAAGGACCTAAATCACAATATTTGGTTCTCGAACGAGCCGAATCTTGGGGTTCGGAGTAGACAAACCCGTGGAAACATGGGTTTTAAGGAGCGAATGTCCGCGATATTGGAATTTGAAAGCTCCAAACCCAAGAAGTTTTTTTTTTGAATTGTGACTTTTCAATGAGTGACATTTTGAGTTCGGTTCATCATTTGTGACCCCGATCTGCCCAAACCAGCTACAACTACAAGTTTTCAAAAGCCAAAGATGACGTCAATAGCCCTCCGAATAGCTCTGGCACACCTGATACAAGAAAGTAGGCTTCGAACTGCATTTTCCCATTAGCCGAGCCCGGTGAAAATTGTGCACACAAACGTGCTGCGTTATAATCATTTTCATATTTCGCTATTATAGAGAATCGGTACAGCAGAATGAAGTTGACAAGGGTGATTCCAGAGTTCTGACTAATTTTCTGGCCAGGAGATCACCTCGGAGTAATATATTAAACAGGTAATTTAAGGTAATGTAAAAAAACAACTATAGGGAAGCCCCTGTAAATAAATGAACCATGAGTCATATCTCTAAGCGTCATCCTTTTGTGTTTTCTTGTTCAAGAATATAATTTTGTACAAAAAAATACTGTTTGAGAACAACAAAAATGATGTAGTCGAAATGAGATATTCATCCTATACTTGGCGGCCGATCTTGCAGCAATTTCAGCGCCCCTGTACTTACCGCCGGGGACGAGGATGAAACGGAAGGCGGCAACTTGACTAGGTGACACTTTCCCCGAGTATTTTCTTTCAAGTCCGAGGAAGAGACTCAACGAACACGGATCTCGCTTGGATGCTCTGAAGACGAGAAATCGGCCCATACACAAACATAACATCGTTGAACGTTCATTTTCATTGCTTTGAAAATAAGACGGCATCTCGTAGAAGGCAGGGGCAGGCATATTAGGAGGGGAAATCAATATGAACACCGCATAAAGAGAGCCAGAATTCGGCCCCTGCGATAATGTGAGCTGTGGCGAATACAAGTGGCTTTTGTATAGTGAAAATCTATACAGAATATTGATGTTGTAAGGGGAAAATCAACTTTTCTTCGCTCCCAAGCAGGCAATAACTGTATATTCCATTCCAGAATCCTATTTTCCCGGCTTTTCTGCAGGAGGAAAGGAATCAGAGAAACTGTGAAATTCTGCCCGATATGAACAGGCAACTCGGTCAATAAATTGGGATATTTGGCCCCTAATTAGGATGACGTGTCTAAATAATATCCCCTCTCTTCGTGTTTCGAATCGTATATTTCGGTCTATAACTATAACTTTTTAGCTTTAAACTATAATCTTCAGTTTGAGGGGTAAAATTCTTTTGTGGGATTCTAGTAGAAATTTGCCATTTCCGGGACGTATTATAAGTCACTGTAAGTCAGTGCCTGAGACAAAAATAGAATGTTTGGACTGTTGCCCTGAAATAGACCATGACAACGATGCCGCACTGTCAAATAATTTGTAATAAATGTCCCCGATGACTTTCTAGCTAAATTGAGAGAAAATGGGAGCTAAATTACCGGTTAGAGCCAAAAGAATAAAGAGTCTTTCTGAAGTTCAAATTCCCGGTTTTTGACTTGTAAATTGGATTTAGGGTGTCACGTTTCCTGTTTCATAGTAGAATGATCGTTTTACGGGGACAAAATCACCAGCTTTTGAGTTGTAAAATCAAGTTTTCGACTCAATTAACTGTTTTACAGCTAAAAAGCTACACTTTTTTGAATTCTCCTCTTCTTCACAATTCAAGAACTAACTACAACCGTATTTGCAGTCTTCTTTATTCTGGTCGTATGCAATGCGGGCACAGACAGTGACTGTTTGTGCCAGAATAAAAAAATTGCAAATACGGTTGTAATTAGTTCTTGAATTGTGAAGGAGAGGAGAATTTACAGAGGGACAACCACTTGAAGAAGGAGGTGGATTCAATAATACAGTTTTTTGCTTCTAGGGGTCATTTTAGAACACAGATTCTTGAGCAATAAAGTTCGGAGTTTTGCTGTCCGTTTTAATGACCGCGGTCATTGAGCTGCCCATTTATTTGTTGATTGAGTGGGGGGGGGGTATTAGTATTTCCCCGCAATGGTGGAATATCCGGATTTCGCAGATATTCAGCCCGGAATTTACTGATTAGCTCCAAATTATGTAATTTGACGGTTATTCATCAAGCTTTGGGCATTCTCGGGACCGACTGAATACTGTTGGCTGTGGCCACTAAAAAAACAGACCCCGAAACTATAGCATTGTCGCTGAAACTCGTAATTTCGCTAAAATTAAGACCCGAAACTCGCAATTTTGTTGAAATTAAGACCAGAAACTCACATTGCCGCGAATATTCGGCCAGGAAACCTTCCAATTTCCTGGATATTCGCTTATTTGCCAGGCTCATGGGTCTGTTGGGGGTGTTTTTCCTGGCCTCGTCCACTACAAAAAAAGGTCTGACAACTTGAAATTTGTCTTAAACTAGGTCACTGAACTTGCAATTTCGCTTAATTTAAAACCCGAAGACCCGACACTGCGGTAATTTTACGGAAACTTTCAATTTCACTCATACTTTTACAAATTATACACGGCTATAATTCGTCAGGGTATGAACGCAGTAATGGTGCCGGCCAGCTCTGTGTTCGCGCCCACTGAAGAAAAAAGATGGACCTGACGCAACTTCGCGTAAGTTGAGCCTGAAAACGATCAATTTCGCGGATATTTGCCTCCAAAATGTCGACATTTTTCTGATATTGATTGACAGTCATGGCCCGGGTTCCGCGATTACAAAAAAAATCCCAATTGTACTTGCCAAAAATTTAGCTCCGAAAGATGTAATATTGCGGCTATTTCTCTCAATTTTTGCTGCGAATAAGCGCTTGCCCTCAATTTCATTCGCTAATAGTGATTTTCTTAATTATAGCCCTGGATTGGGGATTTTAGCCATGATTTTGTGCCTTTTCTCAATTTTAGCCGGTTACTTGGATGTTTACTTTTTCAATTGCAGGTGCAGTCACGAATTAGCATTTTTTTCCAATTTCACAACAATGAATACCAACCAGAAGCTTGCAATTTCGCCAAGTTCTTATTCCGAGTGATATTTTTTGCCAGAATGCTAGGCTTTGAGCGCTATCGCGGGTAGTTTGCCCGGCGTCCACGGTTACTGGAAAACAAAGTATCGTGAATTTCAGACAGAAAACTCCGCTCATAACAGAAAATTTCGCTCATAACTGCCTCCAAAAATGTTGAATCTTCAGCGATGAACTGGTGTTTTTTCTTAATTTTAACAGCGGACTTGGCCCGCGAACTGCACACTAGCGTTTTTTCTCAATTTCAGCTGCTATACTCGCGATTTCCCCTAAACACCACTTGATACTTTTAGCCATAAAATTAACGTTTTTTCTGAAATAGATACGTGTACTACACACGTAGCCGGTGACTTGGACCAAGAACAGCACATTCAACATAATGTGTGTTTTTTTCTTTCTTTCTTTTCAATTTCAGCCACGAATGAGCAATTTTTTCCATTTTTAGCCATGAGTTATCAATTTTAGGTACAGTTTAGCGTTCTTTCTCAGTTTTAGCTGTGAATGAGCGATTTATTTTCATTTCATCTGCGCGTGAATGAGCGATTTCTCTCAAGTTGTGCCGTGAAGCGAATTTTCTCTTTTTTTCTGGGGACTTTTTTCGGGAGGAATTTCAAGATTTTTTGGGTTTTTAATGGTAAAACGTTTAGTTTAAATGCTTATATCAGCAGTTCACTTCAAAGGGGTGAATTGACAGTTTCCGAGTGCAGCTGCTTCCGAACTATGAGACGAGTTGAAGACCTGCTTGGCTACTCTCTTTGCACGCGAATCATGTAAATAGAATACGACAAATACAAATAGATTTGGGAAAATAGAGGCCGTAGTTGATGAGAAAAGATAAGAGCATCACAGCATATTGAGGTATTCTTTTTGTTTTTTTATTGCTTTCTTTTCAAAGTTGTTTGCCACTTTTTTCTCCCGGGAATCCCGGCGCTCTCATCTTATTCTTTCAACGATGTAGGATAATACAATAACAATTTACTTGCCCACTTTTAATTCCAAACTTCCTGCTAATTTGGTTAAAAAAAACAAAACAACATACGAACATAAATAAAACAGTCCGGTGCAATGGCCTCTGCACGATGCTTCATTGTTCAATGTTTTGCTTTTCTCAATAGTTAGCTCCTTTCTTATAGCTTAAGATTCTGAAGTGGGAAAGAGTAGCCTGAAATCATCATGTTTTTTCATGCGAAATAGTAGACCAGGCTTCTTCTGGCCATCCTGATGGCTCATTCGACACTGTTTACCTAATATTATGGTTTCCGTGTTTTTCACTCATTTGTAGTATTGTTTCTTCAACGATGATTTGTTACAGTGGTGTGTAACAAAGCCAGCCAATCAGTTTCTATAGCTGTCGATAACCAAAAACGGGTACATTTAATTGACGCGGAAGCAAAGTCAATACATATATTGGGGCATTGGTCAAAAATGTTGTTTACAGGGAAATAGGAAGCTTTTCGTACATCATCAGTAACGAACCAAAAAAAAAAAAAAATACCTGGGAGATACAAGGATTCGACAGACAGAAGGGTAGGAGAGACGTTGTTGTTGTTTTTTTTTTTTCAGCCAGAAATTCGTTTTTATTCGCTGAAAAAGAGTAGGAAGCGACCTTCGTCGCGTCGGGAACACCATCCCCCGAAGTCGTTGCCGCCGCCCCCCTCTCCACAAACAAACAGAACCGCGTGCACTAGGCCCCCGAGGGCTCGTATATTTCTATTATATATAAACAAGCGACTCTGAGTGTTTCGTAGTCATTCACTTCTACAGTGTTTAACAACTAATAACTCTTTTTTTAAAAAGTTATTTTTGGTTTCCGTTTTTGTTCGCGTCGGTTACCTTCGTGCTTCAAATTCTCTTCAGCCCCATCTCTAAAGGCAATCACCAAAAATGTCAACAATGGCCAAATTGTTTGCTGTACGTTTTTTTTTTTTTTCCACTATAAATTGTTGAAAATTTATTTTGAGAATATTCAGTCATCAAAAACACTGTTTTTCGAACTCAAACGTTTTTATAAGACGACTTGGCGAGGTTGACCGAAAAAAGAATTGTTTAAGCTCACAATATTCATAAATTTGCTTGCCAAACTTTCAAGAAATCTCTTCAAGATACACAAGAAAATTGGATTTCATTAATGACCGCAGTAAACCTTCAAAACAAGTTGAAGAATCAGTGCGTAGCCGAATAAGTTAAGCCCCTAAATTTCATCAGCGGGTCCTTCTTTTTTTTTTCAGGAAAAAAATAATTTCTATCTCTATCACTCTCTTGTCTCCTTCTTCTTGTAAGAGTTCACTGTCAAGGATCTTATGAACGCTTCAGTAGTTCAATGTTAACACCAAAGCGGTTCCAAGCCCGTTTCCAAGCCATTACGCAAGATCAATTAATGCTTGTCTTTGCTGGCTGGCGTATTCCCACTCCCACATTGATAATTCGAAAAATGTATTTGAATTAATTTCCAGCTCATCTTAAAATATCATTTTCAACCTTGCGGTTGGATGAAAATCATTGATTTGGTTACGAAAACGAGTGAAAAACAGTTTCACACAATCTCGAAGGTTTCAACATTTTAAATTACGCCTTGAGCTTTATGAATACGTAAACCGAAAGGATACTATGCGTTATTAAGAATCTAGATTATAAGAGATTGTTAAGCCACCGGTTAGACCGCAAATCCTCTCGTTAAAAATAAAACAATTGCAATTTATAAAACAATAAAAAACCTCTCTTCGCTGGCATTACCTATAGACCCCGCATTCGCTCACATTCACAGCATATACGCGAGCCCTCATAAGTTTTTCCAATGAAGTAACATCCTTTAACCATTGTGAAAGCGCCCAAATCTTTGTTGAAGGTTGCCTTTTTTGCCTTATTATTGTGCGGTGGACTTTCGTCAATACAATAAAACACATAAAGCCCTATCCCTACCACTGTTACACGTCTGTAAATCGCTCGACGCGGGTACATCTTTGTGAAATTATCACCGTGAAAGACAAGCTTGTTTTTTTTGAAATCCCTCATTCTAGTACTTGGTAAATCGTTCCCCTCGCACCCTTTTTCTCATTTTCTTAAGAGTGATAGAACATTCGAAAAGGTGATTTAGTAAGATGAAGTAACACAAAAGCTTCATCAATATCGACCGAAGGAGCTTGACGTAATACGGAGGGAATTTCCTGACATTTTCCGGAAATTTTATTTTTTTTATCGCGAGCAGCCATTTGCATTAATTAACCCAGAAGTATAATAACACTACTATGAGACAAACCAGAAGTTATACAAGACAATAGGAATATTGTCACCCGGAGTGCGGGTGGCTATCTCATCACAGCGATCTATTTCACCTTTTCCTTTATTATGCGTTTCGTTTCAGCTCGCTTGTTTCGTCGCCGTCATTGCCGCTGCCGCGTCTCAGTTCGCCGGCCTTGGCTCTCTGCCGGCTTACAGCTCGGCTGGAACTCGTGACCCCCGATCCAACCCAGGTACAATTTATTTTCAAATAAAAAATTAATTACAATTGAAAAAAAAAGTAACTGGATTTTTTTTCCTGCTACTCGTAGGACCCGTACTATTTCCGATGACTCAACCCGGCTCTGAAACAAGTGGAGTTGTAATTGGAGCTTCTGGTTACGGCTTTGTGCCCCCTGGCGCTCGAGGAGGTCAGTCTCAATTGCAGAGAAGTTCTAATCTCAAAATTACCAAGATTATAGGTTCAATATTCTTCTTTTCTTTTTATTTTTTAAACTAGGCATTGGACCCGATGGATCTGGCCCAAGCGACTACTCCTCTGGATTTCATTTCTGGTAAACGCTGACGAAATTCTGGAAAAACTCGGATTTGTTCACACTGCGCGAAGATGCCATCTGGTGACAATATTATCCTCCCCCGCCCCATATCCATATTTGTCTCTACCTCTCTGCCCATAGATTCACATTCACTTTTAATTTATTTGTTTTCATCTACCAGTCTGATTTTGATCTATTAACTCTTAATTTATTTTGTTGGACATTATTATTTACTTTTTTTTCCTCCTTAAAAGACTAGTCATATTTATTTTTCTTTTATTTAGGAAAAAAGTAGAATGAAAATTAGATTGATCGAAGTTTTGATTGTCACAAAGATCGGAAATGAAGTTATGCAAAGACTCTGTGATTTCTTGGACGGGTTATTCGTCGAACAACCTCGGTTCCATGTACTATTTACTTTGATTTAATGTTTAGGTTACTAGTCTTTGTTTAGTTATCAATAATAAAAAATACATGCTTGGTAATTTCCGTTTTTTTTCTTCCTATACTTTTTTATTTCTACCCTGAACAGGGTGTTCAATAATGTCTCAGGATGGGTATGAAGGTGAGTCACGCGAGTGAAATCAAGAAGCGTTAAACGATTTGTTATTAGTTTACAAGTATGCAAAGAGAGGAAGGGCAATTGTATAAACAAGAAAATTATGCATAAAGGACGGAGGGAAATGTAGTCGCATGGACATGATCACGGAATGTGAAGGAGCATCATGAGAAGGCATGCAAACATGCGTGCAAGATGAAAGTCAAGATCGCGGGCTCATAACCTAGAGAAAAGGGAAATGAACGAGGCCTACTAGCAGCTTCACCCCCCCCCCCACCAACTTTGCCATTATTTGACTAAACTAAAAGGTGTCAGAGTCTACTTCAACGATAACAAAGCGAAATGTACACCGAACGTTATGGAATATGGCTTCCAGGATAGTAGTACGTTATTGAACTCGATCTAATATCTATGAAGCCCGGAAAATAAACATGGACCAACAAACGAGAATGGATTTAGAAACAAATCAACAATTTGCGCTCTACAACACATACAAACTAATGAAGGGTTTAACACCCCCCCCCCCCCAATTAAACGCACAAAACTGCGTTTCCCAAGTCATTACTTTATAGCTTTACCCGACCCATTAGCTCAGGGTAACATTTTTTGAAGTTCCGAATTTATTTCCCCCTTTCAAATGACATTTATTCAAATGACACCTAACCACACCACCGGTTAAAGTGATGATTTCTATCCCAATTTCCCGATGAACGGCTAGGGGTTGCCAACTCTTCTGTAAAATCTGGATCAATATAAAGATCTGCCGGGATCTCAGACCTCAGATCGCCCAGAGGGGGCAAGGATTGGCAGATGCCCTCCACCTAGATTCGAAATCAAAGCCAATAGAGAGGCAGCTGCCCATACTATAATACTATCTAAAACAAAAAAATAACTTTAGTTCATAGCACCCAACGATAATACCATCAAAATGTACAAATCATTCAGAGTCGCCACCGAGTACGTGGGATTCGGGATTCCCTGAATAAAAAAAAATTCAGACGATTTTTCTATAAAAAATATATTTTACGGGTTTAGCTCACTATGGAAACCAATTTCTCGGGTTTCGCCCTAGAAATCCAATTTCATGGATTTTTCTCGCCAAGAAGACAATTTTGTGGGTCTGCCTCACTAAAATCATTTACCGAATTTCGCTCACTTAACTTGTGTCTAACTGATTTACAAATTTCACGGGTTTTGCGCACTAAAACCCCATTTTTGCAGGACTAACACCCTAAAAAAAAAAAAAAAAAAAAAAAAAAAAAAAAAAAAATTTTTGATGATTTCGCTCTCTAGAAATCATTTTTCTCTCTAAAACCACACTTTCGCGGTTAAGGCTCACAGAAAACTCTATGTCGCGGTTGTTTTGTTGCTGAAAAACCAATTTCGCCGCTGATTACTGAAAAAGTCATTTTGCGGCTGTTTGCTGCTGAAAACCCAATTTCGCGGAATTGCTTAATTTAAAACCTAATTTTGTGTATTTTTCTCACTAAAATAATAATAAATAATAAAATATCTCTCGCTGAAAACGTCAAAATTTCATTGATTTTTTATGAAACCCCCATTTTGATGGGTAGCCTCATTCAAATCCACAATTACGCGGGTTTAGCACACCAATCAAAGAATTTTAGTGATTCTGGCTCATTAAACGCTTATTTCGTGGGATTTACGCGCTAAGTAGAACCAATTTTGCGGGCCTTGGCTCTCTAAAACGCTAATTTTGCAGTGTCTCTCACTGAAGAACTAAATCCCCAATTTCGGGGGTTTTGGACTTGGTAAAACCCCCAATTTTGTCGGTTCAGGGCTTGCTGAACACCCAATTTCGTAGGGTTGCTTCAACGGAATCGGAATGCTCCATTTCACACAGATTTGGCTCACTAAAGAACATTTTTTTTTTCAAACTCAAAAGCACGTGAAAAGCCAAAATTCAGTAAAAATCTCAATTTAGTGAGACTCTTAATAGTGCCAGACATGAGACATCATGCGATCTTGTGAGAAAAATTCTGCCCTTTCCTAAGACATGACATAACCTGATAATTGAAGGCGAGTTCCTGACAGGAAGCCATTATTCATCTCTCTGCCGAGATTCCTTAAAATTCAGTCAGCACCTCACCCGTCCCTGGGTCTTCTCTGGCCTGCGCCTCGTCTTTGGTACGGAAAGTTCCCGACAGAGTAGGCCCCATCTCTCAACCCCTGACCGCTTTGCCACGGCTAGTGACCAGCTAGCCGTGCACGCTGTGGACCACGTGGAGGTGGGCTGCGGGCCTGAGGATGTTGGTACCCTCCCCGAGAGGAGCGCACCACAAGCCTTACCGAATAGGGAAGGTAACCCTACTCGGTTTCCGATCCATGCAGAGCCATCCGGGCAGAGGCAATGGTTCTGCCCCTGGCATGTCAGGCCCTAGCCCCCTACGCTCCAGCCAGGAGCGCGAGAAGGCCAGGAGCCGGCCATACGCCCGCCGGGTGCTGTCTAAGGCCGGATCGTCCGGTGGACCCCTTTCCCCCCACTGCGAGCGACGAATATCGTCGTGCAGCCTACAGCCCAAAGGCGGATGTGCTCGACCCAGTCGCTCCGACATTGCACCAGCTCCAGGTCACCCTGGGCTAGACGGCGCCTGTGCACCCACGCATCGAGCAGGAAATCGGTCGGGGGGGTCCCGACCTGCAGAGCGTCCGAGCTAACAGTCCGGTAAGCCCTATAGCCACCCGGATAAGAGCCTGCCACTCGCCGCTGCGCCTTGGTGGGGCGATACCACCAATATGTCGCGCCATACAGGAGCGTTGGGATCACCACCGTCCTGTATAATAATTGGCGCGACACCCACACGTTCCCCGCGACTGACCTATACAGGCCAAACGCCCTCTCCAACTTACCATCAAACACCTCCAACTGCGGCCCAGCAGCACCCCGATTCTTATTTATTTCTACACCAAGGTATCGGCCCTGCCCGACCCTCGCCCAACGCACTCCCCGGTAGGCCACAACCAGCCGTCCCTCTCTCCTCGGCTCTCCACCCAAAAATACCAATTTGATCTTTTGCACGGCGAGAACCATACGCGCTTCCCCGCACCACACGTCCACTACCGCCAGGAGCCTCACGATGTCCCGGCGAAGCTCCTCGAGGGAGCGCCCTGCCACGACCACCGCCAGGTCGTCTACATACGCCACCCCCCTTCTGTAAGACCCACATGATCCCCGCAAAGAGGAGGTTCCAGAGCGCCGCCGAGAGCACTGACCCTTGTGGGCAGCCCCTGGACAGCTCGGCTTCAACCTCACAATTCCCATACCTGAGAAGAATGCCACGGGACGCGAAGTACGAGGACACCAATCTAAACAGGTCGCAGGGGCCCGACTCTCGCAGCGCCAACAACAGTTTGGGCTACGAGACGAAGTCGAACGCCCCCTGAATGTCACACAGTACAGACAAAGTGTGAAACTGCAAACAATGTACCTGACCAGTCTAGTCTGACTGAAAAGTTTTGTGTTTGTAAACAAAAACACTGAGGATGCCTCCAAGTAGGCGAAAAGCTTTTGTTTTTTAAAATAAATATTAGGTTCGTTCGCTTGTCGTCCGGAGCTGCTCTGGACTGCACGAACAGTCCGAAAAGCGTTCATTTGCAATCCCGAACTACTCCACTGTAACATTACTAGTTTTAGTATTAGCGTAGCACTATCTACACTGAAAAATTAGTAGGAGCTTGCTGCTTGAAATGTTATAACCTACTCTATAATTACTTTTCGGTCTGGGAAGCGGGAATAAATTATAATGGTAACGATTTTGTTATCGTAAGCTTAGCCATTTGCACGAAAAGCGTTCGTTTGCTTTTCAAAAATGACGTCAATCCCGGACTGCTCGAACTACACCACCACCACTACACTGAAAGACAAACGAACGAACCTAATATTATTCGTTGAGAGACAACAACATTTAAAATTTGTCATCGACGAACTCAATAATATCGCCCTTAAGAACATCTTGTAAAGGACGTATAAGAGTCCAGTTTGGGGGACTAACTTACCGCAGTTACCATCCCATGAGACGAAAATTCCAAGTAACACTTTCTGGGGGAAAAATTGTCAGTTATTCGACGGAAAATCCGGAATAGAATGCAAAAATGACAATCTTGCAGCAGAGATGTTAAGTTTTGGTCGGTTCACGGCCCTTTATCTGCTCTAATTCAGTTTATGGGGTTAAATTGACATTTTCTCGCGTCGATTTCTGAGTTGATGAGCTACTCCCAAAGCCCCCCTGAGTTGGTGAGGCCTGGGGACTCATCCCCGAATATGTGCCTGCAATAGGCGTTGTGATGCATCTGACTCTTGTTCTCACGTGAAGCAGCATAACCCTACATCAAAGGCTGCCGCTGCCGTGAACTAACGATTTTTCTACTTTTAGGGAAGAATTGGCTTTTTTCCTTAAATTCTGTCGCCAATTGACTATTTTTCTCAATTTTATCCGCGAATTGGCGTTTTCTCAACTTCAGATGTGAATTAGCGCTTTTTCTCAATTTGTGCTTTTCACACGTATAAGTCGACAATATGAGTTTTTCTCGATTTTCCACGAATTAGCAATTTATTTTGCTTTAGCCGTGACTTAGCACTTTATCTCAGTAATAAAGTGGCCGTTGGAAGCATGAATTTTCCCAATTTTGGCTCCGCACAACTTATCCCGCAAATTATCCGTTTCTCAAATTTAGCCGAGGATTAGAACTTTGCCGAAATTATTTCACATACTTTGGCCTAGAGGTAGCAATTTTTCTCAATTTTAGCAGCGAATTAGCAAATCTCTCAATTTAAGCAGCGAATTAGTGCTTCATCTTTATACTACTACAAGCGAATTGGTGATGTTTCATTCACATGTAGCCATGAATTAGCTCTGCACTCATTTTTATCCCCGAATCAACGCACTTTTCCCAGTTTTACTCCCGAATAAACGCTTCTTCTTAATTCAGCTATGAAGCTGACTCACAAATTGGAGCTCTCCCAATTTCAGATTCTTATTTTTAACTCTTGAATTAGCACTTGCTCTTAATTTCGGCCACGAATCGGTGATTTTTTCACATTGAATCATGCGAGTTCGATCTTTTCCCCAGTTTAGTAGCGAATTGGAGATTTTTCTCAATTTTAGGGTGCTGGACCGATTTTTGTGTGCCTCAGTAAATTAGGATGCCCCGAAAATTATTGCTTTTCTCAAATATAGCCGCGGATTGGAGCTTTTTAGAAATTATTATTTCACAATTACCCATGAGTTAGGACTTTATACCTTTTTAGCCGTGAATTAGCATCCGTTTTTAATTTTGGCCATGAATTAGCGTTTTTATTACATTATTTTAGCTATTCGAGCTAGCGCTTTTTCACCATTTGAGCAGCGTATTAGCCATTTTTCCCAATTTTACGAGCTAATTGCGAATTTTTACGGCTGAAATTGAGAAAAATCGCTAATTCCCTGATAAAATGGGGGAAAAGCGCTAAATCATAGTTAAATGTGAAAAAATCGTTAATTCGTGTTGAAAAAAACAAGCATCCATTTCCATTTTAGCAGCGAATTAGCATTGTATTCAGGTAGCAATGAATTAACGCTTTTTCCCCAATTTTAGTTGCGGTATAAGGACTCATATAACGTATAGTCAATTTTAGCCACCATGAATAAGGATTTATCACTATTTTGAGCGTAGATTAGCTAAGGACCCCCCCCCCCCTATTACTTTTAGCCCTCTCATCCCTTTGTCGTTGCGCTACTGGACCTGATAAAAAAACTGAGACGTGACGCCGCGCCGTCGGGCTCCTACGTAAAGACGACACTGGGTATCTTCCCTGGCTCGCTTCACCTCGGCAGTGAAAAAGGCATAGGAAAGTGACACACATTTGAGACTATGTGGCAGTGAATTTCACAGCCTGTGTGCGTAAATTTTAGCTGTTAATGTGAAACTCATCTCGTCTCACACGTGTTTCACTTTTTTATGACAACCCCCTGGACAGAATTGCCCTCTCAGGGCCATGGGGAATGTGTGACGTCGGAACAAGAGACTATAGGACTTTGGTGCCATGACCCTCGTAAAAAGAAGCACCATAAACTTATCTTTTTTTGGCCAAAAAAAGAAATCAATTCAAAATAATGAAACTATCCTAAAAAATTGTAGTCGAGGGACTTCTTTCAATACAAAAACGGAAAATCCCAATCCGTACAACGCTCACAAAAACTTCATTTCACTATTTGACTCACTTAAAACCTATCGCGGGGCGATCTGATTCCAAAAACAATTTTCGCGGATTTTGTACAGTTAAAACTCGTTTTCGCTGGTCTGGGCCACTAATGGTGGATTTCACCACCTCGGCTTAGTAGAGCCGAACTTTGTTTACATAAAATGCAATGCATTTTTTTCCTTAAGTCTTACTTAATGTTAAGCCGAGGTGGTGAATCCACCATAAAAAAAAAAAACAATGTCGCGGGGTTGCCCAACTCAAAAACCAATTTATCGGATTTTTCCTACCTGTAAAAAAAAAAACATTTACTACTGGATTTCGCTCACTAAAAAAAAGCAATTTTGCACATTAAAAAAACATTTTCGTAGGTCTTAGTCGTAAACCATTTTCTCAGATTTTTCTCTCTACTAACCCAATTTTACGGATTTTTCTCGCCAAAAAAATCGTTGTCACGGGCCTGGCTCACTAAAAAATTACCTTTGTTGCTGAAAAACCGCGGGCTGCTTGAATAAAAAAATTATTTTTGCTGATTCTGCACAGCAATAACGCAGAGCAGATAACGCTCACTAAAAAATTAATTTTTAGACTTTTAGCTCCAAATTTTGTGAGCTACAACTTGATTAATATCTTATTTTCAGGGTTTTGGCTTATTGAAGGAAACGAAGAAGTAGAAGAAGCAATAAGCCAAAACCCTAAAAATTAAATTTTATTCAAGTACAGCTTTTTCAAATAGACAATTTCTTTTGCTCGCTAGATCCCCAACTTTTCCCGTACATGGGGTCAGGCTTAACATTTTCTTGACGAGCAGCTGTTCGTCCATGCGTTGGAGGGGACCAGCTTAAAGGGCTAAATTATCACAGTTACCGAGTTCAGGGGGCAAAAATTTCAAGCTAAATCAGAAGGTAAAACTTAAGGGGGGACAAATTATCAGTTTACGGACAGAAAATACGGAATTGAAGGCACCACGACACTTTCCCAGCAGATACATGCCAGTTTTTATATATTTTTTTTTTTACGGATAACGACCCTTTCTACGCTAATTCAGTCTCTGGGAATGAATTGATGAATTCCAGCGCCGAATTCTGAGTTGATGAACTACCTGTTCTCTTATTTGGGCATTCATCACTTTATCGCTAGCAATATAGTTAATGACTTTGAAGACCCTAAACCCAAGATCAAGGACCAGATATGCCCCTGGGTTTGATTTTCTCAAAAACCAATTTCGCGGGGTTGACTTCAGTCAAAAATGGTCAACTGAGGCTTCGAATGCAATAATTGTTTCGTGTAAAAATCTACAAAATCTTCTCTCGTAGCTCAGTTATTCCTACAACAGTAGAGAACGTGAAACGTGACCAGAAAACATTCAAATTTCCTAGATACATACTAGATGTATTTCCCCACCAGAAAAGTTAGGTTTTTCGTCTTCCTTAACCGATCTTTTGTTTCAGACACATACAATTTGGCTCAAAAAACTAGCCGTTACCGGGCGAAACATTGAATTTTCTAACTATTCAGACAGGAAACGATCAATTTTGGCCCATCTTTTCTAGCTGCGTTCAAAAATTTGGCGGTGAAGCCCAAAAATATAACTATTACAAAAGTGATGGTAGCTGTTTTCAATTTTAAAAAAAGGTGATTGCGTAAGAAATAATATACTTTACCAACTAAAAAAAACTGTACATTTCTAGAACTTTCTGATTTTTCTCAGTTTATGATTGCGAACAATGGCGAGCTTTCTAACTTTCCACCAATATTCCTTCGTGTTCGGATCCAGTTCTTCGAGTTTCTTCGGCGGACCTGCAAATCAGTGTCTTCGATTAGCGAACATTTAGTCTCCAATTATTAACTCCCCCCCCCCCAAGCACTGTAGTGCAAAAGAGGGGGGGGACAAGGTTTTATTTATGGAAGTACCCAACAGTAAATTCTGTTCCGACCTCCTCTAATTAAAATCCATTCCCCGTGGTAAATTCGGGCCAATTTTGGCTCCGTACGACTAATAGGATATGAACCGAGATGTGAGATATGAACCGTCAAAAATAGGCTATTTGCTGTCGCTGACGGAAAATTGGCTGGAGCCTGAAGCTGGAAAAACTGATAAATGTTTGGTGCAATCTCTTTCAGACCCACTCTCTTCCATTTTCTAAAACAATCCTGAAGATTCCACGTCGGGTGTTGGCGCTGCGCGAGCTAGAATTTGTATTTGAGGGCCCTTTTGTTCGATTTACTGAAATATCTCTGAAACCATCGGTGTAGACCAATGTTTAGCAAAAATATAAAGAATACTATTTCACACAAAACCTCCTTTGAGAAGGCTTGTGAAAATTTCTCTCGTTGGAGGCGAGCGTTTCATATTTAAAAAAGTGTGCTCTTTTAAGGTTTGTCACCAAAATTACCCTAAATACAGCTGGAAGGAGAGATTTTTCAGTTGTACTGAAAAATATGAGACTGCGACAAAAAATAGTGAATAAATTAGGTACTGTATGTCCGACTGGATATCTCAAAAGCGTCTGGGAGTCTTAAAATGACTCGCTTTGTGTGCACACGCACCCTGACTCTCACAATACTTCGGACGAGAAACTGGGTTTCCCGCGCACTCGCCAATTTTGTTGAGAGTTCATATCTCAGGCTGAACTATTGGTCGTACGGAGCAGTTATAGGGTTTAAATTGTCACAAATGTAATGTACTTCAAGAATGCTAATGAGCGTCATCATCGAAAAGTCCATAGTGCAGAGATATAAGTGACGTAGCGCAAAAAGTCAAAAAATGTCGAGGTTTTGTGCGATTTTAGACGGGAAGCCGACCTTTTGTTGGCAAAGTTCAGATTCGGATTCAGCACTCCTCCAAAAACGTATAAACAGGTTTTCCAGAGCCCCAATGGGGAACTTGCACTTGCAACTTGATTTGGGGGAAAAGTATACCGGTGAATTGGCACATGCGGACAAGGATATTAACTGTAGTCACAGCCCGATTGGTGCGTCTAGTGATTTTTTAAATGAATTTCAAAGTTCTTCAGGAGGGGATGGATGGTGCGAGGGAAAAATGACATCAATGTGCAGTTTTGAAGCACTTGAGGAAACTCTAAAATGTTTTGTTTACAAATAACAAGAGAAATCAGCGAGCCCCCATAAACCCCACTCAAAATTTGTAAAAATTCGCCTAAAAAACCCCTTGTTTCATTTCAATGTTTAATGTGGGTAATTGTCTTGTTGAAGAGCCCTCTTCAAGAAACACCAGTGATTGAATAATGTGCAAGTTCCCCATTGACTGGACTACTAGAAAAATACTATCCTCCAAACAAATGATCATTTTCCACCGGAATATCACACAGATTGGTCTAGGAATTGACAATTATACCCTCAGGCAGGGGGTTATTCAGCAAAACTACGATTTTTTTTTTTTCTGTTTTCGGTCAAAAAGGCTGAGATTTTTTTGATAGAAGCTATCCATTTTGAGAAATTTAATTTTAAACATTATTTTGTAGAACGAGAAATGCCCTAGAAAAGTTTTTTAAAAAAAGTAATCAATGTAAACTGCAAAAGTTCGGCGAGTTCACGTGGAATGGCCAAATTGGCTTTCCTTCAAAAACTGGCAATTTGGTTCAGCACTCGCAATTTAGCCGACGAAACTAAGTTTCATTGAGTAAATTGTCGGTGAGTAGGATTGAGTTGAGGCCATGAACTCTAGACCGAGAGACTATAAAATCTAGTGAAGTTACGCCCTGTTAATCACAGCTTGCATTTTAGCCCAAGAAATGCCATTAATGAACTCAATACCGCAGGAGTCAGTACTATAAAAAGTAAGAGCCACAGTAATATCGAAGAATTCTTGAAAAATATGTTTTTTCCGTCATTATTGAAATTGTTGACTATACTCCGTTTTTTCTGCCCTCGCTTCGCGGCGCCCATGAATCTAAAACAATTAACGAATACGGATCAAAGACAAACCTATGTGAATGTTCCACAACCAGTCTGGGTACTCGCTGTCAGGTTTCAGTTCAACATCCTGTCCACCCTCTTGGAGAATGTTACTTCCGCACAAGTATTTCACCAATTTGTGAGCGTCCGTTTCAACGGGGAACACTTTTTTCTCCATCAAGGCACCCCCTTTGCCAACTTTTTTCTTGAGTGCTTTACCAATGCCGAGGATGGCTAGGAGAAGAAAAAACTGTTTCGAACGACGACACAGCAAGACTTATTTTTCAAACGTACCTGGGGCAGTTGCGTAGTTTGCATGAAGACAGGGCCCGTAAGAAGATTTGATGGTGTTGGATAGGACTTTAAACATTTCTCTTTTTAGCTCATGAACTTATTTCACAAAAACACAAATAACTTATCAAAATAATACCGACTCAGGAGTCAGGACAACAGTAGCTTGATAGTGGACAACCTTCCACATTTCCACTCTGTTAAAAAAATTATTTCACCCCTAGTGCTAGACGAAGCAAACACTACATTATTGCATCTGACATCCCAACCAACTGTAATAATTGCTTACCTCATTAATTTTTATGACAGAATTTATTTATTAAATTACTGTGACATAAATTAATTTTATTCATCAGCACTGTACATTTATTTTTAAACTCTTGTTCCAAGTTTCATTTGTCACGGGATCAGCTCTAAGCGCTGCCTGTTCTAACTGCTCTGCGTTGGTCCCGAGGAATCCTATTCGGAAGTCAGAACGTTAACTTTCGTATTTCTGTATCGTACGTATTTGAGATTCAATATTTTGCGTGGAACCCAGTGACGGGCCTATAACCATCAGAACCCTATAAGGCCCCTTAATCACTAATTATTACTTTTCATAATTTTAGCTGAGAATTAGCGGAGTTTTTCACTTTTAGCTATGAATTAGGTACTACATTATAGCTTTATAGCCCGTCATATGCGGAAGATTAGCTTCAAATTAGTAAAAAAAAAAATTACGGGAAACCTCATCCAACATTTTCTTTTCTCCCGAAACTGGATACTAAAAGAGGGGGAAATGAGACATATCTATATAATAATAACATGCATAGATAGTAATATGTATAATAATACACTCCCTCTATTTCTTATCTATGCTCGCTGGTTTAACTTGAATTCAGAAATAATAATGAAAACTTGACCAGGTGACCAAACTACAGGATGATTCTCAAAATTTTAATAAATTTAATCGAGTAAATTTGTGTACCAATTCCTGAGAATGGCCAAATGAAGTGTATCCAACCAATAATGACACTAGTCACACTAGAAGCGAAAATCGCCGAAAAAAATCTCCCATTTGAAAAAATGTACTTATCGCAAAGCATATCATACTTAGCGGCACAGAAACACACTCAACATTTTGCCGTAGTTCACAGTTACAAATTTAAAAGTAACAATTTGAGAAAAAAGTCTTCGAAACAAAAAGTCTATAGTTCGCATCGAATAAGGCGAGAAAAAAAATCCCGTAAAACCAATTAGTGACGTAATTATGACGTGTACTAAAACCCAGTAAATGTACTCATTCCCAGGAACGCCTGGTTGAGTGTACAAACCCCATTCAGGGTGTTCATAAATTACCTCGACAGAGAAAGTGTGGTGATAGTACACCTCATTTGTGATCGAAATTACTATTTGAGGTTTTTTGGAATTCCTCTTGTTTTTCGAGATATCGTCAATTTCGTGTTTTTTTGGTGGCCCTCTGTTTTTTTACGACAAGTGACAAGTATGACATCATCAATAGGTGCTAGACTAAAAGTAAATAGCTCAATGAAAAGAGAACAAAATTTCCTACATTATTGGTCCTCAACACAATAAAATTACGCCAAGGCCCTAGCCGCTAGTACATTAGACATCCGAAGGAATCTCGTTATTCGCATTTCTACCCAATTTTCATCAGCTATTTTCATAATTTCGTCAAAGCAAAATATTTTTTTGCATTCATAGGGGGAAACTTCCTTATGATGTTAGCTTTCCAATGACGTAACACATTTACCAGTTTTCACCATCTAGTGAAGAGGTAGAAGCAATAAACGAACCCAAAGCTGAAAAGTAACCCTCAATGAGGACCCATTGAATGATGTGAAACCAGCTCTGATTACTTGTTTCCAACGGATGAGACATACGGATTCAAGCGGTCAGCTAAATCTATCGCGAATTTACGTTGGTGAGTTGAAATTGGGTGGGGGTGAAGCTTAAAATATCGTTAGAGGATTGGGCTTCATGGACCAGTGGTCACCCTAACTCGCAACCCGCGAATGCAAAAATCGGCCCTCCGCACATCTACATTGGATGCACGTTGCACCTCCAGTCGTCGCCTATGGATTTCCTCGCACGATTCTCGAATACGCACGATTCTCAAGTTCCTCTCTGGGGCCTCTCGGGAAAAAATGCCGCTAGCGGGATCCAAGGACGCTAAATAAGAAATAGCACTATCCCGTCCTAGCAACCGCATCTTGCGGCATTTTCACACGGGTTGGTAATACGGCCCCTGGTCACAACTGGTAGTTGGTAGACCATCTTTAGATGACCTAGTAAATAAAAATCCATGGGAGGTTGGGGGTCAGAACAGCACTTCTATGTGAGCACCTTACTGGTCCATGAAGCAAAATCCACTAGCGATATTTCAGCTTCACCACCACCGCTAATTTACATCGGCGAGTAGTGGATTGTCCTGACAACCAACCACCCATGCATTTTTATTTATTAGGTCATCTAAAACTGGTCTGCCAACAACCAGCTGCGACCAGAAAGGAGCTTGAGTATCGTACGTATTCGATAATCGTGCGAGGAAATCCAGAGGCGACGACTGGAGGTGCAACGTGCATCGCGAGAAAAAAATCCCGAAAAACCAATTAGTGACGTAATTATGACGTGTACTAAAACCCAGTAAATGTACTAATTCCCAGGAACGCCCGGGTGAGTGTAGCAAACCCCAGTATACTAACAGCAGGTAGTACCAAATTCCAGTAACGTGTTAAATACCCCGCTCCAACCAAATGTGCATATGACAAACGCCCAATAATGACACTTTAGACACACTAGAAGTTCTTCGTTCATGTTCTTATTATAGTTCACTTCATGTTATAATTCAGCTAGGGGTATTTCTTTGGATTTAGGTGTTGTCTCGTTCACGGCATTATGTTTTTGTTCGTGTTTTATACGTTACTGGAATTTGGTACTACCTCGCTGTGGTTAGTTTACTGGGATTCGGTACACTGACCCGGGCGTTCCTGGGAATTATTACATTTACTGGGTTTTAGTACACGAAAAATATGCAGTCAACGTTGTGCACCTGTTTGGGTGTCACATTAGGTCTTTTCGGGCGACCCTCCAAACCTACACAAATTACAAAATTTGCAATTTGTGTAGTTGTTAAACCAATTGAACACATGTTGCTATGTATACAACCTACAAATTTTTAACTTTTGTAGGTCGCCCAAAAAGACCTATTATGGCTGTTGTATCGTAAAATTTTGAATTTGATGCACTTACGCAGGTTACTTTATCTCTTCTTTAGGACCTTGAAATGTATTTTCACAACGTGTATATCGAGTTGAAAACTATTTATTGAGGGAGGCAGTGAAATTCTGGGAGACAACAACAAAATCACGCGCAAAATATCCCGCAAAGATCTTCGGTTTGAATGGGGGGGGGGGAGTGAAAAAGTTAGAGAAATTATCATCTAAACCCTAGTATGCATGACGTTTGAAATCGCCACGAATGCGTGCGCTGGGTCTATTAGGTCCAGCTATATTTTGTACTTGATTTTCGGCATTATTTGTCTCATAAATTCCTATTTTGCGATGTCACATTATTTATTTAGAGGTTCATGGCCGATTTGAACCATTTCAGAAATGCCAACGCCCATAAAAAACGTTTATGTTTTCAACTGTTTCGGAGATTGAGCTTGAGTAGAGTGATCAAAGCCAGTCTCCCATACAGTATAATCTCGGAATAATGAAAAAGGTGGAAAATGTGTAATTGAAAAAATATAGAGTTGAACCCCATTCTAACGGAACCTAAAAATCAATAAAACCAATTTGTTTTACAGGTGATTAGGTCCATTTACATCTGGAAATTTTGTTAAAAAATTCCATCAGAGTTTGGTTTAAACAATCCAGTTACAAAACAAAACAAAAATAATGCCAGCTATCAGAATAGTGTTGTTAGCGAACTTTGCACAAACCAAATGCGTGCACACTGCAATCTATTCGGGAACGAGTTACATCTGATGAGATTCATAACTAGCTTTTATTATTTTGACGGGTCTAGTCTAGATGTACATAAAATAATGGAACGAGGTATGGAACAATATTTTGCGCTTACAAAAACTTCTTCCCATGCGCAAGGCCAACCAAAACGAACACCACTGAGCGACTATCTCGCACTGCAAGCGAAAGAGAAACTTTACCCTCAAAATGAACCTATCACTCAATAATGCCACAAAATCAATGAAAATTACCCTACTTAAGCACTGGGTCTGTCATACCCAGTGCATTCATTATAAGGTAGGTCGCCAGAAAAATGTCGCCGGAATCTCGACAATCGGAAAAAATTGCCCCAAAGTTTAAGAAATGGGTTGAATACAGCCAAACTGAAGATGTCTTAGTTAGAGGCTCACAGAGATATAGCGAAATATAATTCCAACGTAAGATGGTAACTCCTCATGATAAACAGCTCGCGATAAGCAGCTAAATCTACTGGCTTGCCCCCACATCCCCCATTGCCCCATTCAAAGTTGAGCCGTCAGAAAAACGGTTCTATTTTACCATTTTTTGCTGCACACCCACCCGCGGTCAGCATTTCGACTCCACACATCCCTTAGTAGGAATTTTCCTCACATGATGAGGCTCTGTGGCGTCGATGCATTTTCTTTGTCGCTGAGCGAATTTGTTTGGCATTCTAACAAACATCTGGATGATTTCAACGTCAAAAATTTTCGCTCCCGCAGCTGTCGGTAAGAAAGAGTGCATTTCTTTTCGTATACGGGTATCCTAAGCCGTCCCAGAAGTAATAATGTTGATACCATAATTTGTTTCGTTAGTGTTTGACCCTCCCTTATACTGTTTGCTGCCGGGTTTGCTTAAGCCGAACTTATTTTCCCATATTGTCACCCCCCTCTCGACAACAATTGTCATAAGTTTCCGTGGTTTTCGAAGGGCTTTGTTATATTAATTTTTGCGACAAATTTTAGGATAAACTTGTGAATTTTGGCAAATTCACATTGCATGGCATTTCATCAAATTTCTTCCCCTATAGTGGCCCTTCTCCGCATTAACTTTTTGAAGAAATTTAAATGGTAATCGAAGGCCGTTCATACATTAGATTTTTGAACTGAATTTTGAAGCGCTGGGATAAATGAGTACCGTTTGGCGTTTTTTAAAAATTGCATCCCTTATCATCCCCCCCCCCATTGAATTTGTTATACATATCTATAGTAATTTATGGTGTTTGTTGCATTCATTTTTCAGCCAAATTTTAATGTGGCTAGATAAACGTGTGAATTTTAGCAATTATTTTAAAAAATATCTTGCCTATTATGCCCTCCCAACCATGCACATCAAATTTTTCGAGAAATCTCGACAGTAATCTAGGGTTTTTGTTAAATTGAATTTTTGAGCCGAATTTGAGAGCGCTAGGATGAACTAGTGAGTTTTAACGCTATTTTTACACTTCCACCCCGGGAGGACCACCCCCTCACCACTTTCAAAAAATTAAAATGGAAATCAAAGGCTACTTCAAAATGGAATCATCGTACCGAAGATAATGCGTCTAGAATCAACTGGTGAATTGTCGTGATTTTTGACCAGTTCAAGCCCTTTTTCTCCCCCACCACCACCAAGTCAATTGATTTGGCCCAAATGCAGTACCGATCGGGGTCTTATGACTATACTGTTTTTTGGGACAAAGCGCGTTCCGCTAAATTGATTTCTTCGAGAGTTATCGTGCTAACAAGAAAACGGCCAAAAATACATACTTATTATACATATGTATACGTCGCATCCACTTGGCGAAATTGTTCACTTCATGAAATGGATGTCCATTTCACGAAGTGGCTCCACTTGCCGTAATTTAAAAAAATTACGACATCTAGACAACAAAAAAGTCCATTTCTTGAAAAGGAAATAGTGTGAATGTGAAATCCGAGCATTTAAAGGCATTATTGGTCAGTAGAAAAAACCCTCTGGTAAGCTAGTTAATAACAATAATTTGGTGCCGACGGGTGACCGGAGTAATTCCCCCTCCTAAAAAAATGTGATTTCTCACGTGAAAGAACTGGTCCAGCAATATAGTATCCTTGTTCGACCGCAAATTTCATATCCCCCCCCCCCCCAGGAGTATGGTTGCATAGAATCCACCAGGCGCGTAGTACAGAGTCTGTGAACGGAACGGGGGTCACAGCACTGTACAAGTTTGCACACCGAGACATTTTTCACGGCACAGCCTTGTGAAACAGAAAGATGCTTTCCAACTTGTGTCACGGAGAAATCATAAAAATGTATCCGTGCGTACAGGACTTACTATAACCAACTAATAAATTACTCTCATGTTGGTCCTGGCTCCTGGGAAGGCATTGGAAGGTTTTTGACACGACAAACCCAAAAATCAGACGACGCGTTCAACTCCCCCCACCCCTTATCATTGACTTCTGGGCCATGTTTCCGGAGATCCAAACGAACAACTCCTTATCAGAGGGATTTCGTTGATGAGTTGAACGCAATTTATTATCAATGCGTTATCAGCTCGTTGAACGGTTTTTCCGTTGATGAGTTGAGGTCTGTTCGCGAACCTGCTCTGGGGCGCACCAGGGTGCACTAGTGCGCACCAGAGCACCCTAAATCCTTTTCCTGAGAAATGAGTGCAGGCTTGGACAAGCTGGGGCAGCTGGTGTAGCGAGTGCAGGGCGTTCGCGATGAATTCTGTGCTGCACCAGCCTGCCCCAAGTTACTCCAAGTTTTTTGATAAATGTAACAGTCCCGTTACCTTCTTTCCTTCTCATTCTTGCTCACTTCATTCAATCTCGGCGTTTAGGCCGGTAGTACTAATAATTTGAATAAACTTCTTCAGTTCGAGTTAATCAAAACTATATGTATGTTGCATGCCTTATCTGTTCTGTATGTCTTATCTGTTTACCAAGAAAAAGAGAAGGCAATAAGACTGTTATGAATTTGCACCAGCCTGCACTGAAGGAGAAAGCGTTCCCGTGAAAATTCTCCTGCCCACTCCTGCACCCAGCTGCCCCCGCTTGCCCTGCCCTGCCCTGCACTACACTGAACTTTTTTTCGCGAACAGACATTTGGTTTGTTGAAGAGCTGGTTTGTTGATGAGTTGAGGGCCCCCCGTTCCTTTGTACTGGTACGGACCATAGAGATAATATAACTAGAGCTTGTATTGTCTATTGCGCAGCGGTCCATGATTGACGTCACCAAGAGCTTGAGTTAGCTCCGAAAATCCCTTGCTATTGGTTGAAGAAGTACCTGTGGGGTCGTGGATAGTGTGAAGGGGGACTTTTTGAAACCCCACCTTTTGAGAGAGCCAATGGGAAGAGACCTTCGGAGCCGTAACGATATTCGGATGACGTCAATCCTCGTCCCAGTATTTACTTGTTTGCGCATCCAATGCCCCCTCTAGTAGTTATATTATCTCTATGGTACGGACTACAGAGGTTTCTTCTTTCTTCATTCCTCTCGGGTATCTTGTAGACTACGTTCTGAATATCTTCTCACGCGTTGACTGGCTTACAGATTTGACGTTGGAAAAAGTGACGTGGTGAAAGCAGAGGTCGTCGCCCGAAAGTTTCGCCAATAATATAACGTTGAACGTTCGGCAGTTGTTGCTTTGGCGCTGCTAGAAGGATTCTCCCGCGTCGATATTAAAACGGTGGCGGTGGAGCACGAAGAGACGACGGCGGCGCAACGCATTTTCAACAGTTTGACATTGTCTCAAACAATCGTGATGTTGCACCGAATAAAATTTGAGGCAAGGCTCGACGATTGTCAGCGGGCATTTTTGGCACTGTGGTGAGTCCGAAAAAGAAGAAAGAAGAAAAAAAAGCATTTTCTTAGGCATAAAGTCTATTTATTTTAAACACTAATTTGAACCTTTTTTTTTTAATTTCTTTTTTTCAATTTTCTTTCTTTTTTTTCAATTTTTTCGACCGATCCTTTTTTTTACATTCGATACAGTATGGAAGAAATCTACAAGAAGCGTCGTAGCGCGCCGATTCCAGACGACAACCTCTCCGTCCGGATCGGCCGCAACTTCGAGACGTTGTCATCGATTTCGACGCCACATTTTGTAGAGAAATTCGATGCCGTCGCAGCGTCCGAGTACTGAAATCGACACCATAAGTAATAGTCAAATTATTAATTTTCTTCTATATGTGCACGATCTAATTTTCGCTCCTTTTTTCTCTCTTATTTTACAGTTGTCGATCGTTCGATGAAGAGTCAAGGGCGCTGCGGCGAGCAGTGGCCAAAAGAGGGCTGGGCTTTACTCCTCTTCCACCCCTCGCCTTGTTTAACTGAACCATCGTCCGAGCTGCCACAATCTCCGGCTCCACCGCCACCTTCAGCGTCTCCGCCGCGCTTCAGCGCGTCCGATGTTGTCTTCTTCTCTTTCGCCTCGTCCTGGTCCGTCGTCGGCACCGGTTGTGCTTTCGCAAATGACGGCACCGACGTTAACTTCGCCAACGAGCCAACCGGTGAACAAAGTCGTCGCCGCCGTGAAGGATATGGAGACAGTCGCCGGCTTCCCTTCGCCGTCGCGTGGTGGTCAGTCAATCGGGCAGAAGACGCAGGGCACTCCGGGCTCGGCCACCCAGACGCCACCACTGTCGTTGGCCTCGGATTTATAAATAATAAAAAATTACAATACGTATAAAATAGGGGCTAAGTCTTTTCTAACCCGTGCAGTAAATTGAATGAGTATAAATTAACTCACCAGCAGAATTGGGGAATCAAAGTTGACAGATCGGGGAGGTCGGGCCGATTTAATCTTTATTTTTCCATTTCTCGGCAAAAAAAAAGGACGGGAAAAAGGGGAGAAAAAGGAGGAATAAAAGTTATATTAATTGGACGTTAGCGTTTTTTTTTTTTTTTTTTACCGACCGTCACCAAAATAAGGAAAGAGAGTCACGTTTTCTTTCGGCAACAGGTACGGACGTGGAAAATGCCCTTTTTGAGGAAGGATGATATTTGGGAGACCACTAATCCTTTAAGCGCCGTGTTGTTGGACTTCACAGCAAACCTCACAGTGCTCCCATCACCTCCTCTATTGTGACATGGACCACAATCCGCAGTTGAAAAACCGACTCCACACTTTATTTACATCAAAACCCCTTACATTAGTTACGTAAACTAGGAAACCTAAAGTCACCCACACCCCCATTTACAGGGACAATCAGAGGTGTAGAGAAGAGGGGGGGAGCTTCATGGGGGGCTTGCGTGTGAGGGCGGTTTTAACAGTTCCTTTTAGTGCGCTTTACCATAAACACCGCTACTAGCCGTGAATGGACCTATGACTTTGACCAGCGAGCTGATCCTGACTAACAAGCCCTCCGCTGTGATTTCTTTTTCTTTTTTTTTTTTTTTCTGGTTAATGAGCAATGGAGTTGTATTGTTTACAAACTTTTTCATTTCATTATCCCCACTGAGACACTACTAAATTATCTAAATTTGATAGACTTTGAACACTGGGAGACACCGTATTAGCTTGGAGCTATGGATAAAAAGAAATCAGTTCGGGATAAATCAGAGGTAACCCGAAAAACAAATGAAAGTACAGTTCCTGTTCATTATCTTACGGTTTTTACCTTTGTTCAAAACAGAAAAGACAAGTTAGACAGACTCAAATGGTAACTTCAGCCAAATCACAACATCCTCTTAATTCGCCTCCTACACCGAAGCAACCACCAATTCAAGATTCATTTGTTCAAACTGAACAGATTATTACAAGAACTAGTGCAACAGATTCAGAGCCACCGGCAACCCTCTCGCTCTTCACTAAAAAAGATATCGACATCGTCGCGGATGCTCTTCAAGGCATGGTGAATTCACTCCGCACGCTCGAAAAAAGGGATATCGCCACACCTCTAGAAGTACAGTTAGGTTTAAAGAATGATGTTACTATTTTGAAAGTATCGTCGGCGTCGGAAGAACGCACAGTGAAATTGCCCCATAATACTGTTCTCGAGAATGAGTTGAAGATAACAGTTGATGACAGCATACGGGTATTTCTAGGGGAGAATGAAGTCAAAAACGGTACTGACAATTCGGTTGTAGATCCCTATAACCTCCTGTTGAGTGATACTCAAGATATTTCAGTGAATTTGACGAACGAGAATAAAACGTTAGCGGATTCGGTTACTTTAAGTAAAAGTATTCAAACGGATGTTTCAGCGAAACATCCCTATCGAAAACCTCACTTAACGAATTCAACAAGTCCCCCTTTGATTGCTCTGGCAGTGGACGCTCTTCATCACATTTGGCAGACAGATTCAGGTGTAGAGAACGTGTTATTTTCTATTAAACCAGTAGAATCTATAGCCAACAGAGTCAATCAATTTGATACAATGAAAGCTCGCGTCAAGTGTCCCGTTTACACGATGGCGTCAAAGTCACATACGGATATTGAGGCATTGAACGACAAGAACGTGATGAAAGCAATGTCAGACGATTCGGTTAGGGGAAATAGAAAATTCCTAAAACGTTCTAAAATTGCAAACAATTTTGAACCAGTTAACCCCTTCAAGAAACTTACGACTACAGAAACTCAAACAGAGAGAAACATTGGAAGCAATATTTACACAGACGATAAATATTTGCATTTTGTTCTTGATTTAACGTCAAAAGAAAATACGGGCGTGCCAGGCCTGAGTCCAGCAACCGGCATCCCTTCGCTCGAGGGCATTTCTGAAATAGAGTTAGACTCTTGGCAAGAACCAATCAAAACAACGTCGATGAATACTAATGAATTGACCAAACCACCGCTATCCCCGTCAAAATCTGAGTTACTCACATGGACTCGAGTTGACGCATGCGACGCGCCCGCCCTTGGTGAGCTACGTCGTGATTTAAACGCAGAAACCGTAACGCGTCCGTTGAGTTGTCCAGTTAGGACAAGTCCAACGCCACTCAACCGAGAAATATTACCGCCGCCGACGGTTGGTAGAGTGATTTGGACTTTGACACCTAAGTCGGTAAAGACAAACGATTCAACGGTCGATCACCCAACAATGGTGGCTGTTGATGAAGAAAATGAAGAAATAAGCGAAGACGAGGAAGTCAATCAAGGTGCTCTGTGGACGGATCCTTACTGGAATTAATTTTTAAATTTATTTGTTTCTGAGGGTTTTCATTTAAGCAGCTTATATTATGCATGAATATTAGGGGTGGGGGTGGGGGTCAGCGAGTACAAGTTCACTTACAAAGAGGAACCCAACGCCAACAGAAAAGAAATCTGAAGTGAAAAATTATAAAATAATGTAGTAGCAGAGTAGAGAGATTCGAGACAACGCAATAGAAAGAGAGAGATAGTGAAAAAGCGAGGATTCAACGGTTGTTCGCAGGGTAGGGCTAGGGGTAAACGTGAACCCTACGCATTTTTAGATTTTTCCGCTGACAACTGCAATTTTTTTTCTTCTATTCTCGTTTTCTTTATTACTTAGGCTCTCTCGTGATACAATAATTAGTAATGGAAAGCCCCCTCTCCTCTACCGATGATGTTGAAACTTCAAACTTTGTACTCGTTTTGTACTGAAGTATCTCCACAACTCCGGTCTTCACACACACTCCACCCACAGTTCACCCGTCATTCTTCGGTTATTCGTCTTCTTATTTTTCCCTGTTCTGGGTATTTCATATTGCTGATCTTTGCCGTTGCTCTCGAGGACTCGTTTGCCGTGATATCCTGATTCTTCCGCCTCCAAAAAAGTCTGCCGTCTGCCCAAACACACTTGCGTTTTTTAAACTCGGCGATTAAAAAAACGCGCCCGCGTGACTCGCCGCCACCAAAACCGTCTCAACACACTTGCGTTCAAAGTATCGCGTGTCCTGTCTCCTGTAGTGATTCTAGTGAAATGGGTCTCGTCAAGACAGCTTGTATCCCACATTTTGTCTTTCAAATTTCTATAATGTTCATCTTTTTTGTTGAAGAGAGCTCTCGATTTCTGCGATAAATTTGCCATTTTCTTAACAACATTTCGCGTTGTAACTTCTTCGTCCGACCCAGACATTATGTTAAAACCACGTGTTGAACACGTTCGCAAAAGAATGACAAGAAAGACAAGTTCAGAGCCCAGCGTTCAAAACACAACAGAAGAACGATTCAAAAGGATTGAACGAGAAGGTGCTGGGTTTGCCGATCAAGCAACCGAAACAACTTTATTGGGGGCCAAAATGAAAAGTCCTCTAAAAACGCGCCTTAGAGACGAACGAAAGTGTGTGCAAAGCCATTCATTTCTTTGTGTTTCAAATTTGAACGCATTAAACGCCCCGCGTCGAAAATAGAACAAGTTGCGTTTTTTTAAACGCGGCGTCTTTTTAGACGCTGGTGTGTTCGTTCTCATACAGTTCTATGTGTTGCATTTTTCACGCGGACGCGTTATTTTAATCGCCGCGTTCAAAAAACGCAAGCGTGTTTGGGCCCTTAATTGTGAGGTATGTGATAGTAATTATTTTAAAATGCATCTGTTGATTAGGGATTCTGGATTGCCTCTGGTACATAAGACAAGTTCTTGACACCTTACCCAAATATATTATTTCCAGGCCCAAGGATTAAGTTTAAAAATATTCACAAGGGCAGGCCCCCAAATATATCCGAGTTCCAAGTCGATTGTGCACCTGCCTCTGAGCTCTGACCTTATTATACCTAACCTTGAGGCATCACGCATAATAGAATACGGACTTACCACCCGGACTGTCAGTGAGTTTCTGTTAGTGTAACAAAAATAGGGACTCCCTCCCGCATTTGACCCTCTGATCAGTGGCGTAGCGTGGAGTGACATTTTCATTTTGATGATCGGCGGTGGTCAAATTTTTTATGTTTTTTGATCAGGATGATGGAGAGACTAGGAGAGGATTTGGGGGGTAGGAATGTGGGTCAGTCAATACAACATTTAAGGTTGTTTGTAGATTACCCAGATTGGGCGTTTTGGGCTATTTCTGGAGGTTACTGATGAGAAAAACCCCTAAACCACGATTTGGGACATATAAATTAAATGAAACCCCGAGAATTAGGCTACTTGTATAAAACAAATTAAATCATTTAATAGCGATTTCCATTCAACACACTAAACAAGTGTAGTGCCGCGTCCTCTCCATAAACATACGTTTCAAAAAAGAGAGGACGGGTGGAAAAACTTACACCACACTAGTGTATTGTAAATTGTGGTGACCTCATGGAATTTTCACTTTTTGATGATTTGTATCGTGTATATCTGTTATGATCATCCCAAGCAGCATGATAATATTTTCTGAACATTCAGAAAATATTCGAATATTCAGACAATATTCAGAATATCAAAAAAATATTTAAGAATATTAATTTTTCATTCATTGTTAATATTTGTATCATAATATTGTTTAAAATGAAAATAATATTTTGGAACGAATATTTTCAGACGAACCTAATTAAAATATTTTTGAAATACTCTTTTTTGGTGTTTCCGGAATATTTTCTGGAATAATATCATAGAATATTATGTAAATATACTTTTATGAGTATTACCTAAATATTTTTCAAGATTATTTAAGGCATATTTTCTCTACTTCCACAAAAAAATGAACTATTCATTGGCTTTCTGCTTCTATTTCTTCGTTTCCTGAGGTTTCGTCTTCTTGTGCTGAATGCATCGTCAGAGAGCTTTTTGGGTTTTTTCTTAATTTGAAACCAGGCCGTTTAACGCGTTCAAATTTGAAACACAAAGAAATGAATGGCTTTGCGCACACTTGCGTTCGTCTTGGCGCGTTTTTAGCTGACTTTTCATTTTGGCCCCTAATAAAATTGTCTCGATTGCTTGGTCGGGAACCCCCACTTCTCGTTCAATTCTTTTGAATCGTTCTTCTGTTGTGTTTTGAACGCTGATCTCTGAGCTTGTCTTTCTTGTCATTCTTTTGTTAACGTGTTCAGCACGTGGTTTGAACATAATGTCTGAGTCGGACGAAGAAGTTACAACGCGAAATGTTGTTATTGACTGACAAGTTGATAGCAGAAATCGAGAGAAGACCTGCTCTCTTCAACAAAGAAGATAAATATTATTCTGATACGGATTTGAAAGACAAAATGTGGGATACAAGCTGTCTTGACGACACTCATTTCACTACTGGAGACTGGACACGCGATACTTTGAACGCAAGTGTGTTGAGACGGTTTTGTTGGCGGCGAGTCACGCGGGCGCGTTTTTTAATCGCCGCGTTTAAAAAACGCAAGTGTGTTTGGGCCCTTCGAACCGGCCTTGAGCTTACGGTGCAACGTCATCCACATGGGCCGCATTCAAATTAAAAAAAAAAGAAGGGGTGTAGAGAAAGAAGGTCTCGAGGGGTGGGTGGTTTTTTCGCTGACTGCCGCTTTTCTGACTATTGTTACTCGCGTTTGTACCGGTCTCCTTCTTTAGTTCTTTCTCTCTCACTCCTTCTTGTTGGAAAGCATCAACTACAACTTTGTGCGGCGTGCGGTGGTGTCTAAAGTTCGTCTGTTCTTGTGTTTTTCGTTGCCAGTAATTAAATTTTAGTCATCACTTCCGGTCCTAATTCTACGTCATGGGTAAGTAGTTTAATTGAAACTTGATTAAGCTAAGGAATTGGAATACATTTAAAAGCATGCTGGACTGTATCCCATTTTATTCGAAAGTAGTTTATTCATTAACAGCATTCGTGAGATTTTGAATGAAGTAAAAACATGCACGTCTTGATTAACGGACGACGGTTGCTAGGGTACGGAACAGATGATTGGTGAAATTTCAAAAAGACGTGAACGTTTTTCTTTTTTACGTCTTTCAAAATCTCCCTGAGGGAGCTCATAAACTCAAAAATAGGTATACCTATTACCTGACTACGTAAAAAATTAAACAGACTCATTAATTTCTTTGATGATGCTAGGCGGGCCATGGGAGTGAAATAATTCTGCGTGATAATTACCGAGAAATACTATACATTATACACCGGGCGAGTTGGCTTTTTTACTAGCGGCTTGCAATAACGTATCCAGAATGTCAGACCTTGCGGGGCGTTATAATAGGGCAACGTCAACGCCTATATGACGAAAAATATAAAATAAAAAAGCATTATAATAAAATTTAAGACGAACAGGAACACGAATTCAGTGGTCTCCGGAATTCATATATGTATATATAGGTTTATTTATTTATTTATTATTTATTATTATGGCCGTTTTCATGTTAGCACGATAACTCTCGAAGAAATTAATTTAGCGAAACGCGCTTTAGGCACAAAAATCAGTATTCATAAGACCCCCGGTCGGTATTTCATTTGAGCCAAATCGGTCAAGGTGGAGGGGACGATATCTTGAAATTGTCAAAAAATCACTACAATTCACCAGTTGATTCTAGAAGCATCATATTCGGTACGAATAATCCATGTTAATAAAGTAGCCTTTGATTCCCATTTTAATTTTTTGAAAAAGTCAAGGGGCAAGGGGTGTTGCTTCCGGGGTGGAAGTAATAGCGTTTTCCATTAGCACAAAAAGTAGAGCTGGGGCTGCTCCAGGTCTGATCTGATAAGAGTTTGAAGGTTCCATTTGCCAATTAATTGATCCTCAGCAGAGCGACTTTTTATTCGTTCCATTCATCCCTACGCTCCTCCATGGATCAGAGCTAGAGCAACTTCAACTGCTCCGTCAAAATCGACGGAGCGGTAAACCTCTCTTGGAAGGTTCATTGCGATAAGCATCGTTTTGAGTTCGTATTTTGTTTTTCGTCGCGGATGAAGCCAACGATTTGTTGAACGAAAGCGGTTTAACAATCATTCAAGTTCTGTTATTCGTAGGTACCATTATCGTCGATTACTCAACAGATCCAGAGAAGTGGTCAGATGAAGCCACTAGGCTCATTTTGAAATGTATGGATAACTCTAGTCTAGAGTCAAGCTCGTCCGACGAAAAATATGAAAATAAGAAGACTACGTGGGCTATTATTGCAGCATCAATCAGTAAGGAGAAGACAGAATAACAAAAACCTAGTACCAGTGTTCCAATCGTTACAAAAAGGTTCATCCGGATTCTCTACATTAATGAAGTTCTTTATGTATTACATATTTCCCCCAAAGCCCATTCCTTCATTTTTCCTGCCGCCACAAAGCGTGTTTGCTGGCCGAGAATGTCTAAATTCGCAACTTGTTGTTATTAGATATCAATTATGTTCTTGGAAGAACATTATTAATGGAATTGGGCATTGAACTCACGAAGGGATGCGCCCGATTTGTTCACAGTCATGCTAATAAGTACATTCTCGCTAATAAATACAAGCACTCCACACAAAAATATACAAGTGCTCAGCTCATGCACGTAAATAAATATGTACTTCCATTCAATACAAACACAAAAACTACAAAACAGTCATGAGGAGAAAGGTTGTTATTAAAGAGCGCTCTCTTCCACATGTTAAAAGTCGTTCCATTCTAACCCACTCTTAGCCAGATTTTGGTTCGATCCGAGCGGGTTTGTGACGTCACAAGAGCCGCCCCAGAGCACTTTTGAAATGGCAAAAGGAAAACGCTATAAGTGAGTGGTCTTGTTAGCACGATAACTCTCGATGAAATTAATTGAGCGGAACGCGCTCTGGCTCAAAAATCAGTAGTCATAAGACCCCGGTCGGTATTGCATTTGGGCTAAATCGTTTGAGGTGGAGGGGGAAAAATAGGGGTTGAAATGGTAAAAAGATCACTACAATTCACCAGTTGATTCTAGAAGTATCATATTCTATACTTATACTCCATGTTAAAGTAGCCTTTGATTCCCATTTTAATTTTTTGAAAAAAATCATGGGGGAGGGGATGGTGCCACCAGGGTAGAAGTAAGTGAGTGGGCTTGTTAGCACGATAACTCTCGATTAAATTAATTTAGTGGAACGAGATTTTGGCCAGAAATCAGTAGTCATAAGACCTCGGTCGGTATTGCATTTGGGCCAAATCGGTCGAGGTGGAGGGGGTGGTAATAGGGCTGAACCCTGGCTTTACCAATCTCTTAGATTTACCTTAGTTTACCAAGGCGGGGGCTTTTTTTGCCAGCACTGTAAAATCTTCGTTTTTACTATTTTACTGCATTATATTTGGAATTTTTTGCATAATTACAAACCTTAGATACATAGAGATCACGTTTTCGTGTTAACATCACTGGAGGGGGGGGGGATTTGTGGAGTGAAGGGGAACTAGATAAAGGGAGCTTGGTAATTTCAAAATCTTTTGCCTTTCGGGTGGGTCGGTGGGGAGGGGGATGCCACGTAAATAAAAATGCATGTTACTTTTTTAGTGTGAATTAGTTTGCAATTCCATTAAAAAAAACATGCATGCATTAGCAAAAACGTTTGGCTGATCCGTGAGGGACCAGGTGGGCTTTTTTGGCCTTAACGGTTTTTTCTTAGAAATAATGAGATAATTCTCTTGATAGACTGCAGATCTGATAGATTCATCATATTAAAGAGAATAAAAAAGACGTTGCCTCTCCACTGCGATTTTTAAATTTTTTTTTATTTAATTGAACCGGTTTCGGCCTCCTTTTTACTAGGCCATCCTCAGCAATTTATGTTGAGTCGTTCACTCGTTCCCATGAAATTGTTGATTTCATTTGACGGTATTGAAATAGCATTGACGAGGGGCCTTCCCGAATGTTTTGATAATTTAATTTAACGAGTGAACGACTCAACATAAATTGCTGAGGATGGCCTAGTAAAAAGGAGGCCGAAACCGGTTCAATTAAATAAAAAAAAATTTTAAAAATCGCAGTGGAGAGGCAACGTCTTTTTTATTCTCTTGAATAATAACTCCACTACCTCGCCCCACACCCATCGAAGAAGCGGTGGGAACTATGAATATATCATCATATTAATGTCAATCCAGACACTTTTTCAGGAAGATATGATTTTTCGTGATTTTTTTCTATCAATATTAACGAAATCATAGCGAATATATTCTGAAATGCGGGCAACCCCCCCCCCCCCTTGGTAAAGCGAGGGTTAAACTGGTAAAAAAATCACTACAAATCACCAGTTGATTCCAGAAGCATTATATTCGGTACGATGGTTCCATTTTGAAGTAGCCTTTGATTCCCATTAAGTTCAGCTTAAACAAACCTGGCAGCAAACAGTATGAGGGAGGGTCAAACATTAACGAAACAAATTAATGTCTCAACATTATTACTACTCAACATTATAGGGTATCCGTATACGAAATGAAATGCACTCTTTCCGACCGCGAAATTTTTAATGACGATGCTCGAAATCATCATATGCTCCACAAATGCAGTTTCCTTTCTTCAAAAAATTTCATCCCAGAAGTTATTTCAAATTCGCCTTGAACTTTTACCTTGTAATTTCACGGTCTTTTTTTGACTTATTTGAAAAAAGGAAAACTACTGCATATGCGGAATTTCCCGAAGATTAAAACGAGTCCTTAAAAACCAGGATTGGTGCAGAAATAAGGCGAGAAAGTGAATGCCGAGTAGTAGACGAGTGATGATATGGGGGGGGGGGTCGAGTAATCATCATCGCAGTTCCCCCTTATGGTTGGGCTGAAGGGGGGGTTTCAGGCGGGTTTCCTCGACCCGTTCCCAGTCACCCCTCGCGTAAACTTCGCACATAAATTTTGGCTCCATTTCTGCATCAATATTCGATTTCAAAGTCTAATTTTAATCTTCAGGTAGTTCTACAGTGACGTTAGATCTTGCTTTTCCAAATTTCATCCCTGATATTACCTTAAAACACATTTGAATTCTAAAGTGCTTTGGGGTTATTTTAGGGATAAAATTTGAAAAAGGAAGATCTAACGTCACTGTAGAACTTCCTGAAGATTAAAATTAGGCTTTGAAATCGAATATTGATGCAGAAATGGAGCCAAAATTTATGTGCGAAGTTTAGGCGAGGGTTGACTGGGAACGGGTCGAGGAAACCCGCCTGAAACCCCCCCCCCCCTTAACAATGCCGAACCTTGTTTACATAATATTCAATGCATTTTTTCCTAAATTATTTTAAGCCAAACCTTAAGCCGTGGTGGTGAAATCCACCATAAAATACTTTTCATTGGACTTTCCTTACACTTTTTGGTGCAGAGAAGTGAATAAAATCAATATTTATCGCTATTTTATCGCCGTATTTCTGCACCAATCCTGAATTTCAAGGTCTCATTTAAATGTCCAGGAAATACCGCACAACCGTACGATCTTGCTTTCCTAAATAAGTCGTCGAAAGAGTGTGAATTTTCAAGGTAAAAGTTCATGGGCGTTCTACAGTTATTTTAGGGGTGAAATATGAAAAAAGAAGATCGTACGGTTGTGCGGAATTTCCTGGAGATTTAAATGAGACCTTTAAATCCAGGATTGGTGCAGATGAATGGCGATAATTTACGTAACGCGGAGAAGCGGGGCATGATTGGAGGGGTGTCGAGGAAACACATGTACAACTCCCCCTTAAACGGTGTGCTCTTGTGCAGTTTCGCTTGGTTTTTTATTGAGAACTGGTCTAATTTTCTGTCCGTACTAAAATATCCAGAAAAACTACATATTAAAATATGTAGTAGTGTTTTATGAGTTCATAAAGAAGTGTAGTTCAGGGGGGAGTGGCCCTAGAATATTTGTGGCTCTACGGTACGAATAACTCAAATAATAAGTCGATCATCAGTCAGGTAAAAATGTTTGGAGGCTAACCCAGACATGATCACAAAATGGATGAAAGTTTTGTGGTGCTTTTTTTGGGATACGTAAGGCTGGAGTACACGAGTTCTCCACCTCTTTGTTGGAAATTTAGGGGGCCCTACAGAAACCCCGAATTTGTTCCGGATTTTTAAAAATAAATTTCTTGCATGCAACTCTATAAAACTATGCGATTATGCTTTTCCTATATCTGGCTCACTGTGAACAAGCGTACCGTGACAGATGTAATTATTTCAGAAAAAAACCGGCCCGGACCCTTTCGAAAACAATTTCATGAACTCAGCATGAGACAAAAACGAAGACGAATTCAAACTGAGTCTAGTGAAGATTCGTCCGATTCATCTTCGTCTGAGAGTATAAATTGGGCTCAATAATATACTACTTTTCGTACAAATGAAATTATTCGAAGTATTTTCTTGTAATGCCAGGCATTCCCTCTGCACTTATTACTGACAGTGCGATTACTCAGGACATTACTCCAAACGAAATGTTGCAAGAAGACATGAACGTATCTTCGCTTTCGGAATCAAGGTCAAATGATGCATGTGATCTACCAGTTGATGATGAGGTACCTACACATAAAAAACCATACCATGACTGTCGTTATTGGAGACGGGATTTTTTTTTTTTTTTTGGCATCCAAGTTTTCTCGAATATGATTGGTGAATTTTTGGTTGCCACTTGTAATTTTAATGACCGGCGGGGGTGGGATTTTGACGATAGTGTTGCCATTTACCCCCCCCCCCCCCCGAACCCGATACGACAGTTTGCTTATTATTTAATATTTTTTCGATTGAGGAATACGCCTTTGAAGTTTGGCTTTGGAATTTCGGTCAATTTGCACGTCGCACTTCTCTCCTGAACCATGCATGTTATTACAACTGGTACACTATTTTTCTTGAAACGACTAACTTTTCCTTTGGTCCTACGTTTTCCTCAGAATGAAGAACCACCTTCGTCATCGATGAGTTCCGTATCTGTTGACGAGGATCCCGTTGCAAGTGACATCGTTGCCACATCCCGTCTTCACCCAGAGCGCTCCCGGTCATTTGCGGAGGAGTTAGCGATATGGGCTCTGAAATACAACGCATCAAATGCCTCTACGTCTTCTTTATTGCACTTATTGAAAAACCATTCTTGTTTCACTGACATATTGCCTAGGGACGCAAGAACACTTTTACGTACCCCTACTGAATTAAAATTGACGCGCGTTGGTCAGGGTTCGTATTTTTATATGGGCGTGAAGGATAATCTTCTAAGTATCTTTAAAATGTTTCCTTCTGATTTCACTTTAAACTCTATTGACCTGATTGTTAATATAGATGGTTTGCCACTCTTTAAATCCTCGTTGGTTGAGTTTTGGCCAATTCTATGTTGCGTTTCTAACGACGTTGAATATATTGGAAGAGTAGTTTTTCCTGTGGCAATTTACTGTGGTAAAGGGAAACCAAGTGATCTCAGCGCCTTTTTAGACCCATTTGTCGAAGAAGTAAATAGTATTTTCACTGATGGCATCCACTACAATGATGTAAATATTTCTGTTAAAGTTAAGGCTTTTGTAATGGATGCACCCGCAAAATCGTATGTACTGCAAACTAAGGGTCACTCTGGATATTCATCGTGTACGAAATGTTGGCAAATAGGAGCGTACGTAAAGAACAAAGTGGTTTTTCCAGTTGTGCAAATTCGCAAGAGCAGAACACATTCCGAATTTATCTCTCAAAGAGATGACAATTTTCACAACGGCCTGTCTCCCCTTGTTAATATCACAGGGATTGACTTTATAAATTCGTTTCCACTGGATAGCATGCACTTGGTTTATCTTGGGGTAACGAAGACAATAATAAAAAACTGGGTGAGCGATAAACCACCTATTAAAATGAGTTCTTCGCAAATTTCAAATGTTTCAAGAAATCTCATTCAATTAATACCTAATATTAGCGTAGAATTCAATAGAAAACCTCGATCTCTATCTGAATATCCGCATTGGAAAGCCACGGAATTCCGACAGTTCCTTTTGTACACTGGACCAGTTGTGTTGAAAGGCCAAATATCAGATGAAATGTACAAATTGTTTCTTTTATTGCACGTCAGTATGCGAATATGTGAACAAGATTCATCTAATTCACTTATTGACTACGCCAAGGAACTTTTGGCCTACTTTGTCCAAACTGTTCGAAATGACTATGGTAAGCACTATATCACGCACAATTTTCACGGACTCTTGCATTTATGCGATGACATCAAACGGTTTGGACCAGTAAGTCGATTCAGTGCCTTTGAATTCGAAAATTTTTTAGGGTTTTTAAAAAAAAGGCTGAGAACTGGACACAAGCCAATGGAACAAGTGTGCAAAAGGTTGCTTGAAATGAGAGAAAATAATTTTTTCCCTCATTTCACGCGTAAAATAGGAACTAGTGGAAACCGATCACCCAGCCCTGTTTTTGCGTCTGAGCATTCGAATGGCCCTCTTATTGATGGTTGCCGAAACCCTCAATACAAATCGGTGTCATTGCAAAAAATGATGTTATCTTGTAGAGTAGCGGATTCATTCTGTGGTTCTTGCGAGGGTGAAATCATTAAAATTGAAAACTTTTGCTATTCTGAGAATGAGATGTGTATGGGAATTATTGGCCGAGTGTTTAAGTGCACCAATAATTTCTTTTCCTACCCCTGTGAAAATTCCATGATTGGAATTCTTGATGTCCGTGACCCCGGACCTCTTCAATTTTGTCCGATCTCAAAAATTTTTAAGAAATACGTGGCGTTACCCTACGCAGGAAGATTGATAATGATGCCGTTACTAAGCAATTTATAATGGTAATTGTTAAATAATAGTATGTAGATACTAGATCGTGTCACCGTATCACGTATCACCGGTTTAATTTCTAGTGTACCTACTTTTTTAAAATTTTTTAATGTATATTTTAGGAATACATACAAGGTTGTTCGATACTGTGCCTAACGTTATACGTGTTGTTCACCTATACATACATAATTACATTAAGGCCCGCTTTATCAATTGCTGGTTAAGGGGGAGTTGTACATGTGTTTCCTCGACCCCCCTCCAACCATACCTCGTCTACTCGGCGTTACGTAAACCGTAAGTGAACGAAAAGAAAAAAAAAAAAAAAAAAAAGAAACGAAGAATTAGAAGAAGAAAAAAGCCAAAACCCTAAAAATAAAATATTATAATCAAGAATAATTATGTTTTGTCATCAAATATTCTTATAGTGGTAGGCAGCTGATTACCCCAAATCGGTTCTTTAAATTTCATCAACCGTGATTGATAAAGCGGCCCTAAATAATGGTGTGTGAAACGAGTGGCTGCTGGTTACTGCTTAGGTATATCCAAGCAGTTACCAAAACTCCAATCCAGAACTTTGTTTGAGATAGTATTTGGGAAGTTCGAAACTAGTCTCCTTAGCTATCCTTAGCTCATCCTTAGCTCCAGTCACCACGCGGATGGCTCAACGCGCAATTTTTGGGGGAATTTTAAATTCCAGTTTCAATTTTTTTACTTGTTTATTTTTTATTAGTGTGGCACGTCGTTGAATTTGAGGATAAATCGGTTGCGGCGGTACCATCGAATTGGCTAATTACTGATGGTATTACGCTTTGGCCCAACACCAAAAATCCTACAGCGCTTCACAAACTGTCGATGTCAAAAAGCGAGCCAACCGAGACTTGGTCGAGGGAGAAATTGAACCGAATTTTGGCCAAAGATATTGGTTGGTATTCACTTTCTCTTGTTTCAATGGATGATTATGTCTAATTCATTTCTTTAATTTCAGACTCTTATGAGCGGGCCCGGCAAAAAGCCACGAAGGCAGAAACCAAAAGTGATTTGGAGACTACTGATGACGACAAATTAGGCAGGGGTAGGCGAAAAAGAAAATATATCCCTGCTAGTGACTCCGATGAGGATACCGGAGAGGAAGAAGCAGTGGACTTGCCACTCCCAAAATTACCGTTGACAAAAGTTTTCAACTACGAACATCTGTCACAGGAAACCTCTCTTTATTCGTCACCCGTTCAAGGTTTTTCGACAAATCCTTTGCAATTTACCTCATGATATTATTCTTTTACTTTTGTGAGCATAACCTCAAACAAATCATGATCACTTTATGATTATTCAGCTCGTTTACTATCTAATGACGTTATGAACATAAACTCAATTTTCTGAACGTCGTTCAATTCCAGAAATGACCCTACTACTAGTAGCATGCAATATTGCTCAAACATTTCCATCGTGTGATCCAGGCTTAATAGATCAAGATGTATTGCAACTCGTCCAGCCGAGTCTATTAATTAATTATGCCTGGATTACATGATGCAAATTTTTAAGCAATATTGCATGCTAGTTTTTTCAAACCATCTGGGGGGTTATAATAGAAAAGTGAAACCCGTATGAGACATGATGAGAAAGAATTTCGCAGCCATGTGTGAATAAATTTTAGCTGTCAAGTCAATCTCATCTCGTCTCACATGTGTTTCACTTTACTATTACAACCCCTCAGGTCACTACCAAGGAACACAAAAGCCCCTTTTACACGAGTAAGTTTTTTGATCAAAAATACGTTCAAACTGATTTGAAACAGTTAATTGTTGGCTGGGGTCAGCAGATATTTTTTAACAAACGGGCACCACACAACCAAAACATAGAGTTTGTGAACGGGCCTTTACAATTATTACAAAAAGTCCACTCTGTTGTAGGATCGAACCCCACGTCCGACGTCTCGACGTACCGTTGTCCGACACAACAACACACGTGTCAACATGAAGGTAATGTCTCATTCTGCCATTTCAGCTTTGTAAGTTCACTTATTGTCTTAACGTATTCATTTTTTGTTGTTGCAGATATCTTGCTTGAAATAAAAATGATAAAGGAGGGGCAGAATGAAATTTCACGAAATATTAAACACCTCAAACTGCTGTTCGAGCAATTTGTGGCAAATTCAAGAGTCAATCCTGCGGCAGTCGACCCAGCGAGTTCGACAACTAGGCTTCTTTCGTCAAATGTGGCTCTACCAATCACCACCGAGGAACAGCTCACCTCATTGGAAGAGTTCCTCTCAGACGAACCAGCTTTCGAGGACATGGTAAATAAAGTAATGATTTCATCTTGTTCAAACACATGTTCACACGAAAATCTCACAGGTTTCGGAACTGTCACTTCTCGGTGGGGCCAAAACAGCTGGGCTGATTCTCAAAAAAATGATGGCCCACGTCATTTCGGGGGAAGAGTTGGGAAAAGTGTACAGTTGGAGGGGGCGCAAAGGAAAGAAGCCATTCGAACACTCAAATTTGGCTCGCGCTCTGACCGGTAAGAACAACTTTTCTTCTGCCAATTGTGCTATTCATTTACCAATGTTTTCCCTAATATAGAAGGGGCTCGCAGAGTTTGTGACAGGATGAAAATTCTTGTGACTGAAGCGGACCTCAGCCACGCGGGGTCAGAGTGGCTGGCCTCTTTGCCTTTTCGAGCTAGAAAAAAATAGTAAAATTAATACATTTTAATTGCCGTTTTTGCTTAATATTTTGCATTTTATGTTATTATTTTTTTACCTACCCTTTTATACACCTTTTTTAACTTTTATCTTTTTTATTACCTACCATTTATAATAATATTATGTCCTGTGTTCATGAAATATACTACACATATTAATAAAAAAAAATTCACAAAAATCAAAAGAATATTTTGGGAATATTTGTAGCAAATATTTGTGAATCTTACTTCGAGAATATTATGAAAATACTCGAAGAAAATATTTTTGAATCTTAGTTCGAGAATATTCTGTAAATACTTGAAGAAAATATTTTTGAATCTTACTTCGAGAATATTATGCAAATGTTTGAAGAAAATATTTTTGAATATTATTTCAAGAATATTTTTCAAACCATTTTCTATGAATATTTCATAACCACTCAAAAAGCGGACATTCGAAATATTTACTGAATATTCGAAAAGAGTATTAAAAAAATATTTTTTCAATGAACTTTGCTGCTTGGGACATGCCGTAATTTCGCATTTCATGAAGTGCGCGCTTTTGATGTAACTGTGAGTTTAGAACATTATTTAACCAGGAATTTTGGTCATTTCATGAATCAGTGTGCAGTGGTGGGCAGAGCTGCCCCAATGTGGCTGCGTTTTCGAGTCTATGGGAGGGCAATTGCTTCCTTCTGGCTATGCCTCTGAAAAGAAGAAAATAAAACAAGCCAAACCCCTAAAAATAAATAAATAATAGCAATAAAAAAAATAGTGCATTTTGACATAAATGAAATGCACTAAAATGCGTTGTAATGCAATAAAAATTCATAACGACTCGAATCGAGCAAACAAAAATTTGGCGTTCTCTATTGAATCTGCCGATTTGGCCCTTTAAAACCACAATTTGGTAGATTTCTCTTCAATTCACGGGTTCGGACCACTCGGAAAAACAATTTCAAAGATTCGGCTCTTAGAAGTGCAGGAAACCAGATTTCGCATGTTTGGCTTTTTCAATAAAGCTCAATTTTGCGGTTCTGACTCTTTCAAAGTCAGTCTTCATCATTTGAATTCATCAGTTGAATTCTTCAAAAAATTGTTGTTTGGCTCTTCGAAAACCTCAATGTCGCAGATTTTCTCTCCTTTACAGATCATAATTTCTTGGGTATTTGGCCATGCATTCCAGAATACCAATTTTAATTCAAAACTCGAAAATAATTTCGCGGGTTTGGCGCGTAAATAGTGAAAACGTGGGGCTAGGTATTTCCCAAATTTCTGAATTCGGCTCACTCAATAACAATCCATTTTAATATGAGGTACGCAATATCAATATATTATTACTAAATTTTAAGCTTTTTTGTGGTCTAGGTAGGAGATGACACTTCTGAGATCGCCAGAAATTTTCTGCGGAACAAAGGGCCCACACGAGAACTAGCTGTTGGCGATCACCACTTTGGGATGCTTTAAAACGGCTGTCAAATGTAAAAATTACAATATAGAAATAGAAATAGAACCAGAATATAGAAAATAGAAAACCACCATCGCCATATAATTTCGAACGAATCCCTGAGGCTACTAGTAAGCCCCGAAATTTAGAATTTTTAAAGCTCTTTCCTACCATTGAATTGGATGGCTATATATGGCTTCGTAACTCTTAAAAGGATTTTTTTTTTTAAAGACGTAAAAGGACTTATACTCTTGCCAATAGTTTTCATATCCCCCCCCCCATCTAGCTCTGTTGTGAGTGCCTGTCTCACATACAATGTCTAGCGATCGCAGAAGTGTCATCTCCTAGATCACGGCCGGCCAATCTTTTTTGGTCGTCGTGGGCCATAAACGTGGTTATAAGAACTCAGGCGGACAACCCATCCTGCCCCCCCCTTCATCGAGCACAACACTTTGATCTAAACATAAGGCCTTGACACTCTGAATAAAACGCACTTGGGGACTGATCAATAACTTCAACAACATAAGTTAACCATAGTATAATAGCGTTTTCCATTTGCACAAAATGTGTGCCCTGTGGCAGCTCATTACACTGCCGGCCTAAGACATATTTGGCACCCCCGGGCGAATCTTTCACCAACGCCTCTGTGAAGTGGTCCTCAGGAGCCGCGAATTAGCGTTTTTTCCACATTTCATCGGTGAATTAGCGATTTGTCTCCACTTCAGACGTGAATTAGCGATTTTTCTTGCAATGAATTTGTGTTTTTCCTGATTTGAGCCGTTAATGAGCGATTTTACCCGTGAATTAGCGCTATATTTTGTAATTTGAAACCTCCGGAAACCGCTACTTGCTATTTACTCGATTTATTTCTGTGAAATAGCAAATGCTCTCAATTTAACCCCATTAATAGTTAATAGTTATTTTTCTTGATTAGCGTTTCACCTAATTTTAGCCTCCTAGCGAGTCCTCAATGAGAGCTTTGTTTCCCATTTTTCGCTGCGAATTAACACTTTTTTAAAATTTTATCCGCAGATTAGCGCACTACCCTCATTTAACCGCGGATGAGCGATTTTCTGCCGATTTAGCGATTCTTCACCATTTTAGCCCCCCAATACAAGGTGTACAAAAAGCGACTGACAGAGAAAAACCAGTGAAGGGGCAACTCATTTCTGATCTAATTGACTATTTGCACTTTTCCGAAATTCCGCTTTGTTTCCGAGATATCCGCCATTTTCTGATTTTTCCAGAAACAGCTAGTTGCACACGCAATAATTGTTGCAATGGCAAAAACGATGAGCCCATTGGAAAGAGCACACAATTTTCTATTTAAAGAGCCTATTTTTATCCAGAACAGACGACATCTACTACGTTTTGAATCAGCTTATTGGCGGAAAAACTTAATTTTCTGACTACATCACCATATCACCAATACTTCCGGAAATAAGTTTCCTCGCTAATAAGCTGATTCAAAACGTAGTAGATATCGTCTGATCAGGATAAAAATAGGCTCTTTAAATAGAAAATGTCGTGCTCTTTCCAATGGGCTCACCATTTTTGCCATTGCAACAATTATTGCGCGTGCTACTAGCTGTTTCTGAAAAAATCAGAAAATGACGGATATCTAAATAATTATAATAGCTGAAAAATAGATCACCCTCTCTTTTCCTATCTTTTCCTAAGTTACCTAACTTATCCCACTCACACTAATCGTCCCTCCTTCAATTTCTACTCCCCCCTTCATCACCAATGAATGGAATAAAGAAGTATCCAAACCTAATTTTAATAAAAACACTGTTCTTTGAACTCTGTTCCATTATCTACTGCATTGGAAATAAATGAAACTAGTCCAGTACTCGGCCACGACACCAAATGATTGAACCAACTTTGAACGCCTCGGTGACGAAATTAAGCTGGCTGCCGCGAACACAACCGTAAAACGTATAAATCAGCCAGCCGCGCGTGCCCCTTTGAAACGGTTCCGGGGTGTTGAGTGAAGTGGTGAATAGTTCTCCCTCAATTTATTAATTTACGCGGCTTTCGAATAATGCGTTTGCGTTCGGATTTTTCACTGTTACCAAGTTAATGACAGTCGGTTGTCACGGCTGGAATAATGAACTGCTTGATGCAGGACCAAGACAGTACATCATTTTTTGTTGTTCTGTGAGTCGATCACAGTTAAACATACCTGGAAACCATGTTGAAGGGCAAGAATTTCATTGCCCAAAAAGAGGTGAGAAAATTAATTCATCAGTCATCAGTCGTTCACTACAAGCTAGAAAAGTGTTTCATTGCTGGCAAAACTTCCGGCAAAATTCGATGAGGGTACCCCCCCCCTCCTGTAGAAGATCAATGTTCCACCAGGACGGAAATAAAGAAGAAGAACATACCAAAACAAAAATGACCTTCAACCCCCTTCTCCCTGTCCATCATAGCCCACTCACATCGCTCGTCTGTTTTTTTTTTTTTTTTTTTTTTTAGTATTGTGTTTACCTTTTAACTCAGATCAACAATTACTAAAAATGACCCCGTGCTGCCCACATTTTTTGTAGTCATCATGATATATAAAACTGTGAAGACTATAAAGAAAACCGGATGGTCCAACTCTAAAATATTACGTAAAATGGGTAGATTATGTCTTAACGATATAATGACAAGAATGTATAAAAGCTCTTAAGCAGAAGGCAACTTTTCGTTTTATAACTATTCTTCATCCCAAAACACGTGCTCATTTCATGCGTCTTGTACTTGGAAAACTTTGAGGTTGTAAAACTGACGATTCATCAAGTTTTCTTAGGTGAAAACGTGAAGGTTTTCAACTCTTAAGAGTCCCGTTATCCCCTCACAGGAAATACGGAATTCATAGATAGCTACAGGTGCCTAAAGCCCTGTTAAAACGATGCAATATTTGAAGCTAAATTGCATGCTGGATTTTTAAAAACATCCGGTCACTACCAAGGAACATATGTTTTTAAAAAACCAGCATGCAATATAATTTCAAACATTGCATCGTGTGAACAGGGCTTAACAAAAGTAAAAATAAAAGCTTTGATTATTTATTTCAATTAATAATTTCGACCCTTCGTATACAGGCAATGAAAGTAAAATTGACAATGATGAAGAGAATCTTCGATTCTAGTTGTTTACGATGCCAGAATGGACTAATACAAAAAAAAAAAAACTTCAATTAGCAAAAGGAAGGTCAATTTGTGTTCAAGCTGTACTTTTTTCACTCATATTATTTCGTAAGCTGTGTAAGATCAATTATCGTGATTAATCCATTTGGGTTTGTGACAACTGAGCACTTCGGACCTCCCCGAAGTGATGAGGGTCGTTGGCTCCTATTTATACAGAGCGAGGTGATGAAAAATTGTTTCTTCGAGAGTGTCCTTATGTTGAATTGTGAGTTTGAGGAGTCACACAATTGGACTTGGGACTCGAATGAATAATGTCAACAGTTCTTATTCCTTTGAAATATTAAAGGTCGATACCTGGAAAGATGTATTGAGTGAGTTGGGTGGAAAGAACTTGTTAACTCGGGTTTAGTTCGCCGTTTAGCTACAGGATAGTACCACTTCACGGAGGTAAAACTGCCGAATCAACTCATGCATTTGTGAAAAATACACATTGAAAGTCATAGATTATTAATTTTTGGCAATTCATTATGTGTTTAATGTGTATACTTAAATTAAATTAAATTAATCAATTACTGAAATACTCATCAATCATCATAATCATAGTTCAACTTGCATTGCTATTTACAAAGCAAAAAGTAGCAACCACACCTATGAACTTTAATTGAACATTATGTACACTGATAAATGCTCACTTAGGTACTACTTTCTATTTTAACTATTTCATGTAGTATTTTAGCGTCCATTAGTGCGGTTTTCTTTCACCTAGTCTCATTAATGTTTAATTATTACTTAAATATGCATGTCAGGGATCGTAAAGTTCAAACGTTTCCAAGTTTTAAAGACATTTCAAGTTTAATATATTTGTTCGATGGTGTGGGGACAAGAGCTTAATGACACAGCCCATATTGCAAGTCTGTTTGCGGCCATCTTTGGGAATTTTCTTGTCTTCACTTACATTTCTGAGCCGTGGCCGATAATCAGTCCGAAGTACCAAGTGTGCTGGCGAAACTGCGAGTGATTGTAAATATTATTCGGGCTGGTTTGTGAAGCACACGAGTCCGCTATCTTGAAGCCATCGCGACATTTATATAGTTCAACTTTGGACGTTGTGTTTTTCTATCCGCCCTAGTACCTATCTCAGTCCAAATCCCTCCTCCTCACCATTACAATGTCGCCCGAAGACCATCCAGTTTGATTGACACCGTTCAAGATTTCATCCATCTTTTTCTGAAACGAAGGAGGCACAAATTTTAATCCAAACGGAAGGCGACTGTACTGAATGTAACCTTTGTGTGTCGCTAAAACATTTCATTGCGGTTTATCCACCTCTAGCTGCAGGTGTACGCGTCTTTGAGGTCAATCACTGAAAATCAGGACACTCAATTTACTCAAGCATTCACTCAATTCAACGGCTATATCTTCGTGGGGTGATATTTCGCATGTCCAATGATTGGATTGACTGTTCTCTTGAAATCATTGCACAGCCCGTATTCTCCCGTCTGGTTAGATCTGCTACGACGACTGGAGTGCTTACATAGATTGAGTCTTGCATTGTGTCGACCGATTACAATACGCCTTGTTGTAGTAGTCGCTAGTCGATCAATTTCCTCTTCTACCTTCGATTTGAGAGCGAATAAGGGTCATAGCACTTGGCTTGCTGACAAGTGGACTTGAACATTTACTACAACTTTCTTTCCTTTTAGTGTTCCTAATTTACCATCAAGCTTACTTAAACTTCCTTAGAGTGAATTTTCAAGTTACGAATGAGTGCATATACTATAGAGGCGTAGATAGCTAAAAGGCTTGACTCCGCGTGAATCATCATCAGCGAATTGGCAATTTTTACTGCGAGTTAGGACGCTTTCTTCATTATATCCTCGAAGCAGTGATAATTATTTTAGCGGAGAACTAGTTAGTGTTTTTTTTTTCTCGATTCGTACGCGATGATAAGTTTTATGCCGCTGGGGGCAAGTACATGAACATTGGTTGTCGTCTCAATTACTACTCTAATAAGTCAATAATGCAGAAGAGGGGTAGCCTTCCTATTGAATGTTCAGCTGAGGCTATCACGAACATCTATAGTAGCATTCTTCGCATAATCGTGAAATTTGGAAAAATTACACTTAAATGATGGTTTATCTCTTGTTATCAGGTGCAGATGAGTCTTTTGGGGGAGAATTAAGCGTTCAGGAATACCACCGTTCGTCCCTCGCATTGTCCCCCCGTCAAAGGATGAATTGAAAAATAAAACCGACGAAGGCTATTTCGGCCGGGCCTTGTTCATGTCAGAATGGAAATTTAAAAAAAAAAAAATAGGGTCATATTCGTGGCATATCGCAGACATAATAAGCCGAGGTACCCTGTCGTGATACACTCGTTAACTTCTCGAACCTGAGTTCGAGATTGAACATTGGTGATGAGACCTTAGTTCAAGCGACAGCCAGATTTCGGACCCTCTTGATACTATGCACGCCAGAGAAGGTATATATAGCTCAAAAGTGGTTTCGTACTGGTATTGTGAGAAGGATTGCAGGCATTCCATGGAAGGATAATTCGAGTGTTACCTTTACTAATAAAGTCAATTAAAATTAATTACGAGTTGATGGAAACCCGTATTCTAAGAATTTTGAACACATTTTAATATGAATAGTTATGTAATAAGAAATTAAAAACGTTCGCTGACATCTCGTATGAAATAAAACCCTGTTATTGGAAAATAGAGTGCAGCCCCGTACGAACACGCCTCTCTCTACGTTACCAATCTTGAGGGTACCACAGGGCTCAAACATGGCTCACGGCTGTAAAACTTAACTGAATCTGTTTGTTCAAACGGATTCTCACTCGTTAATGGCATATAATTCGAGGCAACTGGGTCGCAGATTTTTCAAGCCTGTGTAATCCGGAAATTTAAAATTCAAAATTTCATGAATACATTTTAGGGGGGAAATTGTCTTATACTACGAAACTTTGTGTAATATTGAATATGATCTGTATTTAATTTTTTCATCCCCCCCCCCAAAACTTCACTCGAAAGAAAAACAAATTGACATCAAGAAGAAAAGCCGCCTCAAAGGTATAGTAATTGGGGTTATACAGGAAGAGTCACTCAAACGACCCTCTCAGCTTAGCTTCTTCCTTTTGCACTCATAGAATTACTTTCCTGTTTGGCGCCGCATTTATTTCTCTGAAATTCATGGTAGGGTCTCGAAATCCCTACTTTCTTTATAACAAGTAATGAATTTTCACGGTAAATAACATTACGTAAAGGTCGAACAATAGGAGAGGGAAATAAGGATTTGGAAATCTTGAGTTTATCTAATCACTTCCAGTTCCCTTCAATGCAGGACTTCCCTACTCATGCTGCTATCGTTATTTGCTGGTTTAAATCTGTACAAAAATTCTCCAGAAGATTATTATTCTATAAAATGTTCCATGTCCATGCCTATTATTATGACCATGCTACGACGAAAAATCACGAGGAAAGAGAGAACCTAATAATAACTGGTATCATACGTCCAGAAATGTCAATTTGAACAACTTTTAAAGTTTTTAAACAACTTTAGGTCCGTTCCATTGTTTTGCTAGTGCTACACTAGTGTAAAAAACCATGTGATATCGTTGACTTATTCTGAAAAATAGAATGAAACCAGATGATTTTCTTCAAAAGTGTAGCACTCGCGAAACAATCGAACGGACCTTTCATTTATCACACTATTCGTTAGGTATGAAGAGGTTGTATAGGGCTCAAACATGAACGGTCGAGTTGGACGCTTCACAACTCGAAAAAGCAAAAGGAAGCTGTGAAAGTCATCGATGGTGAACGAGGGTGTTCAGACTGTGGGAAGACGAAGGCGAATGGCGCTTTAAAATCGACGTGTTCAGTCGTTCGAAAGGAATCTTGTGTTCCTCCGATCACTAAGCAGTCCGCTAGCTTGAAACCATCGCGACATTTTATGTAGCTCAACTTTGGACGTTGTGTTTTTCTATCCGCCCTAGTACCTCACTCAGTCCAAATCCATTCAGTTATAGTACCTCGACTTGATTAGAGAACGATGCTTCCAACCCACTGTAATCCAAACTTATTTCCTTCAAGGAACAAGCTCTATATTTGTAACCCCCACCCCCACCCCTGGATTTCATACTAAATACGAGCTTTATTTGGACTGCAAAACGTTTGAGAGGTACACACCGATAAAAAAAAAAAAATGGCGGTAGAACCACTGTGGTAACGAAAGTGGAGGGTTTTCTGAGGAGTAGAGCTCTGCCGGTGAGCTCGTGATTTCCTTCAAAGCCTAGGGTGGGTAACGTAGAGATTATAGAGGGTCCGTAAAGCGCTGCATTCTGTAGTTCAATAACGGGATTTTATTTCATACAACCTAGCACCAATGGTTTTTTATGTCGTATTTTTACTTTTTTCAAAATTCTAAAACATACTAACCAGCAATTTATAATTCTCTTGAATTAGTTCGAAAAGGAAACTCTAATCAAACGTCCACTTAAAGAACAAATTGTCCGGAGGACCACGACAAGCCTGAATTCCTTCTCGCCGTGCTGGAAAAAAGTCGATTTTGACCTATATATACCTTCTCCAGTGGTGTAAGTTATCGAGGGGGTCCGAATCTGCCCATTCGCCTAACTTAGGTCAAGCACTCACAGGCTACCAAAGTTCAAGCGCTAACTGCAATTCGAGAATTTAACGAGTCGCCCAGTCATGGGAACATCAAATCATGCGAATAGGACAGGAAATGACCCTCTTTTTTGCGATTGATTTTCACTTTTTTTTTTTTTTTTTTTGACGGGGTGAACGGGGTGATCTTCAAGTGAACAAGAAACGGTAGCATTATTAATCAATTGTTTCTTAAAAGAGACAGGTAATATACATCATAAGTGAAATTGTTTGCTGCAAACTGGAATAGGCAATCTCTGATATAAATCTTAATAGCTGAACCATCATAAAAAAAAAAGATGATCAAGGAATTTTATCAAGTGTCCGTGACAGCCTTGTTTGAGCATAAATGTAAGTAAACAGGAAGTCTGCTACTTAATTATAGCGATCGACTAGGTAATAATATAGGACTAGAATAAATAATACAGTTGAATGGAACGTTAGATTTGGTCTCGGCAAAATTAAAACGGGGCCACGGAAAAATAATGAAAATGGCAGGAAACCACCTCGACGAATTACGTTAAAGAAAACTAGAGGAAACAATACAAAAAAAAAAAACGAGACCAATAGTGCATTTTCAGAATGAAATGCTCTAAAACGGAGTTTTAGAACAAAAGCAGGTTTGATTTCTACTTTTTTTTTACTGGAGAATAGTGGGCGATGAGTGTCACTGTGTGAATTAATCATTGGAGATTTTAGTTCCTTCACTAGGTTACCCGGGCTAACGATTAATTAGGTTTCCCCAGCCTATTATCGTTAACAATATTTGATAACTTTTCTACTTCAATGAAACGCCTGAACGTTTTTTTTTTTTTTTTTTTTTTTTTTTTTTTTTTTTTTCAGGTGGTTCGGCATTGTGACCGTTTACCTGCACGATGATTTTGTAATCACAATGATGAAATGTAATCAATTTGAGCCACTCGCTTAGCCACGGCAGTGAAATCGCGACTATAAGCGAAACCTCTAATTGTTTTATGTAAGCCGTGTACGACCGCATGCGGGTATACTCACCACCACTTCCCCACTTCCACTTGAGTTTACTTGGGTGAACTTTCAGCTTTGGGAATGTGTCGCTCCTGCAACGTAATATTATAGGGGATACTCTAAATTACGCCGACCTTGAATACATATATAATTTCAGAAATGTATCCCTATTGTATCTGTTTGCAGGAGTCTAATATACCAGCTGGAAAACCATGTGAGATAACAGGATATCGGCCCTTTCATACACCACAGCACCAACAGAGGCCGACTGAGTTCTTTTCGGAGATCGGCTCGAGGACCTAATACACCTTACAACACCTAATTACACCTTACTGTGGGCCCCAGTACGCGGCGAATTAAAAGGAAATAAGGGCTCTATAAGGGAGCTCGAAGGCGTTTGGAGAAGGATAAAAGTAGAAGCAATAAAGAAGCAAGGCACGATTCTCTCGCCGCGAGAAAGAGATTACAACGAGAGAGGCTGGAGATATGGTCCGGGCCCTAGCCCTTGGATAGCAAAGACAATGATTTCGCGTGGTGGAGTTGATTGCCACTCGCTTCCAGCATTTCTCCAGCTCCGCTGCCTATATAAGTTAGATTTTCAAGCTACTAAAAACGCTGTGGAGCCACTCGCATTTTTACTTCCAAGCCTAAAATAAGCGGTTTAACGTGCCGTTCACTCGCAGTGAATTCACCAGAGCTCTCTGTAGCTTAAGTAGACGTCTCGACGGTTTCCCAAATTTAATGTTGAAAAATTGAAGCAGTCATGCCATAAATAAAAACTAACTGCAACTCTATAATTATATTGGGGATAACAGAGAGCACGCTAACACATGGCGTAAGGCGCCATTGCTCCCATCCTTGAGGGAGAAAAAGACCCCCAGCAGTCTAGTCAAGAACCTGCCCCCTCCACGCCCCTCCAGTTCGCTGTGAGCAATCCAGGTTTATATACCGTTGATTATACCTAAAACAGTTGACAAGGCTTTTTCTGGTAGAGCTGAGTAATCCGCCGGCAGCTTGTAGTAAATTCCGTTAAAAATGAGAGGCGTATACTAGTCCCAATACTTGAATCTTCAAGTTCTGGGTCCAGCTGATTATCCGCATCAGTTTCCATCTCCATGATTTGGAGAGCTGAAATTATAAATAATCTCAATTTCACTTTTCACAGTTCATTTTAAAATGCCTAACGTCAATTTAATAACAATAACAGCTTACCTTCTGCTTCTGTAGCATGTAGAAGTTGAAACGAGTAGCAGTAGACTCAATTCAACGACGGACTGAGCCCCTTACAACGATTAATCTAGTCGTTTGTCTTCGCAAATGAAAACGGAAGAGTTCCGGACATCGGGGCTAACTTTTTTTATGTAGGTATAGGTTACACAAGGGTTACCTTATCACGATTTGCATAGATTGCATGGGAGGGCTGGGTAGATAACAGTTCATCTAAATATAACCTCTTTAGCCCCGATGTCGGCCAAGGCTACTAGAACTAACAAGGTTGGCCATTACGCCGTTTGTTTACGTTTTTCTATATATATATATGCGAGGGGTGGAGGCCCACGTCACAATATGCTCCCTCCCACCACACTTTATTCATGTAGTATTCCAACTCCTTTGAAACTGAGTTATTCAGGTGAATCAAATCTTATTATCGAATTTTTTACTGCTGTTACGCACATTGCTTGGCCCCTAAGGCTAGAAAAAAGATACCAATGTTTATTACATATTTTATTTATACAAAAAATATTATGTTGAAGCTGAACAAAACACTCACCCTTCCTTCAAGAACATTAGCCAGCCATACACTTGCGTTCTTATTTCCTCTCAAAAATCGTGGTGCATCCAAAGCGTAAAGAGATAAAATTGGGTAGGAAAATTTTGCTTCAAAAAACACTTTCCCATGGTGAATTGTGGCGCATGGAACAGGAGAGGAGAGAACATTTTGTATACAAATCAAATTTGTGTATAGAGAGTATTTCACAAATATTGTTGTCATTTGAAGAGATAAAACGTTAGTGCATGGTCTCGTATCGTGTCATTTGGCGTGGCGCGTTGTCATGTTCAAAATTTCAAGAGGATAAAGAGGGTAGAACAGAACACGATTTTTGAGAGTGATTTTCAAAGGAAATCACAACAGCGCGCACAAAGCAAGAGCTACAATAAGAGCAATAAGCTTCTCAAAGAAATAAGCTCCTGGAATGTGGTGAGGGTGATTTGATCGAGTGGTGGGGTGAAGATATTGCGAACTAAACCGAATTTCGTTCGCCCTATATGACAATCACAGATTTAACTGACTTTTAATTTTTATGCTAAGTATTATTAATTGTTTATTTAGAAGCAGTGAGAAGGTAACTTAATTCCAGCTAAGATGGCTTGGAAATAATGTAACGGAAAAACAATTCAAGTTCTTTGAAAGCACAAACCGCTGAATGTGTCTTCTTCATTTAAACACGAATTTTCTACAATCGTTGGGGAATCTTTGGTTGAAAATACTTGTAAGCGTCCAATAAGCGAGACCGGGCCCAAGAAATATGATTTTTTTCTTGGTTTTCGTGGGGATGACGCGAAAAACATCGAAGTTAGGAAGATTCATGGGTCAGAACTTATTTATAACTCTATTTTCTAAGGTAATTATTTATGCTAAAATAGAACATAAATTGGGATCAGTTGTAAAATAACCAAGTTTTAGGTATTTTCAAACACGCCAGCTAAGCATGTTTTCGTCATGAAACGCCTTCCGAAAAAAGTGGGGAGCGGTTTGTTGTGTTTCTACTTGAGCCCTTGAATAATAAAATAATAAAGGATAAATCAATTAGCCATTTAGAGGTATGAAAAGGGCAGAGAATGCAGCGTATGTTACGTTGCGGAAAATGTTCGATTTGGCGGGATTGAAAATATGCCAACTTTAAATAAGAAAAAAATTTCCAAAGGGTTTAATTTTTTTCATTTACATAGAAGGGCTGGTATACCTCATCGAAAAAAAATATTTTCGATAAATGTGAGACTTCCTCATTATTAAAATGAGAAGAAACGCCGGGGCTAGGAGGGCTGCGAAGGAAATGGGAAGTTTTCTTGGTCCGAAATATCTTTCTATACAAGAATATTGCCACCTGAAGATACCATTGTGAAGGTACGAAGCCCGAAATTCTGGTTGAATTAAATAAAACAATAGTTTGGGCAGTTTGGGCTTTCAAAAAACACGAATTCTACATAAATACTATAGACTATAAACAATGGGGCGGGAAGAGGAGCATATTTCTACGTCACAATCGGCCTCGACCAATCAAAACACTGAGGCAACTTTTTCGTCTTGTTTACATTGTAATGGCCAACCTTGTTAGTTCTAGTAGCCTTGGATGTCGGCTTCCCAAACGGAAAGGGTTCACATACACACTCCTTGAGTACACAGCGTATACACACCTCCTCTTTGCCCTTTCGCATACTAGCACAAAAGTCACGTGACTCCGAAAGTCCAATCAAAAGCCAAAGGGAAGGACACGCATTATCCACAAAAGATGAGTGGGGTGACAAACTGAAAGATGTGTGTGGTTGGAGAGGCATGAAATGCAAGAGTCAGCAGAAAACCAAAATACGAACCCGCTAGGGGAGTCAATACAGATTATCACACAGCTACCCTTACCCCACCATCATACCCTTTAAAAGTCGTCAAAACTCAAAAGAGAGAAAGACAGAGAGAGGAAAAAATAAAAAAATAAAATAAAATACAGAAAAAAATTGTCCTTGTAAAATCGCGCCAAAAAGTATTTGTATTTTCATTTCGTTTTAAAATTCAAAATACTTTTTGAAAAGTATTTAAAATACAAATACAAAATACGAACTTTGTATTTTAAATACAAAAGAATTTAAATACACAAGTAATTTGCTCACCCCTCCAGAAAGCGAGGCTTGCCATTTTCTCGATTTTCCTGCGAATTAGCAATAGTTCTCAATTCAACCCCAATTTTCGCCGAAACTGCCTATCAACCAAAACAACTCTCAAGAGTGATTTTGACGATGACACATTGAAAAGTTTTTCTGCTGTGAGCAATCCAGGTTTATATATAGTTGATTATACCTAAAACAATTGACAAGGCTTTTTCTGGTAGAGCTGAGTAATCCGCCGGCAGCTTGTAGTAAATTCCGTTGAAAATGAGAGGCGCACTAGTCCCAATGACCTTGGGAGACCGATATGAAGGGATTTAGCATGAAATAGTGGGGTTTGAATTTTTTTGAAAAATTAGAAATTCTGGATTCTGCCTAGTTTGGATGGCTGCCAAGGCCACCAAAAGCAATCAATGTGATCTAAAATACCTCATCCGGGCAGAACAAAGTGTGCTCTTTCCGAATCCGTCGTCAAAAATTGCAAAACATTCACTCGGAAGCGATCAACTTGCATTTTGTCGAGAAAAGTGGCTTAAGCTTTAAAAATCATATATCTCGAAGAGTTTTGATTTTCGGACCTTAGTTGATGGAGTGTTTTCTATTTCAAATAAGGTCTAATTTCACCCATTTTTTTTGTTTAATACAATCCAAAACCGACCACCCTGCATAGTGGACATACAAGGACTATTATTTCAAAATTTGACCGGAACTCCACAATGATGCCGCCTCTTCCCTATCGTGCTTAAAAATGTTGTTTTATTCTGATTTTATACCCGGAACCGACTGCCTTTCTCGCCCCGCTATCGGTATGCAACTCCATGGGTCGAGAGAAAGGAAGGTGCTGAAATGTCGGTCACAAAATATTATCAATTATAACTCCCTACCATCCTTAACACGGAGGTTCAGTCAAATATTACCGGCCATGGTTTTCACACTAGTCGAAAAACACGTAGCAGAAGTAAATGACTCAGAATGAGGAGGAATAATAAAATGTTTTGTCGATCACGAAGCTTGAAAACCAACCCAGATCGCCGGGGAACTCACGTTTTCTTATAATAGCTATAACCTGAGGGAGTTAAAGCACGGTTTGAAGATTAATTTACTTTCCCTTATGCCAGGTGTTTACAAGTAGTCACCAATTATTCAACTCATGCTTGCTGTACTTATGTCTGTTTGCCGTGTACGGTTTATACGTGCATATGAAGACAATTAAAGCGACGTTAGGGGTGGAATTGAGGCTCTTATGGCACGCACGTCTTCCCCGTTTGCGTCAGCCTTTCTTGAGTAAATGCGGTAAATGAAGACGGATGGATGATGAGAATGTACTCTCGTGGTAGTAGAGAAGAGAGTACAACAGCTTCTGATGTTCTGATGTGTTTCTTTTTTTTTTTTTTTTTATTCATTCATAAATCACGAATCTTTTACACGTGATATTGTTAAAAAGTAAAAAACACACCGTCTCACCAGCTTAGTGATTATTCGTAGAAATTGAGTCGTGAGAATAAAAAAGAGCACGATCTTTCACTTAAATTTTTTCAAGCGTATCCAATCAATTCCTTAAATAAAATCACCAATTCAATTCATAAACTGACGAGCACATGCTAAAAAAAATTGAAGTATATATTAAGGGCGTGCAATTTTTTATTCAGATAGCTCAATTTCTCCGTCGAAAATCGTTAAACAAAGCTCACGGTGGGCTCAAGACTTCACAAATCCTTGTCCACAGAGTCATACAGGATAGTTTTCTTTTTATAATCTGAAAATGGCTACTCGTACACTTCGGCGCCCGTATGAGTATAGTGAGTGAAGGCTCAATCTCACCATTTGGATCTTCGTGAGCCATCTTTTAAGTTAATTTAAGGCTCCATTTCAGAAAATAATGCGGCCACTTTCTTTCTCAAATAAACCCGAAAGAAGCAGATGTTCTCCTGTAGGACCGTTTTTCCTATCTGTCTCTCTTCCCTTCCATCCCGATGACAAAAAAAATTACCGGTTTTCCCTTGCGTCTTTTTCCAGAGGAAATGCAGTGCACGTCCGACTTACCTCTCTTTCTATTTCCGTTAGGGATAACAACGTTCCCTTCGGTTCCCTCCACCATGGCAGAAAAAAAAACTGCTTTTCGCTCACCTTCCCGACGAACACGTTCGTTTCTCGCTTCATTCATTTTCTTTTTGGTTGCCGAGAAGGAGAATGATCGTGGGGATGGCGGTAGGGGGGTTAGCAATAAAATAAATGAGGAGCCTCTCCTATTAGCCATGAAAAACTCCACCTTTCCTATTTGAGCTTTCTTCAAACGAATTAACCAGTGGAACCACTTTCTTCCAGATAATTTTACCCCTTTCGATGTTTAGGCCTTCATCTCACCGAGCCATTCAAAATTGAAACGATTTCCTCTTAACAATACCAAAAATCCCTGATGGCCTTCAATTTTTTGTTTGTCTTTTGAGGACAAGCGCATTCTAAAATGGAAAACGTTTCACTCCTATTTTTATGGAAAGCATTGGCAAAAAAAGGGAGAAAGGGATGCCAAAGCATTAACTTTAATGTTCTTTTCCCTAGCTTGAAAGCCGTTTGCCTTTCCCATCAAAATGTTTGTAGCCCAATTCCTCTCCACTTCGTCAGCACAGTTCAGCTTCATTGATCTCCCAGCTTTCTTCCTCTTTTCCTTCTATTTCAAGAGTGTTATAAATCCTTCTGATGCCCACTTCCTCACCTCTTCTTGAATTTGGACTTAGGACGTCGAATTAAATTTAACACTTAGTGGGATTCAAAATTAACTCCCCTCCACCACCTTCCACCCTAGTGCCCACGTCCATATCGAATCGTTAAACCATTCCACGTTCTCTTGAAAGAGAAAAAGAGTTGTACGACTAATGTAAGTGAAGCTCGCCGAGAAGTTACCTCGAAATTAAATTAAGAAAAGTTACGTCTTGTGGCGAAAAGGAGATAAGTTTAAAAATTAGGCTTATTTTCACGTTCTTATTTAACTTGTTTATGATGAGAACAGAAGCGAATGAGTGTGAACGGATCGATACAAAAGAGAGCTACTGTCACTTCCTTTCGAAGTGGCTTTTGAAATTGGAGTTTACTGATGCACATCATTCACCATCGGAAACGATACACTTGCAAAATACTATTACAATTCATACGACGAAGTCATGTAGGGTTGCTAAGCCCGAAGGGCATTGTATATTTGTATATGAAGTTGGAGTTTTCTAGAAGAGTCACGCAGCACAGATGTCACGGGTCACGACTGAATATATGTTTATTTTGTGAATCTTTTTAGAACGTTCTTTTTATCTTAGGGTTTATTGAAAACGTTCTCCTACATCCATGCAAGAGTGATGTTTTTGTTTGGAAATATGCCTATTTCTAAATTTTTCTGACCATCGCGAAAACAACTTTTAACCAGGCTACGGATTTTCGCCGCAACCTGTTACATGTTAGCGCGGGTCTTTTTTCTAAACAGAACTTGAAAAGAATAATTGGCTGGACTTCACTCTCAACGGGTTAGCCTGTACGCTTATGGTGCATTTTCCTATAGGGAGACACAAAGTTGAATGACAAAAAATTTGCCCTGTAGGCTGTCGGACATAGTCGATTTTCATGCAATTTTTAGCAGGATCTTGCTACATTCTTGAGGAATGAACTTATGTGTAAAATTTGCTGCGTTTTATTGCTAGTGATCTTACGTTAACAACTGATATTTGCAGGATTTCCGTAACAGATCCACCTTTCCTCACTCTCATCACTTTAATTTTCGTGAAAATGGAAATAGTGAGAAGGCTTCGGGTCCGCAGAATTGTACAGCCACCTGACCCTGATTATATTGTCTTCAAAGCTTCAGTGAAGTTGACTTTTCAAGACTCTCATTTGTTTATTCTGGGCAAAAGGTCCATAGCGGCCGTTGGAATGAGAGCTACCACTTTCCAGAAGGTATATACCTAAGGGGGGAAAAAGGCGAGAGTACGAGGAGATAAACTTCTCAATTTTCATTAAAGAGGCAATTCACGTACCACCTAAAGCCTGCACAGTGGAATAAATAAACTACAAGAACCTCTTCGAAACTCTTTTTCAGTTGAAATGGCTATAGGCGCAAGGGAAATTGAAGTACATCTAACGGACTTGAAGTGGGTGGCTTGACGAGTACACCCTTCAGCGGGGTACCTTCTTCGTTTTTTTAAACGACTATTCTGTTTTGAATACTTGATGCCTCTCTTCGAAGCTTTTCGAGCAAGAGTGAAAAAGCAAAGCTTTGTAAGCGAAGGCACCATGCCACCGCAATCTTGTTTAATATAATATTCTCACCTCTAAATGTCTAGACGCTCTTTTTAGCCTAAACGCATCGGTTTTCTTCAGAAATGGAACGCTCGCTCACTGGTACACTCGTTTATTTTGTGCGTGCGAAATAAATTTCGCAAAATTGACTTTTCGGGTTATTGACACTGAAACATCCAAATATCGCTCAATCAAAAAGGGAATTTCACAAAATTGACTCCCTGATGAGCCAATTTTGTGGGAGTTGACTAATTTAAAAAATGCGGTTTCCACGTGTTTCGCTCTTTCAAAATAGCCTCCCCGCAGCTTAGCCCCTTCGAGGTCGAAAAATTGATGTGGATTGTACACCTTACGGAACCCAATTTCGTGGTTTGGGTTATTTCAAGAACTATTTTTTGCTTCCTCAATTCATTAAAAAAAACACATCAGCGTCACCGGTTTTGATATTTCGAAAACAAAATTTAGCGATAAAAACGAAAATCTTATTTTTCCGGTTGCGAACCCTTAAAAAAAGCAAATTTCACGGATTTCACACGTTTGAAATCTACATTTCAAAGGATTGATGGGTTTCGCGGGTCTGGCTGGTAGTGGACCGAAGTAGCGGATTCGCAGGGGCCTCGAAAAGAACGTCTGGAGGGGAGGGGGGCGAAAATGACCCACTAAAGTGAAAATAAGGCTTGTTATATCCGGTAGTAATCGTGTGCCACGCGCGACGATTTTGATTCAATCCGAACGGTTGTCGTATAAAAGTGAAACAGATGTGAGACGAGTTGAGAGTGAATTTGACATCCACGTGTCCGTAAATTTTAGGTGTTAACCACTGGCCAACCTACATCAACCTTTTGGGGTCCGGGGCGGAAATCTCTATCAGGCCTCTTAAGTTAGTCACATGAAATATAATTGGCGTACCTACTTTCGATTACAGCCGAAAATTGGATTTTTTTTTTTCAATTTTAGCAGTGAATTAGTGAATTGGAGGTTTTTCTCCGAATTCAAAAATGTCCTCAATTTTAGCAACTGGTATTAGCGTTTTTATTCTGTAAAAGCAATTTTTCTTGTTCTTAGCTTTTGAATTGGAGTTTTTCTCCATGCTTGAACAAATTAAGGATGCATGGTGACTAGGGTGGTGCGGTGAGGGGGGAGTAATCCCTTGAAAAGTCCTAAGACAAGGGTCGTCTAATTTGCAATTAAATTAAGGATGTTTTACCTTTTTGGCAGTGAATTAGTAGCATTAAGCTGCAAACTGGCGTTTTTCACCAAATTATAAGCGCTGGTAAGTGATTTTTCACAATGATGGCCGCAAATTAGCTGTTTTTAAACATTTTGCTCCACATTCTCAATTTTTTTCTCAACTGGCGCTATGGATCAGCGCTTTTTTCGGGTTTTAAATCCAAAGTTGACTTTAGAGCCCATGGATTCGCCTTTTCCTAAATTTTTGCCTCGTATAAGAATTTTCCTACATTTTAGCCGCGACTTGGGGATTCTTTGAATTTTAGACACTAATTAGCGATTTTTTTATTTTTGTCCGCAAATTGATGTTTTTTTTATACTTTATCCGCGAATTAGCGATTTTTCCCTATTTTAGGCGCAAATTATTTAGCGATTCTTTTCAATTTCGGCCGGGAATTGGAATTTGTCCGAATTTTAGCCGCTAATTAACGCTCTTTTTGTCAGTTTCATTCGTGCTTTTTTTCTCAATTTCAGCAGCGCGATTTAATTAGTGATTTTTCATAGTATCGTTTCGCCTGATTTCCGCTGATAATTATAGCAATTTTTCTTAATGATGTGGTGCATTATTGTTTTTCATAATTTCAGTAGAGAATTTGCCAATTTTCTCAAATTTAGTCCCACATTAGCTGTTGTTGTTGTGGTGTTTTTTTTTTTTTTTTTTTGTTTTTGTTTTTTTTTTCCAATTTTAGCCGCGATTTTTTCACTTGTATAGCTTTGAATAAGCGCTTTTTCACAATTTTAGTCACGGGTTCGGTTAAAGAACACATTTTTCGTAAAGTGGCTCCTATACACTTAGTGATTTTTTCTCAATTAAAACCTCAAATGAACGCTTTTTCGCTGTTTTAACCACGAATATTAGCGCTTATTCCAAATTTTCTGCTGCCTACTGGCCTCAAGAGCAGCATATTAGTCATCTAATATGCCTTTTCAAATTTTTCGGCTCGAGGATCTGAAGAAACTTGGGATCAACGAATTTTCTTTATTTTGGCCGCAAATTCACTTCCAGAAGGCGCTATTTATCACAATTTTAGGTTTCAAAGTAGCAGTTTTGTGGGCTAAATCGAATATTCAGCCACACTCTTTGCTGTTAACCTATACAACGTTCCATTTTCCAATCTCCAGGGGCCTTAGTTAGAGATGTCGGGGGGAAAAAATGTTGAAAGCTGGATCCAATGACGATCCATCAGATATACAACACTACCTCGCTATAGCAACAACCTCCAGTGGCGAGGCGTCATGGATAGATTCGCCGATGACTGGATTTTTTTTCGGAAATGAAGGAATATTTGTTGGAAACATTTTTCTTAGAAAAGTCCCTTATTGGAGAAACAAAAATGATTTAAACAACGATAATTTCTTCACTTAAATGAGTTCATAGGAGTGTTAAGGAGCCCCTAGACGATCAGTTTTTTGATCAAACGTGGTGGATCAATCGACTGTGACAGCCATGATTGACCGTCTAGAAGCGTGTTTTACGATTGAGTCAATGACTGAAGAAGGTTGAATGACCATCGCCTTTTCCCCCATTTTCCTCGTCTTATTTCTCTTCAGTTGGAGTGCAGCCGCAGTCAACAACAAAAGCACATACAAATCCTGGTTTGAACTCATTGCACTCAGCACAAAACCGCGAGAGACATTGGTTCTGGGAAGGGTTTTGTTCAAACAACTGAAGAAATTATTGAAGCTCACTTCAATCTGTTTGTTCAATATTTTGATCCATCAGACTGACCGTCTATGGGCTCCTTTAGAAGGTTTGTTTTTCATCAACTGGGAGGATACTAGAGCGATCTATAGGTCTTAATAGCGTAACAGATGCGCTAACTTTGGAGAATCCAATCTCCCTCCCTCCCATTCCCGTCCACTCCATCATGTCTTCGTCAAGCTCAGTTTCCTTCTCTTTCTCGCGCGTTAGAAAAACAGCTCTACTCATCGCTTCTTGGGTCGAATCCGGTTCCTCTCGGCTCATACAGAAGAAAAAAGGAGAGGCGTTCACGTCGCGTAAATATTACTTTATTACGGGACCGGTTTCAGCTGCTGCCAGCCATCTTCAACCAATATATAACATTAAACAATAAATAATTAGCTAAAAGCCATACCCCTTCAAAAAACAAAGGCAAGGCTTCCGAAACCGTGAACCACAAATAAATGATAAATGGAAAGTGGGGTTCTGTATGAAACCGTCGTCGCACCTCCGGCCTACAAACTCTTGGTCAGCATCCTCTCGGCTCATTCTCATTGTGCGAACGGTCGTAGTCGGCAACGGCTCCTTTTCAAATATTTTCCTGGCGTTTATTTAATTTCTAATCTCTTTTCAGCGTTTGAATTTTGTTTCTCTTGAATTTGGTGCAGGTTCTCCAGTTTTTAAAATGGTATTTTACGTAGGATCGTTATTCGTTCCGTTTGTAGAGACGAAGCTCCGTATTTTTAAAAGGATCTCTTGTGTGCTGAAAAATGTGAATAATTCAGACGGGAGCATTTCAGGAAAAGTGAATTTTTTAAGAGACAATTTACTGAAACCACTTAATAATTCGACTGAATAAATCAAATTGTATAATTCGAACGATGTGTACAACAACGGATGAAAATTAGGCACAATAGAATTGTGCCTTAAGTAGAAATGTATCACATACAGAAAATCGAGCGGGCCAGAATGCTTGTTAGTAGTTTTGGATCGTAAAAAATATGCATTATGAGCAAAAGGCCATATTCATTTTATGAATAATATTTTTGCCCTCATAACAGAAAAGGGTTTGAGAAAGGGGGGGGGGGTACACACGTGGAGATGACCGGCCAAAAAGTCCACGCGCCGCCACTGACAAGTGACAACCTCACGTGAGTTTTCCCCGAAAACTCCAATTGTACCAGGTCGAATGGGCTAACCGTTGAAAGGAGCCAATATCGCTGTCCGACCGCATAGCAAGACTCATTTTCACGTACCCACTTTGGTGAACGTAGAACCTAAAGATCGTAATTTTTCCATCTTCAAGCTCTTTGAGGGGTGGTCCAGCCCAGGGTGGTCCGACCCCCTCGCACCGCCTCAGTACGTGACTGCTGTTGACGTCAATGTCATGCATCTCGTCTCCCACGAGGTTCACTTTTCCATGACAACCTCCCCGGGAGAATAGAGCGTTTTAGGTGCTCAGCAATTTTTTGTAGATGGATTAGACTACTCGATTCGAGTACCCTATCGGGGACAATCCGTACCGTGCGTATCTCAACCGCAAGATACCAAGGAAACCGCTTGTTGATAAACCCCGAGATCGGAGATACGTGCGTAGTCCTGTCAAATTCTAAATTTCGGCAATTTTTGTCAAAAGCACCGAGGGCTCAAGTGGGTTATTCTCAGGGCAAGTTTTCCCGTGCACTCACGAGCAAGCTGGCACGGCGCAAGTCACAGACTGAAATTGAGGAAAAACGTCAATCCCTTGTTTCTGGAGGTCCTTACGCAGTAAATTCCAAGATGCACTCTAATTTGCTGTTCTTGGAGCAAGCCATTAGATGAGTTTGAGAAAAAGCGCTAATACTGGTGGCCATAATAACTATAAATTGAGAATATACGCTAATTCGCGGTATACCAAAGCAAATTCTAGGCAAAAATCGCTGAATCGCTCGTTAAAGATACTTTAAAAACACGAAAAAACCCTAATGTGCTCTTCACGGGACAAGTACGCGGCTAAAAGAGGCAAATTATTTGTTAATATTGAGAAAATAATGTGTGGCTAAAATTGAGGACACACGACACAAAGCGATAATTTGCGGCTAAAATGAAGAAAACCTGATCACGTGCCGGTAAAATGATGAGTAAACTAAACGCCAGTCCGTTGTTTTTGAAGGCAAATTCTTGGCTATAATTTAGATGAACCACTTCTAAAATTGAGAAAAACCGCTCATTCTCAGCTATATAATATGTGTATATGAATATTAAAAAAAAAAAAAAAACGATTGTCAGTTTCCGTGGCTGAAAATAAGAAAAAAGCATGATTGAGCTCCATAGATGCAAATGAAATTCCTTGCATTTAGAAACTAAGGGGCTACCTAGAAATTTTCACCTCAGGCAGTTCGGAATTATCCCTGAAAGTAACCAAATCGCAAAATCAAGTATCCGTATTGTGGCCAGGATCCAATATTTGTCAACAAAAACTGCCGAGCTCCTACAACTGCTCCAATCTCCTGGTCGGTTAGAATGAAAATGGTCGGATGACACGCGAAATAAAGGAGCCAAATCGCCGTCCGACCAGGTACCGCAAGTATATCATTTTCAGTTTTCACGTTCCCACATCCATGAACATAAAAACCTAAAAATTCCCATTTTTAAAGTTTTTCGGGCGCCCTCCTCTGAACGGGGGTCTATACTCCCTCGCACTTTTACCAAACTGAGCGTGGTGGAATTTTAGAGTAGTGGCGAGGTTCTTTTTCCCCTTCGAGTGCTGAAATCGTCAGTTGTGGGTGTGCCCTATTTTACTGAGGCCAACCAAGACGTAAAAAACAAAAAAAATAAAAAATGATTACATACATAAAACGAAAAATTCATTGAATAAAAGGTTAGAGTTTGGTAGATGATCCTTTTATGGAGGTGAAATACACCATAACCGAATTAATTTACTAATTAATACATAAAAGAGGCGGGATTCACTGATTAATATTAATTAAAGATTTGTATAGCAGCGTTTTATGAAAAATGTTGATGATAACTCCGCGATTTCTGGGAAGAAAAATGTTGGTGGCGATGGAGAGAAGAGATCCCCATTGTTTCAAAATTATGATCGCGGTGGGCCGGCCAGGTAAAAGGAAAGGGAGTTTTCATTTCATTTATCATTGTTTACATTTTTCCTCCAGAGGTGTTCTGTTGATACACATCGACCAGCGTCAACTAAACTTGATATGAGACATGGTAAGGGCACGGCAAGGGCGATGGAAGAAAAGGGAGGGAACGTTTTGTTGTTACGGGGTAACTTTAGGGGTTTTGCCTTTGTCCCTGACGTATGACACTACTGATGAAACCTTTCATAAGATGAAGGGATGTGCGGAGGGTAATTTGTCTGGAGGGGGGATTATTCCTTCCCTTCCTACCTCGTGAGCTCAGATTACCCACCAACTTGACTCTCAGTCAGTGCAGCATTGTTAAAACTGACATTTTTTTTTCGTTTGAGTTGAAAATTATGGAGTTTAGAATCATTTTTCTAGAAAGAATGAAGCACAGAAGACGAGCCGATCCTTTGTTTTTTTTTTATACTTCTTTCAGTCTCTGAAACGGTATACCTTTGGCGTGAAAGTGCCTTCAAAGGATCTAGAATGACTGCATGGTCTAAAAGGCGGTAGTCACTTCCGCTTATTCCACCATGAAGTTTGAAAAAGTACAGAATCAACATGTTTGTACAAAACTAAAGGGTCTCGCTGTCGCCAGCCATTGGGGGCAGGAAGAAGCAATCAGAATTTAGGAGGATATCCCCGGTCGAGTAACACCAGACATGTATGTCTGTTAGTTAAACAAAATTAATAATTAAACATACCAAAAACAACATAAAATTGTAAATCAAGCATTCGTTCGAATGTTCGTCTAGCTGTTTCAACATGTGTCGACTGTCGCTCCTCGTCAGCAAGTTGAATCTTCTGGTGGAGCTTTTTCAATAAATAGACAATATTTGGGGGGGGGGGTGCCTCCCCAGCGAAGCCGAGTCCGGCGGCGCCAAGGCCACCAGTGGGCCCCTACGTCATACCCATTGAGGGTTCCGGACTCGGAAGGGCTAGCTCGTCTCCTCTCAAACCTTCTTACCCTCCCTAGAAACTCCAGCATCCGGACTCCCTGAGCCCTGGCGAGAATTCCAGTTCGGTCAGCCTATCCGTTCCGAATATTGCCATCCTTGCCGCCGCGAATCTATCACTGTCGCAAAGAACATGTCTCATGGACTCCTCCTTCAGCCCACACCCCTCACAAGTTGGGTCCGCTATGTGTTTCCGCACCGCGAACTGACATTTGTACACTCCTACTATCGTTCTGGCTTGTATCCTTCCCAATCCCAACAACCACTTCGTTGTTTTGTCCTCGTATTTCTTTATCCTCTGCCCCTTTTTTGCCTGTCTACAATGGGCCTCTTCCTCCCGAACAGCCTGGGCCTCCCTCCTCGCCCATTTTCGAATTTCACCCGTTCCTATATCCTTAGCCACGCCTACTGCGGTCTCAGGGCCGATGTACTCTGCCATGGCCCCTCGAATAGACAATTTTGGGTCTATTCGTTTGTCGTCCGGAGCTGCACTATTACCACTGAAAGTACTGACCTTCCATTATTTGTTTGCGTTATTCTACTGATAACCTGAAAGGTTACATAATTTCTTGCTGCTCGGATTGTCCGGGACGACAAACTAGTAGACCTATTGCTTACCACATCCCATGTGGGCCGAAAATTGTTAACTAACCACTGAAACCGGTAATTAGGCATTGAAATCGTCCAGTTCATTGGTGGCAAAACGGATAACATAGTCCTGCCACGCGTGTAATGCTTTAGTGACCAAAAAAATATCACTTAATCCCAAAACTAACTAAAGAACCACAAACAGTTCTAACATATAACAAAATGGCGAAATTAGTTCTTGAACTGGCCAAAACCATGGCTTTATCACCCGTACGGTCGATGGGTGATAAAATATGGTGGAATTCTTTAAGCGTCAAATCCACCAAATTTTGACTCAGAAAGCGCCCAACCCGCGGAATTGCATTATTGACGGTCCCAAACCTGTTGCTTTACTAAAAGAGTCAACTCTGTGAGATTTGATTTATTGGCTTTTTATGGAGTTAGCCTTGCGAATTTGACTTTTTGAGTGTGTAAAACTGGTGAAATTTCGAAATTAGGTTCTGTGAGGGCCACTGATACCCAAGATTTCGACTTTTCGCGGGACATAAATGGGAAAACCGGGACGGCCCCGGGAACCCCGAGACGGTTGGCAACCCTATAGATAGATGGTGGGCGTGGGATCTTGCTCTGACCCCTCAAGAAAACTTCGTACAGATTGACCCATTTTTGAAGGTTTTTTTAATTTGTTGAAAACAATGACTATTTTAGGGTCTAGTAAATTAACGAGTTCTGCTCAATAATACATTATAATACATAGGGTGGTCGGTTTTGAGTAGCAAAAAAAAATTGTGTAATGGTACACCAAAAATGGGATAAAAAGTCCTATTCGGATAGTGGCCTATCTCTTTTTGTTTTCAAGTTACAATTTTTACTTTACAACGACTTTTACAACGATCCCACGACTTGAACTTTTACAACGATCCCAGCCCAGCCACCATAAAAAACCAGCAGACGCCCTAAATTCGCACACCTCTTCGTCCATTTTATTAATTTGTTTGTTTGTTTGTTGTTTATTCTTCAAATGCAATACATTTTAATTTGTACTGTGTGAGCGCTTGGATTTCTCAAGAAATAGAGCCAAACAAATGCATTTTCGCACCTGTTATTATTCACATTTTAGCCCAAAATGTACGACTTTTTCGCTTCTTTTCAAATTTTCTCGTCAAAGGAGGGAGGTAATTCCACTTTCGAGTACACCGTTGGAAAGCTTGGAAAACGGAGAAGTTTTTATGTCGTTTGACAACGCGTGAAGCTATTTTTGGTGACACAGTAAATTGTTTTGTGAAGTCAAATTCTTGTTTTTTTTTTTGCATTAACGCAACGAAGGAGTTACGTTTTTAGGCGTTTTTGACGATTTAGAATATTGATTTTGCGTACATCCCGTAGAAAATTTTCCGTAGATTACGAAACGGCCGAAGCTGAGAAGAAGCAGTAGAAGCTGAGAAGTAACAGTTTTTCGGCGAAAAATACAGTTGCGCCTAAAAATCACTGAAAAAATTATTACTCGAAAACAAAAAGAGATAGGCCACTATCCGAATAGGACTTTTTTATCCTATTTTTGGTGTAATATAACCCAATTTTTTTTTTGCTACTCAAAACCGACCACCCTGTATTGTTCAACAGAACTCGTTAATTTATAAGACCCTAAAATAGATTGGCCCATTGGTTCAACCGTTGACCTCAATAACCGCTTTCATATTGGCCCTTTGGTTCAAATAGTGCAGGGCCCTAATAAATATATTAATCAATAGATATCTATAAGAAGTCTGAAATGAGTATAGTCTGGGAGGCAACGTATAGGGCGTTAAGCAGTCACATTCCGAAAAACCGTTCGTCCCTTCAATTGATTACCAATTGAGGCCCAAACGACCGCATTATAGTTGTATCGGCGGTATTGCCGTCTCGGAAACCCCCCCCCCCCCTTTGAGGCACCAAAGCTTATGCAAAATGCACCTTCCGCCCCCCACCGACCATTACAACAAGCCAAACGCTTTAACTGAACGCTATAATTTCCTTACGAACCGTACTATGGGGGGGGGGGAGGGCGGTCACACCCGCAAACATTGGAAAACCTTGAGCTTCGCTCAGCTCAAGCGATATTGCACACACTAACGTTTTCCAATGATTTTGTTTATAAGTTGGTGGCGAAAGGTATGAAACGGATAAAGTGAGGAGGAAAAAAACGAATGCTAGAGAGAGAGAGAGTGAGAGAGTGAGAGAGAGCGAGAGAGAGAGAAAACCCCCGATCGAAAAAGAGGGATGGCTCGTAAAAGATTTTCTACTCCCGTTGGGAATGATGACTGGGAGAGAAGAAATGGCAATATCAAGAATATTTATTGAGCCAATCATGTACAGCAATAAACTTTTATTGAGGGAAAAGTGCGTCAAGGACTCCATATTGTCTCTTCAAAATAAGAGCGCCGATAAATATGAGGAAAGAGAATGTCAGGTCTTCCGGCTGTCAACGCCTCGGTAGGTGCTTTGCTTATACAGTTGCGAAGCGATAAGGCATGCTTCATCAAATCGGTCTTTTATTAACAACAAAAATTTCAATGCCATCCGTCTTCCATGGTTTTTCCTTTCAAAGACGCTCCTAAGTTACAAAGAATAGCCTCTTTCCTCATACCCGTATCCAACAGGATAAATTAAATTTAATTAAACAGAACGGAGCTTGAAGTTCGGAGTTATTTTACTTCAGGCAAACACAGACTAAGCTCCTCGCATGCATATTCATGGTTCTGAAGGCTTTGGGTTTTTACTTGGAAGCGAATTTCCCGAGGTAAAAAAAAAAATACCCTCTTCCCGGCGAAAGTTAAATGCCGAGTCCTTTTTAACTTAACAAACTTTCTCCTCGTTTGGTTTTTTCTTCTCCGTTAGGTTAACAAATTCTGAGAATTTTATTTTTATGCGGTCATTAAAAAAAAAAAGAAAAAAAAGCAAGCTACTCGCACTTCGCGCCTGACTATACCCTTAAAGGCCCTTTATCCGACTCCATGCAAATTGCTGACAAATTAACTTTAATACAGACATCTGCCGATGAAAGATGAACGGGGGAGAACCAGCCCCCTTCCAAACATCCTTTCCCCGTAACAGCCGTGTGGAAGTGATGGTTTCTAAAAGCCGTAAAAAGGGTAGGTTTGCATTTCCTTAATCATCAAAAATTCATTCCTCCCTCAAAAAGGGGGGTGTGTGGGGCATGGTGGGTGGGAGGGGGATGGGAGGGCTTTTAGTAATTGCTGTCAAATGCCTCGAAAGGCGGCAATTCATTCTTTACCGTCCCTTCCCAATCGAAGGGGCTTTTCGTGTGAAGATTTATGCTGCTTTTTTTTTCCTGACAGGGAGTTAATATTTTGACCTGTACCGAATCAGTTCGAAGTGATCGAACTAAAAATAAGTGCAACTCTTTAAAGAATCGAATCGCCCAACAATCGGAGAATTATGGGTCACTTGGGAACCATATGGAGGTAGAGACTAAATACTAAAAGAAAAAAAAGGTGGAGCACAGAAGCGGGGGGAATGTTCTTCACCCTTTTAATGCGCCCTCACCCTTTATAGCTTCTCTAGTTTCACCATTACAGTTGGTTCTAAGACAGATGTTAGCTAAAGGCAAAATTCTCTGCCATGCGAATGGATTCGTCTCGAGATTCTGCCTATTCTTTCTCATCCAGCGGCAGCTGTCACAACGCTGCGATTTTTTTTATTTTTTGTTACTTCCTTGCGTTTATACTAGTCACTGGGGCTGAAATGAAAAAAAAATCCCAACGTCTGCTCTTTGTTCCAATTACCTCCAACCCTCTTTATCTACACTAACTTTTTGTTATGAATTCTGTACGGCGAGTTTAAATTGGCCCTCGTCGTCTCCAAATCAAATAAAGCAGAACCCTTGGAACGAAATGACTAGGTATTTTCTTGACCAAAGCAAACAGCCTCTTGGAACGGATATAGTAGACTGGTTAAATACGAAGCGATGTTGATACATTAAGGAGAGAGTAGATAAACTTGCTAGTAGAGAACCTCCGAGTTATGGTGACAGGGGGCGGGCGGGGTGGATTAAGTAAAGAGCTATCGAGTTACCTAATCCATGTATAAACATGCAACGGTAATAAGATGGGTCTCATAACACGAACCTTCCATGCTTAAAGGTCTTTGTTTATAGCGCCGCTTAATTAAATCACTAACTAAAAGAAAAGTTGCTCGTGACTAATGAATGAAAATCTTTTATTTCAAGAAATTCCGAGCTTTCTAGAGAGTTGAAGAAAGGCGAAAGGGACGGATTTGATTGCTATTCGCTTTAGGGTGACAAAGCATTCGATGATAAATGATTGAAACATCTTTTGAGTAACATTCAATTGGCAAATGGAACGGCTGACATTTAGTCTATAGGTACATTTGAATGTCAGTGAGGGAATAAAGGGGGGGGGGGTCCTATCGAACAAATTCATTGTCTTAGGCTCGAGCTGTAGAGTTGCCATTCAAAACAGATAAGGTATGTGTGTGATATTATTGGCAGGCAGACTGAATTATGCCCCCCCCCCAACCATAACTCACATACATTTAATATTTTGTTGATATTTCAGATACGTAAATTCAATGTATTAATAATTCAGTTTATTCAAGTTTTAATTGATTGATCCTCGTCGTTTTTTCGTTTTTAAATTATTTATTATTTTCCTGAAATGACTTTGTCTTCCTGAAATTCATTTCCTATGAAATTGTAAGGCCTATCAACTAAAAAAGCCCCCCTCCCACTAATTAGCCTAGCTGTTGTTTGTTGTTGAAATTGTGAATTCATTTCCAGATACTAAATGTGCACAGATAAGGTCGCTGCGCATCAAAAAATGAAAAATTTACCGAAAAATTGTCGATGTAACCTTGTATTCTGCACTTTCCGACTGAAAATTCACAATTTCAACAAGAACGTGTAGCAACAGGAAAAGGGTAGGCTGCTGCCCAGTAACCCACCCTTCTTCAAGCCGCGCTTCGTTCGTGACCATGGCTACATCCTTGAAACTGATTACACTTGGAAACCATCAAGTTAGCGCTTCAAACGGAGCATTTTGACCTTAAAAAACAACAAAATCTTGTCATTGTGCCTTGGAGACAGACTTTTCTAAAAGCCAAACTGACCCTTCTTTGCCGCCATCTATCAGATCCTTGCCAAGAAACTTGTAGTAGGCATGTCCAGCGATGGCAACTGACATTTTGCTTTTCCCGTCAAGTCAAGCTCAAATTCCATTAGAGATCTGTCAAAATATACATTCCATATAGTTAAAAAATCCGTCAAATAAGTAATAATCAGTAGCGTGCCTATAGGTGGGACAGTGGGACTACTACTAGTAACAAAGTTGTGGTAAGAGGGGGAAGACGGACCCGGGCCAATCTTCCGTGGAGGCACCTGAAAAGCTTAAAGATGGAAAAATAAGGACTTTTAGGTTTTATATTCGTGCAGGAAGGAATGAAATTCTGCAAAAAGCGCTCAGTAGATGCTAAAATTGAGAAACACTATAGTGAATTCACGGTTTTTAGTGGCTAAAGCGTACTTGAAGATGTAGCCGTGGGAGCCTACATTGTCTGACTTCCCTCGTTGATGTCCGTAAAAAACGGACCGGTATCGGCTGCTCGCCATCTTCAGCGCTTCTACTAACAATTTCAACTTTTTAGTGCCCCTTCAACAGCTAGCATTTAGTAAAATCGGTAAGGAACTGTTGACGGGGCAAGTTCACGGATGAAATTGACAAAAAATGGTAATTCGTGACCAAAAGTGTAAACAATCACTCAGGGGCCCACCATGCCTTTGATCCGGGGATGGGCAGAAGATATCGGATGTTCTAGAGACCTTAGCAAAAAAGCTGGTTGTTCATTAAATTAGATGTAGGCGCAGTAAATCGTCAAATTCTTCCCCGGAAACTGAGTTTTCACAAAAAGGGTTGTAATCCATCAAAAACTAACATCTTCGTTGGAAAACTATCAGTTTTAGCCTTCTATTCCTGATTTTATATCCACAAAATGAAAATTTCCCCCCGGAATTCGATACATGTAGGAAAAAGGCTTGTCACTCAAATTTACAAGGTGTCCGACTTTTCATCAATGTCTTGTCTGTGAGATGTAAGAATTTGTCTGTTTCATCAAGGGACTCGTCTTCATCAATTTTCTGAAACTGGACCCAGAATTGCACCCATCGACGTGAGTCTCCCCCAATTTTTTTTTGGTTCTAACATCGGGAGTTTAAATTTACGTTTCGACGATTCGGACAAGGTGCTCGCCTTAGATGCGTTTTCCAAATCTTCATTTGACTTGACGATTTTCTTAACTTCTAGTCTTAGTAAGTTAAATTTACTCACAGTTGCGTCCGTATTATTCATTTCTACTTCTAGATCTTGCTCAGACGCCTCGTCTGCCATGGTGTCGATGATCTCCTGGTCAATCGCTCGTAATTCAGAGAACCGCTCCTCGACGACATCGTACTCGGCCTCGATAGAGGTAATGTCGGCTTCCTCTTCCAGGAGGGCATCTGCAACTTGTGAACGTTCGTCGCAGAACACGCTGAATTTTCCTTTTCTTTTCCAGAAGCTTCTTCTATTCATCTTCCATGTTGCTTTCTCGTCTTGTCAGCGGTCGCCAGATTATGTTCTTAATTCAACTAATTGAGACCCCACGGAGTGAAATCTACTCAGAAAAAAGCCACAAAATAAAAAGGAAAAGTAGATCTTGATTTATTGAAAACGTTGCTCTCTTTTTTGATGCATTCGCATTGTATCACTTTTTCGAACTCGTCAAATTATACGAACAATCAACAAAGAACAAAAACTGAAGTTATTATTTAAACGGAGATGACAATCATGTGTTCAACTGCTCATTACGTCCTGAATCTGAAGCCGGTGTCACCCGTGTGACGAGCTGAAGCTCTATGTGCGGTCTCTACTTGCCGCCACTTCTTTGAGAGCGAACTGAGGCACGACAGCCAGTTATGCCCTTTCATAGGCGCCAATGGTCAATTTGGATATTTTCAGAGCATGACGGGATGTTTAGGCATTTTTAAGGCACTTATAATCGCCCATTTAGCTATTGTAGGGCGCGTAGAGTCAGTTTTGACGATTACAAGGCTTGAATAGTCATATAATTGTCCGAAGACGTGCCTGAAAAACAAAACAAATACCAACTTATAGCAAAAATTAGTGAAATATACCCCTTCAGTGAAGAAATGTACACAGACGGATCTAGTGCTGAAGTTGGGTGCGCTGTATATGTTATTCCCAATGGCCGAATTCACCCATTGCCCGAAAAATTTACCCTCAACGCGTTATAGACTGCGAAATACTCACAACGCGTCGTAGGTAATTTTAATTCGATTTACCTGCAACGCGTTCTGCGCATTTCCAATTACTCACAAAGCAGAGTCAGATGATGTGTCTCAACTCCCATTACAGCGTTACTGCTGTATAATTGCAGTAAATGAAACGGAATGATAATTGAACACGATATGCTTGAATGAAATAATATTAAAACTAAAAGGAAATTAAAAAAAAAAGACAGTAGCGAAACAAAGAACGAGGAAGAAACGTAATACACTCAAAGATACATTTAATCACGCATGATATGCTCCCGCGGTATTTGCCCCAAGGACACACGAGACGCCCAAATGATTTAAACTGAAAGTTATATCGCTGTCTAATAAGGCAAGACACAGAATCCGGGTTAAATACGCTATGTGGGTAATTCGAATTACGCACGACGCGTTGTGGGTAAAATCGGAAGACCCACGATGCGAAATAGACTCACCCTAACCTTTATTTCGGGTACTGAGTAAAATGAGTTACCCAGAACGCGAATGAAATTTCCCACAACGCGTTGTGAGCATTTCGCACTGTCCATAACGCGTTGCGGGTAAATTTTTCGGGCAATGGGCGAATTCGGCCATTGCGAATAACATATACACATTCCCGGCAGCCACACAGAAAACTATACCTACAAACTTAATAAAAATTGCTCGGCTGCTACAGCCGAAAAAACGGCGATTTGGCTCGCGCTTCAACTATATTCCAGAATACGACCAACCATAATCCCAACAAATGGTACATTATACTTACGGACAGTCTTAGCAGCCTCTTGTTCTTGGTTTTTGGTGCAATGCTGACTTTTCATGGAATTATACTTTTTTTCTTCTTTTTAATGGATCACACGAAAACACCATTTCGCGGAACAAAACGTTTTAGAGCGCAGCGATGCAGGCGAAAATTGTTCCTGTAACACCACCACGACCCTTCACTCCGTTTATACGCGTGCATCACCCCTACAACGGGGTTACTAGATTAAAAATAAATAAAGAGGGAGAATAACGACCTTACTAATCAAATTTTGACGTTAGCCAATGTTTAAAACAAGCCTCACGATGCTAGAGCCGACAGAATAATTGATTTAACTTTAGGCTGAAATAGTCCAGTCAAATTAAACCAAAACTATTCAAATAGAGGAACTAAATACCACGGAATTTTTTTTTGTGGGAAAGTGTAACTATATAGATCCCCTGCGCATGGTGTGATAAAATCCCCCTGACTACAGATACGGCTGTGGAGTGGGGGTAGCTTTGAAAGTCCGTTTTTCCAGTTTTTCTCTCCCCCAGTACACAGTAGTTGGAAAATCTTCATTCAAGGTACAAAACCGTTAAAGAATTATTTTGTCTTGGTAACATACAAATTCTCGAACGGGCTCTAGCCCCCTCCCCCCCAAACGAGTGATGTCTCTATGAAACGGGCAGATTGGAACAAACGTTTCCCCCCCTCCACCCTTAATGAGCACAACTACACTCATCTATAATTTAATTATTGTTTCTATGATTTTTTTTCTTTAAAATTAAAAAACGAACAGTTTCCGCTCTCGCAGTTACAAATACCGGACATGAAGGATACTTTGGAAATGCAGAATACGTTTTGAAGCGTCCTGTACACGGAGAGTGGCAAATAACACGGGTCACCCGCTTTTATCCGTTATTATTGGACATAATGGAATCGTATTAGGGGGCAAGCCCCATGGCTTTTGGTCAGGATTCAATTTTTTTTGTTACAAGTCAAAGAAAATATGCGGGAATCCTATCCTATTTCTAAATTTGAGTCAAAAGTAATGTGAAATAAGGATGTTGGTACCGATTTGAAATCTCTTCAGGGCCCAAATTTTTTTTAAAACCAAAATTTCGAAATTCTGCATTAAAAACAAGGGGGATTACCCCCTAGCACTTTTAGAGTATCTCCAATAATAATGGAGATAAGTGGGTGATGTATGTTATCTGCCACACCCTGTATATTCATATTTCTTGATGGAAATGTAATGCTCTAAACGTTCGTATCGACTCCCCAGCTAGTTTCCAGGTTCCCCTACATTAAAGAGTCATTGATTATAAGAAATTATTTTACGAGAAACGCGATTTAAAAAGAAGGTATTCGTGGTATAATCAACTTTACAGAGCCTGTAGCACAAAGAAGTTGAGGTTTTAAATAATAGTTTATTTCGGCAAAGTTGTAGGAAATTTAATGAGTTTTCATTTTGGTGCACAATGGATTTCGCTATGTCACCTCGTTTTCGAGTTAGGAGAGAAAAACTGGAAAAACGGACTTCCAAAGCTACCCCTACTCCACAGCCGTATCTGTAGTCAGGGGGATTTTATCACACCATGTACAGGGGATCTATAGCTACACTTTCCCGCAAAAAAACTTTCCGTGGTATTTAGTTCCTCTATTTTTCCTAATTTTACTGGACTAAAAGGTTTCAGGTTTAGGTTTTAGGCTGAAAGAGGTGGTGCACAAGGGTGTTGACACTCAGACTTTATAACTGGACGAAGGAAATATTTTTCACAGTCTGTTACGCTGTTTTGAGCACATTGCTGTTTGAATGTATAATATTTGTGTGATGCTGAACGACGGAGGGGGAAAAGAAAAACAAGAATGAATAAATGTATGGCGAGGAACCGCTCGAAGAGCGGAAGGCATAAGGATTTGTTTGCATCAAAGACAAGTGGAATGCTTCTCTTCGCCTCCTGTTTACATCATATCGTCTCAATTTTGGCATTCCTACGTTCAGATGTACGTGTAACTAAAAGGTTCTTGAAAAAATTATTACAGCCCTCTCCAACGTTATTTCCATCCTTTTGTCGTTTTCTTCTTCTTTCTTGGAACGTGCCTTATTGATCTCAAATTCTCTTCAGTTTGAATTTCATTCCAGTCTTTCATAATAAACAGGTGGAATGAAAAAGAAAAGCCAACCATACCAGCACCTTTTACTTTATGGTTTTTTTAGTCGTTTACTTCAGGGCCTCTTTAAAAGGGGAGTTATTCCAAACTGAGGTTACTTTGTACGGGCTTTTGATTCAGTTGCTCTTGAAGTAAGAACGTCGCTAATATAATTAGAAAAATCGATAATGTGTATTCACATAGCTTAAATTGAGAGAAATCCCCCATTAGTGGCTAAAATTCAGAAAAAGCGCAATTCGCGATGCAACATTAAGACGAAAATTGGGAGAGAATCGCTAAATCGTGGTATATACAGGGTGTCCAATAACGAGATGCTCAGAGAAAAACCTGAGTTTGGGGCCATCATTTGAGACCAAAATGCGTATGTGACATTTTTAAAAATTCCTTTTAGTTTTCTCAGAATCGTCCATTTTACGTTATTTTGGCTTGTTGCTTCTTTTTTTCGAAATGTGCATGTTGCAAGCCTCGTAATTCTTGCAAACCCAAAACTAAGGAGCTCGTTGGAAAGAGCACAAGATTTTCTTACAGAATAGTTAATTTAAATCATGATTGAACTACATTTATTTGGCATGACAGAAGCTCAAACGGAAACAAACTTCATTTTTCAAAAATTTGGAAAATTTCGAACGTGATTTTCTAAACTTTCCTAAATTGTCGACTATTATTTTTACCACTGGAAAAACTTACTTTTTTATTGAGCTTTCGAATGATTATTCACTTTTTGATATTCGTCCATTTTGGTAGGAGTAATTAGGCAAAATGTCTGAAAAACCTCAGGTGAAACGTGAGAATGAGTTACATGAGACATATTTTTTCAGGTGTCTTTTCACTGAAATTGGTTTTCAACAGGAACAACGATCTGAAAACGACTATGTATGTTTATGTAGAACCGGTGACCAAAGAGGAGAGCGCCTCTAGGCTACAAGCCCGGATGATATCGGCGAGCAACAAGCTGAGAAGAAACCCTGCGGAGCTCCAACGTGCTACAAATGCAGTTGGACGAAGAGCGGAATTGTGTCTTCCGGAGCAAAATTACGTTCAATATGTTTAAAAAACGCTTCATAACAACGAAGAAAACATTTACCTCTAGTTCTTTTTACAATGGCCCCGTTGTAAAACTCAAAAAATTGCCCAGCACTTGAAGAGGTTTTGTTTTGTTTTGTAATTGGCTGGGGGGTGGGTAGGAGGGTTGTCACAAATATGGCCGCCAAAGTACACCTTCAGAACATTGAATTTACCTCTACATCGTCAGGTTATCAACAAAAATGCTCACCTCCCCCCTGAGATTAATGCAAAATTACAAAAAAAGAGCCCGAGGTAGAATGAACAAGGGTATTTCGGGGAATTTGTTCGGTAAAAACTAAATCAAACTCGTCAACACTCTCGTTCTCAAAGCATGGGCGACTTGATGTTCATACATTTCATGTAAATGTCATCGTTCGTGGAACGTAGCCGTGTTTTCAAGTGTATTTTGGTGTTCATTTTCTAAAATAAGTGGTCCTGATCGCGTTCCATCAACATACTAGGAAAAATATTACATGGGCGAGACAATCACGAGTTCAGAAAGAGCCGCTCCGTCTCTCGAGGACTGCGAAACAAGGATTTGAACAAAAGTCGCCATACTCATGCAGTTCTCACTGTGCTCGAACCACGGGTCTTCTCATTCGCAGTTCTGGCACATGGGTAACGAAGGATCATAGTGTGTCAGCAGTTGGCTATTGAGCAAGAGCGACTTACTTTTAGAAAAAGCGTTATCACAATCAGTAGACCAATTAAAGGTAGTATTTTTTTCGTAAGGTCGTACAAGGGTTTCAAGGTCGATGCTACCATGGGCAAAAATTTGTTATAGTAATTCATCATTCCAAGAAAAGATCTCATTTGGGTGATATTGCGAGGAGGGGGACATTTAATGATGGGGTCTAATTTATCTGGGACGGGTGACACTCCCTCAGCTGAAATTCGATGACCTAAGTAAGTAACAGCGGACTGAAAGAACTGGCATTTCTCTGGGTTCACACGGATGCCATATTTCTCCAATCGGCTAAACCCCAAATTGGCCTTGCTTTCACAGTCGTCCTGGTCTTTGCCCGAAACAATCAAATCGTCAATGTAAACCGCGACACCCTCAATGCCTTGAACAACCGAATCCATAAGAGACTGAAAAATACTAGGCGCGGATTTTACCCCGTACGGAAGTCTGTGGACCTTGAAAAGCCCGAAAATTGTGTTAACTGTCATGATCTCCTTCGAGGCTTCCGCCAGCTCAAGCTGCAGAAACGCTCGTTAAGATCTAGGGTGATGAATACTTTACTGCCCGCTAACTGTGCCATGATATCTTCGGGACGTGGAAGAGGGTAAATGTCCGTTTTAATAAGGGGATTGACGGTGTTTTTGTAATCAATACACAACCGCAATTCCTTATTGGCTTTAGGAACCACCACGAGTGGACTCGCCCATTCGGAGTGACGTATGGGTTCAAAGATTTTTGAATTTGTCGACTAATTTCTGAATTTCCGATTGGACCTGATCTCGGATTTTATATGGAATGTCATATGCTTTTCGAAATACTAGCACCGCCCCTTCGTTTAAAACGATATTAGCCTTAAAGTGCTTTATTTTGTGTGTTCTGTCGCCATCGAAAACCTGAGGGAATCGTGATACGAAAGGAGCGGGACCTAGGACATGTACCCTTAGTGAAGTGCGCCACTCAGGTAACAGCGCGTCAAGCCATGTTCTTCCCAAAAGTGGAAGGCGAAAATAATTATTACAGACCACTATGGGCAACACAGATGATGTGTGTTTAGTACAGACAGACACATAAACTTGACCACAAACATTCAGATCTTTTCCTGAGGCCCAAACGAGGGAACTATTACAAGGCAGAAACTTTAATGAGGGAAACGAGACAATGGGCCGTATTCAGAAACCCACCTTTACAAAGCCTTAACTAAAAGAGTTGAAACATGTGATGGTTTATAAAAATATGTCATCTGTTTTGAAGCGCTTAAAGGAGATGTAAAGGTTAAGGTTGGTTTATGAATACGGCCCAATGTATTGGGAATAAGACATTACCGTGACGGCTGCTCCGCTATCAACCTCCCACATCACGGGAATGGCTTCGACTGTTAAAACTACGTTTAATGAGCTACTGTAATCTGTAATTAGACTTTAGTTGAGGAGTACCTTTGGACTGAGCTGCGTCGACCGCATCACCAACCACAGTCAAAATGCCTTGGTCCGTCGGAGTGTAGAGATGCGCCGCTGAGGTGGAGTCATCCAAGGAACGCGATGTCTCAGAGACAGCTTTTACCAAGGTGGTCGTGGGCAAACGTGAACGAGAGGCCGAAGGACAGCATTTTCGAAGGTGCCCTTGTTTCTGGCAGATGAAACACTTCCAATCGGCAACCGGGCACCGATCCGGGTTATGGAGACGAGCACATCGCCAACATGCGGTAGATCGGGGCACAGACGACGATACGTTCGAGCGGAATTTAGCAATCGAACTTACAGGATGAGGTTGAAGTGCCAGGACCTGGAGTTCAGCCAACGACAGTTCGCGAGCTAAAACACAGGCTTTTTCAAACGTAAGATCTTTTTCAAGAAGCAAGCGCTGTTGAATCGACGGAGAAGCAATGCCACAAATGAACTGGTCCCGCAATGCTTCGTCGAGGAACGATTTGAAGTCACACGACCCGGAGAGTTGCTTCATCGCAATGACAAAATCATTGATAGACTCGTGCTCCCGTTGGTCCCGTTTATAAAAACGAAAACTGGCGAGAAATGTTTAAGGAGAAGATCCTTCAGTTCCTCAAACGTTTGGGATGCCGGGAGTTCCGGGGACAGTAAATTTTTCAAAACCCCGTACGTTGTAGGACCGATTAAGGTCAGAAGTAAAGGTACTTTGTTACTACCTTTAACATTGTTGATGATGAAGTACAGTTCGAGCCGCTCGCAGTAACTGCTAAACTCTTCTATTTCGGGAGAGAACTCCCCCAATTGGCCAACGTGGTTCGGCATAACTGAGACTACGCTAGTTCGTTCTTTTATACTCGTCGCCAAATGAAGTGTCCGAAATACGAGGAATACATCAATACACTGAATGACTGAACACGGTTTATTAAAACATAATCTTTCTTCAAAAACCACGAGCCAACCACACCTTCATGAACCCACGGCAACCTCCACAACCTAACCCGCCGCATGACCCATTCGGGACAGCATAAATGCTAACATATGTATCACTTTGCTTAAAGAAATTTACATCATAAACATTTACATCATAAAAAGTCAAAGTAATACAACAAGGCAAAGGGAGGGGGTTTAGGAAACCGGATGGACGAAATGACAGAAAATTTTTTCGTAAAAAAAGATACCATCAGATATTTATGGTGGAACCCCCCCCAACCAAGGTAAAATCCTAGATCCGTCATTGCGGAGTATAACAGGCTAAACAGGCGATGCACCTGACACGACCCGTAACGCAAAAAAAACGACGAAACGGTCCTATTCGTCTATTTACTGTTTGTCTACGTTTGATTAGACAAAATTTTCGTTTGTTTAACATTTCGAATGTTTTTATTTTTTTTAATAGTAGGTTGCGGCCAACTTCACCCAACCCCACCCCCACGAACTTTGTCTAGTCTAGACTTAAAATCGTCTTTTTACGTTTTTTTCGACGATTACTTTGAGCAACAAACAAAGACAAACGTAAACAAAGAATTTACATTGAGATATGCCGCTATACAAACGATTTCGTTCATGGGTCGGGGAACGTGAAGCCATATTGGGAAAGGACACGGCAGGTTACGATCGAGTTGGCATTGCATTCTTATCTATTCCTGGTTGCCCCGTTCATGTAAGTTCTACATTGGAAGCTTGCTGCCAATCAGTTTTTTTTTTTTTTCAATAACTCAGTCTTGATGGCTTTGTAGGTGTCAAAATTACGTAAAATGGAACTTAAGTGACAACGCTGGGGGATTATCGAAGGAAGCATCGCCGCTATCTAAAAAAAAAAAAAAATGAAAATAAATCGGTGCCGGTCCTTGCTCGTGAGTATCCAATCGCTCAACATTTGACATCTTGTCATTAATAAAAATCGGGCAACTTATTTCAATCATAGTGTCCTTTCTAGTACAAAGATTCATTAGTGGCAATTCGATAGACGCTTGTCATTTCCCGGCGATGTCAAGCTTGGGTAACGTAAATTACCTCGTTCACGTGGTGAGTGCATTCACACAAGAGGAATTTCGCGATTTGAAATCACTTGAACCGCAACACGTCGACAGAAGTGGCTTTGTTAGTATTTCCGGAGTTTGGAATGCCGGAGACAAGGGCTTTTGATGACAAGTGTGAGTTTTCCGTTGTTATTCAAGAAAAAAGGCCAGTTCACAATTTATTGTCGGTACGGTAACGTAAACGCGAATGGGTGAGTAAAGTCGGACCAGAGCAATCGTTTCATTTCAAACCCTTTCACGTTGCCATCCCGTCAATTTGGAAGTGGCTTAACTTTTAACTAGCGCGTTAGGCTCGTTTTACATACACGACGTTTCACGCGGCGCGGTTTTGGCTGCCACATAGTGATCACGTAAACCTTTACACATGTGCGGTACATATTACTTGGTTCAATCAAAAAGCGGCATTCATGCTGATTACAAGCGGGGGCCTCGTGAAACCGCGTTTGTGTTAAACGAGCGTTGGGAAATGCTTAACGTAGAATGTTCACGTGCTCCTTTTATAGCGCTGAAGAAGATTACCTAACCCTGATGCTTGAAAATATTCTGAAGAAGGATACACGGTCCTTTCCAGCCTTCGAGTAGCACCCAACAAACGCGTAGTTTACCGGTATTTCGTTCTTTTTGGATCGGTCGAATAAACGCCATTTGTGTATTATAGAGTAAAAAGAACACATTTGATGATTCTCTAGTCAAAATTAATTTTCCAAGCGACATAGGAACAAGACTTCTTGGCCAAGCGATGTGGGGAATCCACATTCTGTTCTGCCTCAGTGACTGAAAACCGGAAGAAACTATCACCGTCTGTGGATCAATTGCTTACAATAGACCTAACTTTTAGATCATAAAACATAAAACAACTTTTGGAACGTTAAAATTAAGTAAATATAAATAAATTACTCAATACCAAGGTGACTAAATTTTCTATAGGTGCCGCAGATCACTTTCCTTCACCTACGTCACGAGCAGTCCCAACCGCTATTGCGCTGGACCCAGTACATTATTAATTGTTATTGGGCTGTGATTTTCGATAATTCATAAACTTCAATTTCCAAATTAACTTGCTCTGGAGTGAGCAATCGGTAGCAAAGGACTGCTGGTGACGTCAGTCTCCACCCCTCCCGACCGATTGGTAGGGGGAAATCTGCGGCACCTATAGTAAAGTTTAGTCACCTTGACTCAATACTGTAATAAATTTGGGGTAACCAGGAAAGGTAATATAACCCAACTCTTATCTCGTGTCCGTTCCCGATAGCAGCACTTAAGTTTGTTTGTTATTCAAAGTGTACTTGAAAGCCAAAACGAACGAAAATGTTGGCTAAACAAACGTAAACAAACGATTTTAGGACTAGATATGCCACTAAACAAACGACTTCGTCCATGGGTCGGGTTACGTTAAGTTGGCCGCACCCATCTATTTTTTGTGAAACATCATGTTTCGAAGTGCTAAACAAAGTGTAGGTGTGTAGACGGGTTCTTGGGGTTATTGTGCATTGTGCACGGCTAAAAGTTTCTAGAAATCGTTCATTTCTGTCTAATTTAAAAAAGAAAGAAATACAAATAGGAGGTGTGAGACACATTTTGCCACTTCTGCCGAATTGGTTCCTGTCGCGAACCGCGGACAGAAAAAGCCGTTCAAAAGAAGAAGAAGACTACCCTCACTAGTCAGACGTTTTTGTGGAGGTCTACTCTATCCGGTGGCAAACACAGTGATGATAATTTCGGTTCACGACATTCCCTACAAAATTATACTCGTACTCTCGTAAAACGTATTCATGTTAAAACGCTAATTCGTGGTTCACAGAGGACCTTACACAGTTACACGGCCATAATCACCACCATGCTGTTCCTGGGCAAGTTCGGGACTAAAATCGAGAAAAACTTTAATTTAAGGGGAAAAAATTGAATGAAAACCCTCATTTCCCACAAAAAAAAGAAAAAATGGCAAATAGACGCTCATTTGCCGCTAGCTTGCGACATAGGAGGGGGGGGGATTTGTGCACTGAACATGGACCGCCCAATCTACCAACTGATCGACCCCCCCACCCCCCGTCATAACCACCCAACAAGGACTGGTTCAACTGATCGGTTTAACTATAATCTCACGCCATGAAATTTCTTGAGCGGTTTACTCCCTAAAAATGGTCTTAACCCCTCTTATTCTGCCCGGCAAATGGTGAAACTTATCATTCGTGCTCCAGACATGGCTTAAGGGGAAACTGCAGTGCTGATTCCTCGACCCCTCTCCAATCATTCCTCGTCTACCACTCGGCATACATTTTCTGGCCTTATTTCTACACCAACCCTGGTTTATAACGGACTGGTTTTAATCTTCCGGAAATCCGCATATGCAGTAGTTTTCCTTTTTTCAAATAAGTCGAAAAAAAGTCGTGAAATTACAAGGTAAAAGTTCAAGGCGAATTTAAAATAACTTCTGGGATGAAATTTGAAAAAAGGAAAGCTACTGCATATGCGGATTTTCCTGAAGATTAAAACGAGTCCTTAAAAACCAGGATTGGTGTAGAAATTAGGCGAGAAAATGTATGCAGAAAAGTAGGCGAAGGTGATTGGAGAGGGGCCGAGGAATCACCCGTGCAACCCCCCCTTTGCAGAGCCATTATTTAGCCAATATTTTTTCCAAAATTTAGGAAATAATATTCGCGGCTAAAATTAGGAAGTAATTTGCGGCTAATATTAGGAAGTAATTCGCGGCTAAAATCGAGAAAAAATGAGTCACGGAACTTTTTAGGAAACCCCGCTGGCTGAAACTGAAAAAACCTGCTAATTTCCGGCCAAAATTAGAATGAAGCGATTATTCGCAGCTGAAATGGAGAAAAATGCTAATTTGTGGGTCAAGTTGAAGAAATCCGCGGCTTCAATTTAGTAAAAGCTATTTATAATGGGTATTCATACTCGGAAGTTTAACATATGTTATCGACGTAAACCCTGTTATTTCGTATTTTTTGTGTTCAGTTTCTCCGTTTCTATGGCCTTACCCATCTTTTCGGAATTTAGCATATAACAAATACAAGGTTTAACATTTTTCATGAATACCCCTATAATTATAGTAATTATACACTGTATAAAGTGGCGCACGCAGGGATTGGTCCTGGGGGGGGGGGGTTTCGAAGCACCAAAAGAAAAAAATCTTGATATTTATTAGTAAAAAAAAAAAAAGATACGATTTCTTCTGGAATGTCCGTGCGCCGTCCCATTTGGGATCTAGTTGGTCCTGACAACTGATCAGTTTGATCGACTAACTCCCTGAATTTTATTGGCCAAAAGTGGGTCCAAAATGGGTGTTTTCAAATTAAGGTTTTGAGATCAAAGGGGTGTGGAGTATTGATTTTCATGTAATTTCAAGCCACATCTAGCTACACGCATGAATAATAAACCCTCGCGTAAAATTTGCAGTGTTTTTTGAAATTGTTGAATTGTTGAAATTGACAGATGTCTGTCTAGACTAGACAAGCTAATATAAACTGACCCAGACTGGAGCTTTCGGCTTGAAGGAAGTGGGTGCTCTGTTCAACTTTATGTTCTACTAACAAAAACTGGGCGTTTTTATGTCCATTTAAAGCGTAATTTTTCCCTTGATTCAATTAAATTTGGCATTGTGTATTTTTCCAGGCTCTGCGGAGGGGGGTTAACCCCACAAAAACCCCCCTTTCGGTGCGCGACTGAGTATATACTATACTATACTACAAATAGTAAGAGCTATAAGTCTCTTTTCCTGCCTGCACAATATAGCAGTCATAAGTGGTAATGGTCAATAAATTAGTCTTGACCAGAAGGATTTTGTAATTGTTTTAAAAACCGTTGAAACGTTTCAAGTCTCTTATTTATTTAAATCTATCGCATAACCGGTGAGGGTCAAGTGGGCAAAAAAACGATAATGTGATGCAATTCAGCAACTTATTTAGGGAGAGGTCTTTTGTATTAATTTTTTTGTACGAGGATTTCACAGTTTTTTTTATGTGTACGGCGGTGCTTGTTTGGCTGATCGCATGTTCGTGACTTCACTGTTTGCTATTTTCACGTAAATTCTTATGAAGATAAAACTGAAGTAGCAATTATTGGTGTGTATAGGAGCCCAAACATTTAGAGAGGTGGCATGTAATTGTAAAAAGAAAGAAGAAGAGGAAGAAGAAAAGAAGAGGGATTAATCCCAGGTATACCGTTCAAGTAATTGATCATACTTCAGTAGATCGAGGAGTGCCACAATGTATCAAGAATTCGAGAAAAACGTATTTTTAGTGCTAATACTTTCCATTATAAGTGAGTCATTGTTTAAATTTAAAATTTAAGTCATTTTCAATGAAATTTCATTTTGTTAAGTTACCGGTGAAGAGTTTCGCATTCAGTTTGGCCCCTGCGTCTTCATATACGGAGAAAATTGTGATAATCACTTCGTTAAATTTTATTTATTCACAAGGTATGACGTTGAATTATTTATTTTCGTACAAATAACATACGTATTATTTTTACAAATTAGCCACGAAAGGAAAGAGTACGTTGCAGTGACGGAAAGATTCGACAATGTTACGTCATCCCAGTATAACCCAAATCTGGCCAGCAAAATTATAATTCACGGTTACAGCTCAGATATAAATTTGAGTTATTTGGTGGACATTAAAGATGGTGCAGCTCTTCAGCCCCCCCCCCTCCAAACAATTAATTTTGTATTGTTTTCAATTTACTCAGTTAGAATACCTCAAATCTGGACCTTTAAACGTCTGGATGATCGACTGGTCACCACTGGCCGCTTCCCCTTGTTATCCGGCGGCCGCATTTAACATTCGCCACGTAGGATCCTGTCTTGCTCAGCTTGTAAAGAGATTGGGAAATCCGTCGAATTTACACGTAATCGGATTCAGTCTTGGAGCGCATGTTCCTTCGCATGCCGCGAGTTTGATTCTGCCTGAGAAAATACCTCGAGTCACTGGTAAAGCTTAATGGATTTAAAACTTTCATTGATTAATAGCTATATCATTGGAGAAGGCTTGGACCCTTCATTGCCACTGCTGCTGTCCGATACCATAATCGAGAACAGATTGAGTAAACGTGACGCTCACTTTGTGGACGTAATTCACACGAACGCTGCGTTACAAGGCGACGTAACCGCTTTGGGTCATGTCGACTTCTATGCAAATAGTGGAACTTTTCAACCAGGGTGCTGGAATTCCTCAAGTAACAACCACCTTCACTCACGATCCCCCCCTGTATTTAAAAAACAGAAACTGACTCTTGCTGTTAATTAGATTGGTTGGAATGCGACCACCACCGAGCTCCATCATATTTTTCCGAATCGATCAACAGTAAAAAAGGATTTTGGGCCTGGGCCTGCGTCAATGAGTACAAACCACCAACAGTGGTGTTGTGTGCCGCCAGCCCACCGTATCATTTAGTTGGAGAGCACATCGATAAAAGGTCTAAAAGTCATAATCCAAAAGACACGATCGGAATAATCAACGCGCGCAAAATTTGTAACAATTTGCAGTTTGACCGGAATTTACGTGTTTCAAACCGCCTCAGAGGCACCATTCGCACAAGGGAAAAAGTTGAAACTCATGGAGATCCCAGGAGGCAACGACGTTGTCGTCCGTTTCAACGACTAACCCTCCTCCCACACATCCCCACCATCCAATTTAAGAGCAAAGAAGTAAGGCTGAACGCCCCCGTCAGGGTGCACACCATTATTGAGCTCTGGACGTTACTGGACAGTACCTACTTACTTCAACTCATTGAACTAACGCTATACATCAGACCCATAGCGTTGCAAAATGTCCAAACGGCCAACTCTTTTTTATTCTCTCTAGTGTTTAATTTTTATCCACTTCATTACAGGAAACGTGCCAGAAAGACAAGATTAGCAAATAACCATTTGGAAGGAAAACATGAGTGACTATACGATACTGAAAAAAAACGTTTATTGATCTTGTGACTCGAGTTCACGAGCAATAAAATTGTGAGACTCATTGTAGGATCAACGTGTGTTTACACTGAAGCAATAAGTTCCGCAACATGTTGGTGGCTTCTACTCTCAGAAAATATTATATTTCACGCTGGTTTACGCAATTCACTTACTGGCTAAAACTTGGCAGCCACAGCTTTGTGGACCTCCACCGACTCAACAAGCAAAGATCGTTGCTAGTTTCATTATAATATTTTCCAATTTATTACAAATTCTACAAAGAAAAATAAGACAATTCGGGCAAGAGAGAAGCGTGAATACTGGATGGGGTGAGATAGCAGAGGTCACTTTTGATAAACATCATCAACACCACTTCCCAAACACCAACCACTTCAAATTTCAGGACCGTTCTCTGAAAGTTACCTCCGGTTTGAGCCATAAATAGTTTATGAGTCATAAACTAGCTGTGCTGTAACCGTAGGAGCCTACATTGTCTGTCTTCCCTCCCTGTCTCCCCCATAAGCTGAAGATGGCGAGCAGTTGAAACCGGTTCGTTTTTGACGCACCTCAACGAGGGAAGACAGACAAAGTAGGCTCCTACGGCTACTGCTTTATGCATGCATTACCTTCTATCCCTCGTAGTTTAAGCAATCTTACTAAAAATATCAGTTAATGAGTCCTTCGGACAATTCTCATCAGAGGAATTCAGCCAGTTCCAGCCCAAAACTCAACCGAAAAGAGCTTTCTTTCAAGTCATCCAACGTGTCATCCAACGCAGTAGGATATGGATGGAGGGGTGGGGGGCCGCCGCACGCCCCCAATCAGTGGGGGTCCCCCGAAAAGCTTAAAGAGGGTAAGGGGATTTCTAGGCTTCATGTGGATGGATGTAGGTAGGTACGACTTTATGAGAAAAGGAGTCTGGTATATAGTTGGAAGACGATTTGGCTCCTTTCGACGATTTTCAGTCCACCTGACCAGGAGAATAGAACGTTGCACGTGCTCAGCAAATTGTGTGGTTGAATATTCGATACAGCTCACGGAAGAGTTATATTCTGAAAGCTAAAATTGCGAAATGAACTTAATTCGAGCCTATGTAAGTTTGTCACATTCCTCCTGAACCACCCTGTATAAATATGAACCAGAGAACGATTACTGACTAGGGTGTTGCGGTGAGGAGGGGAGTAATCTCATAATTGTCCGTAGAAAAGGGTCTTCTAAACTCAATTAATTCACTAATTGCCGGACATTTAAAGGAATTGTGACGTATGCCATGCACTGACCCGATAGGTGCAGTTTGAGTTCAGGGAGGGGATTTCTCCTGGGTGGATTCGCTCTTTGCGTGGACTCCCGGGATAGCTCGAAACTAGGAGGTCGTGGGTTCGAATCCTACCTGGGGAGCAATTTTTTCTCGGAACTCAATACAAATAAAGAATAAGTAGTAAGTATTTAATTTAAAGATTAATTTCTTTCTTTTCAGCCTCCCCACTCCCTCGAATTCACAGGTGTGACTAGGATGGTGCGTTGACGAGGAGAGTAATCCCATAATTGTCCGTTGGAGAGGGTCTTCTAACCTCAATTAATGAGTGCACTTTGCACTTCTCACCCGTAATACGCGGGCGTTTCGGTCGGTGCGCGGTATGTTGAACGCACGGTTCTGAAACATGATAAAAACATGTCATGACCCATGTTTGCCACCATTACGACGAGACCAATAATGCATTTTGACATAAATGAAATGCACTAATGTCACGGATTTAAATCTCAGAAAAACTGATGATTCCTCGGTGTTAAAATTGAGTAAAAGACGTATTTGGGAGTTATTGCATAGCCTCCAGACGCTTAACGTTTACGGTTATGTGACGTCATGATAATAGACCGAGAGCTGGCGACAGTCCCATTCAACCGGAAGAACATAGTCACGAAAGGTATGCAAAATGATGGCATTTGACCCCCTATATACGAATAGTGAATTATGGAACAAAATTATGAAAATGAAAAATCAAACAGAGTCGGTTTGGTTGCCTATACGATATGGGAAGGCGGACTCTTGTTAGAGGAGTCATTTGCAATTAAAATATTTATCCCGGCCTAAATTTCATTCATAATTGATTAATATCGTTCTAACTTATGAGGTTCGACTCGATTGTCGCATGAATGAAATGCACTTTTCCCGACAGGCTGCTGTCGGAACAAAACTTTTTTCAGATTACGTTAATTTTCAGATCAGTTAAATTAGGTAAAATGGTATGTCACTATTTCACCATTGCGGAATGCGGAGTGCCTGGGTTCGAATCCGAAACAATTTTTTTTTTAATTTTTTTTGTTCCTCCCTTTTTGGCCCACCTCAGGATTTTTTACTCAAGATTTATTAGGCCGTAGGCAAATCAAATAAAAGAGACGGCTCAAAATACAATGTCAATGAAATGTTTTGGTAATTGGGTGGTCCAGTAAGGCATAGCGTTAATTTAATAGCTCCCCTCCGCCGAGAACTCCCCTGCCATATTAACGGATTTGGTTCACTAGGGTCTCATACGAAAGCGCGTTCATTTCTCATTACTCGAGTCAATTTTGGGGGCAATCGCAGCAACAGCCGTGCGGTAGCGAATTTTCAACTAATTCAAACCCCTCTTTCACACCGTTCCCGTGGACCGATTCATCTGGATCACGAACTCGTCCGAGATATTCACGCTATTAATTTTTAGACCAAATTTGGTTGCTCTAAGTCAAAAATTGCGACCGTGATCGTGCTAACAAGCGAGGGGCCATATATACATATATCAAATCGAACCGACCTCGGATTCGTGTTCTAGGGGTTCTGAAACGTGAAAAAAAAGTATCACAACCCATATGTGCGACCATCAGGGCGAGACCAATAGTGCATTTTTTGAATGAAATGCACTAAAAGGTAATTAACGGATCTATTTGGGAAAACATACGATATACGTAGCTCATGAAACTGAGAAAAGCCGCTAATTCCCGGCTAAAATAAGTTAAGCACTTATTTCCAGCTAAAATAATAAAAAAAAACGCCAATTTGAGATTCAAGGTAAAGAAAATTCGCGAATTGATCCGCGAAAATAGAGATAATTCGCGGCCAAGTCATTCTGAGCAAAAAATTCGCGCTACATTATAGAAGTTCTAGCTCGTTCCAAAAATGGAGTAAAAAGTCCTGATTCGCGACAAAAATGGAGAAAAAACGCCAATTGTACGTGGTTGAAACAGCAATAAACTACTAATTCCAGGCTAAAGTTGAGAAAACGCCAATTCACGGTTCTTACGGTACAAGCTAGAAGCTACACGATAGAAGTGAGATCCTCCAAGATCCACAAGCCCTCGTTCTTTGGTACGTTTGAATTTTTTTTTTTTTTTTTTTTTTTTTTTTTTTTTTTTTTTTTTACCTCCACTATCCAAGAGCAGTAATATATGTCCACCGCCGGCAGAGCCCTGCATGCCGAAGCGCCGAGGCGTGCGGTAAGCCTATTACACCAGGGGATCGGCCGCGGTGCCCTGGGAGTCGTTTAAAGCACACTTTGTCCCCTGTGCCATGCAGATCTTAGGTACGGACCAAACACCTTGTCTTAGAGAAGGGGGAGGAGGTAGGAGACGCCACCCCTTTCTGTCCCGGACTCAGGACAGCCCCTAACCCGTTATTTGTCCACGGGGTCGTATTCGGCCCCCATATCCAATGGGTGTGTCCGATGACGGACTCCCCACCGCACACGGTGCGCCTTATTCCGACCCAACCCACCGTATCAGGGAAGGGGCCGGCTCGATGGTGGGGCCCCCCATCCGCAACCCAAGGGACGCGCCCGATAGGGGAAACGAACCCAGTGAAAGGTTTTTAAGCCATTCACACGGATCAAGTCCGTCACGGGACGTTTGGGATGTTGTTGTGTGTTTCATGTCGTCAAGCCGAGCTTGGCCCTCGATACATCAATGCCACGAGGATAGCCGGATCCCCCCCCCCCACAGGATAAGACATCTGTTTACGCCCTTCCATGGATGGGATTAGTGATGGTTAACAATCCTGTTTTGGGTCAGCGATGAATTTTTTGTGAAATCATCGTACATTAGGAGGCTTAGGCCCGTACGCCAAGTCGTTCCTCGAATTTTCCTCAACCTCAAAGCTTCCTCACAAACTGAAAAAATTATAAAATAATATGTGATTCTACTGTTTGCGAAGAAGGTTGGATTTGAGGAAATTTCGAGGAGCGACTTAGCATACGGGCCTTAGATTTTACCTCCCACGAAACAAATTAATAAATAATCATAATAATAAATGAGGCAACAATATATGACTCCCACAAAAAACAAGCTGATTTTCACATTGCCTGCAGTGCTGTTAGGCATTGTGCACAATGCCTGCTCAGCCTTAGGTAATTTGTGCACAATGCCTAGGCAAAGTGGGAAATAATTATTATTTTGCCCCTATTTCTCACATTGCCTGATTTCGCCAGGCATTGCGAACAATGCCTGGATTTCCCACTTTGCCGGTAGCATTCACGCGAAGTCTGTGCATCTTGCTCCTTTTCTTGTGCCATATAAGTGTCCATGTGTACAGGGCTTAACGGAGCATCAGACTAAGGCCCATTTTCACCAACAAAATTGATCTCGTTTATAGTTGATCGTGATTAGTTGCCAATAGCGACCCATATGAATTCTGATATAAGTATTTACATTGTAAACGTGATTAGTTGTTGATCTTGGTTTAAGAAGTTGGTGAAATCGGGCCTAAGTTCTTCGCGCTGACCGATAAGTGAGGCAATATGAAGTTTCAAGACAAATTAAAAAACTTAATTCTCGACAAGTGACTTGATCGTTTGCGACTGATAAGCTATCTCGGAACCACCAAATTGTACTGCTGTTTTAGAATGGGGAGCCAGAAAATCGTACCTACTAAAGCCAAACAAAAAAAACATACTTTGTATACTCCACATAAAGTTTCTCTTTGCTCTCTCCTTCCTTCTCTCTCTCTCTCAAGGGGGAAAGAAAACGCCAAAAGTATAATATGTAGGTAATAGAGAAAGAAATACACTTTAATACAGGGAGGGGGGGGAGGGGGCAGTTCTAATCTTGTAATTATCTTAAATTTACCGCAAACAACAATTTTTTAAAGATTTTTTCAATTCGTCTTCCACCCATGAGTTTTATGCGCCTATAGTGGATGACGTTAAAAAAGTATGGGAGGCATGCTGAGTCGGCGTGTTTTTTATGATTGCTCACAGTGCGTCTCATCATTAGGTTCACTTCACGCTCCCCTTTTTTCCGTTTGCACATTGAATTAGTGGTGCTTAATAGTTGCGCACGGAGAATCCAGCTCTTATACATATTATGTATAATACATACCTATTTTTGCAGTCCGTGTATACGCATTAGTGTAATCCTTTGGAATATTAGATAAAGAGAGAATCTCAATTGCTTCACGCCTGAGTGATATACCAACCTCGCACAGAGATTTAGCCCTTGCCCTTTTCAAGGGATTTCTGTGAGCACGAGGAAAATATAGTAAAGGAGTTAAAAAAAAGAAAAAAGTTTAGGCTAATCCGACGTAAACAAAAAATCCAAGCTTTAAAAGTTTACACCGATAAATTTTCCCTCGCTTTACCACCTCCCATCCATCACTCCTTCAAGCTTTTATAGACATTGAAATTTGCACGCTAAAATGCCGTGTAGAAGGCTTCCTTGTTTTCATTGGTATCTCAACCGACTCACCCGCAGTTGCTCTTAAGTATTTTGATTAATTTATGTAATTTCGAGTCCTGGGACATTGTGGGATGGTAAAAAAAGGCTCTCATCTTTTAGAGCAGCCGATTCGTATACTCGGTAGTTAAAAATTTATACAACAAGAAATCGTGCGCATCAGGAAGGAACTAAAGGAAGCCTAAGGAAGGAAAACAACTATAAAATAACATTAAGGGCGCTTTGTTGTTGATGTTATTATTGCTTATTTTACGTTGTTAGACGTTTTGTTATTTTTATGGTGGAGGGAGTCGAAGGAGGATGGTGTGGCTCCCAGGCGCATTGTGTGGCGATCGTGAACCCTACGCAACCCGCAGTCTTTCGGCAGAGGGCATGCCGGTTACGTAAGCGCGAATCCGTTTCCGCGACCCGGTTTTAAAAGATTATTTGAATTTTAAAAGTGCATAATATATTCGTCGTATTTCTTGGGCTTCTTTTCCCGAAAATGAATTTGTTTGTATAATTATCACCCTTTTAAACGTCGTTCATATTTCACCATTAATCGGGTTAATTATGTGACAATTCCTTTCCTTCGTAGTTTTTCTCCGGCGGTTTTTTGTTTTATTTCTTTATTACTCCACCCCCTCCTAAATTTTTCACATTCTTTGTGTGCCGGATGATTAAAATTGATATTAATTGCGTGCTATTTGTAATTGTCATTGTGGAATTGTGAACGCATTGTGCACATGTTGACATGTTGTGTGGCTTAAAAGTGTTGAAAATAAGTGTGTAAAAAAAAGTGCATCGAAAAAATTAATCGACATGACTACCTGGAATCACTCGGCTCTTCTTATATGGATCATAATGTACGCTAGTGATGCAGGTTAGTGATGATTTTTGAACTCATTTGAATTAAATCCGTCGAAAGGTGGGAGGGGGGAGGGGCTATACTTGTTTGTATAAAATTTGGTTCAAAAAAATAAAATACAAATCTTCGTTTATAACATTCTAATTAAGTTTACTCCATCTACATCAACTGAATTACTAAACTATGAAACTGAATTTACATAATTTAGAGCCGAAACTAAGGGCCCCACCCATTGCTATGACAACACCGGCTTCCAGTACACCTCGAGGCATCTGGCTTAACTGAAAAACAAGAGGTAGAAACGAGAGAAAATTGTAATGTAACACGGTGAAAAACCTACATGACGGTAAACCCTTGAAGAAACGGACAATACGGGAATTGTGGGGGTCGTAATTAACGAGACGCTTTAAAACAATGGCTCACCCAATTACATTGACAGAACACCTGAAGCTTAGTGGAAAGAATTTCCAGAGGGACTTTCCAACGTTTTCAACAATGCAAGTATAGAGGGGGGGGGGCTCTAATGCACACATGAAGATGAATTGCTAAATAAAATAACCCCTCCGTTTTTTCATGAACCGCCCCCCTGAACAGCAAAATGTCACCTTATAATGATTTCGTAAATTTCTAAATTAACCTCACATTTATTCGCTCCACCTGTCGTTAAATCATTCGTGGTTCAACTTCATATTTCCAAGCACACCTTTATGACCTTTATGATTTCGAGGTTTATTTCGAGACAATTTGCAAGCGAAATTTCTCGTTTTAAAGCTTTTATTTGGTGGTTCCATCGCCTGATTTGTGGAGCGAGCGGGGAACTAGATTTTAAATGATCATAGCTTTTGCCTTTCACGCAAGTTTCAGTCGCGTGATATAAAGGGTAGTTTTTACTTTCTTTTAAAAATTACGCCCTAATTTCCCACCCCATTCTATGATAATAATAAAAAAGGAATCAGTGAAGAATCTAAGGGACCGCGAGAGAAGGAAAACAACAGGAAGATGAAGGATAGGCAGGCATATTGCTTCTATAAAGCAGCAATTTGATTACACACCGTAAATCACGTTGGTTGAGTGAGAAGGTTGAGGTGAAGAAATCACATGCAAACTAAACATTTTTAAGCAACGCTCCCCCTGCGTGTAATCAGGCTCCATTAGCTTTCTCGTTATTTACAACTGTAGACCTCTCCACTTCCATCGACAGAGTGCTACATAATAATAATTGTCTCGGCTCGTTTTTCACCATGAATCATGTATTTCGCTTTTAGTAAATTTATTGCGTTTAATAAATAAATGAGCCCATGGAAAAAAGACGCTTGCATTTTAAACTCATTTGTTTTATCAAATCGAACACGGACATGTCTCGGACGTGATGTGCAATCCTACCCCCCCCCCCACCATTTATTCTCACTATATCCTAAGAAAACGGGGGTTTCCTTCTTACCTTCCCCTTTTACATCCCTTCACGCGGTTGCTATGCTGAATTTGTAACTTTACACTGTAGCGTGAAAATATGTGGTTACAGATTGATGTAGGTTGGAGGAGTTGAGCCCTTTTCCTCTTGAAATGAAATGGGAAATATGAATTGAAGTATATGGATTTTATTTCTCCCTTCGTCATCTCTAAATACGCAATGTAGTGTGGTTATGACGAGTGAGTAGTCCTCTGGAGGCTTCAAAATTGATTTATTTATTTTAGAGCATGATTAGCGAAGGTTTTTTATTCCTCCGCGCACCTGTATAATTAAGTGAGTTTTACCGATGGGGACTGAGAACTATGGCTGTGGTGGCTCAACAGCCCCAGAGCTTTTCTAAGAAACTGTTATATCAAATAGAATTAAAACGTTTTGAAAAAACATAACGTGAACGTTTCACCAGGATTAAGAAGCTGCTGAATCTCTTTTGGTTGAGCGGCCGTCCTGCAGGTGGAAAGAAACTGTTGTTAGCCACTTTATGGACGGACAACCTCAAAGGCAACAATTCTCATCCCGCTCAAATCTAAACTCATAAAATTTCACGATTGTTGATTTTTTTGATGGCATCGTTATAAGGGTCTCTGATGGTTGAAATCCAACGGAACGTTAATAATGGCTGTTCTCAATAGATATAATTTAAAAATTAAATTTCGCCTCAGAAATGTGCAAATACATTATAATACGCCCCTCTTCCCAACGCAAATTGGAATCCACAGCCGCGAATCTGAAAAGCCCGAAGAGGCAGTTGTCTCCACCTGCCACCCCGAAAATTTTTCCTTGATTCACAACTGGCAAAATTTCTGTTTTGTCTGGGTAGATTTGAATTCTGATTGAGTGAAATTGGTTACTAGTTTCGGTTAGAAGGGGGGGGGGGTATGAAAATTCGCAGTGGCACTTTAAAACTGAATATTTTACCACCGAAATTATGATGCTATTCCAAAACTGGGCATTTTGCTTCAAAACTGACAATTTCACACACCATAACTGACGTTTTCCCCCAAAACCACAATTCTGACTATTTGTTACCCAAATAAGACGATATTTTGCCAAAATGGACGATTTTACGGCAAAAGCTGACGTGTTACACCAAAGATTTTGGGGGTTTTACCTCATAAATGAATTTTTTACTCCGAAATTATACATTTTACGTCAAAACCGACTTTTTTCTTCTTCTTTTCTCTTCAAAAATTGTATATTTTATAAATTCTAAAACTAACGAATTACTCAAAACTCGGAAGTGTTTTCCGTAGGGTTTCACTACCTACAAAAACTGGCCATATTACCTAAAACTGTCCTTTTTATCCCCATGACTTACGATTTAACCCTAAAACTTGCGGTACCACTCCAAACCGGGATAATTTACTCCAAAACTCGAAATTTCACACCATAACTGAAGTTTTCCCTAAAACGGATGTTCTTACGGCGAAACCGACGACAGTGTCCTGAAAACTCTGACGGAATTTCCAGTTTTGAGCTAAAACCGCAATAAATTTATTTTAAGGGTGAAATCGGCAGTTTCTTAGTAAGAACTTCATTTGTCTGATAATTTTTTCGAGAAACTTGAATTTTTCGTTGAAAAACTTATTTTTTGAGGTAAAACCACCAGTTTCGAGGTAAAATTTTTATTTTGAGGAAAAAATGTCAAAAGTTTAAGGGTAAAATCATCAGTTTTGACTAACTTGCCAGCTTTGACGTAGTATTGGACTAAAATCGTCACTATTCGAAATGAAATCCTCCATATCTAAATATTTCACCCTAATGCTAACTTGTTACATTAAAACTGAAAATTGCAGGACAATAATTGTAGTCCAGGAAAATTAATACTCTAGCACCTAAAAATTGCTCGAGAGCTGGAAATCGTTTTAATATCTCTTGGGGGTCCTGAATAACAAATTTATGAGTTTGTGTTGGTTTCTAGGTTGTGCTTCAGATTTGAGAGCCTGAAAACCGCGAAATGTTCGCTATTTTTTTCGTTTTTCGCGTACAACTCGAAAAGTATGCATCCCACAGAAAATGTCACCATTTCTGTTTTCAAAGAGCATAAAATTCTGCGTTGAAAGGTGTTTGTGAAATTAAAATCGTTCTAGGCGTTCAGCTCCAATCGCCAGTCAACGTTTGGCAATTTTCACCATCCTCGCTAAACCAACCCTACAATTTTACAATTACGATGCTCATAGACAAGTTCATAGATGTACGCATTCGACTTGGACAGGCCGTTTAGGATGCAAATACCAATATCGAGGCCTGATGGGAATGTGCTCATCGTTGGGGTGGAATGGTTTTGATGTCGGACCAAATATTATTCATGATGAGGCGTAATAGTGTAGTATTCTTCAAGTTTACGAAGGAGGTAATCTCTCAATAAAATATTTATTATTTCGGATAACCGGTTTTCTGTCTGTTCTATACCATCTTCAAATTCGTCTAGATAGACCGAAGATGGTCGCTAGAATAGACCGAAACCCGGTTAACCGTAATAATATAAATTTTTTGGAGCTATTATCTCCTTCGTAAACAACCAAATATTACTCCGGGTGGGAGCCTACCGTATGAAAAATTCGGATCATTTGTTTGTGTCTGGCACCTTGCAAAGGACGTTTTTTATGGTCTAGGAGATGAAACTTTTGAGGTGGCCAAACATTTTCCGTGGGACAGGGGTTCATAAAATAGATCTAGCTCTTCTTGGCAAACACATTTTTGGGTTGGGTGGTGAAAACGACTGGCGAGAGTAAAAAGTCGTCTTCTACGACGAATAAATTATACGAAACCAATAACGCCATACAATTTGATCGTACATAGCGCTAGGAGCAAGCTTTCCAAAATGTGAAATTCCGAGGCTCACCATAAAAAACTTACTAAGCAAGTCCCAGGCTGAGACAATGTCTGAGAGCTGTTAGAGGGGGGGGGGATACAAAACATATTGTTTCTCCTTTCCTTCAGCTTCTCCAACACTGTATCTTCATTTTTTCTACAAGGCAAAGTCAAATTTACCAACTCCCTAACCAAAAATTCTGATTTCAATGTTGCCTCGGGTTTTCTCGATCATACACTCCTGACCGGAATGTTAAGGCTGGAACGAAGTTCATCGCAGCAGATTCCTCAGGCAACAGAGGGCTCTCTCCACGAACTGAGATTCCTTCTGTTCCAGAGGGTCCTCTCAAAAAACTCTTTTAACTTGGCAACGTTGGCCCACTGTGAACTTGCCGCTCCCTAACATTATTTCAGGTCGTTCTTGAAAGTGCAGATTTGAAGGGACTGGCAGATCAACGCAGAGCAATTTGGATGAAAATGCGCCCCACATGATTTGATACACATCCACACAACTCAGCCTCCAGCACCTGAGGAATGTATCGCTCAACTACATTTCCTGTAGAAAAGTCGGGATCAAGTGCTCAGCCACTTGTGCCTACTACAAGGGAAGTGCGTGTCGGAAGACGAACATCATGTGGAGGCAGAAGAAAGAGCATCCGTATAAAAGAGGAGAAAGAACAAGAAACTTGATTCCGATGACGGCTCCCCCGAACAAGCCGGACCGTCTAATATAAGAAATTAAGAAACGTGATTTGGAAATGGTTATTTTCACATTTTCGACCTGCAGGCGTTAAAATTCAGGGTTGTCAACTTTTTAGCGAAGATGATAAAATTGACAATCACTGACTGGCGATTGCGGCTGAACGGCTAGACCAATTGTGATGTTTCAAACGTCATTCGACAGGGAATTTGACGCTCGTTGAAAACGGATATAGTACACTTTTTTGTATGATGCTTACTTCTCGAGTTCTACGCGAAAAACTGGAAAAAGTGCGAGAATTTAGCGGTTTTTAGGCTCTCAAATCTGAAGCACAACCAAGAAACCGTCGCAAACTCATAACTTTGTTATTCAGGACCCCCATTTTTAGGGGCTAGGGCCATTTTTTACACTAATTTTCCTGGGCTATTGGTGATTTTGACCGTGAGCTTTTCACAGGGTTCCCTCAAAACGAAAGGTTCACCCCCAGACTGGTGGGTTTACCACAAAACTCATGTTTTTCAATCCAAAATTGAAGTTTTTACCCCTAGGGCCTCCGCACGCGGGGCCATTTTGAGGCCGCCCCGCCTCATGGCTACTCTTTGAGAGCACAACCTCTCTGTATGTCAACTCTCATACTCCCAACTTAGTAGTTTGTTGGCCGCCCCCGCGCCCTACGTTTCAGCACTGAGCGTGTACTCGTGGTGTCCATCTCTATGCCCCCTCCGGGTGGATCAGTACAAGATCTCACTGTTGAGGAACGGTTGCCATTCCGGCCTTATGCTGTAATATAGTCTTCTGGTCAAAACGCCAAAATTCTGAACAGTATCTAGGGGTGAAAAATGACCGACGTCGGGGTATAATCAACATTTATGGGGTGGATAGCCACTGAGCGGGGTTGAATGGCTAATTTTCCGGCCTAACAAATCAGAATTGTGTTTGTTTGATTATGTAATTTTGCTTATTTATTTATTTTAGTAATATTTTTTGATTTATTTTTTATCTTGTTGGAGTACTTTAGGGGTTTCTGCCCCACTGCCCCTACTTGGGCACGTCACTGCTCTCCTCACCAAAACTTATGGAGAGGTTATGCCTTCATTTATCACATTGATACATTTTACCATTTAGGTATGCCTTGATATTACCTTCACTCATAGAGTACCTTTTAAACAATTTTGAAAAATGAAAAATTTCCAAGGTTTGGCCCGTTTAAAACCAAATTTGTGTGGTTTTCTCGGTCACAAAAGTCAATTTCGTAGGTCTGGCTTCTAAAAGAAAATAAAAATTTTTGCACTGTTGGCCGATTTAGAGATCAATTTTGTTTTTCTTTCTTTTTTTTTTTTTCAGAAAGCAATTTCGAGGATTTGGATCAGGGGGGTGACACTCAGGGCGGAACGGGAAGAATCATTTGGGGGGAAGTTCCCCGTTAGACTCGTACCAACGTAACATATTATTCAAAATAAGTAAAAAGAGAAAGTGATCATTAGTCCAGTAAAATTAGGAAAAATAGAGGAACTAAATACCACGGAAAGTTTTTTTGCGGGAAAGTGTAGCTATAGGTCCCCTGTACATGGTGTGATAAAATCCCCCTGACTACAGATACGGCTGGGGAGTGGGGGTAGCTTTGAAAGTCTGTTTTTCCAGTTTTCTCTCCTAACTCAAAAACGAGGTGACATAGCAAAAACCATTGTGCACCAAATTGAAAACTCATTAAATTTCCTACAACTTCGCCGAAATAAATTATTATTTAAAACCTCAACTTCTTTGTGCTACAGGCTCTGGAAAGTTGATAATACCACGAATACTTTTTTTTTTAATCACGTTTCTCGTAAAATAATTTCTTATAATCAATGACTCTTTACTGTAGGGGAACCTGGAAACGAACGTTTAGAGCATTACATTTCCATCAAGAAAAATGAATATACAGGGTGTGGCAGATAACATACATCACTCACTTATCTCCATTATTATTGGAGATACTCTAAAAGTGCTAGGGGGTAATCCCCCTTGTTTTTAATGCAGAATTTCGAAATTTTGGTTTTAAAAAAAAATTGGGCCCTGAAGAGATTTCAAATCGGTACCAACATCCTTATTTCACATTACTTTTGACTCAAATTTAGAAATAGGATAGGATACCCATATTTTCTTTGACTTGTAACAAAAAAAATTGAATCCTGACCAAAAGCCATGGGGGCTTGCCCCCCAACACGATTCCATTTTGTCCAATAATAACGGATAAAAGCGGGTGACCCGTGTTATTTGTCACTCTCCGTGTACAGGACGCATCCATATTGTAGTGCAGTGCATATTGTGTGCAGTGTATTCTGCATTTCCAAAGTATCCTTTTTTTCTCTCTAAAATTAAAAAACGAACAGTTTCCGCTCACGCAGTTACAAATACCGGACATGAAGGATGGACACAATGATAACAGCCCCCCGCGAGAATAAACCTATCCATTTGGCGCCACATACCCCCAACAATTATTGAGAGTGCCCCTTCTTTACGTTAGTGACACCTCGTAAGTGACAATTTGGCGATAAATAGGTTTTGGTATCAAATTTTTCGTTAGATACCTAACTTGATTATCATAAATTTTGTTTTCAAGATAATCAATATAATTTTTTATGGGAGAATTGCCAAATATTAGAAATTAATGTAAAAATAGGGATTTTTAAAATGATTTTTTGTTCTCCTGTAAAGTTTGGTTTTTGGATATACGAGGTATCACGCCTTAGCCGACGAATTATTCTATGATTTGGATCTTTCAATCCACACAATTCGTGAATCGAGTTCTTTCATAAACCAATTTCGCGGGTTTATAGCTTTTTAAAAACTAAATTTCGTGGGGTTTGGACCAAGCAGGTGTGGATTGGGGGTCTAACGTCCTTTCAAAGTGACTGGGATTCGGAATGCGAAAACCTGACAAAGCACTTTGGGTCTTGCGAGTTATATAACTACGACTATTTCCGCAGAGTCGTCTGCTCGGTCGGCAACAAACCTGACTATTTAGTTTCAGACTACGGGTTTGAGGCGCAAAATGGCTGTAAAAATTGGATCAGTGCTGAAATTGAATATTTAAAAACGAAAATTAGGTCTTTCAGTACGAAAATTTGATCGCCCAGCGCGAAAAATGGATATTGTGGCCCTGGGAAGGCGATAAATTTGGATCACGAAACATTTCTGGCATTATGGGTGAACTTTTGTTCTATTTTCGCGAAAAATAGAACAAAATCAACGATTATTAAAAAATATTATTTTACTCCCAGAGACTCAGTCTATTCGACTGTAAAAGGCGGTATATGACTCGAGACTTCATGATGAAAACTGACCATTCAGTACGAAAACAGTCTATTCAATCCAAATATCCCACGGGAACAAAATATTCGGGGTTTCGCGAGAATACACGGGATTCTCGGGATTACACCGAGAATATTGTCCGTGAAAAACAATCGTTACGACTAGATGACGCAGAGGGAAGTTAAAGAGTATAAGTGGGCTGTATCCTTCGTGGCTTGATGCGCAAAGTGGGTTGTAATTTTCTATCCATGCGAAGATTCGACAAATAGGCCCGTTTGTTATCAGTTGAACAGTTGAATCAAAAACATTTATAAATATGTACACAACTGTACAAGCAATGCCGTTTAACGTTTGTAATTCATGTTTTTTCAAACGTTTACTTTCGGGAAGTTACGGGGAAGCAAGCACGACAATGCTATTTTTTCACCGCTTGTTGGTGCTAGCACGGACGTTGGGAATTGTTTAAAAGCCTGTATACCCCGGCAGTCCTTTTCCATCGCATACATAATTGGTCACTCAAAGTATCCATTTACGTTAATGAAACTGGATTCAACACACCCTTCCTCCACTTTCTGACGGCCTATTAATAGCTTTTGACTTTGTAAAAACCATTGACTCTTCAATTTAGATGAAGCAGATATTTATAACGTGGCGGTGGACTGGGTGTGGCGTGATGGGCTGGTTGTTGGTGGTAGTGGAGGGGTAACATGGCTCTTTATACCGAAAACTAGCCGAGAGGATTTTGAAAAGGCCGGCGTTATGAAGTTTTTCACCGTTTCGTGGAGCTGACGTAATTTTTGGATTCTTGGTATATTTGAAAGCGGCGTCGATAATTTTTTTTGAGAGGACCCTCTGGAACAGAAGGAATCTCAGTTCGTGGAGAGATGGCCCTCTGTTGCCTGTGTAATCTGCTGCGATGAACTTCGTTCCAGCCTTAACATTCCGGCCAGGAGTGTATGATCGAGAACACCGGAGGCAACATTGAAATCAGAATTTTTGACTAGGGAGTTGGTAAATTTGAGCTTGCCTTGTAGGACAAATGAAGAAATAGTGTTGGAACCGCTGAAGGAAAGGAGAAACTCGTATATTACGATCCAAGGGCGGTATGATGCTCCTTACTCATCATGTATGAGTGAAGGGCGGTGTTGTTGGGTTCGTCAACGATGAAATAAAACGATGTTGTCTCCCAACGAAGTTTTGTTTATTATATTTAACAAAAGCTTTTCACCTTCTTAGAGGCATCCTCAGTGTTAATCAAACCTACAAAATGAAATTTGAGTCAGACTAGATAAATATCACAGTGTTTGGTTGAACACCTTGTCTGTACTGGGAGTTTTAGTTTGACGGGAATGAGAGAAAAATAAGTTCACTTTACACAGCACCAGACAAGAGAAACCAATAACCTGGCCTGGCCTAAGCGGGTTGCAAAACTGTTGAGGTAGCGGTTGGAGCATAGAGGTAAATAACTGGAGAAAGCCTGAATGGGCTGGTGGGTGGGTAGAAGGGTTGTCACAAATATGGCCGCCAAAGTACATCTTCAGAACCTTGAATTTACCTCTACATCGTCAGGTTATCAACAAAAATGCTCACCTCCCCCCTGAGATTAATGCAAAATTACAAAAAAAGAGCCCGAGTTAGAATGAACAAGGGTTATTTCGGGGAATTTGTTCGGTAAAAACTAAATCAAACTCGTCAACTCTCTCGTTCTCAAAGCGTGGACGACTTGATGTTCATACGATTTCATTGTAAATGTCATCGATCGTGGCACGTAGCCGTGTTTTCAAGTGTATTTTGGTGTTTATTTTCTAAAATAAGTGGCCCTGATCGCGTTCCATCAACATACTAGGAAAAATATTACATGGGCGAGACTGTCACGAGTTCAGAAAGAGCAGCTCCGTCTCTTGAGGACTGCGAAACAAGGATTTGAACAAAAGTCGCCACACTCATGCATTTCTCGCTGTGCTCGAACCACGGGTCTTCTCATTCGCAGTGCTGGTACATATAATGTTTCTGAATTAGTTTGTTTCTTGCTTGCGAGCGATTATTATGTGAAATAAACGTTCGTGATTTCTTAGCCCTGTATTTCTCTTTGCTATCAGAGGATCGACCCCTGAAGAAACATACCCAAAAATACACAACACATCAGTAAAAAACAAGTTATCTTAAACTCAGAAACATGACGTATTCCATGAAAAACATGAGTGACGGATTTCCCGGTGTCTTCTGTCGTGATTCCCGGAAGAGGATTGGAGCTACTTGCGCACGTTGAAATATCCGGAAAAGAAGTCCAACAACTCGCGCATGATGGTCGACCGTTTAAAAAAAAAGATTCTCCGGAGTATAGTTGTGGGTTATTCACTTTATTAATGCCCTGTGAAACAATCTAACAACTCACAGTGACAATTTCTAGACATACTAGAGGAAAAAAGAACTAAACTATAGAAATTCAAAGTGAACATGTGTAAATAAAAAACAACTTGACTTGAGGTTACTTTGTGGTTCACAATGTGCACCTCCCACCATAACTACGGTCAACAAATTTCAAGCCCAAGCTTTCTCCATTCATTTTTATCTCTATGGGTTGGAGAGCGCATGAGTGGAAATCGTCTATTCCTTCGAAAAATGAAGCGTTTTGATAGGTTGCACAGACTCCATTGACGCAAAGCATATGGTTTGCTTAATAAACTGAAGTGAACACATACTCGGGGAGTGGTTTAATACTCTACATATAGAGGAGAATCTGAATAGGGAAAACGTCAGGCCGATTTCGAGCGACGGTGGCGATCCGAGTGAATAGCGACCGAACCGTCGATGGATCATGCGACGTACGGGGGTACTTCGGAACCCCCTTCCCCTCTCCATCAAACCGACACCCTTCTATTTTTCACTTTCGTATTCAGGGGGGTGATTCTGTATCTCGCAAAATTTACGTGTCGTAACTGGAAAGGAGGGGGTGAGGATGTACCCCGTTGCCTTGGTTTTTCCACGCATTTGTCAAGAATTTATTTATTTTTTTTCGAGACCATCAAAACCATTAAATCTGGTGTCCACCCCAACGATGAGCACATTCCCTTCAGGCCTCGATATTAGTATTTGCACCCTAAACGGCCCGTCCAAGTTGAATGCGGGCACCTATGAACTTTTCTATGAGTATCGTAATTGTAAAATTGTAGGGGTGTCAACTGTTTAGCGAGGATGGTGAAAATTGCCAAACGTTGACTGGCGATTGGGGCTGGACGCCTAGAACGATTTCAATTGCCTATAATCAGCTTGCAAGTAGTAACTGATTTCCTAGGACAGAAATTCTAGACATTTTCAAGACGCGAATAGTTTTGCTATTTAGGCGCGAACGGTAGGTTTGGCCTTTGTTGGCGCGCAAATTGTTGATTTAGCCATTTTAACGCCGGGAATCCTGATCTGATTCATTTTCATTGCTACAAGTATCAACAACTGAGCACTAAAAGCGAACTATTTCCCAAGCCCCCCGCCACCACATTTGAGCAAATCCTGGACCCAGGTTTGGTCTGTTCCCGCAATACTCCTTGGGGCCTGTAAACTGCATTGAAACCCAATGATTCATCATTTCCTCACTCCATTCGCCACTTCAATGATGCCAAAGTCTCATGTAGTGTCGAACGAAATTCTAGGTGTCTTGGATTCTCTTTCCACTTATCTTCCACTCTCTCCATTCGACTTGTACTCGTTTCACACACGTTTCGTAGGCCACTTCATTTTAAGTTGTATGCATCAACGTGCCATATTTCTCTGCGCAGAAACGGCTGTCTATACTCTAATTGGAATGAGTGTATGATGTGGCCAAATACTAAGCCTGGAAGAGGATTAAAACCCCGCATGAATGAAGGTTTGGTGATCGATAAACCTGTGAAACAACTCGTTTCAGAGAATCATTTCAAATTCCTTCAACACCTTTCAATCAAGAACCAACAGAACAACCGATTTAATGTTTTACTGTGGTTTACTACGGGGTCCATTCAAGAAGTGATCGAAGAGATTTTGAACCTTTTGGCTTTCACTTTTCATTGCTGGCTTGAACTGTATCCACTGAAAAATCTCGTACTACATTCTATAACAAGAAAAGAGAAAAAATAAATGATCTCTTGCAAGCTCTTCCTCTCTGTCTGTACTGCTCTAAGAAACAAATTATTCATCAAGACAAGAGATACCGAGGGAATCTCGAAAGACACAATGAGCATCTCTGTGAAACCCCTCCAGATCCAGCAACCCGTACCAACCACTTTCTCAAACTGCTCCAACACTCCCTGATATTGCGAAAATACACTTTAATTCCCTTCCCATCTTCAGTCATTTCTCGCCGGTATGTACACATACTTAGGATGCTCAATGGGCGGGGCATTTCTGATTAATTGAAGGCATTCCAAGTTCGCTCGCCTTTCAATTGGCTTCTCTGTTTGCTATTTAGTGAAGCGCGAACTCCACGCAGGCATCGCGAGGCTGATGATGACTCAATGCCAGTGGTGTGCGATTTTGAAGTGAATGAAAGATGTGAATAAGGATTTTCCACTTCGCTGACTTTGATATCGTTTCTCTTAAAACTCAAAAAGAGAAATTGAAAACTAGTATAGTTTTTAAAATATTTTAAAGCATTAACTTCAAAGAGAAACGCCATGGAGTGTAATGGAACCGGAGGAAGGAAAATTATGCGTTAATTGTAAAACTTGAAGAAAAAAAGGTAAGGTAAAAAGGAAAGGATTTAAGACGATGAAATACAGCACCATTAAACCACCTCCTTCAAGGACTATCTTTTTTCCCACTCCCCCATGCTAACCCATTCGGTGAAGAAAGAAAGACAAATTGCTGGATGTTACGCCCCCCTTCATTGTTCGAAGAGGGGAAAAATACTGGAAACTGTTGGAAAGCAACGCCATTTTGGTACACAAACTACAATCAGGGGCGTATGCTGTAAGGGGCTTAGTTTGAATTGAAAAACGGCCGTCGCACACAAGAATATTGATGACACCGCAGTTTGAATATGTGATTTAATTCTTTAGCTTTGAATATATTTCGCAGAAATTCCTGTCGATAGCCGATTCGTTTCAGGAGTTTAAGCTTTATTTTGACAAACAAAAACATGAGAGTAAATGTGTGACTTAGAGTGGCAGCTAGCTAATAGATTCCATAGCAATTAGTAATTAGTGTTAAAAAATGGACTTCCTTTGACCGGTATCACTTTTTCCCTTTAAAATTCTCCAATTTTGCGTCAATTGACACACCCGTTTCATAACGATGACGTCACTTCTTTCTTCATACTAATTACCCGTCGTCATTTAATTGACACGGGTGGAAGCTGTATGAAGTAATTAATGAGATCAAGTTGATCCCTTTTTTCCCCCTCCATTCTGACCCGGCGTCGTCTAAAGAAAACTTCCGTGATGGAGTAATGATGATGGTGGTGTGAAATTGAGTATAAAAAAAAAGTTCCTGGGATCCTTTCAAGTGCTACACAAAAAAGTGGACTAACATGGTTGATTGCTTAATTTTAAGTGCTCTATAACAGAATTCATTCGCGATTATACATATACAGTTCGAAAAGTATCTCGAACACCAACAATTTCAGATGTTCCTATGCGTCCGGTAAAAAAACGGCTACATAGAAGGTCTGTGCGGAGAAAAGTGCAGAGAGACATTTTCTTAAATCGCTATAGAACAGCACGTTAGGGGGTTTTCTCAATATTGTAGCCGTTCAATGTTCTCTGTGAACTGATAATTAGCAGTATTTTTCTTGTGCGTTTCAATTTGGTCGTGGAATTTGCATCGAGAAACCACGAATTCCCATTTTTCTACTCAAACTTTCCCCAAAAACGGTCCATTGGCGCGATTTCTCCATTTAGCTGCCTGAGGATCTGAGAAGATATTGTTTTCTCAATTAACAGCGAGTTTACTTCAGCAACCACGATTTAGTGTTTTCCCTTAGTTTTATCAAAAAATTAGCGATTCTTTAATCAATTCTAACGGAAAACGAGAGCTTTTTTCTTAATTTTAGCCTCGAATTAACGATTTTTCTCCATGCTTGCCGTGAATTAATGTTTTTTTTCTCTCGATATTATAGCCAGGAACTTCGCCCAAGAACAGCACGTAAGCGATTTTTCTCAATATCGCAGCCGTGTAAGGCCCTCGGTGTAATGCGAATTAGAAGTTTTCTCAATTCTGGTCACATTTTTTCTCGATTTTAACATTTAATTATTGAATTTTCCAAAGTTTTAACCGTGAAATCGCCCCAGGTACGGCCCATTAGCATGATTTCTCAGTTGTGTGCGCCTTAAGAACGTGCAGTCTTGCAGAAAGCGAAGATTAGCGTGTTTTCTCAATTTCAGCCTGGGATTTGCGGCGAGAAACCACGAATTAGCGTTTTGTCTCAATTTCTGCCATAGGAATGAGCGTTTTTTTGATTTCTTAATTCATGCCGCTTAAGGATCGCGAAGTTTGTTCTTGAATAGTCAACTCCGCTTAAATCGACTTCTGAATGAGTCAGCAGCACATAATTTGGTCTAATGAGACAACCCCGTAAAATTTTGTTTTTCCAGGGAGTCAGACCCGTGCAATTGGGTTTGAGTGCCTCGTTTCCAGGCTTCCCCCCTGTCCACTCGTCATGTGTCTTTATGGTGACTCTAGATCAAGCGCGACCGTGGCGTATGCTTCATTGAGGAACTTGTGGTTTTATGGATGGCTATTTAAGATTTTATTTCAGCGCCTTGGAATTCCTTTCACATTGGCCCTGAATATATGACGCTAAATTGTGACTGGGGCCGCTGGGGGTGAGGTGATAATAAAGGATTCGTTGATTATAACCTTTCAAAGTTCTTTTTACAATAAAAGTCTATAGTGAATACGTTAGTTAAATAGGTTTGTCTAGCCCTGACGCTTAAACAATGGAGTTTTGACTATGCAAAGAAGACAACCGTTTGAATGTTTTTCAAATTAATCCTCCATTAAGGGTAGGTGTGTACGACCTATTGAATTTCTGCTCGGATTTAACAAAAACGGATTAGAGGCAAGTTTGAACGCCGAGTAATGGAAAGGTGGGGTGCCTAAGGCGAACACAGAAAAAAAAAATAATAATGGAGTTTTCGTCTTCTCCCCTTTACCCGATTAAACTTTTCCACGCAGTCCTTTCCTGAAATAAGTTTCCCCGCCGAAAATTTTTAATTAAATTATTCCAGTTCCTCGGATTAGTTCACAGTGCACTAGGAAGATTCCTCACGAATTCTGTATAAGTTAAAAATATATATATTATTTCGCCTCCCGGAATCGTTGTGATGTTAATGTGTATAGGGTGAGAAAATGAACAAAATAGTACAAGGTTCTAATGTTTCTGTGGACTTGCGTCATCTGCAATGAACGTAATAGCGTTTTCCATTCGCATCAAATTCTGCTCCGGAGCAGTTTATTTCCACACATCCTCTCTGAATTAAAACATAATTATACAGGGTGGAAGGGGATAAGTGTGACAAAAATTTTTGGGTGATAGTAGGCCTCATTTGCGACCGAAATTACCATATACACCATGGTCCGAAAATCAATACCCATCGAGATATGATTTTTCTAACGATTTTTAAAGCTTACATCATTTTTTTAAACTAACGGCGAGAAACTCGCATTCAATTTGAATTTTTGCATTTTTTGGTGATGGATTCGGAAAGATCACACTATTTTCTGTCAGGATTAGCCATTTTCGATAGACATTAACTATTTTATGTGCCCTTAAATGCGGCTCAAAGTCGTGCTAATCGGGGAATTAATTTTTTTCAAAAAAAGTCAGTCCTCGTTTCAGTTTGATTCAACGTATAGCTTTGGATTAGGTTTTAGTGCTTTTTATCACGTTAAAATCACAAAACTTGTTCAAATTTTTCAGGTCAAAACAAGCGATTTTGAAGAGAAAAATCGTTATTTTTTCTAAGAAATCGTCATTTCTGACGAAAAATCTCCAAACAACTAAGAAAACGCTTATGACCATTTCTGTAAAGGACACTTTGAAGATGTTTTTCTGAATCACGGGTTGTCCGTTCACTCAGATTTCGTGTGGACAAACGGGGACTGACTTTTTTTTGAAAAAAATTAATTCCCCGATTTGCACGACTTTGAGTCGCATTTAAGGGCACATAAAATAGTTAACGTCTATCGAAAATGGCTAATCCTGACAGAACATAGTGTGCTCTTTCCGAATCCATCACCAAAAGTTGCAAAAATTCAAATTAAATGCGAGTTTCTCGCCGTTAGTTTAAAAAAATGATGTAAGCCTTAAAAATCGTCAGAAAAATCAAATCTCGAAGGGTTTTGATTTTCGGACCATGGTGTATATGTTAATTTCGGTCGCAATTGAGGCCTACTATCACCCAAAAATTTTTGTCACACTTATCCCCTTCCACCCTGTGTGTTAATGGAGATGACATGAAAGTGGCAGTAGGTAAGTAAGTATACATAAATATGAGGAGGACGGCGCGACGCTGAGAAACGGCGGAGACGGACACTGTTCCTGAGAAGTAGTGATGCACGAGACCGAGATGAGTGGTCTCGGTCTCGGTCTCGCTCATGAGGGGTTGGTCTCGGTCTCGATCATGAAAATTCGGTCTCGTCTCGTCTCGTCTCGAAAAGTTAAAGGCGCGAATTCAAAGTATGTGTGATATTAGTGACGAGTGATCCTATTCTCGCCTCATTGATTATAGATGACGACGATAGATGAATTCATACTTTGCTTTCCTTCCTTGGTGGCTCATGGCACGAAGGGAGATAAGTGATACACTACTGATTAATGACCAAAGAGCTTTGTAATTGCCCCAAAATAGAATCGTGCCTTTGAAACAATCGTCACACTGAGAACGTGAAAGGGGATTAGTTGGGAATTCAACGTGATCAACTCAAAATCTTGCACATGCCAACTCATTTAGTTCAAGCAAGAGACTTCCCTTCCCAGACACGACGAGGCAGAGGTGCACAATCCCCCCCTCATACATCAGACCCTCCTTCTCATGCTTCAACTGGCAATGTTAGTTTAAAAAAAAAAAAAAAAATGAAAGCGGTGTCGAGTTTGATGATAGCGGCCCAGGGAAGTTTCAAACGCAAAATTATGGTTCCCTTGCACTAAGCAGCCTGGCCGCGGCAGCCAATTGGCTGCTCTGCAGTTGGGCTTGTTCTAGTGGCTGCCCCAGCCTGGAAATCTTTGCTGCCTAGTGCGCGGACACCCATAGGTTGCAATGTATTTCACCGGCCCCCCCCCCGGGAGCCCTAACCCTTATTTTTATTACGACACGTAGGTATAATAGGTATAAAGGAGCTTTTAACGAACGAGACACAATGTTTGTGACACGAGACGAAGTCGAGTGCCATCATCGGTAGAGTTTGTAGTGCGATTATACGCCTCAAGATCGTACGCTTTTTTTTAACCCTCGATCTCACTTAGCCTTTTAAAGCTAATTAGGTATTAGGTTCATAATTATTTAATTTAACGGTTCCGTAAAGTCTCCCATTTGCCACACAACTTCATTTCAGGGAAATAAAAAAGAAGAAGCAAAAGAAGCGCGTAAGATGAAAGCGGGCTTCCCTGCCTCAATTCTTCTACCAACTCACCAACATAATCAACTGACTTTGACCTTTTTGGGATATAATGTCCACGGTTCCATTCACCCTTCACCCATCGTTCATCGTGCTTAAAGACCTACGTTACACACGCCGTGCGGTAAAGAGTGAACTCTTTTAATGGTTACTCTTTACTGTACGGCGCGTGTAAAGTAGGTCTTTACGCACGATGAACATCTGCTTAAACCCTTCTTTAAGAATAATCTTAGGAATAGTAGATTATACGCCTAGGCAAGAAAGCGATTTTTTGGAGGCCGAGAGAAAAAATTGGACGGGCGAGGAGTAGCCGAGCCTGGCCTTTTCTCGAGACCCCAAAATCACTTTTTTGACGCGGTGTGTACAGTATTTTTTTATTAAAACATGGGCTGATTTTTTGGGCCACGGCGATAAAGTGAGTGTTTTATCCCTTAGGCTCTGAAATAATCAGCTGTAAAAAACAAAAAAAAATAGTATCTCACATTCGAGACACGTAAGTGCCATTTTACTTGCGAGTACTTTGTTAGGCTGGCGAGGCAAAGCCGAGTCGGCTAAACGAGTACGAGCAAGTGAATTGAGTTATGCACGATATTTTTCATGTGACAAGTGAAATAATAGTATATTTCACTACAAGTGAGGGAAGTGGAGTTTTACCTGCGAATTGTGTTTGGCTCACGAGGCGGGGTCGAGTTGAGGTACCTTGAAGGGGAAGTATCACTTCCCTACCAGTTCGTGCGAAAACCATCATGTATAATTCGTGAAAGAAGAAGAAATGTGCATGTTTCCTATGATAACTTTACAAAAAGTAAATTTGTTCACATTATTTTATGTCATTTTGTGCGTCAAACAAGGTCATTTCATTGTTAAAATGTTCTGTATTCATAAATGAGCCATCATTTTTTCATTATTTTAATTCCGAGACCGAGAACAGTCTTGGTCTCGTCTCGAAAATAGCGGTCTCGTCTCGGTCTCGCTCCAAACTGCATCACTACTGAGAAGACATGCATACAAGTCGCTCAAATCTTATTGTCAGTAAACGTATACCCTTTCTTCTGCTCTTTGTAAAATCAATTTCGTGGAAATTTAAAAAGCAATTTAGCGGGTTTAGCTTTTCCAGAATTTACACCTGTGTGAAGGTTCATCCTTCAAGAGATCGATAAATAGAGTCCTATCGAACATTTCGAGTGGAATTTGGGTTTCAGGCGAGCACACCCAACCTCTTACCGATCCGTAAGTTGCCAGCACTTTGCTGCAGTTACTGTAGAAGGCCACTCATCGACAGTCGTATTTTGGCCTGGCATATCGGGTCTTGATGATTACGAGGAAGGCCACGATCATGCAGTCCTCAATAGGTCGCTCCGAAGCCGAGATAATCGACTAAAACAAAAGACAACGCAAAACGATTTTCATTTATGGTCTTTGGGTGGAGACCAGACGCATTTATTATCAACTGAACCTCATCCGACGGATCCATATGATCCGCGTACAGCTCAAATGGGAAGAAAGTGAGAAATATTACCCCATTTTAAGCATCTAGAATCAGACGGTTTTCCGAAAAGGCGAATTTTCAAACAGGCGAGTCATCTGAAGCTTTTTGCGTCATTTTTCTGGTGACCACGTATTTTCTCGTTGGTGAGAAGGCCTACATCATTTATGGACGAGCCAAAGTTTTATCCTTTCAGCCCTTTTTACGTCGACCCTGTTGACAAATGAACAAAACTGATCACATGGCTGATATTTGCGGAAACCCAATAGGATTTGGTTTACATGAGATAGTTTACATGCTCTACCCACTCCCTTATCTGTAACATGCAATGATCTCTGGATCGAACGCGGCGTAGCCCGCGTGAAGACTGTGCTTTTGTCGAGAATAAAACGAGCATGCGAAGGACATTAGTGACGTCCACATTGGTGAAGAAAATGGACTTCCTTAAAAGACGACGGTGGAATTTCGCGGAAATCGATTGCGTTTTTGGGTCATTCAAACACCAGATTGCGCTCTTGAAAAAACTATTCTCGCGTATTTGGCTCTGAATAAAACCATTGTTACGATTTCTGTTCTTTGAAAAAAACCGATTTCGTTGGGTTTAGTTCTTGAAAACCCCAATTTCGGGGTCTGAGAGCTCAGATATGTGACCGTTGGTGTATCCAACCTCGTGTGGTGCTGACACTTCTGTAGCTGTGGGGTAAAGCACAAAGAACGTACAGTAGATTTGGCCATTCTTGAGGAATCGCAAGTGATTCGGGTGATTAAGCCTACGGCATTTTGGTCATAAGGGGATTCAGCCCATGTGTAGACGATAGGCTAAACGAGAGACCTTGGTAGGTCCTTGCGAAAAAGCATTCCGGGGCTCTTCGTTCCCTGCATATACAGAGATGACTAAGAGGTCCAAACGCGGAGGGTGGGGGGGTGACAATGTGAAGTTAATCGACGCGCACTGCAAAATTTGATTTTTTATTAGTCAAATCTGCGAAATTGTTTTATTTTTAGTTTTCTGTTTCACAACCAGCAGTGATTATGTACAAAATGGTCGATCGTGGTCGATAGTCACTCACATAATAATAGTTTGGTAAACCAAAAGTGAGCGTTGGGGATGAAATTGACGGTTTCCAGAAGCAAAAACGACTGATACCTATAGCAGGGGTGGATTAAGGGTGAAATGTTTAGGGGAGTGAGCTTATACCCCTGAGCTCAAGTTCCCACCCCTGCAAAAAATTCCAAATTTTGTGGATTATTGCTATTGAAGGCCCTTTGCTCTCAAAAGAGACTAAATATTTTCTATGCTTGTTCCCGTTAGATTTTTCAAAAACGAAATTTTGCAGGAGTGACCAATTAAAAAAACCTTATCGTCCACCAAAAACCAACATTGGGCAATCCGAAAAATCTATTTGGCAAATTTGGGCCACTCAGGAAACCAATTTGGCGAGTTCGGGGTCATCAAAAGTAAAATTTCGTGTCGTTGGCTCATTGAAGAAAAATTTCTAGGGGGTTTGATCACCAAAAATACTAAATTTTGTAGGTCTGACCCACTTAAAAATCCAGTTGCACGGCTCCAACTTCTTTCAAATACCAATTTCGCGAGGTAGGTGCCCTAGATATAAACTTCACACAACACTAGTTTCGCGGATACGGGTCATTAAAGAACCAGTTTCGTAGACCAAGCCCTTTCTAATACCAAGTACCGAAAATTTGAGAAACCAATTTTGCGGGTTTGTGCACTCCAAAATGAAACTTCGTGGTATATAATATTATATTAGTCCAGGAGCCCACATTATGAAAAATCTGGGTCATTTGATCGTGTCTGGCAACTGCACAGGACGTTTTTTGTGGTCTAGGAGATGACACTTCTGAGATTGCCAGAAATTTTCCGTGGGACAGGTGCTCACAGCAGAGTTAGCGTGCTTTGAAAACGACTGGCGAGAGTAAAAAGTCATTCCCCACGACCAATACGTTACGAAACCAACAACGCGGTCCAATTACATTGCAGATAGCGCCGTCAGCGAGCTTTAGAAAATGTGAAATTTCGAGGCTTACTAGAAGCCATTGGATAGAGGTAGTGATTTTATACTTTATTGCTGGCGCAGAACCAATTTTTACACTTTTCAGCCGTTTTCGAGCAGCCCAAAGGTGTGTTTGCCAACTGCTAGCTCTGCTGTGAATCCCTGTCTCACGGAAAATGGCTGGAGATCTCATTGTCAGAAGTGTCATCTCCTAGACCATAAAAAACGTCCTGCGCAGGTGCCAGACACGATCAAATGACCCGAATTTTTCATACGGTGGGCTCCCAAACTATATGGTATCTAGGTAATTTTTGTAACTCATCCTGCTACTGTTCAACTGGGACGATGGAGAGGAAAGTTGCCTTTATGAAAGCTCAGCATCGATGTGCACGTGCCCCTCTGCAAGTTCTTAAGTAGCTCGTGCATTGAGAATTGTGCCTTTGCGGAAATGAGAGGGAAGTTCAAATGTGAATGACAAGTTTGGTGGCAAGTTTTTCATCGTTTTCGAATCTTGGAAAATGTGGAAAAATTATGACAGCGCTGGAGTTCAATTGAGAAAACTTGAATAACCCCTCGCCTCTTCAGAGCACGGGTAACAGACCCACTGACTGAATCGAGTTATTACTTATTCAACCGTATTATTGTTTTCAGTCTATTTCCGAACCGGGCAAGGGTCAGGCGCGAGAAAAAGGGTGATGTTAGCCCACTCACTCACTCACACTCTCTCTCTCTCTCATGGGAAATTTCTGTAGTATTTTTTCATTCGCCCCTGTTGTAGGTCAATCCATGAATAAGTTACTTCCCCTAGGTTTCTGATGGAAAAGAGAATGGGAATTCTTTAGTATGAGACCCAACTTTGAAGGGGATGGTTTTTTATCCGTGTTTAACCTAACCCTCTCTACTCGACCCCCCTCTGTGTACATTGTCCTATCTCGAGCAGTCCATTTATTCTCTCTCTTCGCGGTTTCAATTCATTATAATTATTCAAAATGTAAACGGAAAATCTTGAAAGTGCTCCTTTATTACCTCATTTATAGCTGAAAATTAATTAATCACGCGTTTCGTTGACTATTTGACGCAAATTTCATTAAAAATTATGAGCCTGGCATTGTGAGGTTGTTGCTTTGGAAAATGCCATGAAACTATCGCAAACATAATATAGGAGTGAGTTTGAAAATTCTATCAGATACATTACCAGAACAACTCACTTCTTCCTCCATTTGTCCCTGTCTAAAGTGAAGGGCAGGCAAACCCTTTGTTATTCTTTCATCGGTGAAAAAATATTAAGAATGTACAGTATGGGGCAGTATGTACAGAGAAATATTGGCTCCTGAGGCAGTTCACTCACTCCATCCTCTTCACCTTCACTTCTGTGCTGAAAGGGTGCTTTGTCGAACGTTTTATTGGTATAGCCCCCCAGGTATACACGTGCGAGGGGAACATCATCATGCTGTCATTGTCCACGTTCGTGTTTACGTATATGCATACATTGTGAGTACTTTGTATGACAAACACCACGAGTTTAGAATTGGTGTGATGTACGTAAGGCCTCTCGTATTGCTCACTCGCGTTTTCTCCAGTTGAAAATATGTTCGAAGCTTTTTCCGCAAAACTGTGAATGAGAATGCTTTGAGAACTGTTAAAAGTAGGTGGCCACACTTGTTTAGTGGACCGGTGAATTTGGACTATAAAGAATAAATATGTAAAGAATTTGAACAACTGTTTTAATTTTACTTGGAACGAAGAACAGGTTGCAAATAGTCAGGACGACGGGGTGTCACGATGTAATATGACGGGCGACGGAGTAGATTGCGACAAAAAGATGAAAGTCGCAGACGAAAAGATTTCTGACGATGGAGTGTCGCGATGACGAGCGACGGAATTAACGTAGAAGCGACGGAGTGTCGGGACGATGAACGACGGAGCGTATGACGACGAAGGTCGGAGTGTAAAACGAACGACGAAGTGTATGAAGACGAACGTCGGAGTATAAATGACAAAAAAAAGGTTAACCAGCCCACTAGCTGCAGTTAGCCGGTTGACGTGGTCGTTGGAACGATTGACGACAGCAACGACGATGTTGTTGAGTTGAAAAGGCTCGAAAAAAAATAATATGACAATTTTTCTTACACATGTGTCTTCATATATGTCGATAGAGAGAGAGAGAGAGAGGGTGAATTAAAACAGTTATTAATTTATAAATAATTTTGAAGGCAAAACAGAGAATTTTGAACGGCTGGATGAAACGCCTTAATAATTCTCTCTTGCCTGAACATACCGCCCCTCCCTGAAGCGCTGTAGCTTCTGAGCGTTTTGAAGAAGTAAACTGGAAAAAAAAAAAAATGAATAAGAAAAGCAAGAATTTGATAATGATTAATTCAAATTGGATTGAATTCGAAGGAGTTAATAATCCAGTATCGGGAAACAATAATACCGGAGAGGATTTACAGACGATACTCATTGACTACTGAACCTTGGAAGCGGCGAAACTGACACTGATGAGATCGGCGATTGGTCATATTATTGGTGTTCGGTTTGTTCTTCTGATATTGGAAGTGGGACGAAAAAGGATTGGCTGGGCCTGATAAAATCCATCCGAAAATTGTTTCAATCGCAATCGGACTACCAATGGGACCCGACCTGTATCCTCCTTTGAAGATATGAGGGATGATATCGGCGCCAAGCAATAATTCAATTTGGGAAGGAATGGGGAAACTGGGATCAGCTAAACTGAGATCTTTCACATGATCCCACAGCTCTACTTTTAATGGTTGGGAAGGTAAATCCCCTGAAATATTATCAACACATAATGCGTTACCATTTATCTGTGGAATTTGCTGGTTCAAGGGGGAGATATCAACAGCTACTTTATGCTTGATGTTAATTGTATTCTTTCCCGAAAGTCCCTTTACTGATAACTTTACGTTTTGTCGTTTCAAGTTTAATTTGTCGACTACGGAATTTAAAATAAAGGAATGTTGACTTCCTGTATCGACTAGAGCTCTGACAATCAATTTACTTCCATCAGTAGAATATAAGTCAATCAAGGCCGTGGGAAGAAGAGTTACCGGATTATTTGCAAAAGAAGGAAAACAATTTGGTGTTGATGAATTTACAGGATTGACTGAAAACGACGTGTGAGTATGTGTTTGATGGGGAGAGTTAGATGAAGCTGTGTTAATGTGAAGAAGTGTATTATGTTTAGACTTGCATAGTCTGCAAACTTGTTGGCTCATACATTTTGAACGATTATGATTTGTCCCAAGACAATTGGTACAGAAATTTTTGTCTTTTATCCAGTTGAATCTATCTTTTGGTGGGAGCTTTAAGAATACGGAACACTGGAACAGCTTATGATCGAAACAGCACATCTCACATTTTCTTATAACAGATTCATTTGTTTGTAAATATGATTGTGACAAAGGGGGGCTATTAAATTTTGATGTGAACAATTCCGACGACTGTAACGAACGGATACGATTTTCCAAAAAAGTAATAAGATTTGAAAATGAAGGGAAATTGTCTTTATTGGATGTTTCGAATAGTTCTCTGGTGTGGTTATCTAATTTATTGAGAACCAGATAGTTAAGGAAGAAATCCCAAAAATCTACAGGGAGTCCTAGGGATCGAAGGGCGTTGACATGAGTTTTAATATTTGTGACGAACCATGAAAGAGAATTAGCGTCACCACAAACAGGCCCTTGGTTGACTATTTTAGACAAATAGCCGGTAGCCGTTGTTCTGGGACGATCATAATGGTTGATCAGACTCTCCCAGGCTATTAGGAAATTTTTATTTTCAATGGGTAATGATTCAATAATTGTTAAAGCTTCCCCTTTGACGGAAGTACGTAAGAAATGTAATTTTTCCACGTTGGACAGATTGTGATTTTCGATGACAATTGATGTAAATAACGACTTGAAATTGATCCAATCTTCTAAATTTTTAGATTGGAAAATTGGAATTTCGATACGAGGTAAAATTGAATTTAAATTATTTTGCCTAAATTCAGAAGATGAACCGGGCGCAGGATCTATGATTTGAGGTTCCGGGGGATTTGCCAACGGAACAGTGGGAATAACTATAGAGGATGGAGGAGGAACGTTATTAGGATTTTCGATGGATGGATGAGGAATGACAGGATCACATAATAATGATGACTCGGGATTAGTCAACTCATTAACGTTTGAAACATCGTTTACGGAGGACCTACGAGAAATGTTACGAGGGGTAGAGACAACAGAGCGAGAATGAAGAGACCTATGATCGTGATTGTCTAACAGAACCTGAAGGTTCGAGCATTCATCATAAAATTGGTTCAAATAATCAATGAGATCTGATTCTGACATACCCTCCGGTCGATTGTCACATCCAATGACATCGAAAATGATTGTTTCGACGGCCGATTTTTCCAAAAGAATTTGTCGAACGACCGTGAAATCGGCATCAGTTGGAAACTCTTTCGAACTCACCATTTGAAGACGGCTTAAATAAAATTTTAATTTTGCAACCGCCGTTTTTATCTCTGAAAGTTTCATGATTTCAAGTGATGGGTTTGGAAACGTTCAGAACGATACAAACAGTTACTTCAAGTTAAGACGATTCGTTCAGGTTTGAGATGAACGAAGAAGGCGCTTTATCCGCGGCTTGGAGGACCATAAAATGGCCACACTTGTTTAGTGGACCGGTGAATTTGGACTATAAAGAATAAATATGTAAAGAATTTGAACAACTGTTTTAATTTTACTTGGAACGAAGAACAGGTTGCAAATAGTCAGGACGACGGGGTGTCACGATGTAATATGACGGGCGACGGAGTAGATTGCGACAAAAAGATGAAAGTCGCAGACGAAAAGATTTCTGACGATGGAGTGTCGCGATGACGAGCGACGGAATTAACGTAGAAGCGACGGAGTGTCGGGACGATGAACGACGGAGCGTATGACGACGAAGGTCGGAGTGTAAAACGAACGACGAAGTGTATGAAGACGAACGTCGGAGTATAAATGACAAAAAAAAGGTTAACCAGCCCACTAGCTGCAGTTAGCCGGTTGACGTGGTCGTTGGAACGATTGACGACAGCAACGACGATGTTGTTGAGTTGAAAAGGCTCGAAAAAAAATAATATGACAATTTTTCTTCCACATGTGTCTTCATATATGTCGATAGAGAGAGAGAGAGAGAGGGTGAATTAAAACAGTTATTAATTTATAAATAATTTTGAAGGCAAAACAGAGAATTTTGAACGGCTGGATGAAACGCCTTAATAATTCTCTCTTGCCTGAACAGTAGGAGTGCTTTTAAAGTGCCAGTTAATATGTAAAAATTCTGGCACTTTTATTCTCGCGCCTTTAAAAGTTTGGTTTTCACCGGTAATCTTTCAAAATAAGTGAATTCAACAGAAATAACGAAATTCATCACAAAAATGTGTAGCGAAATTATCAAACATTGTTATTTGAGTTTTTGACTTGCGTGCTCTAGTAGACTGTTCTATTTGTTGTCACATACCCTCGTTTGAATTTATCCGTGCAAAGGAGACGTGAATTCCGAATAAGTACTCCACCCACCCCCGCCACAGCTATCACTCTTCGCACATATCCAAACATTTCCCTTTACGAGGGAAGATTGACGTACTGCTCTAGAGCTGATCTCATTGTGATTGCAAGAGGCCTATTCTCTCTAGCCAGATGCCTAGTGACTAACGCACGTACATATCGAGAGAGTTTGAGATAGCTAAACGGGGTTGAGAGTTTCCCTGACATCTGGCTGTGGCTAGTAGTTAATTACCGGTGACAGTGGCAGCACTGATTTCCATCTCCTCCTGCACAAGTTTCTATTGTCTTCTGTAGGACTGGAGAACGGGGTGCCAGAAATTTTAATATAAAACGTGTTCAATTTTCAGGGATGTTTTTTTCGAGAAGCAACGAAAATAATGTAGTCAGTGATTATGTAACCGTGCAAAAAAAATTCCTTGACAGTTGTCATAGTGAAGTAATGAGGAAGTTCCTCATAAAAAAAAAGTTGTTTGCGACTTATCATTCCTTTTGTGGGAAAAATACTCGGTATTCAATTCATCAACAAGGCTGTGTCTCATTTATTGTTACAGTACACTAAATGATAAAAGTTGAAAAGATGCGGCGCGGCGTAGCTCCTTAAAACGGCTGAATTGAAAAAACAAAAGACGATAAAACGAATTTTTCCTCTTAAGTGGGCCACACACGATCAAACATGCTTGACTAGCATGGGTTGATAACCTCGTTTGACAAGCAGGTTTGATCGTGAGTGGGGTCATGGTTGAAGGTTTGACGATTTTTCAGTCGCCGCCAGAAAATTTGCTCGCAAACATGAGGTTTTACAAACAGATTTGATCGTGTGTGTTTCAAACCATCGAGAAAAAAGGGTATTGGGACACTGCTGAAGCTAGGGCGCGCGTTTGAAGTTGAAGCTTGACGGCAAGTTTGACCGTGTAGGTGCGGCGTCAAACGTCAAACATGCTTGACAAGCGCAACTAATAAAACCATGCTTGTCAAACATGTTTGATCCCTTTACCCGATGTTAGCCCCCTTTAAAATGATGTCATCATACTGTTCCCCCAAATCAAATCTCAATTTAAATCTGTTCTCCCATCAAGGATTCGGGCTTACTCAAAAAATATTTTGCTTTTTCGGTGAATTCACCACAAAATTTCGTTGGAAACAACGAACGGGCTAGTAAGCCTGTCCCAAAAAGCAATTTTGTGGCCCGTTCAAGCCAAGGACTATGATATTAATTTTGAATGAGCCAACTCCATGAAGTTTTCATTTTGAAGAAGCTGGTCCATCAAAATGGCTTTTCGAGTGGGTCAAACCCACTTTTTTTCTTTTGAGAGCCAATCCCATAAAAACAGTTCTCCTTGCCTTGCGAAAATTCGTTTTTTGTCAGAAGTCAGGCTTGCCCCGAAATGAACTACAGACTCTTGCGGTCGACGTACAACATCAGGAAGTGGAAGGTGAATCATGGAATCACCCATTCCGTCTCCGTGGTAATAAGAATTACGCCTATCTGTAATTATTATGTTTGGGTGGTCATGGTGTGAGAATCTCGCCCTTCTTCTGGGAATCCTTCGCGCATCGGCCGGATTCTGCTTTTTGGCGCCCTGGGGCTAATTTAATTTTGCCCCCCCCCCCATCTTCTGGGACTAGTGGAGCCAAGCAAGTAACGAGAGAATTGATCCTACAAGTATTAAAAGGAAACTATGTGCAACTTCTTCAGACAGGTGGAAAAACTTCAAGTTGACTATTCACGGGAACCCCAGAATGATGAAATATTGGCTTTTAGTGATGAACGCGAATGATGTGGGGGTGCAAGACCCCCACTGACTGGCAATCATGAAAATTGCCAGTGCACTACAAACTCCCACTCGGTGGTGCGGTTTCTGAAATAAGCGCGTGTGTTAAACGACCGCCCGCCCTGAGGATACCTTGCTCCACAAAAGGTGAGAGATGTCGTAGCTGCTTCGACGGGATTTTGCTACTCTGGATGGCTTGGATGTCACTCTGAAGATATTCTTTCTGAAATATGTGGATCAAACTAGCTATGCTGCTTCGATATTCAGACGTACTAAGTGTTCCCGTGATGTTTTGTTTACTTCTACAATTATGTATGAAACGTTTGACATAAGCGAAAATTCTTTGAACTTTTGAGTAAGATGAGAACCTTTCGACAATCTTAATGAGTGGATTCGAGGCTTCCGCGGTTATTGCCATGAGAACTGAATCAGATTTAGTTTCTGGCAGCTTCGCACCCGAAAGGTAATCTCTATATGAGGGAGGCCAGTCCGTTTGGTCCGCGGATGACAAGAAGGGTGGACCTTCCCACCATAATTGGTTTTTCAAAATTTCCGACGGAAGCAAGGATCTGGACGCCATGTCCGCGCTATTCTGTTGGGACGGAACGTAGTCCCAGCTACTTGGATAAGTGATCTCAAGAATCTCAACTACTCTATTTGCTACGAACGTTTTTAATTTGTATGGGGGAGTTCTCAACCACGACAAAACTATTGTGGAATCGGAGAATAAATAATACGCCGTGATGTTGAGTTTTTTGAGCAAAAGATCTACTGACCGAAGTAGATGAGCCAGCATAAGGGCTGCGCACAACTCCAACTTGGGAATGCTTTTTGTCTGAAGAGGTGCAACTCTACTTTTGGCTCTTATAAGTTTGCACGAATACTCTCCACTCTCGCATTTTGTTCTCAAATAGAGAACAGCTGCATAAGCGTGAACTGAAGCGTCGGAGAATCCCACTATTTCAGCAGACTTCTCAAATCCAAGAGGAAGGTAGCGAGGAATTTGTAGGTTGCACAGCTGAGGTAATTGGTCTACGAATTTAGTCCAAGTGATTTGAAGATCTTGATCGAACGGCTCATCCCTAAAGACCACAGTTTTTGCATAAATATTTTGGCCCAACATATCACGGGGCATAGGAAGCCGTTTAGGTCGAAAATGCGCGCTATTGTAGACAGAACTGCTCTTTTCGTGAAGTTGTGACTGTTTTGTGGAACGCGGTAGCTAAAAGTGTCAGAGACCGGATTGTACTGGAGGCCTAGAATCTTGTTTTTTTCTGAATCTCCAGACATGTCTTTGTTGGCGTCGAAATTAATTGTGGTTTCCCTGTGCTGCGTCGGAACGTTCTGTATGACTAATGAGCTGTTACTCGCGAACTTCCGTAATTCGAATCCTCCTTTTCCTAAAAGTTCCACAAGTTCACGGTATAGTTGAAGGGTTTCGTCTTCGGTGTCTGCGCCGTGACAAATGTCATCGACATATATGGAACAAGTAAGAGCCTCTTTGCCGAGAGGAAAGGTGTCTCCTTCATCAATGACGAGTTGCTTCAGCACTCTCTGTGATAAGTAGGGGCTGGATGTTAGACCGAAAGGAAGCACAGTAAGTTGCCATTCCTTTACCGGATCTAACTTTGATCGCCGATAAAATATGCGGAGATATTGCGAATCTTGGGAAGCAACTTTAACCATGCGGAACATCATTTTTATGTCGCACGTGAGCGTGAATTTGTAAGTGCGAAAATGCAAAACTATATCTTCGATTTGCAGGTGTAGCTTTGGTCCGGCGGGTAATAAATCATTTAGAGATACTCCTTGTGTGTCCTTGCTCGAGGCATCAAATACGACTCTCAAGCTGGTGGACGAACTATCACGTAGTACGACGTGTTGTGGCAAGACGTAGGATTTCGTGCCTTGCGCGCGTTCCAGATGACCTAAGTCAATGTATTCTTTGATGCACACGTGATACTTGGACAGAAGTTCGGTATTTTTAGACATTCGAGCCTCCAAGTTCAAAAACCGTTTGATGGCTGACTCACGGTTAGAATCCAGAGTGCTTTGATCTTTAATGAAAGGCAATTCCACACCATACCGTCCAGAACTATCCCGGAAATGAGTTTTAGCGAAGTGTTCCTCGCAAAAGATTGATTCTTCACTCTCTAGAATCTGCGGTCGCGGGATGGTTTCTAATTCCCAAAAGCGTTGGAGTATGGAATCCTTATTGGAAGGTACACGAAAGAAGGGCTGTCTTTGAGTCAACGACCGTCTGCTGAGTATCTGCTCCGCCAATCAAAAACCATCCAAAAACGGTTAAAATGGCTGACGGCTCTCTTTTAATCATGTGTGAGTTGGGAATGCAGATGTCCGGAAATAATGCGGCGCCGATGAGCAAATCTACTTCTGCTGGCTTATGAAAGTCAGGATCTGCTAGTTCCAAGTAAGCTAATATGTTTTTAACGACAGGAGATATTTGAGTAGTAGGCAAATCAGTCGCTATCCTCGGGAGGATATATGCTTCGAAGTTGATTTTAGGATCGTCTCTACGGTGTGGAAGTATGAAGCTTGTAATGACGCCCGAAACCCCACCTGTGACTGTGAGCTTTGTGGTTTTGGGACCTAAGCCGATTTCTTGCGCGAATTTCTGACTTATGAAATTAATTTGAGAGCCATTGTCGATAACCGCGCGAGCAGTGTGCCAGTTTCCCTTCGCATCTAGGACACGTACTTTGGCTGAACCTAAGAGGACGGTTTTTTCTGGAGAGTGAAATTTATTTGAAACGAGACTGCAGGACAGGGTTTTTGCGCTGGTGGCGCAAGAAGTGTCGGACGTACAAGAATCAGATGCTGACTCAGAAGATGTTAATTCTTTGGCAGATTGTTCTATATGTAAGAGACTACTATGAAATTTGCTGTTACAAAATTTGCAGTCTCTGGATGATTTGCAATTTGCTTGCATGTGCGTGCCCAGACAATTTAAACACCTTCGAAGCTTTTTCACAATTTCCTTGCGTTGATTGGGCTGAAGCGCTAGGAAATCGTTGCATTGATAAAGTGCATGCGGACCTCGACACGATGGACATGATATTGTTGAACCTTCAGTCTTTGTTTCTTGTACAGACGCGGAAAGAAATGACTTATGAGCGATTGTGGCTTGCGAAAGCTCGAATTAAACGATTTTGTACAGGATTTCGTATCATTACGCGATTCTGAACTTAATTCTAATATTTTACATTGTTTTTCTAGAAATTCAATGAAACTTGAGTAATCAGGGAAACCGTCTTCTTTGTGCGTTTCGAATTTTTGCTTGGTGGCTGAATCAATTAACCGTAATCCTAGAAACACGAATATGTAATACAAAAGATGTTCCACATTTAAGGCTTTGAGCGCCCTTATGTTAACATCAAAATTGTTTAGAAATTTTCTAAGACCCGAAGCCGATTCTGTGGAAATTGGTTTGAGTGACATTATTTGATTTAGGTAAAAATTAGCTAAAACTCTTTTATCATTAAACTGCTTGTTTAGTTTTTCATACGCCAACTCGTAGTTGCGTTCGTCTAATTTAATAGATTTGATTAAGTTCAGTGCTTCCCCTTCTAGAAATGACTCTAAGTACGAGCATTTTTCTATGTTACTCATGTCTGTGTTGTGAATTAACGTATCGAATAAATTTATGAAAGCCGGGAATTCTGATGGGTCGCCTTTGAACGTTGGAACAGTGAGACGCGGTAATTTTAATTTATCTTTTTTATTCTCCATCAAGCTATCGTTCTGATGTGGAGGAGGGTTGCTACTATTTTTCATTTCGTTAACTTCCGCTTTAATGATAAAGTACAACTCCTCGCATGCGGTGGTATCCGATGGTGAGGTGGATAGTTTTTGTTGAGCGAGAATAAACCCGATATTCTCCGAAATATCCATGTACCTCTCGAAATCTTGTTCGTGTTGTTCAAAACGGGCTTGGATAATTAAAGCTTTAGTTTCTTTATTTTTTAGAAGATCGAATGTTGCCTGCAATCTCCTGAAGTACCGCTCTCGTTTTAACTAAGTTTGTCTAATTTTTATTGACTACTTTCAGTTTCAGTCATCTTAAACAAGTAATTGCTCTATTTTATTTGAAATAAAATCAATTTTAAAGAATATTATTATTTGAAAGAGAAAGTTTTAACGCATAAAAAACGCTTTATTTTTATTCCCTTTAAATCTGTTTTACCCAGTCCTAAAATGAGATAGGTGCGTATATAAATGAAGAAAAGTACGAAGTTCGAATGCGATTAAAAGAGAACGAGTGAGTAATGCCTGCTCAATTCTTTCGATTGTTCGAATAATGAATTAACTATCTGATTAATATTTCCGAATTAAGCTAGTTTGCTTTTGATTCGGCCGTGGAGGACTTTTTAATGTTGCGGAAAAGGATAGGATGTTGGAGTTTAGATGCGGTCAGTGAATTTAGGGTATGCGGGGGAAAACTGGATGCGATATATATGTAAATAAATGTCAATAATCACGCTTTACTCACAATGTCTCCGTACGGCTGACATAAACCACGTTAATCAACTTCACCGTTTAACCGCAGCCGTTAATAGTTGTTTCACTTTTTCTTTGTTGTTTACCGAGAAAACGCGTTCATGCGGGTTGGAAGTGGACTGTAATGTCGAACTGTTGCGGGGGTCAGGTTTTTCATGATTTTCTGGAAGGGGGAAGGATTATCCACCTTTCTTGAACTTGCATCTGTCTCACTCCTTCTCTCTTTTTCCCTATTTTACATGATTTGTCGAAACAACAGCCTTTTACCAATCCCATCGCTGACGTGGTGCAATCGACACCTCCAGCCGAAACAACGTCTTCTCTCGTCGACCAAATCGACAACCTCCGTCGTCAGATTCAAAAACTCGATATGCAACTCAGTGAAATCACTAGTCGTAAATCCCAGTCTTGCGCGTCTTCGCCACACCGACAGTCTTCGAGCAGGTCATCATCACCCCCCTCGTCACGATATTGCTGGTACCACACCAAGTTCGGCAAACGCGCTTCAAAATGCGTTCCCCCCTGCTCGTATCGTCCAAAAAACTACCCCAGCAGCCAGTAACGGTGGCAACTGACTGCAGCATTGGAAAGTACCGCCTTTTCACCACTGATCGGCGCTCAAAACGACAGTTCCTGCTCGATATGGGATGAGACTTGTGTTGTTTTCCAGCACGTCTACTCAAAATCCGTCGTCCTAAATCCTCTCTCGACCTCTACGCTGCGAATACGCTCGTACTCGACCTTGGGCTTCGACGTAACTTCCTGTGGAATTTCATTGTTGCCGACGTATCTGTCCCGATTATTGGCTCCGATTTTCTCGCTCATTTTCACCTTCTTCCAGACTGCAACAAGCATTGCCTCGTCGACGGAACGACTGGTCTTTCCGTCACCTGTTCGAAACCTATTCACTCATTCACCAGCGTCAAAGCGGTTTACCGCTCACATCCATTCGCCGATTTACTAGTCCGTTTTCCCGACATCACGCGACCCCCAGGACTCCCACGTGAAGGAAAACATTCGACGAAGCATTTTATAAATACAACCCCCGGTCCTCCCGTTCATTGTCGTCCTCGTCGCTTAACCGGAGGACGCTTGAATGTTGCCAAAAAAGAAGTCGAAGCAATGCTAGAAGAAGGAACAGCACGCCCGTCGGACAGTCCCTGGGCATCTCCTCTCCACATCGTGCCGAAAAAAACTGGTATTGGCTGGCGACTTTGCGGTGACTACCGCGCTCTCAACGCTCGTACTGTACCCGATCGCTATCCCGTTCGACACATGCACGATTTTACGCATTCCACCTGCGGAAGCTCAATATTTTCGCTTGTGGATTTGGTTAAAGCCTACCAACAAATCCCTTTTCACTCGTCCGACATCTGTAAAACAGCAATTTCAACCCCATTCGGTTTATTCGAGTTTCCCTTCATGTGCTTCGGCTTGTGAAACGCCGCTCAGACGTTTCAGCGTTTTATGGACGAAGTAACCCGAGGGCTCGATTTCTGCTACGTCTACATCGACGATATTCTTATTTTTTCGCGATCCCCGGAAGAACACGCAGCTCACCTCGAGGCACTTTTCAAACGCCTGTCCCACTACAACGTTGTCATCAACACTTCAAAAAGCATCTTTGCCGTTAATGAAGTCACGTTTCTCGGCTATCGTATTTCTTCCGACGGTATTTCTCCCACTCCAGATCGCATCTCAGCAATTCAATCGTTCACCCAGCCGTCCGATATCCAAGGTCTCCGACGTTTCCTTGGCATGCTAAACTTTTACAGAAGACACGTACCGATGGCAGCTGAAATACAAGCCCCTCTTCATGACATTCTCGGTAACGGACGTCAAAGGCTCAACTCCTGTCAATTGGACGCCGTCTCTCGAGCAAGCTTTTCAAGCCTGCTAAGACAAGTTTACGTCTGCTGTCTCACTCGCTTACCCCATCACAGGAGCAGAACTGGGGTTATTTACGGACGTCTCCAACCGCGCTGTCGGAGCCGTCATTCAGCAAAAAGTCGACAACGCCTGGCAACCTCTCGGCTTCTTTTCGAAAAAAGTTTCCCCTCGTCAAGCTGATTGGTCCATTTACTATCACGAACTGCTAGCGATGTACGAAGCGATCCATAATTTTCGCCATTTTCTCGAAGGCCAGGTTTTCACTGTTTTCACCGACCACAAACCCCTCACATTTGTTTTCACTCAAAAACACGACAAATTGCCTCCTGTTCAGCGCAACCAACTTATTATAATACAGGGTGTTCAAAAAATGGATGTCAATATTTTGCTCTGTGAATGTACGTCCAAAATGCGTCAAAATTATCCGTATTAACCATAGTCCGATTCCTAATAGTTTCCGAGATATTAAGGAAATAAGCACTTTTGTAATGGGCCTCGTTTTTACGGATAAAATCGTTCGTAACTTGGCAACCAGAGCTCTCACGTCAAATTAAGTGGCACCATTGGAAAGGACAGACTTTTTCCATTAGACTTCGTGTTGTCCAATTCAATTTTGTTCGTACGCACTGAGGAAATCAGCTGCGAACTCAAAATTATGTTCAAGTTCATCATCGTTGCACATAATTTGAAGTCAGATTTCTGCTCAACAGGTGCTTTCCGAGATGACATTTTTTGAGAAAAGTTGGCGCACGGTACCATCGTTAAAGTGACATGCTCATCCCCACCCTTTACCCACAATTTTTCCAGATTTTCTCTATTCATACTATAAAAACGCTACATGCATCCTCATGTAGTCATTACATTAATGACCAGAGTAGCTCCTAATAATTGTAACTCTCATGTTTTATTACTCTTCTTCATTGTGATAGGCGGATAATTTTTCTAGATTCTCATTTCTAGACAAATTTGGAAGTTCTGAAAAAATGAATTTTTTAAATTTCCACTTTTCGGTGATCCGGTAGGGTTTTCCGAAAGAAAACCCCTAGAAAAACACGAATAAATTCATTACAAATTCTAAAATTAAGTTATCCATAGAAGTTTTCGTACATAAAAGGGATTAAGTAATTTTTAATTCAAAGAAAAAATTCGAATTGCCTCCCTTGTTAGCGGATACAATGTTGTGCGCGTCTTTCCAACGACCGGTGCAGGACCTTATCGAGCAATTCATCACGGATACTGTTGCACGTGTTGATTATTTTTTGTCTTAATGTCTCGATGTCTGGAATAGGATCTGCATGCATGATGGAGCTCCTCCTCATTTTAGTAGATTAGCCCGTCGTATTCTGGACCCAACTTTCCTGAACCGATGGATCGGAAGAGGTGGTCCAAATTTATGGCCGTTGCGTTCACCTGACTTGAACCCTTTAGACTTCTACGCATGGGGACACATCAAAACTATAGTCTACGCAGATCTTATTCCAGACATCGAGACATGAGACAAAAAATAATCCACACGTGCAACAGTATCCGTGACGAATTGCTCGATAAGGTCCACCGGTCGTTGGAAGACGCGCACAACTTTGTATTCGCTAACAAGGGAGGCAATTCGAATTTTTTCTTTGAATTAAAAATAACTTAATCCCTTTTATGTACGAAAACTTCTATGGATAACTTAATTTTAGAATTTGTAATGAATTTATTCGTGTTTTTCTAGGGGTTTTCTTTCGGAAAACCCTACCGGATCACCGAAAAGTGGAAATTTAAAAAATTCATTTTTTCAGAACTTCCAAATTTGTCTAAAAATGAGAATCTAGAAAAATTATCCGCCTATCACAATGAAGAAGAGTAATAAAACATGAGAGTTACAATTATTAGGAGCTACTCTGGTCATTAATGTAATGACTACATGAGGATACATGTAGCGTTTTTATAGTATGAATAGAGAAACTCTGGAAAAATTGTGGGTAAAGGGTGGGGATGAGCATGTCACTTTAACGATGGTACCGTGCGCCAACTTTTCTCAAAAAATGTCATCTCGGAAAGCGCCTGTTGAGCAGAAATCTGACTTCAAATTATGTGCAACGATGATGAACTTGGACATAATTTTGAGTTCGCAGCTGATTTCCTCAGCGCGTACGAACAAAATTGAATTGAACAACACGAAGTCTAATGGAAAAAAGTCTGTCCTATCCAATGGTGCCACTTAATTTGACGTGAGAGCTCTGGTTGCCAAGTTACGAACGATTTTATCCGTAAAAACGAGGCCCATTACAAAAGTTCTTATTTCCTTAATATCTCGGAAACTATTAGGAATCGGACTATGGTTAATACGGATAATTTTGACGCATTTTGGACGTACATTCACAGAGCAAAATATTGACATCCATTTTTTGAACACCCTGTATATCGCAGTTTACGGCAGAAATTCAACACGTTTCCGGATCTGACAACATCGTAGCAGATGCTCTCTCTCGCGTCGATTCCATATCCTCCACCCATTTCGACTACGAAGCCCTCTCGCAGTCAAAAAAGTGGACGAAGAACTTCGAACTTGGAAATCGATGGAATCCTCGCTCAATCTTGAGAAACTCACGGTCCTCGGAACAAACATCGAAATCGTTTGCGACACTTCAACTGGTCGTCCTCGCCCCTTCGTTCCTACACCTTTACGTCGACCTATTTTCCTCCAACTTCACAACCTCAGTCATCCTGGTGTTCGCGCGACCACAAAACTCATCGTCGATCGATTAGTTTGGCCGTCGATAAGAAAAGATGTTACGGTTTGGACACGTTCCTGTCTCGCCTGCCAGCACTCAAAAGTCTCGCGTCATGTCCACTCGCCACTCGGTCACTTCGACACTCCCACGTCTCGTTTCTCGCACATCCATTTGGATCTCATCGGCCCTCTCCTCACTTCTAGCGGCATGAAATACTGCCTAACATGCATCGACCTAGTGACACGCTGGCCGGAAGTCACTCCTCTACCGGACACATCGGCTTTAACAGTTGCAAATGCCTTCGTGTCCACATGGATAAGTCGATTCGGCGTACCCTCAAAAGTAACAACCGACCGTGGCCTCCAGTTCACTTCGTCACTGTTCCACACTCTAACGAAAAGTTTCGGCGTTGACATCTGTCATACCACCAGCTACCATCCGGCAGCTAACGGCCTAGTGGAAAGGCTGCACTGTCAACTCAAGACAGCAATAACGTGCCACGCCGACAAAAATTGGGTCGAAAAACTCCCTCTTGTTCTGCTCGGAATACGATCTGCCTTCAAGGAAGATATTCAATGTACTTCCGTGGCACTTGTTTTCGGCGAATCCCTCAGACTCCCAGGTGAATTCTTCTCCCCACCTGAGGAAAAACCCCCTTCGGAGATCATCAGTCATCTCACTAAAATCTTTAACGAAATTCGACCTATCCCAACCTCACGCCATTCGAAACCCGGAGTTTTTTTTTTATAAGGAGCTTGAAACTTGCTCCCAAGTCATGATTCGTGACGATAGCGTCCGCCCGCAGTTTCATCCTCGATACTCGGGTCCCTACCCAGTTACCAAACGGACCAAAACGTCAAAACTATAACCGTTCGTCTACCTAACTCCAAGGAAACCACCATTTCAATCGATCGCGTCAAACCAGCCTTCATTCTCCGCGACGAAGACTCGTCATCGCCCAACTATCATCGTAGAACTCCGAGAGTACGTTTTCTTTCGGTACGACCTAAGTCTCTCCCTGTGGGAGAGTGATGTGGCGACATTCCCCGCCATATGATTTTATTTTTACTACTTTTCAGTCAGTCGCGTTTCGTGTTTGGAAAATATAAAAAAAAATGATTATAGCACAGTGCTTCCTCGCTTTTCACCCCCTCCCCCTTGTACGATTTTGACGAAATTGATAGGGGACCCTCTGCTAGCCAACACATATATTCCCTGAAAATTTCATCAAATTCGGATAAAAACTATGGAAGATATGCTTGTTACAAGAATTTGCGGACAGACAGACAGACACGAAACCGAAATTGTTCAGGAAGGTATAAAACGTGAAATGCAAGTGGAAATTTCGATTTTAAAGAAGAAGAAAAAAATATTTCCTAAAAGTGAAAACAATGCTTCCGTAGCTCGGAAGCAACACCTAAATCTTTCCTTTTTATTTTATTTCCGAAGTGGAACCAAAACCACTTCATAGTTGAATGACTCGGAAAGTTAATTAATTTTAGATTTCTTTATATTACGACGTGAGGTCTTTTAATTTTTCACAATACCAATCCGACAGGTGGCTCGAGATTCGGTTTTGTTACACCTATGAGTTAAAAGTGTAGCCTTCATTAAGAGCCTATACTGCTGAAACGTCGCCTACTCGTGCTAAGGAAGATGAAAGTACTGCAAACACAAGAGGTTTTGTATCAACTGCTTCTTTATATTTGTGTGAAAAGTTGCCCTCATTCATCTGCTTTGTTTCATTGCAAATTGTAGGCTTTTGTTTGGGCTACTTTATTTGAGAACTTATATTATGTAGGAGATCCTCTTAATTCAAAATGATTTAATTTCAACTATTCTGAAAGATTTCTTGATTCTTCTCAAGGGTTGAACGTGCAAGCGAGTGGATTTGTCGCTCCTCCCTCCCTAAATCCCTGTTCCAGTGTCTTTTTTGTTGAGCCATTTGATTCAGCTCGAGTGTTTACAGAAAGGCAAATAGTCGAGTCGCTGTGAGCTGCATGAATTACCATTATTTTTTGTAGGAGGAGCCCAATCAACCAAATTGTCAATATTCCTGTTATTATGAAACCAATTTGTTTAGTAATCTTATTCGCAAATTGATTGGGTTTTAATTTGCATTATTTTGTATAATCGGAGTGGGTAGATCTGTATCCTAACGACCGACTAAATGACTGTTAAAAATGATGCTTATAAATAGAAACTCAAGTCAGAAGTGATTTAAATAATAACTTATTCAAACTTGAAGCGCGTGTGGGTATAACTAAATAGAAACATGTGCAAACCCGTATTTTCTGTCAAGTTTTTATTGCATTACATTGTTGCCTTGCGATTGACGTATAGGTTGCAACTTATTATAATATTATCTGGATTGATCTCAACAACTAATCTTTATCGAGTAGATCATTTTACGGAAACTGCATTGAAAGGAGCAATGCGTTTTGTATAACAATTTTGTAATAACCGCGGTTGAGTCGCAATTCAACCTTAGGGATTACTGTGTCCTTGGACCGATAGATTGCTGCAATTCGTACCTATTCGTTGCTTCGCAAACAGGGGCTTTGAGAGAATCACATTATATTTTCAGATAGTGTTTCCACCACGATATTTCTTCGAGGTCGCGGAATCATGAGGAAACTATAAAGATGTATTTTGAATTCGTTTGTGCAACATTCACGAGTGTGGTTTTTCATGGTGACAACAGTAAATCGATACCCTTTCAAGAACAGATTACAGAACTGTTCGTATTTACATCCTAAAACGTGAATCTAATCCTTAGTCTAATTAGTTTTCTTATTATGCACGAATTCTGTGAGAGGCAGGCGAGCATAAAAAACGAAATAGGAAACAGAATGTTTGTACTCTCTGTTTCTTAATTGAAAAATATCCGAACAGAAATTTTTTTCTCGGAAGAGCAAAAATTGACATCGATGAAAATAAAGGAAATCCAGCGGTGGTGGGAGGTGAACGGAGCTGATAAAGCGTTGGCAAATTGGAATATAAATCATGTCGGTCCTGAGAAAACGCCGAGGGCCATGCCACGTGGTGCTGGTGAAGAAAGAAAATAACAAATTAAAATACACGAATAAGTTCAAACTTCGGCTATATTTGGGTAGCGCCACACGTTTTCAACACAAAGGAGAATGTAAACATCCAAAAATACATTAAGAGGAGTAAAAAAAGAAAAAAAGAGTATTAAATTGACGCTATTGTCCGTGCCAAAAATTCTTCATTGCGTCGTTGAAATTAGAATCAAACTTTCTATACTCGTCGAAGGCATTAAACTTATTTTAAGACGCAAGTTATTCGTGGTCCAATGTACAAATAAAGCTCTCGTATGAGAGTGTTGTGTTGCGGAATTTATACGCGTCGAATCGGCAGAGATTAGGACATTTTTTATTGATGTGCGATGGCTATATCCATTCTCCTCACGCTCTAGCTCCTCTTACTGCGATTTCAGTATAACATTAACTAGCATAAGTGTTCATTCCGTGTTTTAAAAAGAGGGGGAGGGGCTTCTTAATATCGGGTAAATCTTGTCGTGAAACACCCCCCCCCCCCTTACCAATACACTCATTCATGTTGTGCGTGTGAAATAAATTTCGAGGGTTTACTTTTCGTATTATTGGCACTCGAAGATACAAATTTTTTGGAAGTTAATTAATTTAAAGTAAGGCAATTTCACGGGTTTTTGTCTTTGGGAAAATAAATTCCAAAGCGTTCACCTCTTTCGAAGTCGAAATTTCGTAGTTTTGACACTCAGGGTATCCATTTTCGTGGGGTTTGGCTCCATTAAGAACTAATTTTCTTCCGTAGCTCCTTTTGCTGTTAGTTTGGATCTGTCAAAAACAAAATTTTGCGAATCTTGCACGTCACAAAAACAAATTTTGACTGGTGAAACCGGTAAACGGAAGGCCTTTTTATGTATAAGTATACTGTGAGCGGTGTAAGCAGGGGCGTACACAGCCCTTGACCCCCAGGCTGGCAGGCAGGGTGGGCAGAAGATGTCGGATGTTCTAGAGACCCTCCCCCCCGAAAAAAAAAACTGGTATAGTTCATTAAATCAGAAATAGGCGCAATCAATCGTCAAATTCTTCCCCAGAATCTGAGTTTACACAAAAAGGGTCGTAATCCATCAAAGACTAACATCTTCGTTGGGAAACCGTCAGTTTTAGCCCTGATTTTCTATCAAAAAACTGACAATGTTTTTTCCCGGAAATCGATACTTGTAGGAAAGGGGCTTGGTACTTGGTATTTTCATCAACGTATTGTCTGAGAGACGTAAAAATATAACATTTTGAACCAAACAATAACGATTTTTAACTCAAAACTGGAGATTTCACTCTATTCCTGAATATTTTACTTCCAAATTGACGATTTTACGCCGAAGAGTCTACAAGAATCGTCTTTAACACCAGCTGTAGCCTCTGTAAATGATCAGTCTGACAATTTATAGAGCGTTAATTGCCAATAGTATGCCCTTTTTCATACGCCAATTTATAGAGCGTGAATTATGGCGTTTTTTAGAGTGCTAATAGTCAGTTTGCCATTTCTAGGGCGCAAATTATCAGTATGGCCATTTATTAAGAGTGAATAGCCAGTGTGAAATTTTCATGGCACGAATGGCCAGTTTTGTTTTTTTTAGAGCAGGAATGGACAGTTTAGCCATTCATTAGAGCGGGGAATGGCCTGGGGGCTGATTCTATGACTCTAAAATTTCCGCAACGGAAAAAGGAAGGTGGGCGTGGGGAGGTACTCTGTTGCCAAGGTTTTTACGATTATAACGGAAATATTTATTATTTTTTCTTCACTTTTCGTACGGGACCTCCCAATCTAACGTAAAAATCCCGAAGTTTTATTCTACAGGTATCGTAAAAACCATAGCAACATCCCTACGCCCTCCTTCCATTTTCTGTTGCAGAAATTTGAGAATTATAGAATAAGCCCCCCAGTTCTGCCCTTTTCTAGGCACCAATGGCCACTTTTGCCATTGTCAGGGCAGGAATGGCCTGTTTAGGCATCTTAAAGGCGCTGATAAATCGTCCATTCAGCTAATAGAGTCAGTTTTGACGATTTAATGGCTTGAATAGCCAGAATTGCCATTTTTAGGGCGCGTAGAGTCAGTTTGTCAAGTTATAGGTGGGAATAGTGCGTTCCAAGCCAAGGCGAGAACGGCTAGTTGGAACATTCTCGGCGCCCGAATGGTTCATTTTGCCATTTTCTCCTTTTTCATGATATAGTCACCTGTTCAGACATTTTTAGAGCGCGATTCGTCCGTTTATCCGCAATTTTAGAGATCGTAAAGTAACTTCAGCAATTTCTAGGGTTCAAAATACATATAGTAATTTTAGCCATTTTCAAGAAATAAATCATCAGTTTTGCCATTCCAAATCCATCAAGCCAAAGCCATGAAGTTTTGACCATTCTGGGCCGGAATCATCTTTTTAGGAGTTTACAGGGCGCGTGACGTCATTTTAGCCGTTTTCAGGACTCGCTTAGTCCGTCAAAAGAGCGGCGTCGCGTCGGTGCGCATTGGTCATATTTTGCACTAGAACGGTCAGTTTGGTCATTTTTAACGCGCGAATGGTTGATTTAGCTACTTTAAGGTCGTAAACATGATCATTTCAGGTATTTTCAAAAGTTGACCAATCACCAGGTTAGCAGTTTTTTAGGAAGCGTGAAGTCGCAATGAAGCCATTTTCAAAACGCGAATCGTTAGTTTTTGTATATTTTTGGGCGCAAGATTAGTTAGTTTAGCCGTTTTTCTAGCGAGAATTGATAGTTTTACCTATTTTTGGGTTGCGAATGGCTGTCAAGTAATTTTTATTAGATCAAAGGAACACCATTTCTCTAGCCCCCTCCCTTGAGCATATCCTGAATCCGCGTCTGTCTGCGAAAATTGTATTTTATGGCTCAAGAACGGCGAATTTGAATTATGCCACCCTTGCGAAATTCGTTTTGTGAGCAACAAAAATCCTTGAAATTCTTTTTTATTAGCGAAATCTCAGAAATACTTTTTTTAGTGAGTGCTGATGAAAAACAATGTGGTTATCCTGAAGGATTTCAGGATGTATCTGGCGGTGGACAACTGCCCCACTATCTGCGCTTTCGAAACTAGGGGAGGGCAGCTGCCTACTTCTGTCCCCCTCTGGCTACACCCATGGGTGTAAGCAAAAGCGATTTCTATTTCACGTTGTCGTGCGCGTGATTAAGGATGACAGTGTATATTATCGGGGACTGAAAATAAGTCTCATTTTCTTACTTATTTGGTTCCTCTCCCCATCAATCTTTAAGAAGTTCTAACGAAATTGAATTAATTCAGTTTGGCTGAAGGGTTGTCCAGACTTCAAAAATGTTATTACGTAGTACCTAAGAAATGAAACCCTTCGCTTAGGAAGATGCTTACTAATGGATTAGTTGGAATGTGTACAAGGGAGAGAAAGATAAATGAAAGACATTTTCTCAGAGGAAAACTTATATCTCCGCTCGTCATTTTACACTATTTTCTCGTATGCTGCATCAAATAACAATATTGTATACATAATATAAGATTTTAAAAGCCTCCTCGGATATCCCACCTGATGGAAGTCTTCTGCGTGGGCCTCTTTCTATGAAAAAAGGACGAAACGCAAACGTTCTCTCTCTCTCTCTCTCTCTCTCCAAATCCAAATAGTAAATGCTACCACCAGAATGCTTTATAAATAAATTGTAGTCAAGAGCTCTAGTAGAGAATGTAAACAGGCGGTATTTTGATATTTCTTTATCAAATACGTGATGGCGTATTTGTACAGCCTGGATCCGTGGCTCGTATCTCAAGTTGGGTTTCAACTTTTTCCTTCATATTTGTTAATAATCGATTCGTATATAGCCCGAAGGACAAGTAAAAAACTAGGAACCACTTTTTGAGGTGCACTCAGGGAAAAAATTGTAGGCTAGGTAGGGTAATTAAAAAAGTTTTCACTCCATGTTTAATTTGCATGTCTCTCTCCCTGCGCGTTTACGTTGGAGGAGTTTTACAAGTGCACTCGCGAACCATTTAATATTGACAAAGAGGTCAAGAAAGACTGAACAAGTTTTTCTCTCTGACTCAAACTCGTTTATTTGACTTTCTAACTCCCACCAAAATTTAGGCTAATAATTAAATAGATCGGCTCTAAAAGCGTGACATATTATTTTCCATTAACGGTCTATTTTGAAGCATCGAGGTCGATTTTTTTCTTCATTTTTCAGCGTTTTCCCTTCCCTGTGCAGGATTAATTGAGTCTCTAACTGATAAATGAACCTCTTCTGTTATTCAGGTTTTTGTCTGAAGACGACACAAGTGGTATTGCCCTCTGTGGCGTGGGAGATGTTCGTAATCCACGCGTCCGTTCAAATTTGTCGGGGAATGCATTGTAGCTTTGTTCCGAAAACTGATTTACTATCGAAAACTAATTAATTTCAATTTTCTCGAGTGTTTCATTTGTGTCTCCAAGTTTATATTATTCAATCGGTTCATTCAAGCTGGTATAATTTAATCGAATAAAATCGATTAAGAGATTAATTTTATCATGTTTTTATACGCCTGTTGGAAAACTTTATTTTCACGTTTTTTAATTCAGCTATACAAATTAAGTACTTTGGTGCCGGCGTTATTGAAACATTCTACTGCTCTCTCTATCCCGTTTTATTGAGGTTCCAAGCTGTTTCGAAGCGAAATCACATATAAAAACCAATCAAGATTCTGTCTGTGTTGCCAGCAAAAACTTTCGAATCGCCGCTTTCGCATTTTGTTCTGATTCTAAAGAATACTATCGCATGAGTTTCATTAACCGTACAGTGAGGGGTGTAATTAGCCTTCCTGTTCCGAATCGAAACATTGAGCAGAAAGCCATTTTATTCTAACCGTAGGTGCTATACATATACGTTGAAGGGGTGGGGCGACCTACAGTCGCAACAAAAAATCTGTGCACATTCCCGAACGAAAACGAATCGAAAACTTACTATTTATTGGGCTTTATGGTTGGCATCATAGAGCCGTGACTTCGAGGCGAGGACAAATGGCAAAATATAACGAGAGCAACACTTTTTAATGTGAAAATATCGGCAAGAACATGAGTAAAAAAATTTCGCTCCGGCAACTGGCGGTCGGAAAGAGTGCATTTCATTTTGTATACGGATACCCTAAGCCGTCCCAGAAGTAGTAATGTTGAGACCATGATTTGTTTCGTTTATGTTTGACCCTCCTTCGTACTGTTTGCTGCGAGGTTTGTTTAAGCTGAACTTAATGGGAATCAAAGGCTATTTCAAAATGGAATCATCATACCGAATATAATGCTTCTGGAATCAACTGGTGATTTGTTGTGATTTTTTTACCATTTCAACCCCTATTTTCCCCCCTCCACCTTGACCGATTTGGCCCAAATGCAATACCGACCGGGGCCGTATGACTACTGATTTTTGTGCCAAAGCGCGTTCCGCTAAATTAATTTCTACGAGAGTTATCGTGCTAACAAGACCACACACTTACTTCCACCCCGGGGGCACCACCCCCTCGCCCTTGACTTTTTCAAAAAATTAAAATGGGAATCAAAGGCTAGTCTAACATGGCTTTCTCCCGAATATCAATCACCCTTTGTAGAGCCATTAAGTCCACCGAACTGGTCATCCAAATATTATAGGAAGAGCATGAGCTTGCCCTGAAATGGCCCTTTGAATTGCCCTTTCGACCCTTCAAACCCAAAATTCTCGGAAATTGGCGCATTCGAAAAACCAATTTCGCTATTTACAATGCGAAAATTTCGTCGATTTGGATCTCATAGAAATCCATTTCACGGGTTTTGATCACTCGAGAAGCCAACTGGGGAGGCGAAACAGCTGCTTTTCGAGTCACCCTCCTCTCCTTCATGGTCTTGGTTACAACGCCATATACCCAAAGGGTTTGCACCCTTTTCAACCAAAGTTCCGTGGTTTTTGCACTGTCAATAATTTTGTTTTTAACGACCGTCTTTTCTGTCCTGGGGCGTGTTTCTCGCAATGTTTCGTTTGATTGATTTCCAACTCATCAACTTTAATTTAACTGAAAAGACGGTCGTTAAAAAATGAAAAATATAAATAAATCCGTCCAAAAAAAAGAACTCAATAATTAATTTTGCGGGTCCAGCCATTCGTGGATTTGGCACCACAGAACCCAATTTTTTGGGTTTTGCACATTCACAAATTTAATTTCGCAGGATGTACTCTTTAAAAAGCCTTTTTGGGTTCACCCCAAAAACCCAGTTTCCAGTTTTTCCAACCCAGTGAAAATCCGGTTTCACTGGGTTGGAAAAACATGAAGCCAATTCATGCGTTTTCAGGGCTACGTAAAATAAATTCCGTGGTTTGGGCTGTTCTGAAGTTGAAATTTCGTGGATTTGGCATATTCAGAACTTAATTTTGCTGTTTTGGCTAATTCGAGCGCCAATTTCGCCCTTACTTGAAAACAAGCAATAATATCGTCGTTTTGATCTTTCAAAAAGAAAATGTTGGTGATCTGATACGTTGGAAACCAATGGATCGCCCCCCTATCTCCCCAAAAAATTAATTTGGACGGTTGGGACGATAGCGTGAGCGAATAAGTACGTGGAAGTATTGCAGTAACAACCAGATGATGACGAAGAGGAGTCAATCGGTTGGTAAGGTGGAGTCAGTCGAATACCTTTTTGACGCGCAGTGGACGATATTTTCGACTTTTCAAAGAGGGAATCGTCAGTTTAAGCATTATTAGGCTACATATGGAGACAGTTTTACCAATTTTTGGGAGTAATACCCAGTTTGGCCATTTTAACGGGTAAGAATTTCACTATGGTCATTCATAAGACACAGAATTGTCCTCCACGTAGCGGAGTAATATTTTCGGTATTATCGTCGAATCAAGAGGGTTCTGGAATTTTGTAACTATTTTGTTCGGATTTCTCGTACTATTTCCATGCGAATTAACTACAACGTTGCCGAAATGAAACATGATTTCGATGCATTCATTGATGAACGCGAAAAACGGGAACACGGAAGTACCGTGTGGTCCTCCTCCTCACAAACTTTATAATGGGGCGAATAGTCTGATGTCAAGACATTTATAGGGTGCGAGTGGTAAGTTTCTCATTTCTTGGGCGCAACTTGTTAGTATGGTTAATTGGTCGTGTATAAGTAGTGAATTGACAGTATGATGTTTTCAGGGCACGGATCGTAAGTTTAGCCGTATTACGGTCTGAATGGTCAAATTTGGCATTTTTAGAATGGGAATTGCCAGTATGGCTATTTTAAGGGTGACAAATTGTCTTTTTACCCATTTTCTAGGCTGGAATGGTAAGTTTGGTCAGTGGGGGTTTGGCGATCGTCTGTTTAGTCATTTTCATAGTGCGCATTGTGTGTCCAGCTTTTTCAAAGGGCTCATTGAGTCAGTTGTGAGCATTTCATGACCTCGGTAGCGAGTTTGGTCATTTTCAGGGCGTAAATGGTTGGTTTAGGCATTTTTAGACAGGAAATTATGATCTTTTCAAGCATTTTCAGTGCTGCACTAATCGTCGCAGCTCAGCTATTTTTAGGGCGCGCGCGAGAAGTCAGTTTGGTTATTATAGAGCTGGAATTGCCAGTTCGTCAATTTTTAGAGCGCAAATAGTCAGTTTAGCCTCTTTCAAGGTGCCAACCGTGAGTTTTACATTTGGGAGCGTGATTACAGTCAGTTTAGTAGATTTTTTTAGTTTGATTATTGCTATTCCAGTTTATGGACAGTGTATGACACTCATTATCAAGCCCTTTTTATTTGAGCGAAGCACGAACACGAACAAATCCTTCATCCGCTTTCTGATTTCAAATCCTCATTTTGCCACGGATGTCAGGAAATTTAAAAGAATAACGACCATCACGCACGTTCGGAATGCAGGCAGGAGATGGGCAGCCCTGACACTTCCAAACATGAGAATTTCACGCCTTTGTTTCATTTTACTCCATTAACATTCGTTTGGAGGGGTTGCTACTCCAAACGACCAAATTCGAGATACAAAAATAAATGTTGCACACTTTTGGCTTCATTAAAGCTTATTTTCATGGGTTTACCTCTTTCGGAAAACCAAAAGTTCACAGATTTGGCTGTTACAAAAGACAAATACTGTGAGTTTGGGCACTTCAATTTCAATTTTCCTTTATTTGACAACTCCAAACCCCAATACGGCCAATTTCGTTCATTCAAAAATCGTTCCGGTGGGTATCGCACCCGTTGTTGGTGGTGGGGAAGCACAATAAAGTAAAATATCTTGGTGTAATATCCGCTTAGGCCGGCGACACACTGAAGCGATAAATCGCAAAGCGACGCGATTTTTTGTCGCGTTAAATCGCGTTCACCCGGCAACGCCACACTAGAGCGGTAGCGTTTCAAAAGCGGAGGTGGGCGATTTTTCGTCCGCCGTCATGCCGCGCCAACTTTTCTGTCGCCTCTTCGACTCCTCACCTCTTTCTACCATTCTTTGCCCTAGTAAAGGAGACTGACTCTCTCTGCCGCGCTAGAAGAATGCAATAAAGGGCTTCAAGAGAAATACTTGCAAGATCATTAATTTTATTAAGTATATAAGATACGCACTTTTCTTTCATGCATGTTTACTGTTTTATTTTTGAGCTGGGTCATTCGGCAGGAGTGGAAGCATGGAAGAAGCGTCCATTAAAATTCCGTATTCAAGCCGAGACTGTTGAGGGTGCCCATTAGTATTTAGAAATTGTGATAGACTTGTGATATTCTGATGATGGTGGACACGGAACAGTTAATTGAGCATAATACAGGACATCATCCTCCTCCTTCAGGTCCTACTGAGCAGAGACCGAACTCTTGTCGCTCCGCTCTAGTGTCTCACCTCCCTTTATCCGCGACATCCGCTTTTTTTTAACGCTATTTTCTGTCGCTTCGCTCCGTTTAAACCGATTCAGTGTGTCGCCGGCTTCACGTTGTTCTCCTTGATCAGTGAAGGAACAATTTGTATTTTGGCAATATAGTGACATTAGTTATGATCTTTACCGGGCTCTGGTCAACAACAGAAAAGTTCGTCTATACGCTTACATGTATGTTATTTTCATGTACGGAATAAATTTAAAAAGGAAACGAGGACGACTGGCAAACTTACGTCTGAAAGTTAGAGCACAAAGAAACCCCAAAAGTCACAAAATTCCAATAATGAACTGATTCTGTGGCAGTCGTGTTTGAAGAATCTCACACTCTCGAGCTCTTGAATTTTTTTGCCGCTTTTGTCGGTGCGCGTAATTCAACCGTAATCATCTTACAGTTGTTCCAGCCGCTTCATTTTATATAGCATTTGTTGGTGGTGGGGGGATGGGGTTGTCGCTGAATGGGACGTCACTTTTGTTATACCGAATCGGATATTTCGGGAAATCGATTATAATGTCAATCTCTTTTCAATATTTTTCCTCAAATGTTGAAGTCCAGCCCCCCCCCCCTCACTTTGCATTTCACATATCACTGGAATACCGTCGTCATTTCTTCAGTTCAGGGGCCTTATTCTGAACGGTGGGGAAAAAATGCCGGAAGCGGGATCCAAGGACGCCGAATAAGAAATAACATTATCCCGCTGTAGCAACCACTTTTTGAGGCATTTTCACACGGCTTCGGAATACGGACCCAGGAATGCAGAAAATGTAAAAATTTGGTTGTCGAGTTTGCTCGACGCGATCTAATAATCTCATTTGAGCATTATTATAGCTCGAATTTCCGCTGAAAACTTGAACGCTCTTTCGGATTGCACCAAGTATAAGGTGGAGGGGGAGGGAAGGATTGAATCGAATTTGCATTAATTGAGCTTCAGTAGACTTAAAATTTCTAAACTCTTATTACATCGCAAGTTCCTCAGGAACCTTTAAAAGTGTAACACCGAGATGGTGTTGTCTTTGGAATTTTAGGATGGGTGGGAGTGGGAGGAATAATTGTTTTTGAAGTTCAGCATTTTTCAGCGGTTGTGTTTGAACAAGATTATGAGGGCTTGCTGTTTTAAGCTGTATGAAGCCTCACTCTAGCCGAAATTGGGAAAATAACACAATGTACTAAAATGTCGAAATGCTCAGCCATTCAAAAATACGACTTCATGTTTCCGATCGAGGCGGCTACTTGGTGCTCAACTGCTCATAATGCAATATACGCTCATACTTGATAAGTAATAGGTTCGTACGTTTGTCGTTCAGTGTAGTAGTTGGGCATTTGACCGGTCAAAATCTTTTCCGGTCAATTGACCAGAATTTGACAATTTTGACCGGTCAAATTCCGGTCAAAATCCTTTTCACACCAAATTAGGATACATTTCGGGATAAGCAAGGTGCGTTTGTGCATCAATCACTGTCAAACTCATCCAGGAAGAAAACTACACAAATTAAAATCAATCAATCTGCCAAAGAAAAAAAAGTTTTTTGATATTGGCCTTTTTACCAATTTTTCCGTGCCACCTATAAAGGAAACGAAACGATTTATGACACAAACATTTTTTTGAGAGAAAAAGCGGTGGCAAATTTTGTCAGATACTCAGGATACTCATTGTTACGCGCAGTGGCGTACCCAGAAGGGGGGCGATAGGTGGATCGCCCCCTCCGGGAGGCCGTTTTTGACCAAGTTTTTGCGAAATCCCAGCAATACGAAGGGCATTCATTACAATACCCGTCCCCCGCCAGTCCTTAGTAGGCTGCGGACTGCCGGAATCGCCCCCTCCGGAAGGATTTCTAGGTATGCCCCTGGTTACGCGGTCCTACTCACTGCGTTGACTCACTGCTTAATGTGGGGACCGGGATAATGAGGAAAAACTGAAATATGACTCGATGGTACGAGTACCTGTTTACCCGCTCCCATTACAGTTCCAGAAACTTTTGGTACGCTAACCTCTCAACAAGGGAGCTGTGGACTGAAAATTAACGAAATTGAATATCAACAGTGTCATGGTGCTTTGTATGTCGTGAGAAAAAGAAACCGCCACGGAGCGGGAATCCGCGGACACCGTATCACCGTATATCCGGTACCTCCGTACATCGGTATCGCTCCGGTACGGCTCTCAGACCACCGAGACACCGCGGCGACCAGGAACTACTCAACTCCGGGCTATCTCTCTCCCTCACGACAACACCACGTTTTGTTTGCTCGGTCCCGATTTCCCTAGGTACCGGATATACGGTGACACGGTGTCCGAGTTCGATTCCCACTCCGTGGCGGTTTCTTTTTCTCACGACATACAAAGCACCACGTCACTGTTGTTTAATACAAGTCCAAAATAACTTTATATTTTGACACAAAAAGCTTGAAATTGAATATGTTGTCGCCACGTCTTTTGTGTAGTTCTCGTTTTTTTCTTAATTTTTGCCGTATACATTAGCGCTTTGTTTCAATTTTAGGTGTGAATTAGCTCTTTTTCTTCATTTTAGTAGTGTAGATTTTGACCGTGTCAAAATCCGGTCAAAATCTTTCCTGTCAATTGACCTGTCAAAATTGTCAATTGACCGCGGTCAATTGACCAGAGCCCAACACTAAGTGCAGGTGTAGCTCGAGCAGTCCGGGTTTGACGTCATTTTTGAAAAGCAACCTTATGATAACAAAATCGTTACCCTTATAATTTATTCCCGCTTCCTAGAATGAAATCTTGACGAAAAGTAATTATAGTGCAGGTTATAACATTTCGAGCAGCAAGCTCATCCTAATTTTTCAGTGTAGATAGTGCTGCACTAAACAGTCTGAGATTTGACAAACGAACGCTTTCAGTGTAGTTCGGGATTACGAAAGAACGCTTTTCGGACTGTTCGTGCAGTCCAGTGCAGCTCCGGTTGGCAAATGAACGAACCTTATAATGTAATTGTGAGGTTTTTAGTGGACTATAAATGAAGAATTCCCTCCTGACGGACCCTCCCTCCCTCCTTGCTATTTTATGTGGGTAATCCTGTTTTAGATGCTATTTTTGCCTCATCATCAGACCCTAACACAATTGGCAGCAGTCGAATACATAAAATGAAGGATAAAAATATATTAACATCATCGCATCGTGTCAATTTCATGCCGTCCATCAATGTTGACTCGCTGTTGCTCTCCCCACAGTATAGGTCACTGAAGCTGTCCAGGTCGAGTATGAATGGTCAGATCAGAGCATTGCCGGGATGATATACGGTTATAGCCATCCTTCGATTTGCACAGTTTTATTTCCCTGAGAGGTATTTTATTTTAAGATATGCTTCGACGAATGCATTCTCATTTCCAAGCATAAGATATGGCTATAGGACGAGATTTTCGAGCTCTGACCAACGTGTCTCAAATTCTGCAGTTTGTGGTGACTTGTGACGATTGAAATTAGTGCTTTTTAAAACTCTACTGAAACTCAGGCAAAAGAGCCTTTCAATTCTTCTCATTGTACTAAATCGATTATTCACATAGCGCACATAACTCGGGTCACATGGGATTTCCCGGCTCGGTGTTTTTTTGCGCACACAACTGCGTCTCGTGCATAAAAAATCGCTTTGTCGATAAGCCACCACTTACTTCGCTCGTCCAATGTTGTAAACATCTCTCTCCCCCCAAATGCTAACACATGAGATTCCTGTAAAATAGTTTACAACTTTTCGAATCCACTCTCAAGCAAAAACAAGAAACTCATGTATTTCAGAAACTTACAATGCCCTTTTCTCCCTTAATGAAACTTCAATACAGCTGTAAGAACAGGAGCACCGTAGTGCACATTATCCCCAGAGCAACAGTAGTACCACAGACAACTCCGTAAAATGTTTTAATAGAGCTTCTAGACTCGTAAGTAAATAAAATGTCTGCCTTGGGACCAAACAGTGTGGGTGTACAGTCGAGGGTGGAAGGGTGATGTACTGGCACTCCCACCGTAGTAGGCATTTTCCATCTTTATTCAAATTGTGAGAGAACGAGATATCCAGCGAGGCTCATGAAGATTTATGGATCTGTAATTGTAAGTGGTCCTCTTGTCAACTCAGAGGTCTTTTATTTCTCTTTCTCCTCCTTGTATTGTTTATTTGTGTTTTGTCAACAAAGAGAGAGAGCGCAAACCTTGCTTTTCTTAACTTGAAATGCAATATTCATTTGAAAGGGAATTCAATCCCCCCTTTTCTATGCACGCTCTTCCGACTTTTACTGTTGGGGGGAAAAAATCCTTACATCTTTACAAGACTGTGATACATTAGAGGAATAGAAATAGAGAAAAAGAAGAGTGAAATGGATTCAAATAACATCAATAAATGTAAGAAAATAATGAAATACACGTTCTAATGAGATTAAAAAAATATATTTAGCAAATCGAACCGACCTCGGATTCGTGTTCTAGGGGTTCTGAATCGTGAAAAAAAAGTATCGCAACCCATATGTGCGACCATCAGGGCGAGACCAATAGTGCATTTTTTGAATGAAATGCACTAAAAGAAAAGCTAAGAATACCGGGCTGCCCCGTTTAACGCGTACTTTACAAACTTTTCATCCCTGGGATATTCACGCAAATTACAGTTTCTAATCAGAAACCACCTCCTATTCAACTTCCGAGGAGTTTTAAACTCGAGGGAGTTTTTTTTTTTTTTTTACAATAGTCTTGATATTATTGTGAAAAAGTGCGAAAACTTGTATAGATCATCACCGCAAAACTAATGAACTAAAGAATGTACTGTAGAAATTCCATTCCATTGTACGATTCTTTCCGGACGTCTTCCTCTCAATAGGTACCTCACGCTTTTATACCGAAGAGGAAAAGCTTTCTCTTCCGCCATCCTTTCTTTTCCTTCCCATTGCTTCAACCCCCTTCAATTTCGCCCTTCACCTCCGTTACTTTTAAGCTTGTTCTGCCAACCTTATTTTTTTTTCTCTCTCAATGTATCTCTCTCTTACTTTTTGAACAATTTCTCTAAAAGGAGGATTTGTTGACAATGAAATGAATAAACACGTCGCTGAAACGCCAAAACAGATTATATCTCTCGTTTAAGAAGAGAAACGGAGTGAACGAGAAGGTGTTGAGAAGGGGGTCTTCTAATGCTAGATGTTTTTTCAAGGAAGATCTATTATTATGAGAAAAGAAGTCTTCAAGCGAATAAATTATAAAACCTAGCAATGCGGTAGTACAAGTTTCTTTGCATTCAAAAATGAACGGATGGAAAGAGCGCCTTTTCAAGCGATAAGAGGACTCTAAGAACTGGCCATTTTGCGCCAGCCGAAACAAACTTATGAATATTATAACACGTCAAGTTAAACGGGGACCTCGCCCTCCTGCAATCCACTCTAGCAATTTTTCCTTACTCCCTCCATGGAACTTCGTTTTAATAATAACAATGATCTCAGGTAAACAGTGGGACAACTCCTAGAATCATAGAAACTGAAAAAAAAGCGCGAGAACTTGCGTTCTGTTTGCAGTACTACGCGGGCGTTTCGGTCGGTGCGCGGTTTGTTGAACGCACATCGCCGGGAACGCCCACACGAAGCCGGGTGTGCCGTGTCACAGCTCGCCGCAGCCTTATAGTGTAATGGGCAATGGCTGGATTCGAACCCAGACCCGCTGGGTTGCGAAGCGAGCATTGTATTTATTACACCATCGAGGCGCGCCATATAAAACCCTATACTGAACCAAATGTGCGCACATGAGTCGAAAAGTGGCTTTGGTTCGATTTTTGTAGTCACGAAATTTCACCATTGTGAGCCAAATATCTGCGAAATTAAGTTTCGAGCTTGAATATCCTGCAAATTGCGAATTTATGGTTTATTATTATTACTTATTAGTTATTACTAAGTACAAGTATCGGAGTATCGCTCACGCCCAATCTGAAGTTTTTTGGGCACTTAAAAGAAAGGGTATCGGCGGCGAAGATTGGGTTGGGGTCCGTGTGGAGCAAGGTTGTGGACAACGTATCGATTCCGTTCATGAGTAAGAAGGAAGTATTTAGTGCAACGGCTAGAGCGGTGGTGTGTTACGCGGCTGAAATATGGGGGTACGAGCAGTTCGAGGTTGTAGAGCAGCTGCTCCGGTGGTTCGTGAAAAGAGTCTTCTGGCTGCCGAGGAACGCCCCTAATTACGTGATTATGCTGGAGGCTGATCTAGACGCGATGTTTATCAGCACGCTGAAGTCTCACTTGAACTACGTGTCGCGTGTCCTCACGTGGCCGGCGTGGGCAGCGACTGACGAGATTTCTGGCGGAGTGCGTACTCGAGAAGTGTTGTTTTTGGGCGAAAGGGTGTAGGGAACTAGATAGAAAATTTGAAATTGGGCCTTTGAGGGACGCAGTTAAAAGCAGGGAAGGGATAAGTGGGGTAGTCGAAGGTGTTAAAAAGTGGCATCGTGACGAACTTCGCGTAACAGCCCGGAGAGCGCAGTATCACATTCTACATATACGCTAAATTGGACATGGATGCAGGAAATGTCTACATCAACGGAGGGGTCCCCTTAAAGGTGACCAGAAACATTTTTAAGTTGAGGGGGGAGCTTCTAGGGCTGAACGCCTATACTTGGGGGCAGAACGAATCTAGAGCATGCACCTTGTGCAATTTGAATGAGGAGAAGACCGTGCTGCACTTCCTGGCCGTCTGCTCCGTTCTTAGGGAGTTTCGAGTCAGGTTTCTTGGGGCTAGAGAGTTCGGAGTGGCGGAGGTGGTGGAGATTTTGAACGGCAGGAGTTGGTTGAGCCTGAACAGTTTCTTTGTCCATGCTTGGGAGTATAGAAGAACCTTAGTGGCGGAGTTTAATTAACATAACAGACTGACCAAGAGTTTGTAGGCCGGAGGTGCGACTTTTTTTATACAGAAAAAAAAGAGAGACGTTCACGTCGCGTAAAGATTACTTTATTACGGGACCGGTTTCAGCTGCTGCCAGCCATCTTCAACCATTATATAACATAAAACAATAAATAATTAGCTAAAAGCCATACCCCTTCAAAAAACAAAGGCAAGGCTTCCGGAACCGTGAACCAATAGCAAAAAAAACAAAAAAACCTTTTTTATTTAAAAACAATTTTTGAAATGTATTTCATCCCGTTAAAAAATCCATCAAATCGGTAATAATCGGTAGCGTGCCTAATTAGTTGCGTGAGGGATGAGGAGGCAGAAAGACTCGGGCCCATCTTCTCAGGAGGCACCTGAAAAGCTTCAGTAAGGTGCGGAAAAATAGGGATTTTTAGGTTTTATATGTTCATTAATTTAGGACAAAAGAAAACCGAGAACATTCGAGAGTCAACTGGGAAAAAATTGCGAATTTTTGGTTTTTGGTGGCCCTGCATGCTTTTACGGCTGAAATCTAGAAAAATCATTAAAGCACTGTGCATGAGACAAGTTCGCGACTAAAATGTAAAAAAAAAGCAATAATTCATGACCAAAAGTGAAACACATTGCTCGTTCGTGGCTAAAATGGAAAAAAACCTCTAATTCGTTGCTAAAACCGAAGAAAAGCACTGATTCGCGGCTGAAATAAAGAAAAGACTTTCATTTGCAGCTCAAATTGAGAAAAACCGGTATTTCGTAGCTAAAATTTAGAAAATGCGTTAATTTGCTGCTACCTTAGGTAAGAAAAAACTTCATTTCTCGACTAAAATTCAAATAAAGCGCTGACTCACGGCGAAAAAATGAAAGGCTAAAATTAAGATAAAGCGCTAATTCTCGACGAAAATTAAGAAAACCCGCTCATTCAATATGAAATACTGAGAAAGCATAACGCCAGTTCTTGCCTGAATTTGAAAAAAACAAAAAACTAATTTTTAGTTTTTCGATGTAATTTCGAGAACAAAAAAGAGAAAAACTTACTATAATTCGAGGTGGGTCGAGACTCTTTTACGGCTAAAATTCTGGGAAAAAACGCTGTCTTTATTTGGGCAAGTCGCCGTGGTTAAAATCAAGAAAAATCGCTAATTCGCAGCTTTGCTTGAATTCTCAGCAAAAGTGACGAAATGCTAATTCCAGAGGCGTACCTATAAATCCTTCCGGAGGGGGCGATTCCGGCAACCCGGAGCCTACTAAGCACCGGCGGGGGACGGGTGTTGTAATGAATGCCCTTCGTACTGCTACAGGATTTTGCAAAAACTTGGCTAAAAATGGCCTCGCGGAGGATATGATCCCGCTCAGGGTACGCCACTGGCCAATTCACGACTAATCATGGCAACTTCGTCGCTGTCCACACGAGAAAAGACGCATATTCATGGCTAGAAGAGAGACACATTGTGTTAATTCACGGCTAAAATTGATTAAAACCCTAATTCGCGGTTAAAATTGAGATAAAGCGCTATACGTAGTTCATGACTAAATACGCTTTGCGGCAAAAATTGCGATAAAGAACTGATTCTTCTGGTCAAACTAGAGAAAGAGCGCTCTATCGCGTGCTAGAACAGTTATGAAATTGGATGTTTCAATTTCATTTTGATCTTCCTTTTAAGTGGCCGAGGACCCCGGTCTATTGTTGCCCACGTGAGCGCCTAAGCTTTGAGGCAAGCTACATAATTCGGAGCTAAAATTAGTGAATTCGCAAGTTTTGGGGCTAAATATTCGCGAAATTGCAAGATCGCAATTGTTTTTTCGGGCTTCTTCACATGGATTCATGGGAGGTTTTTTTTTGTTTTTTCAACTATAAATGCCACCTCAACCCAGAGTCCTTTTTTCCTAGTAAAAAAATGGGATCATCGAAGTGCCAACAAAAACTCTGGACTCGGCCGTTATATTGAAGACAATAATCCCAATTTTCCGGCCAAATAATAGAATATTTTCCCAAATCTAAATTAGCAACAAAAGAGAATCTCCATTGCCGAAATTGATCGCAATTTGAAGTCGATAACTGGGCAATTCGAGCTGGAAACTGTTATTTTTTTTTTAACAGAAAAATGACAATTTTCCCCTGAAGTCTAAGTGTTCGTGTGTGTGTGTGGGGGGGGGGGGTGATAGGTCAACTCGAAACATGCTGCCATGTTACGAACCCTAAATTTAAAAAAAAAATAGAAGATTAAAAAAACATTCCCAATAAATGCAGCGACTACTGCGCGTTGGTCGTTTGAAAAGCAACAACACCATAGCTTGATTGAACAATGTTCCCTGTTTTTTTGCTATGTTGAATTTGCATTCGTATTTTTTTTTTTTTTTCCCCTGCAATTGGATGGCAACGAATAGAATATTCTCGCATGTTCTCTCTACACCGTTATGCTTTAAAAGAAGTTCAACCTGAACGGGGTAAAATTAACTGGCTAGTTTATTACAATTACTACACGACTTACTCTTTACAGTTATTTCTTATACTTGGCTGTAGTGAAAGCTATTTTATCCGAAACGTTGCGTTCTACAGCGAAATAGCAACTGATTTGGCGAGTTTAAAAATTAACGAAGTAAGACTAGCCGTGAGGCGCATACTGCATGTTTTAGGTGTAATACGTATAGTTTTATTACGAACAAGCCTTCCTTAATTACCTAGTTATACCACATAAATGGAACATGAACTATTTCGCATTGTAACTTGGTGAGAGGACCCAAATGTCGAAATAATTTTTGTAAGTCAAAACACAAAAATACACGTGCTTGCAAAATTGCACGAACATACAACATGTTCTTCTTTTCAGAGCGGTTCAATTTTCAGGTGTCCGGGAACAGGCCAAAACTGTCCTATTTGTGTCCTACTTCTCGCTCCCAACGTCCTATGGGTCTAACTTCGACATCTTTCATGTTCATCTTTGAACAAAGATAAAGTCACCGTTATCCTTGAGCCCCCATGTCAGAAACGCTGAAGTGCAGGTTGTGAGGATGTACCTTACACACAAGAAGTACAGAGAAAGGGGGGGGGTATGCAATTTCATTTGCGCCCTGAGAGCTCGCTCACTTTGTTACCCCACGCAGTAACACGTTATGACGTTACATTAAGTCTGTTCCAGCAAGGTGCTTGGAACATGTTCGGAGCAGAGTTGCCATGGGACCAGCCAATAAACTTAAATTAACTTGAATGTTATTGGCTCGTCTTATGGCAAACACCTTCAATCACCTTGCTGGAACAGACCTATGTTGGAACAAAAATTTGGAACAAAAATTCCAACTTCAAACTGGTCAATGATTTCGTATAAAGTAGGTATAGCCCGTCAAGTTGAACGTGAACCTCGCCCTCCTGTGATCAGCCCCTCTAGCTATTATTCCTTACCCCCTACATGGAACTTCGGCTTGATAGTAACGCTTATCTTTGGTGTACAGTGGGGCACCCAATTCCGCAATGAAAGTAGAGGGAAGAACTAGAAATTCCTCTCCTGTTTTGAGGGCTGTAATTGATGGGTTAGAGAGAGGTAGAGCACACGTTGGCAGAATGAAATTGACAGGGCAAAAAATATCGCAGCATAATCTCCTTCACGCAATCTCTTTCTATTTTCCCCTCGATCTTTCTTCTTAATTCAATAGACTGCATCCACGTCAGCTTCCGAATACAAGACAAAGGAAATAATAATAATAATAATGTAGGAATAAGGGATGAGTGGTGGGAGTGAGACGAGAATTTAACTGGTAAGCCGGTGTGAAAGGGGTTTTTCTGAAAGAGAGGAGAAGCCCGTACTATCGCAGGAATTTCTGCAATGATCTTCAGGAATGCACCGGAAGAATTACGCTAAAGGGAATATAAGGAATAAGGAGTTAAATACAGAGGGAGCCTCTTTAAAAGAGACGGTCGCTAGGGGTATTGGCTTGGCTAAAGACAAGGAGAGCGAGAAGGGAAGAATCGAAAAGGAGAATGAGGAAGTATAACGGAGAGGGAAATTTCCAGCGAAGCAATTAACGGGTAAGATGGAACCCAGTAGAAAACAATACTCTTCTTCAAACTCGCTTATACCCGCAGGAATCCAATTTTAATCGTTCTCTGAACTGAAAAAGAAAGAAAAAAAATGAAGTCTGCCCTTGAAGGAGACAGGCATATTTTCGTAAGGCGGAATGTTACTCGAATAATAAAAATTGCCCTTTTGTGCTTATTGACTTGATGCTATCGTCACGAAATTTTGCATGATGTACCGCTCGGAGATTGACACATCGTTCAATAAAATTGATAGCTTGCTATTTACAGTTCACTTTCCATCTGGCATGAAGACGCATCGCATCTCTCTTTTCTTTCAGAAAAAAAAGATAATTCATTTTTCACCTTAGAAAAGAAAGCTAGAAAAAGAAAACACCTTCTAGGATTTATTTATCTGAATGAATCCTACAGTTTCGATGACAAAGATTGCCGGAGCGCTGGGAGGAAAAGAGGATAAAATCAATATGCAAAGATTTTACTCCTCATAAAGTCATAATATATTTAAGCATCCTTATCAACCTTGCAATCATCAATTTACAAGACGACAAGCCACCAACCAGTATTAGTCCACCTTTCATGAGGTTCCCTTCCCACTACACCACAACCTCCTGTGACAAGTCGAGGGTAAGATTTTTTCCTCAATTTATTATTCAGAAGCAAAATTGCAACACCCCCCTCCCACCACCATTCATAAAACCACCAACTCCCTTTCGCTATTTATCGTTTCAACTGAGTGTTAAATGGGAGAATATTCAACTTCATCAGGTGAATTACCATCACAATTGAGAGTCTTCCGAGTTGTAGGAAGGAGCTTCCCCAAAACTAGAATTCACATCAAACCTTTCGAGTGGAATGATGTTGGGAAAGGGAGGGGTGGTCTCTCCCGAAGGATTTACAGCTTTGGATGGTTGATTTACGTTTCTTAGTTATACGCGTTGTCACGCACGCCTCTCACCGAGGGCGTGTAACTCACGTAATATACAATACACTTGCTGAATTGTAGAGCTTGTAGCTTTTAAAGGAGTGTTGATAAGCGGTGAAGAGGGTGTACAGGAGGGTGATTAATCAAGTTTGCCGTAGACCCATTCAGTTTTAGGACTCGGCAGTGTTTCAGTAGAAAGTGTTCAAGGCATTTTCAAAGCGAACCACAAGCCAAGCCAACCCTCACCAACCTCCTCCCTGTTTCAACGGAATCTCACCCCCCCCCCTTCTTAATTTAGAGGATTGGACATTCCATTGGAAAAGCGTTGGAATGTAGAGGGGGGCACTGTTGCAGCTGGAAAATCTGTTCAATACTCTGCGGGAATCACTATAATCAAAAATGAGTGGGCCTCGAGACAACAAACAAATCTCTTCCGATTTTTGTCATTGAATATATAGATGAGTTCAACTCATTCAAACACGTTTATTCACCGAGTTGGAAAATACTTATAATCGGGGAAAATGATTTTTTAAAACCCATTAATCAACAGTTTAATTATGGAAGTAATAAGTAAGGAAAACAGTGGAATATACCAATTGGAATAAAATAACCAAAGGTAAAAACAATAATTACTATTGATAACAAAGAGAAATGATCCTTAACCTATAATGATTCCAGCCAACAGATGCAGAACACAATTTTAATTCCGCCATGATTTATGCTCGCTAGAAATATAAAACGAGTCGTACACTTCATCCGTAGGTAACTGTGTTGAGCTTAGGTATCACACAATCTTTCGCGTTTTAGGGATCAAGAAGTTCATAATTAAATTTAAACTGTGGACCAGCGCTGCCAACTAACATTTTGAAATCCATCAAAATGTATTGTTGTTGTTGTTGTTGTTGTTGTTGTTGTTGTTGTTGGAAAAAACGAAAAATTCGAGAAGCCATCAAAATAAAGGAACAAAAAATGCCAGCAGAGATGAAGGAATTCATGTACCACATGCCTGGAGACCACTGATTGCAAACATGAAAAGAAGATAACCAGAAGACGTTCTCAGTTGCCATCAACAACAAATTTTCAAATCAACAAGAATATTGACACCCCTACATTCGTCACAAGTCTGTGATTTAAAATTAAGATGAAAAAAAAAAAAAACACACAAAACAATAGTTCTCTGAAGATGCCTTTAGCACAAGAAGGCGAAAGCTCAGGAAACGAAGAAGTGGAAGAAGCAATAAAGCAATGCACTAAAAATAATGTGCTGCTCTTATGGAACTTTTAAAAAGCACTAAATCGCGGCTAGAAAGAAAAAAAATTTCAAATTCGCAGCCAAAATGAGAAAAACGTTAATACGAATGGAATTATGTTGTATTTCTTTTTCTTCTTTTACCACAATTTTTCATAGTTGGAAAATTTTTTATGATTAACAAGACTTGTCACTTACATTATAACACCACATTTCTCGTAATAACGGAGTATATATTCGTACTTGTAACGTACACTGTGGCAAGGTTATTGCATTATTTTGATTGGTTATTTTCGGTTGTTGGATATCTGTCATCATTACGTTATCCCTGAGGATTTCCGAAAGCTCTACAAGCAGTGTTTTTTGTTTTCCGTGAAGTCCATCGTCACAATCGAAAGTCGAGCAGGTTAATAAGTACTATGCGGCTGAAATTGAAAACAAGTGCAAATTCGGGGTTTCTGAATGTAAATTCGGCTAAAATAGGAGAAAAGCGCTGATTCGTGACTAAAAGTGGAAAAAACTGCTAATTTAACGCTGAAACAGAGAAAAACGCCGTAAATTCGCAGCTGAAAAAAATTAAAACCTCCAATAAAATATGACCCAACCGCCCATTAGCGCAGAAAGAAGCAAATTTGCAGCTGACATTGAGAAATTGATAAATCGTGACTAAAATATGAATAAATCGGAAGATTCCGGGGGAAGCTTTCGTCCTCCCCACCACCGACTTCGTTTCCGGCTATTTTTTGTGGTTCTGCAGATTTATTCTATAAAAACTCGACTGCGCAGTAAAAATACCTTTTCGATTCCCCACAACTGTAAATTGAAGCGTACTCAGCTCTGGGAATCGATATTCGTCAAAAACACAGAAATATGGCATGGAAGCAGCGCTTCAGCCTCAAAATCCGTCTTTCCAGGGAAAAAGTCTCCGTTCAGACCCAGAAAATGTTAGTAGTGGTTTTGATTCTACCAGAAATTCAAATGTGTGGCCTGAAACGAATAATGTTGCTACAGATTTTATAGTTATGACCGTAAATAGCTGATTTTTTTGTTAATTTCGTCATTATTAGAAGCGCATGCTCAAAGTTGTTGCAGCAGGAGCCTCGTCAAGGCGCTGTTTTGGAGGTTCGCCATCTTCATCGTTCACATCTGAAACTCCAGCCTCACATCTGGCTTCACCATACCATATAGGTACTTACATTAATCTTGGTTTTGAAATTTTGAGCTTTTCTTGCTCATCGCTATACCGTGTAATTTGAAACGGCTGGCTCTTTGTATGAATATAGGCATCCCGTAGAACTGTAATATGAATACAGTTTCAACTTTGTGTCTTCTTGGTTCGCACATATAAAATAAGGCCAGGCAAAAGGTTAGTCTAATTGGGGGTTGGGGTGTATTAAAAAGAACTGTTTGCTAACCGTTAATTACAGACCTTTGCAGAGTGAGAGAGTTTACATCCGAGAGAAAAGAGTTTCAGAACAGGAGTGAACTTTGTCAACCAGAGTAGGAGAAGGGTTGAACTTTTAATCTTCCAGACGCGTTGGAGGATTGAAAGAAGCTAGAAAGCATGCTTTTTATTTATTTAATTATTTATTTTATTTTAATTTTTTATAGTATGTACACGTTGATTTCATTCTATAAAATAATACATAGAAATTGTTCAACGCTTCTTTCATTCTTTTCTCTCTCTCGATGTCACAAGCTTTTCCTTGAAAAACACTCCCCGCAGTCTCCATTGAGTCTCCAGGGGTTTTCTGACTCGTCCAATAGTTTTTTAACCGTTGGCTGCAATTAAACACTGGAATGTAAACGGAGGGGGGTAAGTGGCTCGGAACAAAATAATGCGAGGCTTCTATATGTTTTGCTTTAAAAAAAAAAAAAAAAAAATACTGGGTTCAAAATCGTACAGAAAAAATGAGTTAGAGTTAGTGTAAAGGCGAGAGGGCGAAGAAAGAAAGAAAAAAAAAAAAAAAAAAAAAAAAAAAAAGGCTGTACAACAGAATGCTACAATGCTACTCTAGGCGTCGATTTCGGCCAACTGGAATGGAGCCAGACTCGAAAATAAAAATAATGAGTGGCGTTTTATTCATTTTTTTTTCTGTCACAATCGAAGAAAATTATTGTACAGAATAGGAGTCAGTAAATTGAAATTTCGATCAGTTTATATCAGGCAAAAAGTGAAAAACTCGCCAATTCGCTCTTTCCAGCTAGAACCAGCCAACGTTAGAAAGCCGCAAGCTGCTAAAAAGGACTGGTCTAACCTTATAAAATATATTGAAACTTTGAGCTGGCTAATCCCTTCGTATTAACTACCCTTAAAATAACAATACTGTCGATTCACGCCTTTAAAATGGTTATAACCTGACAATTCGCGCCCTAAAAATTATCAAATTCTCTGGCAATTCACGCCCCCTATTGCACTTTCATTTAAACTATAAGCTCTAAATAGCCAAACTAGAAATGTATGACTTAACAATGGCAAACCGACCATTAGCGGTGAAACTGACGATTTGCGCTTAATAAATGGCCAAATTGATCGTTCGCACCTAATCTCATTGAATAAACTGGCCATTCCTGCCCCGAAAAAGTCACGCCGACTAACTCACGAGTCATGTCCAAAATTGACGATTTTCGCCTTAAAAAGGCCCACACTAATGATTCATGACCTGAAAACGGCCTAACTATATGCACGCTCTAAAATTGGTAACTCAAATTGGCCCTTGAAATTGCGTAGCTGTTGATTCGCACCATGCCTTCATTTACGCTCCAATAATGGCAATCTGGAAATTCGATTCTTAAAAAAGGGACAAAATGACGATTCGTGCCACAAAATAAGCAAATCCGAAACACTTGACCCTATGGAAAACTTATGATTCGTGCCTTGAAATTGTTAAAGAGTGTACACTGACGATTTGTGCCCAAAAATAGCCTAATTCACGCCCTAAAATGGGTAAATCGATTTCAAGCTCACCCAAAAATGGCTAAACTGAAGATTCTAGTCATGGAAGTGACTAAACGCGTAAGATATTCGAGGAAACCGACCATTTGGGATGAATAAAACTGATATTCGCATCTTGATAATGCCTAAACTGGCGATTAGTGGCATGAAAATAGACAAATATGACTCAATTGACTCTTGAAAAGGCCAAAGTTCGTGCCCTGAAAATGGAAAAATGAACCGTTCACGCTCCAAAAAACGGATAAACTGAAGATTCTAGCCATGAAAGTGTCTAAACGCGTACGATATTCGTGCCCTTAAAATGGAAACCGACCATTTGGGATGAATGAAACTGATGATTCGCATCTTGATAGTGCCTAAACTGGCAATTATTGGCATAAAAATAGACAAATCTGACTCAATTAACTCTTGAAAAGGCCAATATTCGTGCGCTGAAAATGGAAAAATGAACCATTCACGCTCCAAAAATTTGCTAGACTGACCTTTTGAAAATGTCTAACCTCACAGATCGTGCCCCTAGGGTCTGCCGGCTGAACTGACTGTCACCACGCATAAAATGGCCAAACTGGCTATTCTGGCTCTTCATGTATATCTAATATTCCGCCTCCTATAAACGATAATGACCATTCGTTTCATCACCGGAACTGAACGAACTCTCCCACACTCAACCGATTGGTTGTTGTAATTCCCACTTATAATGGATTGTTCGCGCCTTAAAAATGGCCGCAAGGACAATTCTTGCCCTGAGTTATCACAACAAGTAGAAAACTGTATCAGAGCTGTGTGTTTAATTTGAAAATCTAAAGATTGATGACGTAGGTACCTGGCGAATAGTAAGTGTACGGAAGGGGATGAGGGTGTATTTCTTAAATGTTTGGTCATGTTTAGTGTATCGAGGGGGTTCTCTGACCCTGCCCCGTTGGTCTCTCTGACAAGGCCTCGATGTGATTATGCATAATTCGTATAACCCTGCGTGCTGTACGACAGTACAAATATTTATTCATTAAATTATATTGTGATTAATATGATATGTAATATGAAATCATATTCGGTGGGCTACGGGGGACCCCGGAAATAATATTCGGGGGAGGTGAGAGTTACGTTTCGAAGAATAAAAATGCCTTGTTTCAAATAAAGCAGCGCACGCTGGATTATTATTAAAACCCCGGGGGAAACATTGCAAGGTGCAAGCATGTAGCCCCGGTGAACCCTTAAAAACAAAAACAAAAATACACGACTGTTAATTAACTATCCCACTTCTGTATTTTTCGCTCTACCAGTTCCTCATGGGTGGAGGGGTGGGAGTGCATGTCGGTTTTGAGTCTCCCCACGTGCGTGACCTTGCCCTGTCACATCCCCTGATCCAAGGGGCAACCACCTATAGGAAAATTGAATTTTCTTTCTCCCTCACAATCTTTTTCATTTTCTTCAAGCTAACTTTGAAGGAATGAATTAAAAAGTTAGACGCGTTTTATTGAAGACTTTTCGGAACACTTGGACTCAAGCCGTTGTTTTGAAACGGTATATTATCGAATATTAAGCATACCAGAAGCGACGTTAAATAAAATTATGGTAGGCTTTACGAATTTCAGATTGCCTCTCAATTTACCTTTTATATTCTTTTAAGTTTCTTTTTTAATTTTAGCCTAGAAAATTCAACTTGAGTGATAAGTTTTTCACTTGCCTTGGCGGAAAGTTTTGGTGTAGGATGGAACAAAAACTTTTTCCTTCCTCAGAAAATCAAGAATAGAGCGGTCATTGCCTTCCCAAGCATTCTCCTGGAGATGAAAAATGTTCTTGTAATAGGGATCCAAAAAGTGTCATTCAACTGTAGGGTCACTATATAATTGGCTCAAGTTGATCGAGGCATTTTGGACCACCTTTTGAGAAACAGTTTCCTGTCTCCTCCAAGCTAACACACCCCACAAAATAAAGGAATGATGCAAATAGAGGAGGGTGCTCGTAAATTATTACTGGTTGAAACAGAGCAGATAAGGAGGTCACGTGGAATCTCAGTGAAGGAATATGATACCCACCATGACACCCTCCACCCTTTATAGAAGAGTCTTACTACATTATCTGCATTAATCTCCTTGTTTCATGTCTCGCCTGCACCCCCTCTTCGTCATTCCTGTGAAAGATTTCGTTGGGACTTACTTTGGGAGATGGAAAAATCAATAAACTACGCAAAGAAAACCACCGTGTGAAGTCATTTCCAGAGCGAGGCTACGCCAAAACCTATTTTAGTGTTTTGACGCGTCGCCGAACCATCTTACAGTAAAAAAAAATTAAGTCTAGGTGAAACGAGATTGACCTAATGGTAACGGTGGTGATGGGGGCTGACGAATAATTTTTTGACAAACTACCTATAGAAAATATAACGTCGGATTAAATTCTATTATTTTCTGTTTTATATAACTACCTTTAGTTTTTACTGAATGCAATCCATAGACGGTTTTCTCACGATGGTGGGCGATCACAGACGATTTGACGTATTAAAAAATGTTACAAAAACTTATGCTCGGCATCCCCCTTTTAAACCCTCTTCAATCTTCCTCCTTGTTTGATTAAGAAGAGGCTGGAGCACCAACTTTGATTAGATGTCACGCATAAAAAAAAGGGCTCTCGTTCTACCCAGCACGAGTAAGAGTTCTTCTTCTCCTGTTTTGTTCTTTTTCCACGCCTCCTTCCTTTTCTCGTTAAAAAAGATTTCTTCCTACAAAGCACATTTTCCCAGGCATTGTGCTTATTTCTCCTTCTTTTCCTTTGGTGAAATAAAAAAAAAAAGCGCTGGCGTTTGAAAGGAATAAAGAAGAAAGTATTCATAACCATACATGAACAAACTTGCGGACGAAATACTTTGGATACCCATGAAAATAATTCTCCGACAAATTTAATTATTAGCGCGAGGTTTTCTATTGTCGTGATATGAATCGTTGTATATCTCACCCCTTCGTCCGTACAGGGAAGATATTTCGGGATGTGGAAAATTACCCAGCGAATAATTTAGGGAATCATAGGGCGAGAGTTCTGACACCGCTATGTGAAACTGTGAGTTGTCAAGAACTTGTATGACTTTACTATTAAACTTTTTTGGTGGGTTGGGAGTAATGGCAAGGAAGGCAATTAGGGCACGTGTGACGTACAATTTCAAGAATTGTATTTTTGAGCGGCCTTTATGAAATAATCATGAAGTTGCGATGCCATCCATTTAGGAAAATCAAAGAAATGAACATGTGCGGGGCAACAAAAAATATTGTCGCTTTCCCTATTCGACTGGCAATGACATCATTTAGTGCACACACTGAACTTGTAGGTCAAATGAGAGAGGGTGGATGATTATGAAGTCAACTCATCAAATGGAATTCATTTCTACGACTTTGAATACCTTAATACATACCATTCTAAGGCGGATAAGTCAAAACCAGTTTTCAAAGCGCTTACTGCGACTCCCATAGTGTCATTTGGAATGCAAGGAAAAGGGCAAGTTGTATTTTACAAGAACAGAACTCACTAACTACAAAGTGAGTGCATGAACGTGAAACCATTCTTGCTCTGGGCTCTTTTGAGCTATGCTGTACCCCTTTCCACCATTCATAATGCATTAAGATACACCCCAAAACTTAAGGGGAAATAAAGGGACGGTCCCGCTCTGTCTTTTCACAATTGTCTAGAAATGATCGTGTTAGATACTAGACAAGTTGTGGAAGGGAGAGATAATTAATTTTATAACAATAACTTGGAAGTTACATAGGCATATTATATAAACAGTAATAATAATGAATCTATCGCAACAAATTATTATAATTTATTCACTATGGAACAACAGTGGTGACAGATGTCCATGTTAAAGGGATGAAGAAGGTAAAATGTAGTTATGTCCCTTCATCTTGCCCTGTTTTAAAATTAGCTGTGTTGTGAAGGACGAGTCAGACTAGATTCCGACTTTGAAGTGGAATAGAAGAATAATTCAATTATTTTAACGCTGACAGGGTTACCTAAGGCAGGGGGGTTGGAAGGAAATGTTTCTCCTTTTAAAATGTACATTTTCATGTCTCTTGAAATTTTACGTTCCCTCCGAATTTAATTTACTCGTCTGTCTGCAATTCGGATGATAAAAGAGGAAAGGTGTCTCGAAAGAGTAGTCCACTCCTCCCCCTTCACCACGGATGTTACACCAGAATAATTTCACCAGATGTTTTTTCTTTTAAGCCGCCTTCACATGCGAGCTGTGACAGCCAACGTTATATAAAAGAACTGGATTGCTCATCACTGCTGATAAAGACCAGCTGATAATAGCCATCAAATAAGCTCCCATAGTTGATGAGAGGGGTGGAGTTTCAAAATAAGTGCCATATTGCCATAACTACACAAGGAGAGGGACAGGGTGATTGTTTACCAGGGGACGTCCTGGCCCCTCCAGTCCTCTGTGAGCAATCCAGGTTTATATATCTTGGTGACAGCTTAAGCTTTGAGCTGTAGCCAATCAAAGAGCAACCCGCGTTTGGATTAATTATATATCATTGGATACAGCTCAAAGCTGAGCTTTTTTCAGATCACATGTGAAGCCGGCTTTGCAGTAGCATGAAGGGGTTTCATCGCCGGAAAATAAAATACTTTGTATAAGGGAAGTAGTGATATTTCGTTTGTGAGGACTATTGGACGGGGGACTGGCGAATCCGAGTTGTACGCTAGTCCATTCGTTGTAACCCTAAAAAGACACTTCGTAAAATACATCCCCACATGCGAGCGAAAACCATGAAATTGCTTTTTTAGTCATCGAATACGTTTCAACAGCGACCAACCCCTGTGAAATTCAAGTTTTAGGGCCCGAAACAGACAAAATGGCTGTTGGTGTGCCAATCCCTCGAGATGGCTTTTTCAGTGCGGGAAAACCCGCAAATTGCTTCTCTAGCGAGCGAAATTGTCTTTAAAATGAGCGAAATTGATATATTAGCGAGCAAAACCTATGATTTTTTTTTCTTCTTTTAGGTGAGCGAAATCCTCTAAATTTGTTTCAAGCAACTGAACCCCGCGAAATTAGTTGTTTAGAGACCGATTCCCGCGATAATTTTTTTTATTGCTGCAAAATTACTTCTTTAGCTAGTGAAGCCCGTGAAATTGCTATTTTAGTTACCAATAACACTTGAAATGCCTGTTTTAGAGAGTGAATCCCGCGAAACTGATTTTTTGTGAGTGATGTTTAGTCCACTCAATTTGTAAATATAAAAGACCGTACCTTGCAAAAGTAGGGGTAGTTTATTTTATTGTTTTGTTTGGTATACAGGGTGGATGCGTATAAGTGTAAAGAAAAAAATTGGGTAAAAATAGACCTCATTTGCGATCGAAAACACCCCGTAAGCCATGATCCCAAAATCAAAACCCTTCGAGATATGATACATCCGGTGTCGCGTCTCTCACTCTTTCTATCGGGAATTCAGCTAAAGGAGCCTGAAGCGCCTTTGCCCCGTGGCGACGACAAACAACACACTGACGGACAACGGACTTGACGGTTCTTCGTCTCAGTAGAATCCAAAATATGTCTTAAGTAGCGCTAACAGCACTTGCGTTCCAGAATGTTGACTTTCTCTGTGTTCCCTTTCCCTTCGAACGAGACTCAGAACCACCAGATGTCGACTAGGTAGCACTGTAGGAAATGAGATAGCCTTTCGCATCAGTGAACACGCCAAGAATTCTCAGGAGTTCTCCTTTGGGCTCTAACGTTTCTAGCTAAACGGCACGAAGTAGCCAGTTTTCCGCCGATGTGAACTCTTCCGCTGTTAACTCACACGTTTTGCGCTCCCGATTCCGACAGTTGTTGCAAAAACGTCGTACCCACGCAATCAAACGAACGATCTGCGGGTAGCGCGAAAAGTAACGATACGTCCACGATATGTCCGGTGCGCCCGACGAAAAAGATGTGACATCAACTAGCGAGGTTTGACGCGTCTCAGCTCTGATCGAGTTCTCGTTGGAAGGCTCCTCGCCCGTTGGCCACTCTGAAGTAGGTAGTCTCAGCCAAGGGGGGCCCTCCCACCATTTCAAGTTGAAAAGTTGTCTTCCGTCGCAATCACGAGAGGGTAGATCGGCGGGATTACAATCCCCTTTTACGTGTCTTCAGTCCTGCCCAGTGGTAAGCCGCCGGATTTCTTGAACTCGGTTTCGGACGAAGACTGACCACGCATCCTCTCTTTGGATCCACGCGATCCCTGTGGTTGAATCAGTCCAAAAATATCCATCGACAGACTAAATTCCCAGGGCCTCACACGTCGAAGTGAAAAGCCGTGCGCCGATGGACGCAGCGATCAGCTCGAGTCGGGGAATCGAAATATCGTCCAAAGGAGCGACTCTTGATTTGGCGGCGGTAAGCTGCACCTCGACAGAGTCAGCTCGTTGTAATCGAACAAAAATGGTAGCTGCGGAGGTCAACTTACTAGCGTCGACAAAGACGTGCAGTGAAAACGATTCTTTCCGCGAGCCAAATACAAAACGGGGAACCTTGATCATAAAAATCCAGGACTGCGGCTCGAATCAATTTTCGGTACTCGGTAGAACCCCTTCATCGTGCGGCGAGTCCCAGGAAAATTTAGCTTTCCACTTGTAATAAGATTTTAAGTTGGAGCGCCGAGGGGGAAGATAGTTCGATAGGGCTATAACGTCTTTGCGCCGCTGAGATCACCAGGCGTTTCGACATTTTCGTGAGGTCCAAAGTTTTGAAACCACTCGGGCTTAGGAGAAGAAGATCGGTTCTGGGATCCCAGATCATCCCTAAAACTTTAAGAGGACGAGACGGTGACGCAGGGTCACCGTCCCAAGCATGAAGGTCGAAGTGTCCATCCTTTATGATTCGAGTAGCTACGTTCACAAGTTCGTCCGTTTCATCAAAATTGATGACGCTGCAGACGCAGTTGTCAACATAAAAACTCTTTTGCAAATTTTCTAGCAATTCCAAAGAAAACTCATTCTCCCCTCTTTTTGGAAGTCTCTCCATCGTCGGTTCGTCATAAAAAACCTAGTTACACTCGCTCAGACGGCAATAGTCCGATCAGAAGAAGGGCCTTGCGTAGTGATAGGTCAAGGGAAAAAACCCATTGGGAATATTCCTGTTTTTTGGGAAAAAACCCGGTTTTTTCCCAAGAAAGTATTTTCTCACCCGAATTGGGTTTTTATTAGTTCAATTTGAATAGAACTTATCACTGCAGAAATTAGAGAATTCAGCATCGAAGCGTGAGTTTTTTTCCTCGCGCAGCCTCTTGTAACCTTTCCCTCAACTCTGAGAAGTCTTTATCTGCTCCATAGAGATAATTCATCTCGCATTACGCCACATTGAGCTAAAGCTCGCTGAAAATTTACCTCGGTCGTCACTTTCCAAGAATGAACAGTCACTGATTCTACGAAAACTGAAAGACAGAATGGACTCCAGCGTTAAAAGTAGTATTCATTACGCTGCGACACTCCTGGGCCCATCATCATAGGGGACGCTGCTGAGCAAGACGAGCAAATAGAAGGCATTAAAAATTCATAAGGTTGCCACACAGATGAAGTTTAATGTCGACAAAGCGATGGTGGATTTGGCCAACTATCGTTCCAAGGATGGACTCTGGGGGAAGACATTTTTGTGGGAAAGTGCCTCGGCGGTCACGCCAAGTGTTTGGTGGCAAGGACTTTGTTCGACTTCAACTTTGTCTTCCGTTGCGGTTAGAATTTTATCAGCTGCGACAGAAAGATCATTTAGCACGTTTTCTTGAATGAACAGCAAAAAAAACAAAACAAAAAAAAAAACGTATAACGACTGATCAAGCCGGAAAACTGACCTATCTGTCCCACAATTGGAAAACTCAAAATCTTCGAAGAAGCAAAAACAGAAAGCAGTGACTCGTCAAACCTTCTTGGACGCTGGGATACCGAAAACAGGTTCGGCAGGCAAATTCACACTTCATTTTTCAAAGGTCCAACGAAACTGATGCAACGGCATCTGAATCATCATCATCGTCATCAAACGAGGAAACCTCTGGCGATGAATTCCAATAGAAAAATTAATGGCTATTTGGTGGCAAGGCTCGGCTTCAGCTTTGTCTCCCGTAACGGTTAGAATTTTAACCATTTTTGTGCAAACAGAGAGTTCGTATGATTCTATGGATGCAATAAATACCTATAGTCGTTTGTTTATTATTCATTTGCTGAGTCTGTTGCAACATTCAGTGAAAAACGGATAAAAACCCAGTATTTTCCCAAATTGGGAAATTTTATTTTCCCGGTGTAAACCCATCACTAGCCTTGCGTATGTCTGCCGTTCGTCCAATTTCGTGGAGCCTGAATCTTATGAGTAGAGCTGGAATGGTTTCGATAAATTTTTGGCCTACCTCGAGACAGTCGCTCAGAGAGGGATTCCCGGAAGTCTTCACTGACGCGTCGAATACTAGTCTTACTTCGGTCGTAGAACTTTCGGGTTTGAAAACTGGTCGATGGTCAGGAAATGTCGTTTCTGTTGTGGTAGGCTCGTTCGTTAGACCATTCCTGGAAAATAAACTATTCTTTTACACGCCCCAATCGAGTCAAACGAGCATATTTTTGTCGGTCATACGCTTACGAGCTAAATCGAAGTAGGAGAGGAGGTCCGAGGGCGTCAATTTTCACGGCAAGTAAACTTCTTATCTTCCGTGATCATCGCGGTGAAGTGAATTCAAAAACTGTCGTTTCACTTCGGCTATGTCATGTTCTTTGCTTACCTTTTGTGCCGGGTCGGTCACCCCTAGAACCTCTAGTTCCCAAAGCTTGGGAAGTGTATCATTTTGACAACAGAGTAAATTCAAGGACTTTCTCCAGATTCGTTACACACTGAGTCAGGCGGGGTTCTCCCCATGACAGTCCACTCCAACCGCGTCTGGCCACGAACGCGTGGCCTCGAGGCCACTCTTGGTTGATACGACGTGACCAGTAAGAAAATTTGCGAATACATCGGCTCCGATGAGCAATTCAATTGGTGCGGGATTAACGTCGTAAATCGTAAACTCCGGAACACTGCGACAATGAAAGGTTGGTCAAGGATCTCAAAATTACAACGGTAACTCATAGAAATGTTGCCCAGATGAATTCTATAGACACGGTGGAGGACAGCTTCCGTCAGTGCGCCACCAAACAACGAATGCGAGACCGTTTCTGTTAGAACAGGTTCGTAACCCGTGGCTTCAAGTGCCGAAGAAGCTATGTAGCTTCGTTGAAAACCGAAGTCCAACTGTGTAACGAAGCGCTAATTGGTCTGACGCCTGATGCACTGATCATTGTGACAGTATGGGTCTGTCAGGCGACTCTACTAGGTAAGTTCAAGCAAGTGAGCGCTTGATCACATGGGGTGGGAGTACTGTTCGTTCTCTTATCTGTCGGTAACGAAGCGCTCTGTCGGCAAACAAGCCGATAATGCCGACCTCCACATTACATGATTTTCGCGTTGCATTTAATTCAGAAATGACCCGGTGATAGACAAACAAAACAACATTCCCTTTCCCGTAGTGCGCAAGAACGTTCAGTTACCGTCATAGCCCAGGCCATGGGACATTTTGGGGTCAGGTTTGTCGACTCACCACAGAAAACACACAATTTCGGGTCGTCCCTCTTTCGTTTCGCTCACAACCTTCAAACCGAATCCCGTCTGAGCCTTTTCTACGTGCTCTTCGTTACGTAGAATCAAGACGTTAGATCTTGCTTTTCCAGGTTTCATCCCTGAAATTACCTTAAAACACATTCAAATTCTAAAGTGCTTTGGGGTTATTTTAGGGATAAAATTTGAAAAAGCAAGATCTAACGTCACTGTAGAACTTCCTGAAGATTAAAATTAGACTTTGAAATCGAATATTGGAGCAGAAATGGAGCCAAAATTTATGTGCGAAGTTTAGGCGAGGGCTGACTGGGAAGGTGTTGTGTATTCTGGTGGATTTGCCGTCGTATGTTAAAGGAGACGAAACAACTCAAAATTAATGTCGAAAATACGAAAAGAAAAGTGCGAATATATTCATAACCACTAAGCAAGATAACATACTATATGGGTAGCGAAACCTTCCTGAGAAGAGCGCGGTGAAATATATAATAATTCTCCCACGCAAAAAAAAGATGAGTCTTTGAATACTTGAAAATTAATTGAGAAAAACTTGAAAAATGCTAATAAAAAAAATGAAAGTTGAAAAAGAAAGAGAAAATTGAAAACAAAAAAAAACTTGATTCTGTTATAAATTCAAGCGGATGACGGGTTTCCGCATCCGTGTTGTTCTTCTTGGCTCCGAAGGCGTCGGCGGGAGTGCCGACTCAGTTTCGGCAGGTGCCGACGAATTTCGGCGGTGAGGTGAGCCAGACACGACTCGTTCGGGTGAACAAGTCTCTAAAGTTGCTCTTGATTCGACGACAGGGCAAGTTGCATGTTGCAACGTATAGTTGTTGGAATCGGCTGACTAGGTGGGACAGCGGGAAGTAAGGGGGAAGGACAAGGGGACGACATGTGAGTCTCTCCAAGAGGAACTTCAGTGTGACGAAGCTGGTCCACGTGTCGTTTGAGAGTGTAGCCGTCGTCGAGTCTAACAAGAAAGTGGAGGCGTCCTAGCTGTTCGGTGATTGTCCCGTATTTCCAGCGGATATGAGGACTGTAGTTTCTCGACTGTACGCGTTCTCCCACGCGGAAGAAGGGACGAGAGGGTGATTGAGGCGAGGAGACAGGATGTGGTGCGTGTGTCATGAGGTCAAGAAGTGTACGTAAATTTCGGTTCAGGAAGTTCTCGGCCGGCGTTTTGTCCGAAGACGACAATGGCGTGGCGCGGTAGTACAGAAGAATTTCGAAAAGTTTGTCTTGTACGGTGCCTGATTCATCGCGCATCGCCTTTAGTCGGTTCTTAAGAGTCTGCACATACCGTTCAACTTGACCGTTTGTGGCGGCGTGTCCAGGTGCAATGAAGCTTAGGTGAATGCCAAGGCCTGAGCAGAATGCCTGGAACTCGGAACTTTTAAAAATGGACGCGTTGTCCGAGGCAAGAAGCTGAGGAAGTCCGTTACGGCTAAACATTTCACGAAGCATAGCTATGGTTGAGACCGACGTAGGGGCGGACTTTGTTAGTAAGATTTGTGGCCATTTTGACCGGGCGTCGACAGCGAGGAAGAAATAATATCCTTGGAAAGGCCCGGCTAAATCGACGTGGACCCTTTGCCAGTTTTCGGACGGAACGTCCCAAGTGTGAAGAGGCACCTTTTTGGGGTCGTGCCGCGTGTCGGCACAAGACTGGCATGCCTTGACGAGTCCCTCAATATCATGGTCGATGTTACGACAGTAACAGTATCGGCGAGCGAGGGCCTTCATGCGCACGACACCTTGGTGGGTGGCATGAAGTTCATCCAAAACTCAATGTTGGAGCGACGTAGGGATGACGACTCGAGTACCACGAAAAATCACTCCCTCGTGGAGGCTAAATTCAGGGTTGTCGTGTTCGCCTGAAAGGAGACGCGTTTTTAGGGGGCCTAAATGTTCGTCCGTAATGGTAGCGGCCTGGATTTCGTCGAAAGTGACGGAGTGAATTGTCGATACAGCGATATTGTAAATTTCGAAGTCTTCATCGACGGTTTTGGGGCAAGCGTCGGGAAGAGGTGCCCGGGACAAGTAATCCACATTTGCGTGGTGTTCGGCCTTCCGTTTAATTTGGAAGTCAAATCCGTTGAGAAACATTGCGTAACGCAACAGCCGTGAAGCCGTGATCTGAGGTAGCCCCTTTTTGGCGTCGAAGATGTACGACAGAGGCTGGTTATCGGTGAGTAGGGTAAATCTTCTACCGTATAAGTAGACATCGAAATTAATGTCGAAAATACGAAAAGAAAAGTGCGAATATATTCATAACCACTAAGCAAGATAACATACTATATGGGTAGCGAAACCTTCCTGAGAAGAGCGCGGTGAAATATATAATAATTCTCCCACGCAAAAAAAAGATGAGTCTTTGAATACTTGAAAATTAATTGAGAAAAACTTGAAAAATGCTAATAAAAAAAATGAAAGTTGAAAAAGAATGAGAAAATTGAAAACAAAAAAAAACTTGATTCTGTTATAAATTCAAGCGGATGACGGGTTTCCGCATCCGTGTTGTTCTTCTTGGCTCCGAAGGCGTCGGCGGGAGTGCCGACTCAGTTTCGGCGGGTGCCGACGAATTTCGGCGGTGAGGTGAGCCAGACACGACTCGTTCGGGTGAACAAGTCTCTCAAGTTGCTCTTGATTCGACGACAGGGCAAGTTGCATGTTGCAACGTATAGTTGTTGGAATCGGCTGACTAGGTGGGACAGCGGGAAGTAAGGGGGAAGGACAAGGGGACGACATGTGAGTCTCTGCAGGAGGAACTTCAGTGTGACGAAGCTGGTCCACGTGTCGTTTGAGAGTGTAGCCGTCGTCGAGTCTAACAAGAAAGTGGAGGCGTCCTAGCTGTTCGGTGATTGTCCCGTATTTCCAGCGGATATGAGGACTGTAGTTTCTCGACTGTACGCGTTCTCCCACGCGGAAGAAGGGACGAGAGGGTGATTGAGGCGAGGAGACAGGATGTGGTGCGTGTGTCATGAGGTCAAGAAGTGTACGTAAATTTCGGTTCAGGAAGTTCTCGGCCGGCGTTTTGTCCGAAGACGACAATGGCGTGGCGCGGTAGTACAGAAGAATTTCGAAAAGTTTGTCTTGTACGGTGCCTGATTCATCGCGCATCGCCTTTAGTCGGTTCTTAAGAGTCTGCACATACCGTTCAACTTGACCGTTTGTGGCGGCGTGTCCAGGTGCAATGAAGCTTAGGTGAATGCCAAGGCCTGAGCAGAATGCCTGGAACTCGGAACTTTTAAAAATGGACGCGTTGTCCGAGGCAAGAAGCTGAGGAAGTCCGTTACGGCTAAACATTTCACGAAGCATAGCTATGGTTGAGACCGACGTAGGGGCGGACTTTGTTAGTAAGATTTGTGGCCATTTTGACCGGGCGTCGACAGCGAGGAAGAAATAATATCCTTGGAAAGGCCCGGCCAAATCGACGTGGACCCTTTGCCAGTTTTCGGACGGAACGTCCCAAGTGTGAAGAGGCACCTTTTTGGGGTCGTGCCGCGTGTCGGCACAAGACTGGCATGCCTTGACGAGTCCCTCAATATCATGGTCGATGTTACGACAGTAACAGTATCGGCGAGCGAGGGCCTTCATGCGCACGACACCTTGGTGGGTGGCATGAAGTTCATCCAAAACTCGTTGTTGGAGCGACGTAGGGATGACGACTCGAGTACCACGAAAAATCACTCCCTCGTGGAGGCTAAATTCAGGGTTGTCGTGTTCGCCTGAAAGGAGACGCGTTTTTAGGGGGCCTAAATGTTCGTCCGTAATGGTAGCGGCCTGGATTTCGTCGAAAGTGACGGAGTGAATTGTCGATACAGCGATATTGTAAATTTCGAAGTCTTCATCGACGGTTTTGGGGCAAGCGTCGGGAAGAGGTGCCCGGGACAAGTAATCCACATTTGCGTGGTGTTCGGCCTTCCGTTTAATTTGGAAGTCAAATCCGTTGAGAAACATTGCGTAACGCAACAGCCGTGAAGCCGTGATCTGAGGTAGCCCCTTTTTGGCGTCGAAGATGTACGACAGAGGCTGGTTATCGGTGAGTAGGGTAAATCTTCTACCGTATAAGTAGACATAGAATTTATGGAAAGCCCAGAAGATGGCAATGGCCTCTTTATCCAGTTGAGAATAATTTTTCTCAGAAGGCGTCAGCGATCTAGACGCGTACGCTATCGGTCGTTCTTCGCCATCGATAACATGGGACAGAATGGCACTGATTCCCACTGGGCTTGCGCCTGTGGGCAAGGAATAAATGTTTTCGAGGGTCATATTTCGTGAGGACCGTGTCGCTGGCGAGCTTAGCTTTGATGGCTTGAAAGGATTTCTGACACTGGGCAGTCCAACGGAAAGGACGTGTGGCCTTTAGAAGATCATAGATAGGGTGTAAAGTGTCGGTCATTTTGTCGATGAATTTGGAGTAATACGACACACATCCGAGGAACGCTCTTACCTCTGCCACATTCGTCGGTGGAGGGGCTTTGACGATCGCTTCGACTTTTTCGGGAGATTTTTCGATGCCCTCTTTGCTAATGACGTGTCCTAGGTACCTTATTTTTGGGGCGAACAGTACGCACTTATGTGGATTGACATGTAGGTCGAGCTCCCGCAATTTATCGAGACAGGTTATTAAGTGTGCATAGCACTTGTCGAACGACTCGGCGTGGACGACAATATCGTCAAAGTAAGCTATCATGCCCGGAAGATTTCCGATGGCGCCATCAATAAACTTTTGGAATTCACTTGGTGCCGATTTGATGCCGAAGGCGAGATGTTTCATCAAATATGCCCCTCTGTGAGTCGAAATGGTTTGTAGTGTCTGGCTTTCTTCGTGCACAATCAAATGTTGGTACGCCTTGTGAATGTCGAGGACGCAGAAGACGCTACTCCCGCGAAGCGGTTAAGGAGATCCTCGATGAGGGGGATAGGGTAGCGCGCGTCCTGGAGGTGGGGGTTTAGCGTTGATTTGTAGTCTACGCAAAGACGAACGTTTCCATCCGGCTTTGGAACGCAGACCAATGGCGAGCCCCACTCCGAGTGGTCAATCTTGGTGATCAACCCATTGGTCTCCATTAAATCGAGTTCTGCTTCAACTTTTTCCTGAAGCGCATAAGGAATGGGTCAAGCTTTTAGAAAGACAGGTTTAGCGTCCCTTTTTAATAAAAGTGAACAAGAGTAATTTGGGGCGTTTTCTACGTTTCTCAGTCGACGTTTTGTCTCCGTAGGTGACTTCGACTCGGGCCAGACACAGGGGTTTGAAAGTTTCGTGGTTGTGTGCCCGGAAGATGACGTTGGTTCGTTCTAAAGGATTTTATTGTTGATTCGAGTGACCGGGCTACCGGTATCTATTTCGAATTGAACTGTCCGTTTGCCGATGTTGAGCGGCACAGAGAATATTCCGGAGTCATCTGACAGGTTGTGGCGAACGTCAATGATATTATTGATGAAGTATTGAGGGTCATTTGGGCCTTCGTTCACGATGGAATGAACAGGTCGTGATTTTGATCGTGTGAGCGTCTGGATGCAGACCTTTGATAGATGGCCCGTTTTCTGGCATGAATTACATTTCAAGGCGTAGCGATCCCTCTTGCAAGCTTTGGTCAGGTGATTGTTGAGACCGCATCGGAGGCAAAGTCCGGAAATGCCCATTTCACGAAGGTTAACACGTGTTTGATTTGTCGCAGAGCTCTTCTTCGGTTTTTGGAAGTGTTGGGTGGCCGCGTGTCCATTGCTGTTCGTGGAGGCGCCCTGTTTATTCCCACTGCGGAACACAGCGTTTATTTTATTGACGTGATTTTGACAATTTGAGGAGAGCATTTGGTTACCAATCTTGGACGCCTCAAAGGCGAGGGCCAGATCGGCGGATTTTTCGAACGTCAGTTCCTTCTCTTGTCGTAACTTTTCTTTTATGTTCGGGTCGATTAGGCCTCGGATAAATTGAGCCCGCAAGAAGATATCGGCGATCGAAGCGCCGCAAGAGCGAGATGAATGTTTGAAACCGCACGTAGACGTGAGGAACCGTAGGGCTGCGACATACTGTGACAAGAATTTATGTTGTTCGATTAATGTATTTGGCGTAGGGCATAAATGCTTTTCGAGAAGGGTGAAAAATCGTCGTACGTCTTGGTATTTGGCAAGTCGGGAGCCGTAAGACTTGATAGTAGTTGGTAATATTTACTACCGATACAATTGATTAATACCTTGAGGCGAGCCTGTTTCTTTTCTTGAGAAGTTCCCGACAGCTGTTTAATTTCAAAGAAGTTCTCAAGACGCTGACGATAGGCGATAAACGTTTCCTTTTTTTCGTTAAATGTCTCGAATATCAAGGTTTGTGTAGCCAGGACATCGGACATTGGTGTAGGTGCGGCGGGCACGGGGGTGGGAGGGAGTCTTTCCACGAATCCCCTCAACGCCGTAATAAGTTGAGCAAGCTGAGCCTGTTCTGCCATCGTAATTAATAACTATTGTTTGCTTGTGAATTTTGGCGCGAGTTTGAAAATAAGGAAACAATGTTTTGTAGAAAGGAGCAATAAGAGTTTGTGTACTGACTCGCTCAGGCATGAATCGTATCACCCACGTTGACGCAATATTGAAATATTACTCTTTCGGTTTCCATCTCACCTTGTCCGACGACGATGTCATCCCATCCTCGTCGCCAGTTGTTGTGTATTCTGGTGGATTTGCCGTCGGATGTTAAAGGAGAGGAAACAACTCAAAATTAATGTCGAAAATACGAAAAGAAAAGTGCGAATATATTCATAACCATTAAGCAAGATAACAGACTATATGGGTACCGAAACCTTCCTGAGAAGAGCGCGGTGAAATATATAATTGAAGGGGTCGAGGAAACCCGCCTGAAACCCCACATTAATGAAACGGCGTAAAAGCTCAGCCGTTCTTCTGCTGATATGGTTTTGGCCTGATCGTCGTCGTTCACTTGGCGTCGTGGTCAAACGCGTAAAAGTTCTTTTGGCAAGCAGGAATCGACGAACGGGTAAAGCATAGTTGCACAGAGTTTTAAATCTATGCCCAAGGATTTTAGTGCGCTTTGTTAGGCTTCAAGCTTGACATAGAGAGAGGACAGCAGTTTCTTTGTTGACTGATCGCGGCTATTCGCGATGGCTAGCGTGATTATATCCCGAAAATAAAGCTCAATAAGCAGCTCTTCCCTTCCAAAACGATCCTTTAGCGTTTTGCTCAATGTGTGCAGCTAACAGCCCAATCCGACCAAACCATCGGCTAACGAAAAGTCTGCAATACAGTGGGTATCCCAAACTTTCTAACCCTCGGCGCTCAATATTTTTTCAACGTTCTGTTTAGGGGCGTGCCCCCAACGTTTTCATAAAAAAAAATGAGAATCACTCGTGGGTGGATCACGCGTGAAAACATTTTTTCTCTGTGCGTGAGGGAAGAAAATCTCGAAAAAGTGGTTTAGGCGCTTCTTACGGTCGGGCATTGTTTTCATGTAACTTATGTAACTATAGCGTGAAGGGTGTGACAGAAATTCGATAAAGAAACCTGGTATTTTCGTCTAAATCGTCGACTCGTAATAAGGTTTTCTTAGAAAATTATTCAATAACTGCTAGGCGTTTGTCATCATGTCTGAATCCTTTCTTTAAACTTTCATTGGTGGTGGAAAGGGAGCACCACCTTGTGAATCCCATACTGTTTAAAAAAAAAAAAACTCACTGTTACACTTACTCACCGTCAATTTCATTTTTTCATGTTCTAAATCCGAGCTGGTAGCAAATCGATATTTTTTTGTTTAAATATTCAAAGCAAGTTTTCCTCAGGAGTTGGAAAGGCAAAAAACCGGGAGAAAAATTAAAAATTTCTCTCACGTCCGAACAGTGAAAGCCGAATGTCTGATGCTGTTGAGGGCTGGTATAGGGAGGATTTACGGATGGACGGGAGGATTCTTCCAGTTGCACTAATTAGATTCATCGCTCGGGTGTACAGTTGCTAGCTTAAATCATTTAAATTAATAACGGAATTAAAAAATGAATAAATTGCGATTAGTATAGTGAAAAAGAGAGAGTTGTTATTGAGTGGAAACGAATCGAAATTTGGTATATGAAAACCACCAGTTAAAAAAGTGAACTCTGGAATTTACAAAAACAATAATAAACCACGATAGGGAGAGAGAAAACTGCGAGTCTATGAGACATCCCTTGACTACCTGGTGAACTAAATTGCGGCTCTGGTATGTTTTAATAAAAAGAGACTATGGAGGTTCAAACTTTATTGGTTACCAACTCCGTCTTCTCTCATTTCTACAAATGCTCAAAAATCCAGATCTATTAAGGCCGTTTTATTCGCTCCATCCCCTCCCACCAACCCATCACCGAAAACTGTCGTCCCAGCCCCCACAAAACGTTCATCACTGCGTCTTCCGGGTGTATCCACTTCCCTTCTTCTTCACTGTGCCACCCTTAAAAACTCGGTTTCTAGTTCATGGGAATGTAATAACATCCCAAAGTGATATTTTCCGCTCGTTCCCTTCCGGGCGGTATGGTATAGGTGGTGGTATGCGGATAGAGAAGGGAGCGAAGGGCATTATAACTCCCCTCCCCATCCGTGTACCCTGCTCCGCCAACGTCAACTCTTCACCTGAATCTCCCCTGTTCCAGCTTGCACAACCGTTTTGAAAAGACCCTGGCGTAGTCTGTAGTTTATGAGCTTCTAGAGTTTGCACGGTTGCCAATTTATCGTCCATGAAAAATAAGAGTCGTGAGTAAACTGTGGCGAGGAGTGAGAAAGTAGAGGCCGAGTGTTTATTCTAAGAGACTGAGGCATGGATTCTGGTTCATAAAAAAAGTTTTATAGATCGTTAGATCCAGGGGGAGGGGTTGTCGAAGCAGAAATATTAAAATGAGGTTGGATATCGCATTTAAAGAGAAAAAATACTAACGCCCTTTTTAAAACTAGAGGCAAGCGGTTTGTTTAACGGGCGAGAGTGAGTGAGAGTCACGAATAAGACGAATAAATCTGGTGCGTCACGTCAACGCCAATGTTCACTCAAAACATACACAGGACCGTGTTTTCCAGGTTTCTGTGTTTCTCTTTCTCTCTCTCTCTCTCTCTCTCTCGTTCCCTCATTTTATCCATGTCAGGACTGAAAAGAGTCGACTCGTGTGTAGTTCAAAAAGTTCACAAGACCGTTGAGGATGAAGCGGAAGGGAACTTCACATCCACCCTCATCAACCCTTTTTTCACTTTGATCCTTTGGAGTAAACAATTTAATTATTTAGAGTCGTCCAACAGATGAAGATTCCGTCTACTTCAGAGTAAATGATATTTTCCCTTTTTAGCTCATAAAATAATTACAGGCATTGCATTAAGGGTTTTACATAATTTGTAACCAATTACGGGAGCCAGTTGCAGAGAAAACATTATAGAGATTCGTTTATTCTAAGATGGATAAAACTTGTAACGCTTTTTCACCTGTGCGCAAGCAATTTTAAACGTGCAATGTACACTATAATTATTCTTAACTGCTGCAGCAGCGAATAACATTATTAATCCAATCAATCGATGATCACTATTTATGCAAAAAGACACCACTTCACCACAAGTGACATGGATTAAACATTTTAATAAAGGGTCCCCCTGGATAAGGGGGGCAAAACGTTCGTCGCTTTTTGTTCCCCTTATCCAGGGGGACAATTTTATTGCTTAAATCATTGATTAGCTGCAGGCGAAAATTGGTGGAATTACATACTTTGAATAATTATTTACTGTTTTGATATATATGTATAAGTGAAATCTATGTACAAAAATAGTACCTAATTATTAATAATGTTGACCGTTTTATTGTCTTTTGTCGTTTTCCTCGACGTGTAATCAGATTATTCTCCTACGTCTTCTTCTCTTTTTTAAAAGAAGCGTGGTCAACACAAATGAAATAGTAATGCGTAGTCAAAATAAAATGAAGTGGAAAAAAAAACAAATAATTATCATTATTTATCTGAATTTTATATCTTTCAGGTATGTTCGAGGTTGTACGAAATCAAGCGCAAGCACGTGAGTAGTAAATTTCATCAATTCTGATTCGAATACGGTACTCTCCAGTGAAGTGTCCTTGGCATTCAGTTCGGCAAGACTGTCGAGAGAGAGGGGGCACTGGGTCTGTTACACCCGAGCTCGGGCCTTCCTTGGGGGCCCGGATTTTGGAAATCAAGAACGGGAGTACAAGAAAGAAAGAAAGAAAAAAGAAAGCTTCACAGTGGTCGAAGCTCTATTGTGGCTGGAGCATTTTAACTTGGAGCGTTACCTGTGGCTTAGAGCTTTGTTGATGTTCGGGGCATTGCTGAGGTTTGAGTTTTACTGAGGTTGGAGCTTCATTATGGTTAGAAATTTTCGTGGTTAGATCTTGGCTGTTTTGGGGCTTTCGTTATGGGTTTGGAGATGTTTCCTGGTTTAAATATTTGGCACTGTTGGCGATTGAGATTATCACTTGCAGCGCTGGCGTCGAGGCACAATGACGGAAAAGAGCCCTACACCGGCACAAAGGCTAAATAATGCGTTTTTGCCATTTCACTCCGTTTCTAGTACATAAATGGTTCAAAAGTTCCAAATTGAGTAATAAAATGCCAGTTCCTAAAGGAGAAGCTAGGTGGGCTATCATTTCTGGGCCCTAATTACGAGTGGTCGAACGTAGTAAGTTCCTGTGGGGACTGAATGCCTAGTTCAGTGGTCAAAGTTTCATTTTCTTGGGCAAGATTGAAAGTTTTTATACATTGGAAGGCTACTCTGATAGTAAGTGGGAGTTATTACAGAATAAGGCCTTTCCATGTTGGCATAGAGAATGTTTCTGAGCTGAAATTGACATTTTGTTTTCCAACATTAGATAGTAGAAACGCGTCTTTAAGGTCTGTTCCAGCAAGGTGTTTTGGAACATGTTCGGAGCAGATTTGCCATGGGACAATCCAATAAAATTTAAATTGATTACATTTTATTGGCTGGTCCCATGGCAACTCTGCTCCGAACGTGCTCAAAACACCTTGATGGAACAGACCTATTATTTAGCTCCAAAATCAATGACATATTTGCTGAAAAACTAGCACTTATACCCAATACGGCTCATTTCAGATTTTTCAATTCAAACAGCATTATCAACAAGTGCCGTCTTAAGGCTGGAGCCTGACGGGCCTGGGCCCCGGGGCCCCGTGTCAAGGGGGGCCAGGATTCTTCAAATCTTTTTTCTAATATATGGAAGAAATATACTCGTCTTCTATCGATAGGCGACCAACGTTGATCGAATCTAAATATAAAATATTTATTTTTGTTTTTGTTTTTGATGCGAAACCAGAAGCGCAACGGTGAATGGATGAGGGGCAAAAAATAATTATTGGAAGGGGTCCTTAGCTAATCCACGCCCATAAGTGTGATAAATCCTGATTCTCGGTTAAAATTGAGAAAAAAGCGGCAATTCATCGCCATGTGTGAATACACCGTTTTATTCGCTAATAAATTGGGAAAAAATTACTTGTTTTTTCGACAAGAATTTGCGATTTTTTCACATTTGCCTTTGAGTTAATTAGCGCTTTTTATCCAGTTCATCGGTGAATTACTGATTTTTCCCAATTTTAGCACCATAAATTCGCAGTTTGCTGCTGAAATTGAGAAAAATTGCTAATTCGATGCTAAAATGAGAGAAAAAGCGCTAAATGCGGTATGTGGCAGCATGGCTAAGTGTGATAAAATCGTGTATTCGTGGTCAAAATTGAGAAGTGCTAATTCGCGGCCAAGAATGAGAAAAAGTACTAACTTTGTGCGCGGCGAAATTTGAAAAAAGCGATAATTTACGGGGCATCCTTATTTACTGACGCACGCGAAAATCAACCCGGCAACCTAAAATTTAGTACTGCACACCTAGATGTGAAAAAATCGCACATTCATGGCCAAAATTAAGAACAAGTGATAATTGCCGCTAGAAATGAAAACAAGTGATCTTTTAAAGCTGAAATTGGGAAACGAGGCGATACTTTGTGGGGCATCCTTACTTAAAGCGCAAAACCTGAGAAAATTCACGGTTTTAACGGCCACTTCGTTGTTGAGATAAATTGCTAAGTCATGGCTAAAGCAAAATAAATTGCTAATTCGTGGCTAAAATCGAGAAAAACTCATATTGTCGACTAAGATGTTTGAAAAGTGCTTATTCACAGCTTAAGTTAAAAAAACTCTAATCGCGGATGTAAGGGAGAAAAATAGCTAATTCGCGTCTAAAATTGAGAAAAAACGCCTATTCTTGTCTAAAAGAGGAAAAATCGCTAGTTTACGGCAGGGGCGTAGCAAGCCTTTGATCTAGGGGCGGGCAGCTTTATGTGGTGAGAACAAGTCAGATGCATCCCAATGCCTATTACAGGTTTATAATCGGGGATGAGTCCCCAGAAAGAGAACTCGGTAGTCCATCAATTATAACGTGAGGTAAGTCGAAGCGAGAAATCGTCAATTCGACCCCAGAAACTGAATTAGCATAGTTAAAGGGTCGAGAACTGTCAAAACCTAACATCTCTGCTGTAAAACTGTATTTTTCGCATTCTATTTATGAATTTTGGTCGAATAACGGACGTTTTTCCCCCGAGAGAGTATATTTTTGGAATTGAACATTGAATTTTCGGCCCCTGGAAGGCCCTGTTGAATGGCAACTGCGGTTTTCTACATAGTCCCCCAAACTGGACACTTTCGTCGTAGAGGCGAATGGTTTGTCAGCAATAAACAGCCGCAAAATTTGTTTCTTAGCAGTAGAACAACCACGATTAGGTTTTCTGTGAGTTAGAACCGCGAAAATTGGGTTTTAGCGAGAAAAATCCGCGAGTGCGAAATCAGCGAACATGTTCATTTTAGTGAGTCAGACCTGCAAAAGTGTAAAACCTGAAAAATTACTATATCGGATACAATATGTATTTTAGCGAGTGAAATTCGGTAATAAAGGGGGCCCATTGTTATTCCGGGCCCGGGGCCCCAACTTTAATAAAGACGGCCCTATTTTCAACCCTAAAAATCCTCAAATCTTCGAAGTTGCCTCCGAAAACCACGGATGGGTGTTTTCTCAATTTCATCTGCGAATTAGCACATTTTCTCAATTTTAGCTGCGAGTTATAGCGCTTTTTCTAATTTTAGCCTGAAATCAGCTGTTTTCACCTTTTTAGCTGCAAATTGGTACTTTTTCCAAATTTTAGTCACGGTTAAGCGATTTTTCTGATTTCGCGTTTAATTAGCGTTTTCTTAGTTTTCGAATGAGTGCGCTCATTTTCTCAGTTTTAGCGATGATTTACTAATTTTGCTCAATTTTAGTTGTGTAATAGCATTTTTATCCAATTTTAGCAGTGAATTAATGTTTTCCTTTATTTCATCCGTTAATTCGATCTTTTCCGGTTTCACCACGAATTAGCCTTTTTCTTATCTATTTTACCTGGAATTTGGCGCTTTTCATCAATTTTAGCGACGAATTGGCGCATTTTTCTCAATTTCATCAGTAAATTAGCATTTTTCACAGCAACTAGTCTTTCTCATTTTTGAGTGAGTTAGCGTTTTTCTCCATTTTAGCCCCGAAAGTACGCTTTTGAAATACGCGTTTGAAATGGCTGTACCCTCGAAATTGGTTTTAGGGACACAGTCCTGCAAAATTGGCTTTTCGAGTGAGTAAAACACGCGAAATTCTGGCGTGGATTCTGGGTGTAGTCCGGGCTAAACTCGCAAAATTGATTTGGCTCAAATGTCCAAAATTTGGGTGTAAAAGAATAAAAACTCACAAATTATAGCCACCGATGCAACCAAGAGCATGAAGAAAAAAGAAAGGTGACTCGAGAATAATCAATTGTATCGTCTACCCGGTTGTCTTTTTGGGTGAGCTAAACCCGGATCTGTAAGATCCGGAATTCACGAAATTTGGGTTTTGAGAGAGCTCCACGAGAATGATTTTTAAAGTGCCAAATGGGCGAAATTTGGGTTGAGAGGGGTGACAGTGCATATTTCGTGGTACCTGTACTCTTTGCTCTTCCCCGTTCATCATTTCATGGCCAAAACGGCCAATTTGGCTTATAATCAGAGCCCACTCCAACTATACTCCTAGCCATGCATTACACGTTAAGTATTGCGGGAATTAGCATATCTTTCCATTTCGGGGCCATGCATTATAACTCATTTAGTGTAACCTTGAACGTGGTTTTTTGAGTTCGGGGATGACCTGATTTTTTCTCATGTTTCCCATTAAAACTAGAATAACTCATTCGCAACGCCGTTATCAGTTAATTACGAGCTGGCTCTTCTACAAATTACACTTTTTGTGACAATAAAAGGTACGAAAAGGGAAAAGAACGAACGTCAACTTGAATATCTAACTCAAATTGATCACCCCCTCTTTCGTATTCCACCGCACTCAAAGTGTGAGTGAAGTTTCCATGATGGCGGGGGGGATCCCTAGGGCTTCAAGTGAGTTGAGAACGTTGCAAAGAGTTTGAAGAGTAAAGGTAAGGCTGAAGCTTTTGCAGCAAAACCAGCTCTTCCACTACCATCCTTTCACTCATGTACACTCAACTCAATACAACCGCCTCTATCCCCCCTGACTCTTCCCCCCTCTCTTACCGTCGAGATGCGGAATAAACTCCGGGTGGTTAGGATATCCCCTCGAGGGTCTTTTCTTTGACTGTGGAGAAGCTTTCTTCCCCCTTTCCCTGTTTTTACCTTGTGAGTCCTTCGAGAGAGGAAGATCCCTAGCAGTTTCTTATCGCCTTATCGCTCTGGGGCAAAATCCTGTGGTTTTCGTCGACGTTGACGACAGCCTCGGGTAGAATTAAAAGAAGCAGAGGGATACATTTTTTGCCATCCTCTCGCAATTCTTCCGTAAAATAGAACAGACGTTTCTTATGAAGATGGGAAAAGAGGAATTCACTTAACATAATAATTATGCAGTCGTCTGTTTTGGCATCTTTATGTTGGCTCGGGATAAGAAGGGAAACATAGTTACGCAAATAGAGCTGAGATAGTTACTCCCTTTTCATTAACGTCGTCTTTTCACACACTCTCTTTTTTTATGAGGCCTTTAATTTTGAAATGAATTAGGCCCATTCCGTATTATAAAATTTCAGCTTTCGCTATCAATATTTATCCAAAGCACAGACGTATATTATTCGAACCTCACCTCCCCGAGAGTCCTAAGGTGGCCACAGGCCTCTGTCACTACTGCGTGGCGTTGTCCAAAGTTCACGGAGCCCCCTTGTTCTTTCCCGATCAGGAGATTCAAACTGAATTTTCCTCCAGCCCTCCTACTTGAAGCACAACTCCTGCATAACGCTATTCTGATTTGAAAAGTTGCCCTCTACAGGAAATTCAACGTTTGTAATACAAACTCTGATCTGCCCCCCATTCTGTAACTCTTAACGCGTGCGTTAGCGAAATAAACAAGGTGAATAATTGAAAGTTATCAGCTGAGAAAATTCGCTAACGCACGCGTTAAGAGTTACAGAATAGCCCCGGAGTCTGCGAAAGCTTCGTTTACAAGTTGTTTGTGTAGGCCTGAAGGCAAGGTAACAAAAAGGTTTCGTTGTTGTCGGGGAAACCCATCGGCACGGACGAACTGCATTTTTTACGGTATGAAATCTAATACGATATGTCCTCGGGGGCTCGTAGTACGGTGGAAATATAATACGGTTCGGAAAACTTGAATAATATTAATGTTCCGCTGTAAGAAGTCTTCATTCATTCTAGGAATTCATTCATTAAAGTATCATCAAAACGTGTTTCCAGACCTGTGATCCACTAATTTCCAAGAAGTATAATATCTCTTCCGAAAGTAACTACGTAGCTACCAAATATCTGCAATTCCGCAGAACCCCCCCTCCATGGTTTTGTTTTTTTATATTTTTAATCCAACTTCTTTTGAAGTCTCGGGCAAAATAAAAATATGTCCCCGGGGTATAAAAGGGGTTGAATTCAAGATTTGTCCCTAGGCAAGCGCACCTTTTTTTTCCATCCCCTCCGGGGAACGGATGGACATAAATCAAAAAAATAACCCCGTGGTGTTTTAGTGGAGAGAGGTGGCGGTGAGGGGGAAAATATGGAAAATAAAGTGTTTGAGACCACAAGAGAGACCGAGGTCGTTGGATGTTGATGGCTGGTGGATGACAGTGGAAGTTGAGGGACGGGTGGGGTGGGGGGTAGATTCTGTCTTATTTATATGCAAATCAGTAGTGTGAAAGAATGTTGGGGGGGGGGGTTGTGGTGGGTAAGAGTGAGGATGCTAGCAATAGGTAGGGGGTTGAGAATGCTGATGGTGCGCGTGAGGAGTGAAAGGGCTGTGGGAGCCATGGATCCTAGAGGCAGAGAGGGTTGCTTTTCGTCTTCCTCACCCTCCTTTTGCTCTTTGAACTCATTCCGTGCACCTGCTCTATTCGGAATTCTGCATGATAAGACCCAAAAGTGGAAAGGTTTTGAGAGGAAATATATATTTATATACAGCTACGAGAGTATAATCGATTACGTTATCATCAGCATAATACGGCTAGCATTTTCCAAGAAAAAGATGTTGATAATAAAATAGTCTTGCCTAGGCATCTTCATTTTTTTCTCTCTCTTTTATACATATTCACTGGAACGCGTAAAGTTATCTCAAACGGGCTAAACACTCCATTTTCCTCCTTTTTTATTTTGATTTAAAATGTAAATAAAAAACTCTCTTTTAAATCGAATGACTTTTTATTTACTCTCTTTAGCTAAGATGAACTCCATTTTCCTCAAAGAAAGCGGTGTTTTACTTCAAATCAACATAAATTTTTCTGTAACATTTAGACGCTGAGTCAATAAAAAGAGAACATGGAAGTAAAAAAACCTTAACATCTTGCGAGTGATGGTTGAGTTCTGGGCTCCGCCGCTATTTTAGTGGCACTGTTGAGGATGAATATACGATGATTTCCCCGGTGTTTGACCAGAAGCTCTTCCTTCATTTTTCAACTTTGGACCTTTAGAAGAGGGTTCGATCCCTAAGAGCCAAAATTTGGCTCTTAAGTCTTACCTTGCAGCATAAATTCTTCGAACAGTGTACAATGTCATAAAGACTGGCCATATTTTGAGAAATCTACTTGAAGTTTAAAAATTACACAAGTGAAGAAGAAATCAAGTTGGTTTTGCAAAAAGTTGGTTTTGGTCGGCAAAACTTGTAATTGGAAAGCGTAATCCTTTATCTGTGTAATTTATCTTTTAAAATACTACTTTAATGTTGCGCGTTGGCCTTTTCCCACTCCCTTAGCTCACTCACTCTGGTACTATCACTCTATCATTTCTTATTCTTCTTCATCTCACTTGTTCACCCTCCCTCTCGCTTTCCACTAATAAAAATTTCCTCAACCAAGCTCATTGTGATGTGGAGGTTTTTTCATGTTTTCTCTTTGCATTCTTTTTATTACCCTTTTCTTCTAAGCGGCAGGCCACGGTGAGGAACTTAATCGTTATTTAATTACCACGGGAAACGCCCTTTTTTCTTCTTTCTTTTTTTTTGCTGAGCTCAGCCTTTTAAAGCAGGTAGTATTTGTATGGAACATAACAACTGCATTTTCTCTCGTATAACCCTCCCCGTGAGTTTAAACCCTCAGTTTCTTATAAAATGTAAATGATCCTTGGATTATCTTTATCGCAGTGAGCTGTAAAATGATCCATAAATAACTATTCTAGCAGACTGTAAGTTTGATTGTTTATCGTAATAAAAATTTTAAATGTTATAGGTATCCAGGATTTTTCTTCTCTAATATCTCCCCTAAGATAAAAGTCCCAACTCTTAAGATTCAAATATAACAATTAACAATAATGACATTTTGTTTCCATTAATTCCCCTCGTCATTCTCACTAAGGAAACACTCCATGCCCATCCCTTCGGCTGACCTGGGTGAATTAGGCGCTCAGTGGAAGAAACCACGGGATTGTGTCTTTCATGAAGCACAGAAAAACACGCTGTCTTGGGATCTCAAGGGCTTTAGCAGGCCGTCTATGCATAGCAATGCTCTCTATAGCAGTCATTTTGCTTGAGTCACAACGCCGAAAGTTAAGCGTATCAATCAACTCCGATGTCTTTGCCAGTTTACCAGTTCATTTTTGAGTTTGCGATGAAGGGACTGGAGAAGTGTGTGTTTTGGGATCGAATTTTTGCTATAAGCCGCTTTTTGGACGATTTCTGATGGCTACTTCTCGGTTAAAATTCGGAAAAAAACGCTGAACCGTGATTTGTGCTTTTTGATTCGACTCGCTGTTTTACCCAATTTCATTTATGAATTAGCGGCTTTCTCAATGTTATCCGCAAATGCAGGCAGTGGTTGCCTTTCTTTGTTTGGTTTTTCTTTGTTTTGGGTGGCTGGTTTCTTTGTATTTGGCGCTTTTCTGTGGTTTGGAGCTTTGTTATTCTTGCCTCTCTACTATTGTTGGAGAATCTAACAGTGGTTATTGCTGTGGTTGGACCTTTGATGTGGTTAGACCTTTGCTGAAGTTGGACCTTCGTTGTTGTAGGAACATCGATGTGGTTGGAGCTTTGCTTCTGTTGGATATGCTATGGTTGGTCTTTCTTTGTGGTTCGAGATTTACTGTGGCTTGGAGCAGATTGGTGTGGTTGGGACGTTACTGAGGTTGGAGGTTCTAGCTGTGGTTAAATCTTTTTGTAGTTGGAGCTTTGCCTTGCTTTGCGCCCTTGGGGTTAGACCTCTGCTGTGGTTGGACCTTTGCGTGGTAGGATCTTCCTTATGGTTTTGGAGTTTTGAGTTTTACTGTGGTTGGATGCAGGCCTATCGAGAAAGAGCGAGGATAGCACTGGGTGTATTAAAGTTCACCAGCCTCGGGTTTTCTGAAGAGCCAAATCGTGATTAGAGAGGATATGCGAGCCAAAATACTCCCAAACTGATTTCTTACAGAACGAGGCCGTTCTATCAAAACTCATTTGTGATTACCCAAACCCACAAAATGAGCTTTTTCGAAGAAAGTTAAACAGGTGACGGAGGCCTAGGAAATTGGCGTTTTCAATGACTGAACACCGTAAAATTGACTTTTTGAAAAGCCGAACTCATAAAATTGGGTTTGAGAGAAAAAAAGAAATCGCGACATATGTTTTTTGAGTGAGCGAATTTCTCAAATCTTGCGCATTGGTAATACGAGACGCGGTTTTTCTCAACTCTATCCGTGGACACAGGTAAAACTGTGCGACCTTTTAAAACTTTATCCCGAGAATTCACCCAACTCGCCAGTTTTCTCAATTTCATCGACGGAAAGACCAGAATTGCGACTTTTGGTATCCATCAGTTTTTTACTTCCCAAATTGATTTTTTTAAAATATTCAGCACTGCCCTCCCCCCTTCCAGAAGAGACCAAGTCGTGTTTTTACGAGATCTCAAAAGCAGAAGCTCCATGAAACAGAAAAAAATGTTTCAAATTTTTTTTTTTTTTTTTCAGCTGTAAACCGGCATTTGCGGTCTAGTTTATTGGCTTTTCTTTTCTGATTTTTTTGGCCACGGAACATAGTCGAAATCGAATTGAAAATTGAATTCGATCGAATTCAACTTTCAGGGTTGCCACATAATGGATCGCACGGAATTCCCTGACTTTTCCCGGTTTTCCCTGACCAGTTTCGTGAAATTTCCTGACCGACTTCAGGAAACATTGGAAGAACATTGTCTATAAAATTGAACACTTAATTCTGTATGGCAAGATAGTTACAGACTTGAGAGCACATCGCAATCTGACGCTCGGAAGAATACTCGTATCAGGTGAGGATCTATAGGGAGGGGCTCAGAGGACTCGAGCCCCCTCCTTTGGGGCCGCGCCCAGGTGTGAGTTTGAGTCCCAGGTCTCACGCTGGCTCCGGGAGTAGCGAGGAAATTGTTAAATCCCCCCAAAATGTATCCGTCCCCAAATCACTTCACACCATAAAATGGCTGTTCAGCGCATGACTGCGATCGTAACGCTACCACGAGCACGAAAATTGCTGATAAGCTGTAAAACTGTAGATTGAACACGAACATTTTTAGATTTTTCAGTTCGATAACTACTAACTTTGACCCCCGCCCTCTACCCATAAACCTATCATAGGCCCACAAAACATGAAACGTGACACCATAAATTCGATTCATCAGCCAGACACTTCAACCTCAGAAAGACTCAGCCGACGTGCTGCAACAGGAAGGCTCCGTGTAGTTATTTTTAGAGCGTCAATTGCATTTTTATAGCGCCATCCTTGCACGTCGAAGTATTACAGGAACCATCGGGGGAGGAGGTGAGTCGGTGATTCGTTCAGGCGGAGAGGGCCCTGTTTGGGGATGAAACGAATGACCCAGTTAATCGATTTTAGTGATCGAATCGCCAGTTTAGCCATTTTCTCGGCGCGAATCGTCGGTTTTTCCATTTTCAGGGCGCGAACTGCCAGTTCTGCCATTTTAGTACGCGAATAGTAAGTCTAACCGTTGTTTGGGCACGAATGGTCCGCACGGCAAGGTGCGAATGGTCACTTTGGCCATTTTTGGCAAATGGATGATTGATTTAGCCATTTCAAGTGCAGGAATAATCTGTTCAGGAGCCTTAGGCTTCGGTTACTACGCATGCGATTACTGAAGAAAATTTGTTCTGACGAGTTTGTTCCCCGTACGCATTCTGACGAGGATTTCTCTCCCATAGTAACCACTTTCATTGAAAAGCAGATTTTTGTTTGTTTAAGCGCATTCGTCAGAACACAATTTTGTCAGAAATCGCATGCGTAGTAACCGAAGCCTATAACGCTACGGTTACTATGCCTACTAGCCTTAGGCTACAATTACTATGCATGCGATTTCCGACGAAAATTTGTTCTGAAGAATTTGTCCGAAATCCTCGTCAGAACAAGGGTGGTTCCACTATACGAGTTTCTATTCTGATCGTTTGTCAGAACGTTGTTGTCATCCAGCCAAGATGGAAGAAATCGACCTGTATTTTCTTGACAATCCTTTGATTAAATATTAACTTATGAATAGCGTAAATTGGAAAATATGAGCGCTTCAGCAGTAAGGATGACAAATCCAATCTAAAATAATTTAAAAATTACTTTAAATTCATAGGTCGCAATGAAGGCTATTTCGGTTGAGGGCGCAAGCTGCCGGCACGAGTCGCAAGTCGAGAGTCGAGTGTCTGAACCTGAAATGCCCATTATGACCGAGTATCGTACGCTATTTTGCCTACAGTCGTTAATTTTTTTCATTTCCAAAAACTGTAATTACACCTATAGCCCGTCAAGTTAAACGTGGACCTCGCTCTCCTGTGTTCAGCCCCTCTAGCTATTTTTCCTTACCCAAACCAAACCGTTTCCAATGGAACTTCGGCTTGATAATAACACTTATCTTTGGTAAACTGTAGGTCAACCAATTCTGTAAGGAAAATAGAAGGAAGAGATGTTGTAACTAGTCGAGAGTGCGCTGGACGCGGGTTCATGTTCTTCTTGACGGGTATATCACCAAACCTACAACGGGAAGTGGGAAACCGCTTATTTTTCGTGGTGATATTTTCACTTCATTTATTATTTTGAAACAAATCAATTTACAACTACATACATAAAGCTTTAAAAGCAAATACATTCATAAAGCTAAGGCCCGTTCACAAGCTCTATGTTTGCGTTGTGTGGAGTCTATGCAACAAATCAAATTTATTCCCTCGAAAAATGAAGCAATTTGATAGGTTGCATAGACACCACACAACACAAACATAAAGCTTGTGAAGGCCTGTTCGCAAGCTCTATGCTATGCATCTGTGGAGCCTATGCAACCTATCAAAACGCTTCATTTTTCGAGGGAACGAATTTGTTTAGTTGCATGGACTCCACAGACGACAGACGCAGAGCTTGTGAACGGGATCTAAAGGACAGTGGGACACAAGCTACAGTTACTGTTCTAGTGTACTACTGGAGTAAGGACATTGCCAGTGGCTTTCGCTCCTCGATACTTCAGCTGAAGGCCTATGGAAAAATTGAGGGGAATAACCGTCAGCAATGGGCCCATTGCTCACGCTTGGATTTCATATCCAAGCTCAGGAGCAAAAACCCTCGATGCATCTTCCACGGAAGATAGCAAAGTAGGTTATTTTGAACGACTGTAGAAAAAGGCTTTTGTTTGTTTGCGTTCACATTGCTTTGACGTGACGTGGGAACACGTGGGATGATGCGTGTCCGAGCAATGTGAACGTTAACATACAAAAGCCAATGTTGAACTTTCATATCACACGTGAGACAGCATGTTCCCGCGTCACGTCTGTATTGACCTTAAGACCCTAGGTATTTTAAAGGGCACTAATCATAAAGTTAGACAATTGTAGGTTGTGTAGAGTCAGTTTGGCTATTTTTGGAGCAAGAATCGCCTGTTCTGTTTTTATCGCGCAAATAGTCAGTTCAGTCATTTTCGGACAAAACTCGTCAGTTTATCCGTTTTTTGCTTGCAAATATTCCGTCAAGCTAATAGAGTGAATTATTGGCCATTTTTGGCGCCCCAATGGTCGATTTAACCATTTCCATGGTTAAATGATCGTAGTAACTCGGTAAAATCACTTTATTTTTAATTAAACATTTATCCAGTGATTGCAAGACCAAGTACCTACTCTTGCGAACTGATTTTCTTCATCCCTTGTAACCTTAGGCTGAGGTTACGTTATCTAAAACAACTTTTCCCTTTTATAAAAGCAAAGTCATATGGAAAACCAAGTCATTAAACTTTGTATTATTTGTATGTTAAAAAAATGAAGCGGTTCGTGGGTTGTGATTTTTGCTCCCGATATGTTGCGCTGCTCTACTATGAAAGTAGATTACCCGTTAAATTCAAAAATTATACAAAAGTTGAGTGTTGAAAAAAACATATGGTATCTAGATAGATATCACGCTACAACTTCAAACCGAAAATAAATATAATAATTTTTGTATTTGGCGGGTTTTCTCCTTTTTTATTCTTAACGGGAGCAAAAATCCCAACCCAAAATAAAAAACATTGTTTTCCTCGAGTCTGAGGACTTGGTTTTCCATATGACTTTGTATAAAAGTAACAAAAAGTATTTTTTTTTAAAGCCAAGAAATCAGAACAAAACTATCTGGTCAGTTAATATTGTCAAGAAATAATCAAACACTGGAACACTGAAATGATGATAATATAATGCAACATTATTTTTTACCCTTTTATTCAAGAAAAAACAAAATTTTTGCAAATGCGCCGGTTGGCGAAGTTGCCTTCGCGGTCTAGAACTATCAAGATGTTGGGTTCTGGGATTACCCTGAGGGGAAATAAAATTATTGCAATCAGGAGAAGCTAAGCGTGGTTTAAAGATTTCAGGGGTTACTTTCAAGATAAGTTTTCGATTTCTTCTGTATATGACCCCCTGATGGACCTGTATGATGGAGTTTGAAGCAAGTAAGACTTAGGAGTAGTTAATTTCTGAACCACAGTAGCTGGCTCCCACTTGTTGTGGTTCCTAGTCGCTACGGGTTGGGAAGGCGAAAGTTCAGGAAGTGCCTTAGTACTCCTATCAAAATAGTGCTTTTGTTTTCCCTGTCTGGCCTCCGGTCTGATCTTAACCGTGGATATGAGGAACGAGAAGCCTAGTATGGATAGGGATCTTACTTTTCAGTCTTCTGTGAAGTAGCATTTGAGCCGGAGACAATTCAATGCCGGGAATGGGCGTGTTTTTATACTCAAGTATAGCAGATTGCAACGAACCTTTGGTGACATGAGTTTTTCGCATTAAACGTTTGACAATATCGACCGCCTTTTCCGCTAATCCATTCGCCTGTGGATAGCGAGGACTTGTAGCACGAACAGAAAAATTCCACAATTCCGCACACGTATTGAACTCAGCACTGTTGAAGGGAACATTGTCAGCTATCACCAGATCGGGGCTTCCCAGAGTAGAAAAAATGTCTTCAAATTTCTGCTTTATTTCACTGGACGTTTTTGAGGTCAGCGGCCTAATTTCAAGCCACTTGGAGGAATAATCCATTTTTACTAAATAACTTTTTCTCCCTGGATGAATGAACGTTCATTCCCGTTAGCACACCGAAAGGTTTGACAAACCACACAATGCCCCACGAGTCTTTCGATGTCAGCAGCCATTCCGGGCCAATATAGCGCTTCTCGTGCCCGAGCTTTACATTTATTTATACCCAAGTGTGATTCATGAACCACAGACAACATGGCTGGCCTCAAAATCCGAGGAACAACTATTTTAAAGCCATTTAACAAAAGACCGTCTCCAAAGGATAAAGATTCCAGTACTTGCGAACAATCTCAGGAACAGAGGATTTGGAGGCAGGCGAGCCAACAGACACGAGGCGCGCCATAGCAGACAATTCAGGGTCATGGGATGTAGCCTCACGAAATTCTTCTTTTTTCTTTTCAGACGTAGGTAAATTTTGGATAAGAGAATGAACAGACAAGTCTAAATCATTATGGCAATACTCGTTTGCAAAAAACACTCTGGATGGCGCATCAGCAATAAAAATGTTTGCACCTGGACGGAGTTCTATCGTAAAAGAATACCTCAAAAGTTTCAGCCGAATATTCTGAATTCGAGTGGTCAAGGCGCTGATATCTTTCTTCATTGTGCCTTCCAGGGGCTTGTGGTCACTATATACAATCATGTGGCGACCGAAAGTGAATTCGTGAAACCTTTCACATGCAGACAGCAAGAAATTCTTTTCCTATTTGAGCCCACTTCATTTCGGATTTCGAGAGACTATGGGACTGATCACAGGAGGGTGAGGCCCACGTTTAACTTGACGGGCTATAGCGGTATTTCTCAAATCTAACGCATGGAACAGCCAAACTCGCGATATTTGGGTTGTGTCGCCCGAATAAACAAAGATGGCTTAATTCTTGGTTTGTTCGTATTTTGACAGTGAAATATCTTGATTGGGTTGATTTTAACCGCAGAGCAGTCCCACTCAGAGTGTAACCTAAATTTCAAGTTTATCAAATTTGGTGTTGGCAGCGTTATCAACTAACATTTTGCGTTTTCCGTCAAGTCAAGCTCGAAATTTTGACAGAAATCCGTCAAAATGTAATCCATCCGGTTAAATAAATCCGTCAAATAAGTCTAATAATCATTGCGTGCCGAAGTATTGTCAATCGGGAGAGGGGAGGCACATGGACCCGAACCTTTCTTCTGCGAGGAGGCTCCTGAAAAGCTTAAATATGGAAAAATAGGGATTTTTAGGTGTTATGTTCGTGGATTTAGGAACAAAGTTCCGAGGAAAAAACACTCATTCAACGCTAAAATTGGCGTTCGTTGCTCTTTTACGCCTGAAATTTAGAAAAATCGCTAGCGCACTGCTCATGGGGAAAGTCTGGGGAGAAACTACCTACTGGGCTCTAAAAGGGTAATTTCGCCCCAATTAACTTACCTAGCTATGAAACTACTAATTAACGCTGAACATACTGCCTGAGTACATAATACATAGTTTGCGCTAACTCAAGATAGTCGAGGTCGGTCCGCTTCAAAGTCTCGTCGTTTCCCGTCTACACACGCAAACTCCTTTGGTACAGTCATGTAGTCTTTAAAGAAAAAACAAAACACGAGTGTCTAGACAGGGCTTTACACTCACCTCGAAGAGGAATTGATTTTTCGCTCCAGTTCCTAAACCAATTTCCGTAAATTCGCCTGTTAGAGTGAAAACTGAAGCTATCAAATAAAAATAAATTAATCAATGAGGGAAGAAGATACCTCCTAAAGGATCAATATTTTAATTGAAGTACTTTCATTATTAGAATAAAGATTCAAATGAGGCAGAAAAAACAACGGTGAGGATATTAAAACAAGCTCTTTATTTTCTTAACAAGCAGATGGCGGAAAAGTAAAGAGCGAAATTCATGAAGAAACCAATTAGCTTTTTTTGGGGTTCCTGTAAGAAATAAAGAAAAACCCATTTAAAAATAGGATGTAACCATATACTTCGAAGGATCTGACGCTGTGGAGCAGATTTTGTTGGCCATTTAACTCATTCCATGATCAAACTTCCATGGTTATTAAAGCGACCAGTCAGTTCTATACAACTTTAATTCTAGGGATGTGCTTACATTCCATTCTGTCACCTGGCATCTTTAAAGTAATTGGAAGAAACGCGTAAAAAGAAAAAAATATATATGAGATCTCTTGTGAAAGGAAGTAATTTCAGCGTTAATGATTTCTATTTTATGCCCGCCTTTTGAAAGTAATTAGAGTGGAAATCTAAATGGCGGAAATCTTATACAAATGAAATCTTGTACAAAACGTTACCCACAACCGCGCAGTTGTACAAACTACATTTTTCCAACTTCCCCAGGATCATTAAAATCATAATGTTCTGGATGTATGAATAAAGGCACACGGATCGTAGAATATGATTTCTTGAAGAGCGTTAAGGTGGGGTGGTGGTGCTAAATTAGAAGGAAGAGGTTGCTTTTATAAAAAGTGTGTTCTTTTGCTGACGACTCTCTCTCGCTATTTAAACATTAACACAGCTTAAATTTGCATAATTCACAAAGCGATGAACGGCTCTGGATGTCTGAGAATAAAAGTGAGCATTTCAGTGTGAAAATATGAAAAACATGGGTGGTTTAAAGAGACGAGAAGACTAAAATAGAATATAAAGTACAATATATTTTTTTTGCTGCTCAACGCTATAAAACTAGGAGAGAAAAAAAATGAAAATACATTAAATTTATCAAAAGAGTCTTGAAAGAGGTCGACAGCTGGAAAATAATAATTCAAGGGGAAAGTTTTGTTTTTCAATGTGGTGAACACCATGTATCTACACACACGGAAACTCAGGGCGAGTTTGGCCCTGAGGTGATTCCATTTTGTTCAAGGGAAAGGACCTCTGCGCCCGTCGGGAACTTCAGCCCAAACGTGTAGTTGAGGGATGGAAAGAGACACGACGGAAATAAATTTAAATAAATCCACATCTGCCATGTTGAATTATCGCTTGGACGACTTGTCACGAGCTTTCATTCGTTTCACAGCACCGCACCGTCCTCCGTCCTCGTCGTTCTGCCAAGCCTGCCTCATTTCTCGGAAATCGTATATGTAATATTCATTCCATGAGAAATAATCTCGCGGAGACAGCAGGGACCCCCTGCTGTACATTTGACTCCCCTTCCACCCCTGTGGGTCTTTCGTGTTTAACGGTCCCGTTCTGCACGGGTCGCCCTGATTAATTCACTTGTGAGTTGCACCCTCCAGTTGTTTCATTCTTCCCTTTCCATTTTAACCTTTTCGTTTCTCGCTTCACAAGGAAAATGGGAATGAAAGAGGGTACGATATTATCACGAAGACAAGTGCGTTTAGCATTTCTATTATCTGGGTAGATATCCTGTAGCTACGAAGGTCGTTCTCATTCACTCCCCTCCCCCATCACCCAAAAAACGCCCGGAACTCTGTCTCGTGCCTCAAGGAAATGCTTCTATGCTAAACAGAGCAAGTTATTTCGGTGTTGACGCAGTACGGTTGACCTGAAAGACGGGTGGAGTGGAGTCAAGAATAAAGGTACACGCGGTAAGAGATTGCGCATGAAAAGGCGTGAGTTCTCCGTTTCCATCTCGAAGTGTCGGTTCGAGCTTTATCAGTCGTAGCAAATCGACTCTGTCTGTTGAACAAGAGCGTGTTAACGGGCACACAAACCTATATTGCACAATGATAATATCACAGCAAAGTGTATTATCCACAAGAACCTATTTCTTCCTACACCTTCGTACTGCTTTTCACTTTATCGCATTGATGCTTAACGATTCGATTGAACGTCTATTTGAAAAATGCAATTCGAGAGCATGCCAATTCTTTTCTTCTCTGCCAATTCATTTGGAGTAACGAGAGAACCCTATGAATAATTACCCATGGAATTGTAATAATTAGCCGTGGAAATATCATTCATGATGCATTAGTATTGAGCACATATTTATTGATAATAGAATGACAAGGCAGGAGCATGCATCTCCAAGTAAGAGCGTCTCCAGACAGAGTGACTGCCAAAAACAGAAAACGCCTCACAAGATGGAAAATCGGTATTTATTTTTGGATTTCCCTTGTCGAAAAACTCCTAGATATACCCGGTTTCATCCAACTTTACATTCAACAATTTCCTGAATGAAGATGGATGGGTATGCTTCGGCACGCACGACACTAACAGCGATGAAGGTTAGAGCCTAACAATCTCACATTCATGTTCACGATAAATTATGAACATTTTGCGTTGACAAAATTTTGTTTTGGACGAAGCGGTCCAGCAAGGACAGCGCTCAGCGTACATCAAGGTTCTATCGAGGGCTGATGAATGCGTGCGGGCAAAGTCAGTGGGGACAAATTAGAGCGTGAATTTAATTGCAATCCCGAAAAATTAGGAATTTGTTATTTGTACTGTTGTCCCACAGTTGTGGGCTAGTCACCGATTATTATTCATGCTATTAATTAAATAGTTGCTTAGCCTGGAAACAATTACTTTGCTTAATAAAGAAAAAGGGTGAACAGTAGGAATTCTTTCATCCCGTAGGTGAAAAAATCGTCCAAAAAAATATTACCACAACTGAGACAACTCGAGAGAAGAGTTTCTTATCTGACCTTTTTTTTATGACGAGGGAACAAACTTCCAACCTAAAATTATCCTTTTTCCGTTAAAAAGGAAACATTTTCCACATCCAATACACCTCGAAACTGATACTTTTTGAGAATAACGAAACGCCCTTTATCTCCCCAGGTCGTTTTTGTCCTCTGATTGGATCATTTTTATTGGTCTGTGTGGATGATCATTCTCCCTCTTTGTATTATCCTGATTTGGCGTTCCCTCTTCTGCCATTTAAAAGTGAAATGTGTGTTTTATATCTTCACTCGAGTAGGTAACGCACTTTTATGTGCGTTGTTTAATGTTTATGTGGCGATGACAGCCTCACGCTATGCGTCGGGGCACTCTCTGGAATCTCAAATATCATTGAAGAGTTTCAGTAGTGTTGCCTGTAGAATTCCATTCAGGGGGACCGTTCTGTAATATTAACAACAGTCAAAACGACAGCTTATAGCGGCAGTCAATTGAGGTGTTGTTATCAACAGTAGTTTTCTATACATTTCAATATCGTTTTGTGTGTTGGGATTCTGTAAGAACAAACTTCCATCAGAATGACGAATACATTGGGATAAAATGAAACACAACAATTGGACTTCGTTCGACTCGGTGTCCCGATGTGTCTGCTCTGACTGAAAAAGTCTCATTGTCGATTACAGGGACACTTTTCCAAGTCCGCTCTCGACCAACCACAATTGCTACCCTCTGTTACAGCCCATGACAATGACGGAAAACAAATTCAACAACACTAAATAAACACAAAAAAGCTCACGGATTGAATACTCTTTCCATCTTATCGACTGCTCGTGTCTTTGACAACATCGCCAAGTAAGGATGATGACCTCGGGCTCCCGAGGGTTCCTGGCTCGGGCCGGGCAGCAGATTTCTAGGGCCACATTCCTTTTTTCTCTTTCTTTTGCCCCTGTTGCAGCCATGTTAGGTGCTGAGGATTAAGGCCTTGCCGCACAGAACGCGAACTACCGCGCGGACTGGTCCGCTCACCAACAAACTATGACAACATGGGTGAGGTATATCCCGTTACAATAAGTAGTTTTCCCACGTGCGGACCAGTCCGCGCGGCAGTTCGCGTTCGGAGTGGCGGGGCCTTTAGGATGTATAAGGACGATGACGTCGGCTATAGCCCGTCAATAAGACCAGGAACCCGTGACGAGCACTCTCTCATTTGATTAGGTAGTTGCAAATTCTCCTTCTTTTTTCGTTACCGAATTGTTTTTCCCGCTGTTTACCAATTATAAAAGGTTCGTTCGTTTGTCGTACAGTGTAGTGCTGCAGGTGTAGTTTGAGCAGTCCGGGATTGATGTCATTTTTGAAAACCAAAAGAACGCTTTTCTTGCAAGATAACAACAACCTTACCTTTATGATTTATTCCCGCATCACAGGCAGAAATGATTGACGAAACGTAATTGTTGAGAAGGTTAGAACATTTTGAGCAGCAAACTTCTCTGAGATTTGGCAAACGAACGCTTTTCGGACTGTTCAAGCAGTCCAGAGCAGCTCCGGCCGACAAACGAACCTAAATAAGTGTTATTACCAAGCTTAAGTTCCATGGATGGGGTTGGGCGAATTAGCCAAAGGCGCTGGTCAGAGGAAGGTGAGGTCCATGATCCCACATGTTATTTGATGACTCTCTCATCGTAATCATTTCGACGTAGCCGACGAGTGATTTCGTTCTCGCTTCTTTCACAGTTTTTAGGTCTTGAGCCAGATCTATTTGGCTGGGATTTGAAATTTGGCCAATTCATCCTTTTTGGGACGTCTTTTCTGAGCTCCCTTAGGGTCAACTTTGAAGATTCACCGCTTGACGTGGCTGGCGTCCACCGGGACACCAGTCGCTTGATTCCTCCTCGGTGACGCATCGAGGCAGTTGGCAGTGCTTTGAACAACTGAGGTCATCCTCATTCGGATCCCTAGTGAGGAGCACCTCCTTGAGTCACTTTCTGAGAAGGTCCCAGTCTGTTGACCTTCCACCAGTATCACCTTTGTTCCTTTGTTGTGGGTGGGTGGGGGGTCATAATCCACTCTAGGCGTAGCATGAAGAGAGTAGGAATGTAGGAAGGTGGTCGCTTCTATTCAGCTCACTCTCCAGTCTCCACAGACCGTCGCAACTGCTGAAAGCAACGTCACAGAGATGAAACGCCTTAACCTTGCCTCAAAACGCATCCTCTTTGTGTCATTTAACAAAAGCATCAACAATATCCAATCGGGTGCTTAACGCCCATGACGTGAACTCTTTATTTTGTGGTGAGTAAGCACATGATCCGGTTGAACTACTTGACCGGTTCTGGTCGTTTAAGTCTATTTGTCATGTCAAATCGTACCCCGGGCATCTCTAGTATTGTCCTCATATCGACACAATTTGAGCAATTTAGGGGCTGGGTAGGCTATTTCGTGTTTTTCGGCTCTTCAACCACTCATCGAGGTTTTGGTCTTGCAATTCGAGGCGATGTGCCACTTTTAACAACGTATGAGCGACGGGTAGTACAGGTGCATTTCAAGGAGACAGACTACCAGTTTTTGAGCATAGCTCTATCTGTTACCTTTTTCAATGCCATGTTGGTCCACCCCACAAGTTAATTGCCACCACACGCCGAGACTTAAGAAAAACAAATGCGCATTGGGCCGGGCTTTTAATGGATACAAAACCCATGAAAATAAATCAGACGGTTCCGAGATAATCTAAAAGAACATTTCTTCCACCTTCACTATTTTAAGAAGAAAAAATTAATTCTATAAAACTAAAAAAGGGGGAAAACACCTTTTCGCTGAATAACAGAAAAGATAAAAGGGAGCCATCTCTCTTAGTAATAAAAATGACGTCTTTCTACTTGATGAATAATGCACAAGCCTGGAAAGGGACTTTTTACTGCTATCTACTTTTTCCCTCCTCTATTTACACGATATTTGCTCTGCTCTTAGAGAAATAAATGTTTGTTCTTTATCTAAAAAAATGGGGGGGGGGGGATGATGAAAGACAAAAGAAAGGAAAAAGAGAATGAGTAAGAAACGAGTACAAAAAGGGAGGAGGAATAACAACGACATTTAAAACCAATCGATTTGCGAATAATTAAAGAAATTGTACAATTTGCTCCATTCCAACAGATGCTAATTGCTCAAATGAAACGCGGCTACCTCATGTCCCCCACGCCTTTTTGCACCCCTGACAGAGCATTGTAACCAATTTCAGTAAGCGCGACCTTTCACACGCCAAGATAAGTTTTATTTTAGCAACGTTTGAATGAACCCACACCCGCACCCTTTCGTTTTCACGGCATCTGTGAAGATCGTTCGTTGTGTGAAACAATTAAAAAAAAAAACAAAAAACAAAAAAACAAAACAAAAGGAACAAAAACGCTAAATGAATGCGTTAATACTTCGGCTTTTCTATTTTTATTTGCCTTTAACCGCACCAGGATTCAATTGAGATATCCCTCTTGGTGGACAAAGCTGGTGGGACGAGACGGTTGAAGCTCCGCGTCACGATTGGAATTTCTGTCGTCGAGAAAGACGATGGTTCATGAATAATGGAGACAGTGAACTGAGAGGAAGAATAAAAAAAAAATAAGCGGATGAACAAAAAATCAATATACCGGCAATAAATATGATAATATTTAACCAATTACGAAAAATGTACCTAGACAAAGGCAGTTGATCCCTTTCTATAGTTCAATATCTGAGCAATTATACCTTGAAGCCAACTAAGTGAACATTCCCCGCTGCAGGATAAAATTACATGGTCGTAATTGTAGCTACAGCAAACTAAAAATGATGCTTTTTAAATTAAACTTCTCTCTGATTCTAGTTGGACTCAACGGTCACTTATGGTGGATTTCACCACCGAGAGTTAAGGTTTGAGTTACGTTAACTCAGAATTAACTGAAAAAAGGCGTCACTATTTATGTAAACAATGTTAGAGTTAGGTAACTCCAACTTAACTCCCGGTGGTGAAATTGGTTGGTGAAATTAATCAGATTTTGTAGACGAGTAGGAACGTACTTTTGGTTTACCACCGAGGATCTAATTTGCTATTTTCAGAATGAAATGCACTATTGGTCTCGTCGTGATGGTGGCAAACATGGGTCATGTCATGTTTTTTCCATGTTTCAGAACCTCTAGAACACGAATTCAGTGGTCTACGGAATCCATATATATTCTTTATTTACACACATGTTTATATACAGGGTGGTCGGTTTTGAGTAGCAAAAAAAAAAAAAAAAAAAAAAATGGGTAATAGTACATCAAAAATGGCATAAAAAAGTCCTATTCGGATAGTGGCCTATCTCTTTTTGTTTTCGAGTAATATTTTTTTTAGGCGCAACTGTATTTTTCAACGAAAACCTGCTATTTCTCAACTTCTACTTCACTTTTTTTTCAAAAGTAATGGCAGTTTCGTAATCTACGGAAAATTTTCTATGGGAGGAATGCAAAATCAATATTCTAAGTGGTCAAAAGCGCCTAAAAACGTAACGTTTTCGTTGCGTCAATGCAAAAAAACAAAAATTTGACTTCAAACAACAATTTACTGTGTCGCCAAAAATTGCTTCACACGTTGTCAAGCGTCATAAAAACTTCTCCGTTTTCCCAGCTTTCCAACGGTGTACTCGAAAGTGGAATTATCTCCCTCCTTTGACAATAAAATTCGAAAAGAAGCGAAAAAGTCATACATTTTGGGCTGAAAATGTGAATAATAACAGCTGGCAAAATTCATTTGTTTTGCTCTCTTTCTCGAGAAATCCAAGCTCTGGCACAGGAAAAATTAAAATAACATTGCATTTGAAGAATAAACAACAAATAAAAAATTAATAAAATGGACGAAGAGGTGTGCGAATTTAGGGCGTCTGCTGGTTTTTTATTTAAGCAGCTGCTCGAAGTGCCCGCCTCCATTTCCGATGCACTCTCGTGCTCGTTCTCTCATTTCTCGTACCGTCTCATTTCTCGTGCTCGTCATTATTCATATTTTTAGCCCAAAATGTATGACTTTTTCGCTACTTAAATAAAAAAACCAGCAGGTGCCCTAAATGCGCACACCTCTTTGTCATTTTTATAATTTTTGAGTTGGTTGTGTGTAAATTTGTGCACTCTTGCACTCTTTCCGACTGTCAGCTGCCGGAGCGAAATTTTTTTTCATTTTATTTTCATCGTAATCGCGAAATGTTTGGTGAAACTACCGAAAGTATAACAAAAGTTCGTGTTGGATATAATTATGTATTGAGCCAGCGTGACTAAATCATGGTCAGAGGAAACCCGTTTACACTATTTTTAAGCGAGTTTCATGCTGAATACTTTCAGAGGAAAAGAAAGAGTGAGAGGGAGAGAGAGCGAACGAGAGAGAGAGGAATAAAAAAGAAAAAAGGCACTAAAAAAATTGAACGTTTTTTATTATTATTATTTTTGCCGATTCAAATCAGAATAAAATGTAACACACACTAACTTATGAACTCTCTTTTCAGTTTAGTTTAACAGAGATTATTTAGCGCTCTTGAATTTTCTTTGTTGGATTATTCAATTTCTCAGCGGAAGCGGTCTAATGAACAGCCTATGAGTCAGAAAATGGCTAAACTTTCGAAACTAGAAAATGTCCATGTTCTCTTTCATATGCGAAGAGGAAAAAATCCAGTGGAGCCAGAGAGAGACCTCAGGGACCTAGGAGGGGATGCTCGAACTGGTGCTATAATTTGAACAGAACGCAATCCTATCACCAATTTTAGTCATATGGATACCTCCATATGAGTGATATTTCATTTTACACTCCATCGCACTTGGGCTCCTGGATTGCTCTTGTCAGGCTGAGGGGGGGGGGGGGTTGGCTCTTCAAGCTCTTTCGAGAAATTGGCGAAATTCATCATAGTGACAAGGGCAGTCATTGGACAGGTTGACTTAAATAATAAAAGAAGGTTTTTCAAATAGCCTTGACCTCCTCATCTCTACGAGATTAATTATTACCAGAAAAAATTACAACATTATACCCAAGTTGAGAATATTACCCACTTTAATGAAGTTATACCTTTGAATCTAAATGTTAATTACCGTAATGGCTCAAGTCTGGAAGTGTTATTACTATCCTGTCCCAAGCTTGAGTACAAATTTACTTCTCGTCTTTTTGTCAAATTGGGAGGGGGAACGAGTAAAAACTTGTAAAGTGCTGCCCCTGAGTTACTTAATATAGATGTTTGTACTATTTTCTCATTGTCTCGGGCGTGCTTCACGAAAACTATGAATAATCCGCGTAAATCACGGTCCTTGAAGGTGATTCTTGAAACTTCTCTCGGCCAGACGATTATTGATAGGATGGGAGTGGTAGAAAAGTGGTAAAAACCTTGAAGAAGAGTTAGGGTGAGAGGGAAAAAGTTTTCTTGTGAGTTAACTAACTTGCTCTTAAAGTCTCCTGTATTTGGAAGAAAGTTAAAGTTTTTATGAAATAATAGCCAGTTAGAGATCGAGGGTGGGTGAGAAACAAGAAAACAGTTGAAAAAGAGAAGTTTGAGATGTGTGGGCGGTGGAAAAGTTGTCTTCCCCCTCCCACTGGAATCTGTAAGTTTCCAGCTGATATAAGCTTTAACCCCTCAAGGACTCATACAGAATTAATAATTTGTACCTGTTAAAAGGCAGGTGCCTCTTACACTGCGTTTAAAAAGGCCTATGTAAGCCTATTTGGGAGGGTGGCTGATGACGTTTCGGTAATGCCTAACATAGTGGGTTGTGAGTGTGAAGAGAGAGGGGGGATTCTCAATAGCGCTAAGTGTTCCTCTTTGGCAAAGGACCAGAAACTTCAGAAAGGCACCAACGAGGCTAACGGATCCATAAACTGAACAACAATTCCCTTTAATGCCTCTGTGCTCACCGGCGTATAGTGCAGTGGCAATACTTAACATTCATGAAACTGAGAGAGAGGTGATATTAGGTTTTGTTCAAGTTTACTCAAAAGATACGGTTTTAGTGTCTCTTCCTATTGTTTGTAAGCTTCAACAAAAGTACCCTCCTTCCACTTGATCAAGCCAAACGAAGTCAAAATTAAAAAGAAAAACTCTGAAATAGTTACAATTTTACTTCGCTTTTATTGTATATTGGGTCAACTACTATAAAAACAAAAAAGAAAAAGACTAACGACTGTAATGAAATGAACAGTATGCTTTCCACTTCTTTTTCTCCAAGAATACCAATAATCTTTGTTCGCCTAGTTGCCAGCAAATATTTTTTTCAACGTCGTTCTCTTGAATGCATAATTTCGTGTCCATATCAGATGAAGGGGCTCCTTTAAAAGTTATTTTATGCGAAAGAAAAATTACTTTTCAACTCCGCTCTGCCCATCTTTTTAATAAAGTGCGATAAAAAATAATACAAACTTGAGCTACACGATCACCAACTGTCAAAATAAATTTTCCCGACCACTGGATGGACGGAAACCGGAAAAGAAGTCACACCTAATTTGACTTCTTCTTAAAATTTTAATGCGCCATTACGTGAAGCCGAACATCGGGATTCTGGAATAAATTAGGGAAACTTGGCACTGTTTTTTACTTTTCACTCCAATTTCCATCCCCTTGACGATTTCTAAAACTCGAAAGGAGACAAAATTACGAGAACTCGTACTTCAGTCCCGAGAAACCAGATTTTGGATTGGTTACGAGTAATTCATAGCAGTTTCTTTGAAAAATGGGCAATACTACGGGTATAATCTATAATTATTTGCTCCAAAAACCGTTTTCAGATGGTGGCGGGGGAAGGCGAAGGATGTAGAGGGAGAGGGAGTTGTTCGTACAACGGTGCTAATTATTATGTACGGCGTTTTTGCCTGTTTTGACACGTGTAGCTGTTCATGCTGTATATTCGCGCTTATTCTTAACTTTTACCGCATGAAACGAACTCCATGAGCCGAGAACCAGCATTTCTGTTCAATTTTGGCTAAGAATGACCGCTTTTTCTACATTATCAACCGTGAAAAAGCAATTTTTATCGAGTTTAGCTGCGAATCAGCACTATTTCTCAATTTGGCTGTGGATTAGTGATTTTTCCCTTTTTTAAACCTTGAATGTGTGTTTATCCTCAACTTTAATAACCTCCCCACGGTTAGCGATTAGCGATTTTTTTCCATTTTGGCTCCGAATGAGTGATTTATTTTTCCAATTTTAGCCGCAAATATTAGCACTTTTCTGAACAGATAAAATACTTGCCCCAAGAACAGCTCATTTGTGCTTCTCACAATTTCAGCCGAAAGTTTACTTGCATAATAGCTGATTATGGGGTTTTCTCAATTGAAAAGCTAAAGAAATTAAAGAACTTGCCCCCAAAAAAGCACATTAACAAACACTCTCAACCCGCGAAATTGGTTGCTGAAAGTCCCAGATCCTCCAGGGTCAGAACCTGTAGTGCCAGATCCAAGGGAAGAGCCAGGGGGGGGGGATTGTGAAACACGTGAGGCAACCATTCAGATGGGGGCCCCTGAAAAGCTTAAAGACGAAAAAGTGGGGATCTTTATTGATGCTTTAATAATAGGATAATAAGTATATAAGATAAGTAATAGACATTTAAAGCCTTATAGTTTCTTCTTCTCCTAAACCCTAAAAATAAATCATCAACTAGTACGGGCATAAACTCATAACAATAACAATGGGGATGTTCAGGATGGCAGAATGTGCGAAGAAATCGCTAACTCGCATCTCGTCTTGAGAAAAGCGCTAGTTCGTGCCTTAAATTGCAAAAAATGCGTTCTTTCGCGGTTAACATTGAGAAAGACAATAATCGGGAACGGACACGAGATAAGAGTTGGGTTTTATTACCTCTCCTGGTTAAGGGCCCCATACACTGTCAGTTTAACTGAAGGCAATCGTGAGGCCGTCGATCGGGGTTACCCATACATTTTCAGTTAATCTGAAGGCCATGGACTGCAGTCCACCTGCAGTCCGTGAAAACTGAAGGTGTGTGGCCGTAGGACCGGCTAGGATCGGACGTGAGATCGTTGACTGACAATGTATGTTGCCCGTCAATTTGGCCGGACGGTCGCCTCTTGAGGCGACGGCCTGCAGGCAATCGCATAGTGTTGTATGTTTTATGAGCTGAAATTTAGGTCTATTGTAAGCAATTGATCCACAGACGGTGATAGTTTCTCCAGGTTTTCAGTCACTGAGGCAGAACAGAATGTGTATTCCTCACATCGCTCGGCCAAGAAGTCTTGTTCATATGTCACTTGGAAAATGAATTTTGACTAGAGAATCATCAAAACGTGTTCTTTTTATTCTATAATACACAAATGGCGTTTATTCGACCGATCCAAAAAGAACGAAATGCCGGTGAACTACGCGTTTGTTGGGTGCTACTCGAGGGCTGGAAAGGACCGTGTATCCTTCTTCAGATTCTCTTCCAAGCATCAGGGTGAAGTAATCTCCTTCAGCGCTATATAAGGAGCACGAGAACATTCTACGTTAAGCATTTCCCAACACTCGTTTCACACATACGCGGTTTCACGAGGACCTCGCGTGTAATCCGCGTGAATGCCGCTTTCTCATCGAACAAAGTAATATGTACCGCACAATTATGTAAATGTGTACGTGGTCACTACGCGGCAGACAAAACCGCGCCGCTTGAAACCTCGTATATGTGTGATACCAGCCTAACGCGCTAGTTAAAAGTTAAGCCAGTTCAAAATTGACGGGATGGCAAGGTGAAAGGGTTTGAAATGAAACGATTGCTCCAGAGAAGCGTGACAAGACCAATCATTTTGTTACTAGTCACCCATTCGCGTTTACGTTCCCGTGCCGATCTTTAAATTGTGAACTGGCCTTTTTTCTTGAATAACAACGGAAAACTCACTCTTGTCATCACAAAGCCATTGTTTTCGGCATTCCGAACTCCCGAAGGACTAACTAAGACACTTCTGTCGACGTGTTGTGGTTCAAGTGATTTCAAATCGCGAAATTCCTCTTGTGTGAATGCACTCACCACGTGAACGAGGTAATTTACCCGAGCTCGACATGGCCGGGAAATGACGGGCGTCTGTCGAATTGCCACTAATGAATCTTTAGAAAGGACACTATGATTGAAATAAGATTCCCGATTTTTATTAATGACAAGATGTCAAATGTTGAGCGATTGGATAGGTGCTCACGAGCAAGGACCGGCTCCGATTTATTTTCATTTTTTTTAGATAGCGGTGATCCCCAGCGTTGTCACTTAAGTTCCATTTTACGTAATTTTGATGCCTACAAAGCCATCAAGACTTAGTTGTTGAAAAAAACAAAAAACGATTTGCAGCAAGCTCCCAATGCAGAACTTACATGAACGGGGCAACCAGAAATAGATAAGAATGCAATGCCAACTCAATTGTAACCTGCCGTGTCCTTTCCCAATTCGCTTCAAAAAATGATGGGAAGTGCTACAATTTGCGTTTATAAGATTTGAGAAAAAGTGATAATTCACAGGGGAAGTTGATAAAACGTCAATAAGCGGATTCTTGAGGCAACTTTCTGGCTGAAATTGCAAAAAACACTAATTCGAGGGTAAAATTAGAGAGAAACAATAATTGTTGAAATTACTTGAAAAAAAAACAAAAAAAAACGCTAATTTGAAGTTAAATTGAGAAAAACGCTCATGCACTGATAACATTGATATAGAAGCTGATTTTTGGCTAATATTGTAGAAATAAATACGCTTATTTGCTTCTAAAATTGTGAAAAAGTGCCAACTCGTGATGGGTATAAATGACAAAAACGACAATTTGCTTTTGAACGCCCTAAAAAGGGCGTTATGTTATGAGAAATATTATGTGGAAGAAAGGAGCTCGATCCGGGGTATAATTAGCCGCTTGGTGAGTGAACCTGGCGAGCTCAGTGTTGAGGGGGGGGAGGAAGGCTCTGGTAGCGTCAAAAAATCCTTAAGGGAACTGTTTACACAACACTGAGGGTTGTACAAAAATGTCCCTGGGATTTTAGTACAAAACCCGGAGAAGTCCTTAGTTGTTGGGGGGGGGGGGTGAGTCAGAGGGGAGAATTCATTGAGTGACGCTGCACGATCGTGCGGGGGAGTGAAGCGTCGTGACCAGGGACCAGCCCACGCGCCTCGTATTCACGTTACCAAAAACCCGTCGGGCCGTGGAAAAGGTGAGTCGAGTATTGATTAACTACGTACATCACGGGGTAAAAGAACCTCTTTTGGGTACTCTTCGGGAACCCTTGTGGACTCCCTTGAACCCCAGACTAATGGTCTTTACAGCGCACGCGGCTCAAACGGAAACCTCCGGCTCAAACAAGAAAAAACCTTATGTCACGGCTAAAATTGAGATGAATTGCTGATTCGTGGGTAACATTGAGGAGAAGCACTCGCATTCGCTAATTGAAACAACTCCAAATGACGGATTATTGAAGCAACTTCATGGCACAAACTGAGAAATAGCGCTATTTCATAGCTAAAATTGAAGTGAAATTAAGAAAAAGTGCCGATTAGACGACAAAAACGCTGATTCTCGGCTAACATTTAGAAAAGGCGTCAAGATTTGCAGCCAAACCTGAGAAATGTGATAACCCGCGGATAAAATTGACAGACTGCGCTTATTAGCTGCTAAAACTGAGAAAAAGCTCATTCATTGATATAATGTTGAGAAAACGCTAACTCGCAGTTTCATGAGGTGATTCTGTGGCTAACATTTTGTGTATTAGGTACTAGGTACTGTGTATTATGTATTAGGTACTATACCTACACATAAAACGCTATCTGCAGGTGCAGCTCTGCCCTGTAAAACTCGGTAGGTACCTACGCGTTGAACGCTATTGCAGGTATGGTGCCTATGTGTTACGTGTAACGCGCTAGCTGCAGTCTTTTTTTTTTTTTTTTTTTTTTTTTTTTGTCGGGGGCGCCGGGCTTTGAACCCGGCAGGCGCCTAAGCCTCACTTGGGCTCCTACGCCATACCCAGATCTAACTGTGCACTTCACACCCGTACTACGCGGGCGTTTCGGTCGGTGCGCGGTTTGTTGAACGCACATCGCTGGGAACGCCCACACGAAGTCGGGTGTGCCGTGTCACAGCTCGCCGCAGCCTTATAGTGTAATGGGCAATGGCTGGATTCGAACCCAGGCCGCTGGGTTGTGAAGCGAGCATTGTATCCATTACACCATCGAGGCGCGCTAGCTGCAGTCTACAACGATATTTCGCTTTGTAGGTATGGCACGCTAAATTGCTATTTGCAGGGGCGTAAAACGCTGGTTGCAGATAAGCGCTAATTTTACCTTTAGATCAGGGAACGTAACTTCTCTGAAAAGTGATGAGTTTTTTTCATGTTTCCTGATAGGAGATTTCTGGAGTCCAGTAAGGGGAACACTCGTTTCAAGAAATTTGGACACGATAGAAGATTGAGGAAAGCTAATCGAAAGCGATAAAAGAGAACTCTAGGCCTTAAATGCAGCTAGTCCGAGCAGTAGTACACAGTAAATACTTCTACGTCAAAAAAAAAAAAGGCGAAAGAGTTATTCGTTATGAAGTTTTATGCGTAGGTACTGCACCTGCAAATACATTGTACGCGTAGGTACTGTTTCTGCATGTAGCCACTTCGAAAAATAAAACACATTTTCTCCCTGGCGTTTTCACGTGGCGGTTTGAATTTATATAGATTTTAGCCGCCTGAAAACACTGTTGTTCAACAAATTGTTTATTCCTTCTTTTTTGCTTTAGGTTGGTAAGGAAAAGTTTGAAGGGAAACCCTCCCTCGGGATTCTCCGTGATAGATGCAGACCACCTAACGTTTTATTAGAGCCTGGGCCTAGAGCCTTCGCTTAAATGAGGCCATCAATATTCTTCTTATCTAGTTTTGTGTTGAGAAGGTATAAAGAAGTGAAAAGAAAGACGAGAGAGCGGGAGACGAAGCTAAAGCCATTCTTTCTTTTTGGGGATTAGCAACACCGTGCCTCGTCGACGGTCTCAAGATGATAACACCGAAGTCATGTTTCATTACTAAATGTATTTTCTTTTTTAAAAAAATCACTCTCCGAAAATTGAGGATCCACCTTCTTTATCTTGAAGAAAAACGGTTTTAACTGGAGAAAATCATTTTTTTCTATAAACTTAGGCCCTCGTCAAATTGACTACCGAGCGTTTCAAATCGCTTCGACGCGAAAATTGATCGTAGTTTGTAAATTTGAGAGAGGCGGGGTGTTGAATGGTGAAAGTACAGTACACTACTTATAAAGCATGACAAAAGCATTCATCTCTCGTGCTGCATAAATTTGTAACGTGTTACACTTATGGTGAGACAGGTGTGTCATAGGGCGGACGGAGGGGTAGTGGTTGCGTGCACGCACCTTTCTTTCTTCCTTCTCACCGTTTTTCTCTAGATTAAGATTCTCCTCCGCTCACCATACATAAGGTACATTGTGGAGGAAGAGGCTAAAAGCTGCCTAATGCATTTCCTTTTCTCGTGGGAATAGAAGAAGAGGAAGAAGGAATAAAAAAACGTAGATCGTTTATCATTTAGTGTATAGAACTGCTGACGATAGAGATGAATATTCTCCTTCTTTTGCAAATCCCCCCCCCCTTGCTGTACTTCCAACCATTACACTCTCCTACTTTTCTATATGTATACGTTTCATGTGTTCATTTACATCCTAACTCAAAAAAACATTTTGGAAGGGAAAGGACGTGAAATAAATATACCTGAGTAGTGAGTATGAGTTATCGATGCTCGTAAGGCCCAGGTGCATTATTAACATAATAAATGATAACAAGTACTAAAATAAATAAATAAATGATCTTTAATGCCTTTTGCAACTGGTATAATGAACTCACAGTCTAATAACATGAATTTCGATGTGTCTGCCCATCATTTTGAGTTAGTCACAATCGACCTGAAACAGTACTTGTCTAATTATTGCTAATTGTTCTCTCTCCCACCCCAGTGTTATTTTGTATGACAATGTTAATTGGGGTAGAATACTAATTTGTCCCTTTCTAATTTCCCTTTTCACTCTCTCCATTCTCCTTATTCGCATTCTCTCGAAAACAGGATTCACGAAACTTTCTTATTACTGAATTACAATTACAGCCTTCTAATCTGACGCTCGTAAGGGAATAACAGGGAGAAAAAGGGAGGATGTTTGAAGTTTGTTTATTCAAAAAGTTTCAGCTAGAAAATTTATTGTCCGAAAGCCGAAAATTGGGTGTGACGAGGGGGGCTCATCGTTGGGGGTGAGACATGATTTGTTGGGAGGACGAAGTTAACTTGCGTTGCTTTTTTGCGTGAATGGCGCTAATCGCGATGAGTTAGAGAAGAGGGTAGAAAAGTTAAATCTGCGATAATTTATTGCGCAACATAGTGAAAGAAGAAAAAATAAATGAATACATTTCCTTTCCGTTCCCCCTCGGGAAAACGGGTGGAGTGAATATAGGTTTTCACTCAAAGCTAGGGTACTCATCTGTGTTTTAGAGGTTGGTTAGTAAAAGTTGGACAGCTCATCTCCTCGCCAGTCTTCTTCAGCGTTGATTGAAATAACAGAGCCACGCGAAAAGCTTCGTGCATAAAATGTGGGCCGACGTGTTGAATTAAACTCCCATGCTTTGCCTTCCCGTAAGAACATTACGAGGGATGTTGGAATAAATAAGCTCCTCATCCGCATTCTACGTACAATACTTTAAAGACTGTGTGACATTATTTTGCTTTCAGGTCAGCGAAAACGTAATTACCGTACTATTAATGGCAACTACTAAATTTAAGGGTGATATTGATAACATATTTTGTTGATTCACAGAAGCAAATTGAGTGAAAATGGCAAGTCTCGGTTCCCACAGGCAACTTCGTGGCTAAAAATTTAAAATATAGCGCTTATTCACTGGTCAAATTGGGAAAAATCGCTCATTAGCTGCTGAAACAAGGAAACACACAATTAATTCATTGCAAGAAAAATTGCTGATTCGTGGATAAAATGGAGACAAATCGCTAATCCACCAAAGAAATTGAGAAGTACAGATGAAGTGTGGAAAAAACGCTTAATATTATTCGCGGCTCCTGAAGACAACTTCATGGGGGGGGGGGGGGGTCGTTGGTGAGAGATTCACCAGGGGGCGCCAAAAGTCTAAGGACTCCATTGAGCTGCCCCAGGGAACATTTTTGTGCTAATGGAAAATGCTATTTTATGTCGTTAACTAATGTTGTTTAAGTTATTGAACAGGCCGCCAGTGCGTTTTCCACAGCCTCGCGGAGGAGCGTCTCGCCTTTTGCAACAGGATCAGAGTGTTGTGCTCCAGAGGGGGGCAAGGATGAGTGGCTCACCTGAGTTCTTACAACCAGGCTTATGGCTCAACACGAAATTTGGGTTTTGACCAGGCAAATATGAAAGAAAATGGGTTTTAAAGGAGGCAAGTTAACGAAACTGAGTACTGAAAGAACGAAAGTGAAAGTTCGTAAAAATCTTTCAAGCAAGAGCAAAACTCACGACAAATTTGGTTTAAACGAGAAAACCCCCACGAAACTCGGTTTTAGAAAGCGTAAAAGTACGCGAAATTATGGTATGGTATTACGGAAATCTGATTTATGTTTCAAGGTGCCAAACTTGAAACTTTTGGTTACGGAAGAGCGAAAATTTTCAGCGAGCGGTTTTCGTCATTTGTTTTTTGCCAAGTTAGTTTTTAGAACCTGCGAAGCCGATTTTATAAAGAGCTAATAGAAATTCGGTTTCATACATTATAGGAGTCATGTCCACGAAATTGGGTAATGAATGAGCGAAAGTCCAGCACAAAAATGTTTTTTGAAACAGCAAAACCCATGAAATTTGGTTTTTGAAATACGACATTTAAATTTGAACGAGATGAATCTGCAAACTAAGAGCAAACATCGGCGAAATTGGAGTTTATAGAGTCAAAATGACGTTTGATGTTTCAAAGTTCCAAGCGCGCGTGTTTGGTTTTGAATATGACTGAGCCAAATTTTCTGTGATAATGATTCCGATTGTGGGGGAATGCCAGATTTTTAGGAATGGAGGCTTGGCGGTGTGTGACAGTGACTCAGTAAGGTAAAATTGGTACCTTGTTTTCCGAGTGGACTGTGTGCTACGATCCTCATCGCTAGCGCTTGATCTGACCTGGCTAAACCTAGTCGTGGAGGAGACCCGGCTCTCCAGAGCTGACGAGAACCGTGAGGGTGAAACCTTGACTGAGGAAGTTGAAGCTTTGTTTAAACGTGAACGGGAAAGATTTTTGGAATTATATGTAGACCCACGAGACGTTATTAGTTGAAACCGAAAAGTAGGACAAAAAGAGGACACTTTTGACCTCTCTCCGGACACCTGAGTTGGCTCTCTAAAAAGTATGATATGTCCGGGGAAAGTAGGACGTCTGGTCACCCTTATTATAGTGCCTAATATTTCGAACAACAAAGAATCTCCAAACCCCAGCAATTCTCCCACAGTATAGCTCCAACCACGGCGAATCCCCAACTCAAAGCAAAGCTCCGAACCCCAACAAAAGCTCCGAAACACGACAATGATCCAAACAACAGCAGATTATTAACGACGAAACATACATGACCACAATAAAGCTTTAACCACAGCAATGATCTGACCAGAACAAAACCTCAAACTATCGCAGAACTTCAAATTACAGCAAAACTCCAATCCACAGCACTCCAGCAATCCAATGCACAGTATAGCTCCAACCACAATTCCTAGCACAAAGAGTTCTAATCAACCAAAGCTCCACCAACAGTTAAGCTGGAACTACGAACATGGCGTAACCACAAGGCACAATGTAGCTTCAACCGCAAAAGTGATTCTACCGTAGAAAACACCATCAACCACAAAAAGCACCAAGCACGAAGATCCCAAACCGCAGCAAAGCTGCAAATAGCGTAAAGGGTTTTTGGGATTAGAAGGTTTCCGAAATTCAGGCCCTAATAGGAAAGTCCAGGTCCGGGGGTTACGGAACCAGCGTTCTCTCCTACTCGAAAGGCCTGCACGCGTTGTAGGGAGTTGGGGAGATGAAATCAGCAATTTTCATTCCCGATTCTGCGGTTTTCGTTCTTATACGGTTAGTCTGTAGGCTAAAAAGAGCGTTTTCTTATGGATAATATAATGTGGAAGAAAGGAGCTCGATCCAGGGTATAATTAACCGTTCGGAGAGTGAATCCGGTGAGCCCACAGAGACGAGCGGGGAGGTTGGCTCGTTTGCGTCAACAAATCCTTGAAAGAACTGCTTGCTATCCATAACACTCAGGGTTGCACAAACATGTCCCCGGGAGTTTAAAATGGAAACCGGGGGAATTATATTTTTGGGGAGAGTTGAAGGAGAAGCCACTGAGTCGGGGACAGCGAAACGCACGTCTGTGCAGGGGGTGCCGAAGCCTCGCGACCAGCCCACGTGACAACTTGTGTCCATATTACCACGAACCCGTCGGGCCTGTGGAAAGGAGAGTTGAGGTACACCACAGGGTACCTCTTTTAGGAACTCTTCCCTTGTTCTTATTTGAACCCCTGTGCGGACTCCCTGAACATGCATTTGAAACTGACCCAATCCATAGCGCACAAAACGACAAAAACATTCGTTTGTTTAGGCAAAAAAAAAAAAAAAAAATTGATGGTTTGTTTGGCCAAGTTTACCCATGAAGGAAATCGTTTGTTTAGCACCATTTCTAGTCCCAATATCGTTTGATTACGTTTGTATTAGCCAAAATTATCGTTTGTTTAGCATTTCGAAACATGATTTTTTAAAAAAAAGAAAAAAAGATGGGCTCGGCAAACTTCACGCAACCCGACCCAGGAACGAAATCGTTCGTTTTGGCTAAAAAAAAATAAATAAAAAATAAAAAAATTGGCTAAACAAACGATATATACGGGGTGCGGCAGATAATGTGGACCACCCATTTATTTCATATTTCATAAAGTTAGGTCAAATTTGGGCCCTACCGGGGCTCAATAAAAATTTTTGGGCTACAGATATGAAATCCTCACCTAAGATCAAGGGGACATAACTCCGAGCACCATTCCAATATCATCAATAATAGCGGAGAAAAATGGGTGGTCCACATTATCTGCCGCACCCTGTATGTCAAGACTGGAAGTGGTGCTAAACTAACGATTTCTTTCATGAGTGTCGGGTTGGTGAAAAAGGAAGACAAACGATTTTTGCATCGGAAGCCATGATTGGTCACTGGTTAATCACAGTCAGAAATGCTTAATTATAAAACTTATTGTAATGCGGGATAGTAAGTATTACGACTAGTTGGTGGATAATTCAGCCAGACTTCTCGGATAAGTCGATCGACTTCGGTCTGAATTTGATTACCTCTGACCTTGAATTCTCTGAACTTGTGTTAGTGAAAGAATCCTTTGCAAATACATTAAATTAACTTGACTACCTATATGTTACTTGCATTTTTCTTTAAGAATCGTGCCGAAATGAATCCTTTGAAATACGTATTCGTCAGCTTTTTCCGTACTTCTAATGAGCTTTAGAATTGGCAATATTGATTTGCGTTGTCATCTTTTCAAACATTCTCTTTCTCTTCATGCTTGCCTGTCCCCCCCCCCCGTCCCACAACACCAATCCTTCCGCCTCGTCTCATTCGCAGTTTAAGATAAGAATTGGTTGTCTTCGCTTGCCTCTTTAGGATCTGTTGAAGGGGGTTTTGACTGTGCAAGTAATTTCGGTCTCAGTTGAGAGAGGAGAGAAAACGGATTTCTAATCAGTCTTTGACTTGGAAGTTGAAGGAGAGGGAAAGGAGTCTTCAAACCATCCACGACGCTGAGCACAACAGCCGTGCTTATTTGAATAACAATGTTAAACTTTAAATGGCGTTTCAAATTGGGCTTGCCGTTGAGTGAAGGTTGCCACACCAGTTCCCCGTTGGAGATGGAGTGTTGAGATGGGGGGGGGGCGAAAATAATTTAAGAAAGCGGTACGGATGGTATAACGGGTCTTAACTTTTCGACCCATCGTGAGTACAGGATTTCAGCGTGTGTTGCGTGAATCGACTTTGATGAGCACAAATCACACCTTTGCCGCTGATATTTATTTTTTATACCTCTTGAATCAAAATTAGTTTTACTCTTTATTGCATGGGCTTATTGAGAACGATTTTTATAAAATTGTAATACAGTACGAGGGGAAAAAACATAAAATGTGCACGAATTGTGTTTTGTTCTTGACATGCCATTGTGATCATGACACGAAAACTCACCCCCTCCCATCATAGTTCACCACGTCACCTGACTTTTTCCACGATTTCTTTTTTTTTTTGCACTCACACGAAATATCCTTTCTGGGCCAATAAACTCTCTTATGGCTGCGTTACTGTACGTGGTAACTGGAGGACGGCGATGACGACAAGCGTTCCCTTTTTCGTTCATATCCTGCCCGTCACGATGCATTGTGTGATCGGTTGAATAACTGGACATTATTCAGAGCGTACACTGAAAACACGCGATATAGGAGGCGAAATTTAACTAAATAAATTGAATAATATTTTCGCTTTATCGGTTCATAAAGGTTTATGAGCGTTTGCACAGTGTTGCAGCGATTATTAGGTGAGCCAACGTCCTCTAGGTGTAGGTGCTCTCGAACAAGGATAGAAGGGTAAGAGACTGGTTTTGATATGTTTGAGGTTGCTAATAACAAAAAAAAAAGTGTAAAGGAAAGGAAGAATTTGGCAGTTGCGGGGAGTTCCCTTATGGGCAAGCTGCCAAAAAGATGGGACCCGTGGGCATTGGGCTAAATGATAAAGCGCTCCAATGAGCTGCTCCTCCTACCCACACTCTGCCTGGAACAAACGTATTATAACAAGCTCTTTAAAACTTTGCAAAACAGGTGAGTGATGACGCTGGAGAAATATTGTATTTTTATTACAGATTTTATGAGTTATAGTCCAGTCATTTGGTAACAAAAAGTAGTGAATTCAGGAAATAATTTCCGGCTTGGTTTTTAATTCGGAAATCTAGTTATCTACTCAGTTGACTAACGATATGGATTCACCATGTAAATGGCGAAAAACCAAGAAATTTGGAGAGTTGTTCTAGTTTTTTGCTCATAACTCCGAAAAGACGTACTCTCGAGGAAAATCATCCCGTTTCAGAAAGAAAGCTGATGAAATATTCAAATAAAAGATGCCAAAGTCAGCTCTTTAGCTCCCATTGTCGAGCCGCTAGAACGCATTAAAGATTGTCTATGGTTTCCAACTTTTCTACATCACTGACGTTGGCCCCCCCGTGTGAAAAACATCGGTGTCAAACGGTCTCATACCGTGCAAATGGCAGCGCACCATCACATTTAGATAGCTTACCCACACTGAAACCGGCAAATAACACCGGCCCGGTCTTTCTAGGGGGGCCAACTTTATGCCAGTCCCCCACTTTGGATCATTTTAATCTTGCCCAAACTAATTTGACAAGGGTCCACTAAGAACAATTTGCACACCACCTCAGGAAACCCAGTAAAAACAAATGCCATAATGGGACTAGGGCTCAAAAGTCGATGAGTGAAAATTAAAGCTATCTGAGCTCTCCACCAAACGAACGATTTTGATTTAGTAATTTGATTGCCTAGTCGTCATCCGGGTTCACCGTTCCAAGTTTTTCAGCAGCGATAACGCTTAACGGCCGGCTCCTTCCAAAGGAACGTATGCAGTTCCTTGTTAAAGTACCACTCAAGACATTTAAGTGAAGTTTCAAGAAGGAACGATTGGTGAGAAGGCAGGTTTTCTCGATTCATCAAAGAAAAAGGCTCTCTTCAAAAGTTTGAAAATGAGATTTGGGAAAATTTGAAAACCAGGGAGGAGCATGGTGCGCAAAATGTTCGTGGTGGTATTGGTTTAGTAAAAATTAAAATGGTTTCAGAGTTGGTACACTGTAACTTAGTGGGGTCCTGCGAGGGGCTATAACTTCAGTGCGGTAGATTTTGGCCAAGTTGAAACTACGGTCCATCTCTAACGCATCTAACGCTAAGTAGTCAAGACCAAGAAAGCTAGAGAGCTGACTTTAGTCTCATTTTTGTTGTTGATATTTTGTCAACTTCCTTTCTGCTAAGGAATGTTTTTTCTCTAGAATGCGTCCTTTCGGATTTATAAGCGAAAAACTAAAACAATTCTCCAATTTTCAGTTTTTCGATATTTTCATGGTGAAGCCATATCATAATTTAGTCGATAACTGGATTTTTGAATTCTAGCACGCCAAAAAACATATAAAACCGTCTTAAAAACTTAGCCGGCTATTTTTTTTCTTGTCCGAACTTAATGACTGGACTACTAAAGATTATCCTGAAAACTCAATTTTTATTTTTCCTTCAAAACAATTTAAGCATAATTCCTTCCAATCGAGGAAGAACTGTCGTCTCTTTAGATCAGCCATTATTATTCCCGTGAAATAAGGTTTTCCTGCAAAATACCACCATTTTCTATTCAAATTACATTGCTCTTCCTCACCATTTCCTATAAATTCCTTTCGAACATCTTTTTCAATTTTCCAAGCCAACCTTTATTTTCCCAATTAAATTAGATTCAATTTGTGGGATCAAACCCTCCGCCCTCCTTCACTTCGTCCCGCCTAAAAACAGCTCTGAAGTTTGTTCTCTCTCAATCTGGGTGTGATGGGATAGGTGGAGTGCGGATGGCGTAGTGGAGTTTTCATGTTGGATGTGTATATACCGTGGAAGTTTTAACTTGACCGCTTTGGCTAACAAGCCCCAAGGTTTTCGCCCTGTATTCGACACCAGTACATTTTGCTTAACTTCACTCGTTATTTTGCTTTTTCTTCGACACCAAAGTTGGTAATAATATTTCGAAGGTTGGAAAGATGGTGGGTCGGTTGACTCTATGTTTATAACGTTCGTTGACAAATCACGTGCTTTCATTGATTCTCGTTAAAACTGTACAGTAATGTTAACAAGTGATTTCCTCATGAACAATGCATCTAGAGAGTAAAATTAAACAATCATCCTCGATGTACGTAACTGGCTGGAGAAATACATAAGATTGCACTTTTTTTCAGTTATTGTTGTAAAAGTTTACTGTGTAAGAAAAAAAAAAACATGCGAAGCGGCTCACTGAAAACACACTGCGGCGTCCTTACAATCAGTAGCATTCTTATGAAGTAACCCCCTTTTTCGACGTTTTGAATTAACTCGGACGTCCGATGTCCGTGGTTAATTAAATCATTTAATCATTTCCTCAGAGCGATAAAATATCTACTTCGCACCACATTATCAACTTGTTGTAAGTTCGAGAACCCCTCCCCCCCAACGTCGTTTTTATTTTTCAAAATAGAGAATTATACAGTGACTGTTTTGCGTTACATAAGAACAACGTGAAAACTATAAATTGTACGCCAATAATTCGTAATCATTGTTGCATAAGTGTTGGCCTTTCATTATGGTCACGTAATGTAATTACAGAAACTGTTGTATTGGAAATCAATTCTGCCGTAATATCTCTAAAAGATACCAACTGATCACCTCCTCACTTCAAACCTCTATCATGATTCTCGTACTTATTGTACTCTTCTTGGAGGAAATTGTCCATATCCTCAAATGACTCTAGACGCTTGATATTATAGTGTTATAAAACGTGCCCCACTGGTCCTATTTATGAAATAAAATAGTTTAGTAGGTAGACAGTACCTCACTTCATTGTACTTGGATTTGCTTGACACGATTCATCCTGTCATGCTTTCTCTTTCAATAATAACAACAATAATCAACAAAATGATGATCTCTGTTGTCGATGCCTGAAAAAAAGCAGCGATGACAACAACAACAACACAATAATAAATTTGCATAAAACAATATAATAGATTTGCCCCTGGTGTTTATATGGCTTTGTCTGTCCTCGGTCAGGTTTGCAGAGAAATAAATAAATACAGACGAGAAAATTATGATTTAAAGTGGAATTGCGTGAACTCTTCGACAGAGTAAACTGCATTTTTGACCTGCAGCAGCGACATGAGGTTTTTCTTGAACGTGTTTTCCCCTCAATTCTTGAAGACAAGGGGTATTTAGCTGATTGAACGACCTGAGGCGGCAGCGCTCCAGTGCCCCCGTTTAGTCCACAGGTGATGAGGTGCATTCATTATTTTCCGGACCTTGCGCCAAAACGACTCTCGAAAATGTAACGTTTTGGCTTGCTGTTGTGTTTGAAGAAGTGTGTACTGTCGACTCAAGAGTAGCCTGTTGAGGTCCGTGATTGCTGTTCTCTGTGTCTGCTAGACGTGAAAAAAAAGGGGCAGGCTATTCTCTAGTTTTTGTAGCCCTTACTCGGCTAAAATTTAGAAAAAGCACTCATTTTTCTTCACAAATTTTAGCCGCGAACTAGCACCTTGTCATGCTTAAGAAACGTGGATAGGCGATTTCGATCAATTTTAGCCAAGAATTAACCTTTTTTTTCATTTGTGCCTTTAATTGGTTTCTGAAGGTTCTTAGGCGGTGCTAATAGTGAAAAAGTCGCTGATTCTGGGTTCTCGATGTAACTTCCGGACCAGAGATAAGAAAAAAACGCTAATTCGGGACTAAAATTGAAAAAAAAGCAAGTCCACTGGGGAAATTGAGAGAAAAAAATTACCAATTCATGATGGTGCATACTTTCATGATGGTGCATATCCGATGGAGGCAACTTCGCGCGGGTGTTATTGAAAAAAAGTGCTATTTGACATTCTGGAAGATTGCTAACTGCTGAATTTAAGAAAACTACTGATTCCTGATTCGCGGCTTCTGGAGGCAGTTTCACGGCTGGAATAGATAAATACACCAATACCAAGTTTCTGTATAGTTCTAGTTCCTAAGGCAGCTGAAGTTGAAGAAGGCACTAATTATGCAGTACTTTGGATCCGTGGATAAAATCCTATTTGGAAAAGCGCTAATATTTGTGTCTAAAATTGCGAAAAAGCTTTCATTCGTAGCTAAAATTGCATGGCCACGGGGTGTGGGGTGTGGCAACAAGTCAGTTTGACTTCTTCATAAATGGCATTTCTTGGAATTAGCTAATTACACAAAAATATCGTGGGGCTGGCTCTGAGAGAAAACAAAACAATTCAGCGGACACTCTCAAGCCACCACCTCGAAAAGCGAATTTAGCGGTTCTGACTAACATTTCAAACAAACAAATTCTCAAGGTCGGCTCTCGGCTTGCAGTATCAATTTCGCAGTGTCTGCTAATCAGAAAGAATTATCCAAAGTTAGCAAAGTTGGACGGATTCTGTGGAAAATCCCAATTGTTTTTCTTCCTTTTGAATCTTCTGGGTGGAAGCTCAAGATCAAAATGCTCTCCTTCATGTTTGTTTCTTTATAAACTCAATTATCCCCTGGTTAAACAAGCTCCTCGGCGATTATTCAACGTGTTTCGCCATGCCCTTTTTCTACCCTACATCTATTTCCCTGCTTTTCACTTAGCCTGATTTTCTGTAGCCACTTAAGCCATCAGTTTCTCCCTGTAGTAGCGTAGGGAATGGCAACATCAGTTTTTCGGAAGGCCAATGAAAAATTGAGTATTAAAAACAAAACAATGAGCATAAATGAATTCACATCGCCTGAACTTCTCCAAACAGGACCAAAATTGCTTGTAATAGGTATGTCGCATCCATGTCGAGTAATTATTCACTTCTCGAAATGGATGTCTATTTCACGAAGTGGCTCCACTTGCCGTAACTTCAAAACATTACGACATCCGGACAAAAAAAATTGTCAATTTCTAGAAAAGGAAATCGTGTTTGTCCAGTGGCTGAAATCAAGCTTCCTTACTGCAAGTGGATGCACAACATTATCCTTTTCATGAAATGGATGAGTGAGGAATCTCAGATGCTGAAACAAGTTTTGTTTTATTTAAAATGATTATTTTTTTTGAGCACTCAAAAACCCGCTAAAAAATGACGTTGTGCATCCGCTTATAGTAAGGAAGCTTAATTTCAGCAACTGGACAAACGCGATTTCCTTTTCAAGAAATGGACATTTTTTTGTCCAGATGCCGTAATTTTTTGAAATTATTTTCATGAAATTAGTTCTCGTTTTATTTTTATTCTTCCCGGGAACTTCTGAACGATGGCCAGTGCCCTGTCCCCAGTGGGGAGAAACTATAGTTCGCATAATATTCCTTACCCTGTCTCTATGACGTAGCCTTTTCTCTATCTCCGTCGCTCACAATATGAAAAAATGTGTACGCGTGAACTTTCATACCTGCAATAACTCAAAAGCTCGGAGCCGCCCCTAGAAAAAGATAAGAGGATTAAGGGTGTAGAGAGACATTAATTTTACTGGAGAGTGAAATTATGTGTTGGAGTAGAGATATTTAATAAAAAGTAAACGAGATAATTCAATTAGATCCCAAAAGGGAACTCCGAGAAGGGGATCGGAACGGTTTTGCTATTCATTAATTTAATTTCAATATTTCTCTCTCGCTCTCCCATCCCTTTTGGGTACTCGACTGTGTCTACACACTGGGGAATGAATACTGTCTTGAATAACAGGAGCTGGCTTCTGGATGACACCCCCTTGAATTTATTTGCTTTAGAGCAACTACGAAAACAAGACTATTAAAAGACCCTTGAATGGGCGGCAAAAGGGTTGAAAGTCAGGCCCATATCCAGGGAGTGGTGCGGGTTGAAGGGAAATTCTCGTTGAAAAGCTCGAGGTGGATGAGGTTGTTATCGTGGATAACACAGCCACGATAACAGTCAGACTTCGTTCTAATGAACTTCATCGAAGCATGTAAAGCTTTTTAAGTGATTGCTTCTCCGTGCATTTATCTGATCGAGACTCTAACCCTTTACAAAGAGTGTTATTTCCCTACCGACTATCTGGGTTTTCCAATCTCGGTTGCATATTGTGTCCTTGTCATAAAAATAAATTTCTCCCTTTTATTGCTGAATGCCCGAGTGGGGTATTAGTTTTTACTTTATTACTAGAGATACGGAGAATTTGATGCTTGGTATAATTTTTTACGACGCTTCATTTCATGTCAAGACACAACTTTGCTTCTAGGCAACGCTATATATGCTCTTACGAGACACGTTTAAGTTCGCCTGTTAGAGCGCGCCTATTTTCCATGTTTCTCTCTCAGCTAACAGAATTTTCAAGTTTCAATTGAAAAATGCAGGTTGGAACGAGGAAATCTGCTTGGAACTAAAGCTTTCTGTAATTTGGAACCTTTCCAGAACACTTGTTGCTCACATAAAAGCTCCAGGATGAAAGCTACGGAAGAAGTGGCTGGGGAGGAAGGTGTTTGTAATTTTACCCTCAAGATTTACTTAATTCTGCAGCTAAAATAGGAGGAATATCCCCTGTTCTATTTATACTGATACGTAACTGTAAGTTACTTACGTTGTCAGTCATACTTCGCTGAGGAGTGTCTATGCCTTGGAGGAGGGTTGCCCGAGCCTTCACTTCCATCGTTTTTTTAAAACTTAAAACATGGAAGTACAAACGAGGGCAAATGGCCGACAACGAGAGCATAATTTTTTTAATGATAAAATAGTAAAAACATGTCTGATGAATGTTTTTCCTCAAAACAAAGGTCAGATTTGCTCTTTTCATATCAAGAAATGGCTAGGTTTTCATTTTCATGCAATGTATCGGGAAAAAAGCGACAGACAGGCCGACGGCATGCCGAAAACCAATTTTTTCAACCATTCTGAGGTTGTACAAATGTACATCAAGAACATGAAGTCAGCTCGGACTCGATTTCTTTCAACAACACCATACTTCCATTCCCTAGGGGATCAAAAGGGAACTACTTCCCCTAGGCTAAGGGAAGTACAAAACGCTGCAAATTTAATTCGTGGGTTTAATAAACACAAAATAATGTGAATGTTCCAAGAACAGCAAATCAGCTTTTCTACAAAATTTTAGCATTTAAAGAGCTTTCATACACCATAAATTATCGATTTTATCTCATATTGCTTGAACGTGCATCCAAGGTTTCGCGAACACGATTGGTGGATTCTTGGATGCCACATAATTATGATTTGACAGACCGGCGGGGGAGGAATTTCTATATCAACGTTGCCATTTTAAGGGGGAGTTGTACATAATGTGTTTCCTCGACTTCCCTCCAATCATACCTCGCCTACTCCGCGTTACGTAAATTAACTTCGTATTTCTGCACCAATCCTGGATTTCAAGGTCTCATTTAAATCTCCAAGAAATTCCACACCCACGTACGATCTTCTTTTTTCATAATTCACCCCTTTTTACGAACTTTTACCTTGCAAATTCATGCTCTTTCGACGACTTATTTCGGAAAGCAAGATTGTACGCGCTGCGGAAATACTTGGAAATTTTAGTGAGACCTTGAAATGTAGGATTGGTGCAGAATTACGCCGATAATTTACGTAACGTTGAGTACGTGAGGATTGATTGTAGGGCGGTCGAGGAAACACATGCACAACTCCCCCTTAAGACTCCCGTTTACAAGCTCTGTGCTATGCGTCTGTGGATTATATGCAGCCTATCAAAATGCTTCATTTTTCGATGGAATACATTTTTTGGTTGCATAGACTCCACAGACGCATAGCACATACCTTGTGAACGGGACTTTATCTAAATTTTAGCCAATAATTAGCGTTTTTACTCAATTTTAGCTCAAAATGTGAGCTTTTTCTTAATTTTAGCCGCGAATTATAGCACTTTTTCCATTGTTTTAGCACCGAATTTGCGTTTTTTTCTGTTATAGTCATAAATTAGCGCTTTTTTTCATATATAGTCTTGAGAAAGTGTTCTCTAGAAACCAGGAAAATGTGCGTTTTTCTCAGTTTTAGGCGTTAATTGGAACTGTTCCCCAATTTTAGCAGTGATGAATTGAATTCTGGCTGGTTAGTGCTTTTTCATGTGTTTATGCACGATTTATTGCCTCCGAGAAATCGTAAATTTGCGTTTTCTCGATGTTTTTTCTGTTTTTATTGCTGAGTGAGTTACCGGTTGTCTCCATTTTAGCAACGAATGAGCGATTTTTTACACTTTTGGTCATGAATTACCGCTTTCATTATATTTTAGCCGCGAACTTATGCCTCCTCATTAACAGGGCGTTTGCCATTTTTAGAAATTTGAGTCGCAATGGGACCTCCAATGTACACCGATAATTTGTAAGTGTTTCTCAATTTTAGCCTCGAATGAGCGTTTTTTTTTTTTTAATTTCGTTACTAAAATCATGAGCATAAACCCTACAAGTCTAATTTTTTTCATATTTAAGCTCTTCATGTGCCTCCTCAGATGAAGGGCCTGGGTCAGTCTGTTCCCTCTCACCTCATACCAAGACACGCTAAATATTGGTTATTACATATTTTACAATTTTTTTTTAAAATCGAGATTGAGTATATTTTGACGGATTTCTCACGGAATTTTGAGCTTGACTTGACGGGAAATGCAAAATGTCAGTTAGCAACGCTGGAGACACTACCAATTTATTTGGCCAATATTTTTATACCCGAATCTTTGAATTTCGTGGAAATATAGACCACAAAGTGCAATTTTGCGTGAGTGAATACTAGAAACTGGCAAATTAAACGAATATTCAGCAAAGGAACTTCCAATTTCTACGAAACTTAGCTGTAAAACGTTTGAATTTCAAGTGTATTCGTAAGAAATTTGGCGCTGTCGTGAATGATCACGGGACTAGGTTTCACGGTCACTAAAAAGAAGCCCTGAAAATGAGAATTCCGCTGAAATTTTCACGCAACTACTCAATCCTCGCCCTAACGGCCCATCCTATAATTTGATTCATTGATTCTTGAGCAAAATAAAAGAAAAATCATCTTCCAAATGAAATGACAGGGTTAATTAGCCATCCCTGTTAAGACGATACTCGCTCCATATAATAGCTATAAGCCCTTCTACTCCTTGGGGGGAAAAAACTGGTGACAGTTTTTCTTCATCTATTACCCCTCGGCCGAATAGTAATCGACAAAAAGATTAATGGGCTCCCATCACTTGAGGAAATTAGTTTTTTGCGGAAACGTAAATATTTGTTCTTCAACCCAGAGGAGCTTGACACGGTTGATTTAGGAAATCAATTTGAAATAGCACCTCCACTTCTTCTTCCCTTCCTATTCTAAAGGATCTCCTCTGACGCTATGAGATTTGATGGAAAGGAACAGTGGGAAAGGGAGACGCCCGGACAATGCATTATTTCTTTCTTATTCCTTATCGACTTATTTGCCTTCTACCCCCTTTGCGACGGTTATTGAACTTTTTTTGCCTCGCTCAAATGGTTCTTAAGCGCCTCTTATTGCTGAACAAAGAGAAAATAAACGCAATTTCAGCCCCTCCCCTCCTCCTCTATACCACATCAACACTCTGTAACAGTTTTTTGTTTGGCGTCAGGGAAATTCTAATTTTCTTTGATGACTTCTATGCAAGAGGCAACAAAATAACCCAAACGAATTATCAATTTAATGACTTGATAGGTTTCCGGAGGGTGAGATGCGGCGGGATATTTTACCACAATGCAACGTGTGTGTCTGCTGTGTTGTAGCGCTGGTGAGGGAGGGTGTCCAGGTAATTGACTTGGTTCTGATTGAAAATTGGCCGCTACGAAGAAGAGATGAGATGAGAATAGGAAACTATGAAAAAGTAAAGCGCGATGTTTTACGAACTATCTCTCCAACAAAACCATCGTTGCTGTATAAACAAAATTTGATTAATTGCTGGTTCGAGTTTCTCGCCTGGCCTGAATTTGAGCGAGGAAGAAGTTAAACTTGTTTACTCCGTCTCTCCTAAGATGATGATATCGATCGAGACGCTCTGAGTTACCTACGAACAATTTTGTTTTATTCCACAAAAGGTTTGTTTTTTCGGTCTAAAAACTTTATTGGTTTGTCTCAGTGCTTTTTCCCCCCTTTATAAAAACGGTTCTGTCGGTTACTCGTAAAATCAGTGACGCCTTCCTATGAAAAGTAACTTTGAATTTTGTTCTTCCACTCTGAAAACTCGAAAAAAAGGAGAGATATCCTGTATGGGGAAAGACATTAAAGAATCGTTTGTCACGAGAAACATTCCACGATTGGAATGCTTCGAACCCCTTCCTGCAGAAAGGTAGTCCTTTCACATTATAATATACTTTTTATACTGATAACTCAATCGACCGCTTTACCTAATGCATACCATTTGATATGGAAGGTTGACTTTACGAGGGCAATGCGTCAATTTTAACGACCGCTACCTGGGGGACAATAGACGCTTCGCTAGAGAAACAGTCACAACTCGGCGCCACCATGCAGCTGTAGGGGTAAAGCTGCAGGGAAGTATTATTTATTCGGTTTCCCCAGCGATGGAAGTAAAAGAACGTTCATTCCTCCGAATTGACGCTAATTGCATCCCTCTCATCCCTTCTTAATTCCATGAAAATCTATCTAAATCAGGTTTCAGCTGGGTATTATTCTGAAATTCAAAAGAGCATTTAACTATAGCACGGAGAAATAAGTTAGACGAAAGTTATAAATGATAAAAAAAAGGCCCTAGAAGGCATTACTTGCAAGCTTTGAAACTAAAGTTAATGTCTTTGTCTAGAATGGTTATGGACTTTTTTTCAGGCTCCGATAATAAAAAAAAAATGATGAAAAAGATTAGAATAAAAGAAAGTTTCTCCTTTCTAGTACTCGGGTGCAGCCTTACCTGTACTGAACAGCTTCGTATTGATTTTCATTCCACTTCAAGAAAATTAAGCAAAATGACAATTAAAAGTAATTTATTTACAAAAGTTTTTTGGAAAAAAATACAAAATACTTTCTTCTAGTTCAAAAGTATAATAATTAACTCTCAACTTAAGCTCAAGAGTGTTTTTGAACGCCGCTATCAAATTTAACAAGTTTCTCGTTTATTCTGAATAATTTTTTTCCGTCAAACGAAAGAAAAACAATCCAGGAAACATCCCTGCTTTTTTTCTAAACACAAACTTTTGACACGTTTAGAGTCTTTAATTTCCGACAAGAAGAACAAACCTCCTATCTTGCCCTGTTCCGCTAACGTCTCTTCGTGATTTTTCGCTTATTCCAAACGAGGCTCCATCATCTTCTTTTGAACGGCAGGGAGGGAAGTGTGCTTTCCGTCATCTTGGGTGACAACCAAGGTTATCGAAAAGATGCTGTCGTCCTGACCTCATAAATATAGATTAGATATTTGTTTAAAGTTTGAAAGAAACCTCAAATTCTCTCTTGCTCATCCACTCCGACGGTTTACCCCATTAATAGGGCTTATTTAAAGCTAAGTCAATATTGGAATATTGCTGACAGCAATGTATATAAAACCGAACAGTATGGCATTGAACAGTTGTAGGAACCAATCCTTTCAACGGTTTTGATGATGCGCTGATACTGATATACCCTTCTAAACGTATAAAGGTGTTTTCCATATGCACAAAAATCTGCCCTGGGGGTGTCCATTTCTTCTCGTCTTCTCAAAATTAAACCACATTTTATTGGAGAAGAGCGATGGAAGCGAACTGCCACCGTTCATAATTGAATGCAAATGAGAAACGCTAACAGTTTGACTGCACACACAAACGGCGCGGCGCGGCGTGGCCTGGCGGTTGTTGCGTGCGTCGTTGAAAGCTTCCTGTGTCTGAAGAAAACTAAATGTTGTGATCATTTCTGGAAATAGAGCATTTCGCGACTCAGAGATCGAAAAATTCACTTAAATTCGACGTTGCTTCTATAAAAATGTTGATAACTTTTCTATCAGTCTCAAAAACTGTGTCCACACTTGTACGCTTTCGTCGTCGACTTTCGTTTCGAATCGACATGGCTTGCGCCTTGCGAATCCAGGGAATAGCTCCGGTGGCTTGAGCCCCCCCCCCCCTATCTTTTAGTGCAGTGCTCGATGGGTTCGAGTCAGCTCCGGAAAAGGCGAGGGAATTGTGAAATACACAAAAAATTGTACTAAGCCTCAAAACTTGTAATTTCACGCCATAAATTGTCTGTTCAGCCGCATGTGTGCGATTCGATAACGACGCTGCATATTAACGAAGTAGCTCAAGTAACCGTTTTTTCTACCTCCCCCTACCGTGATCAAAACGACTACTAGGAGCAAAAAAACTAACTATTTATACAAGGAAAAAAGTTAATTTCACATGAAAATTCCAGTTTTTAAACAATTAACTTTGCCCCCCCCCCCCAGAAACTAGGTCATAAGACCACGAAACTTTGAACTCTGAAACAGCCAAAGAACAAGGATTACAACCTCACAGATACTCGGGACGTTCCATTCCCATTCATGTGAACTGGAATTCCCATGCTTCTTCGGTGACAAGGAAAATCTCAAAAATACTGTTTCTGATGCTAAGATGTCTACAGAATAATGTACCGGACTCTGTTTTCAAAACTGTGTATCATGCCCTTCTGCAGTCCTCGCTTGGGGTCATGCTCCTGCCCAGCATTACGGGTTTTGAGTGGTTGGATTGGTGGTGGTGGTACTCAGCGGACTGCCCGGATGTGTTCCGTAGTTTCAAAATCTTGACCTTGCCTTGTGCTTATATTGAGAGCTGTCTACTATTCATGCGTTCTAATAAAGACTACTATAATCGAATTGCTCCGACACCACGAGCAGCAGTTGCGATACCAGCCAGCAATACACTTGCGGCAAATGCATCAAAAATAAGAAAAATCTGTCACAATTGATGTTCCTAAATTTCAAGTGTATTTGCGTTCCTTTTCCTTCGTAACACGAAAATATAATTTTATAGGAAAATTGATATTCTAGTAAAAGAAAGGTAGTAGATTGAACCAGCTGGTAACTCTTAAGTTGTGATTGGGATTTGTTTGAAGGGGTCTGGAGATGGTGTACCCAAAAGTCCCCGCCTCTAGCCCACGACCAAGCTGCTGGACGTAGCAAAACGTGCATAATTTTTCACTTTATTACCTGCAGTTCGTAAACTGTAGGTCCCACTCAAAAACTTATGGGATAACAAAACAAAGTTGACAAAATTCCTCAACAATGAGGAAGTTTCACATTTTCCAAAAATATTTTTTTTCGATTAGGCATATCAATCCTTCCCCGTAAATAAATAAATAAAAATTTAAAACCCTTCAGAAATATTTTTTATTTATAAACATAAGTTGGCTTATTTGAAATCCCGCCAAAACGAACATTTTCCACAACGTAATATCCCATGTATTCTCTGTCCTTTTCATGCCTCTAAATAGCTCATCTGATTATCCCCCATTATTTTATTATTGGAGAGCTCTTGTAGAAAGTAAGGCAAAGAAACACAACAAACCGTTCTCCGACAGCAACGTTACAGGGGATTTTTTTTTTCGGAAGGCGCATATGACACAAACATGCTAGCTGGCGTGTTTGAAATGACCTAAAACTTCAAAAATCGCGTATTTATTAACTGTTGGATTATTTTACGAACGGATCACGATTAATGCATAAATAAACCTTAAAAAATAGATTTATGAGTAAGTTCTGACCCATGAAACTTTCTCATTCGTCTTCGACAAGTTTTTTGTAGCTTCAACCGCTTAAGAGATAATAGCGTTAAAAGTGACACTATTCTCGAACCCCTTCACTGCTTTTTGTGAACAATGCGTCGTACCGTCCTCGCCGCTCTATACACCCTCAAAACGGTTAGGTTTTCGGCTTGCTTCAGTAACCCGAGGGGAAAAAAGGTTCCGCTGGAATTTCTTTGTTGCCTGGGACCTTTTCATGAGCAATTTTCGCTATGAGAATGCTTGTTTCCATGTCCCCGCGATCATTACAGTTCTCGGGACGGACAGACCGAATATCCTCATCTACAGCTAACTTTGACGTTAAATGAGCCGTAAAACGGTTAAAGACACATGAGTTCAAGCTATTTTTCAAATTACCTGTGATAAGTTAACAAAATTAGTTTATCTAATAGCCGTTTTCATCAAATTAACAGGACCCCGTAAGAATACAGTTTTTGTTGTTAGGGAATTTTCTCCTACTGTTTACATTTCGACACCTATTGGAGATAAGCGAGTATAATTTTTTTTTTGTAAAGGGAATTTTATGATGATTAACTTCTTTGCTACGCATCAATGTTGTAACGTCAACACCGAGGACGCTACAACGCATTGTTCACAAAAAGCAGATAAGGGGTTCGAGAATAGTGTCACTTTTAACGCTATTATCTCTCAAGCGGTTGAAGTTACAAAAAACTTGTCGAAGACTAATTTTTGAGGAATTTTGTCAACTTTGTTTTGTTATCTCATGCGTTTTTGGGTGGGATCTACAGTTTACGAACTACAGGTAATAAAGTGAAAAATTACGTACGTTTTGCTACGTCCAGCAGCTAGCTCGTGGGCTAGAGGCGGGGACTTTTGAGTACACCATCTCCAGACCCCTCCGAAAAAATCCAAATCACAATTTTAGAGTTACCAGTTGGTTCAATCTATGCCTTTCTAAGAAGCATTCGTTTACTAGACTACGTGTGTTTACGCCACAAAACAATGAATTAGTCCCCATGAGTCATTTTGACTCTCAGCCGTCTTTCTAGGTAGAAAAATTTCCCGTCCTCCTAGTGTTGAAATATAATGGGCGATAAATTTATTTTAAATACAGCCAATATACATAATAGGGAATTATTGCACAACCGTCTGAAGCTTAACGTTTACAGTTATGTGACGTCACCATAAGCGTAGCCGTTTGTGTCGGTGGAAAAAGAGTTATTGAAAATAATATTTGCGCTATTTTTTATTCATTTGTTCTGTTTGTCGTCACTTAGAAGCAAAGTATAACAAAGTCAAGTCAAAATATAATAGTCGAATTGAAAACTCCAACAAAAAAAAAAATAAAAAAAGGAAACAAGATAATAAAGTGAGGTGGTCGGTAGGAGGCGCCATTGGTTTGGTCACCTAAAGGAATCCATGAACTCATTTAGGGAGTAAGGCTCACAATCCAAGAGCATCGATTTGATCCTTCGTCGAAAGCGCGACAGTATTTTTTACTCGTCGCCAGACGAGTTCTGAGTGCGATAAGCTCATTCATGCGTCGCGTCCCGTAAGGGTGTGGAGACGAGACCGTAGCTATGTCGTTAATGTTCAACTTAAAGTACGTTAGTAATTCACAAGGACAGGCCATGTCACATATCTGCAGAACTATATCCAGGAAGTTAACAGATGAGCCATCACTGGAATCTTCTCCGTAGACCCCGAACCAAAGTCCTGGATGGCTCAATAGGCAATTTGAATTAAAGATGTCCTCAGATCGAGCCCGGCGCCTAGCCCCCACCTCGATTCGTTGCAGCACGCTCCCCGTAAGAGCGCCCAGTCTCATCTCCTGCGAGAAATGATCCGAAAACCTCCGTAATCGCCTCTGTTCACGGTGAACCAGTCCTGGTGAATGTTGGTGACGATGTTATCCAGGGTCGAGCACGAGCCAGTTGGGTGCACCCTCGTTAATTCAAAGACAGTAGTCCGGAAACCGAAGCTCCTAATCGTAGAGCAAAACTCCTGCACATTACCATCCTCGGTCTTCTCGAAATGTAACTTGAAATCCCCGAGAATAGCGGCCGGGGCTCCGCTATACGACAAAGCAGAAAGAAGTTCGGCGAACTTTCCCAGGAACCGTGAGAAATGAGCGGTAGATAGAACAGATGGTTATCGACGAGGATAGGAGACGAGCCGCAGAAATCTCAAGACAGTGCTCCATCGCGAGACGTTCTAATTTGGGCATCGAAACAGCCGCCAGATCCACCCTCGAAAAAATGGCTGTACCACCATGCTGTGAGTCTTTTCTGCAAAAGTGGGAGACGCAAGTGAACCCCTCCGGAGAGTAAAATTTAATGTTTTCGGCTTTAAGCCAGTGTTCCGAGACGCAGGCTATTTGGACATCAAGCCTCGACAGCATAAACGCTTCGAGCTCGAGGATTTTATTATGAAGACTCTGCATGTTAGAATGTACCATCGTGAAGTGTAGGGGGGAAGAGTAATTTGACAAGGAATTCTTATTAGAAGTGCCATAGGAAAAGGCCGGTAGTCATTCAGACTCGTTAGACGCACTTAAAGGCCTCGATGTCTTGGCTAATGATGTGATGATACAGTAAGGGGAGAAGTAGGCCACGATTCAGCAAGAATACATCCATGAGGCCACATTTCAGGATCAGAAATTTTACCATAGTCCACCTCGTTAACTATGATGCGGAAGGATGAATAAGATTCATGCTTGGTTTTCAGTTTAATGATGTTAGCCTCCTGACCCAGATCCAGCTTTGAAAGTACCGGATTAAAGTCTTCAGGGTTCGTGTCCGGATGAAGCCGGGGAATGAACAACCCGCGCTTCCGAGGTTAAAATATGAATACGTGGTAGGGCATAGATGCACTTAATTGCTCCAAATAAATTCATAAATCACCTTCTCATACTGGTCTTTTAACGTTTGTGATCAACGCTTAAACTCGAAATTTGAATTTTACGCTTATCCGTCAGACGGTTATGCAACAACTCCCTATTGTACGTATATCCAATACGGTGCGAATAATCCGTTAAGCTTTGGTTTCCTAGAAAAGCGGTGCTGTAATATTACGGTAGAAAATTTTCCTTTTAAATCAAGCCATAGTTGCCTAGATAGCGCTAAACAGAAAGCGGCACCGCTTCCATCGCGACGGTGGTGATGAACGTTTTCTTTTAACATCAGAATAGATTTTTTTTTCGAACAGTGTTATTCACGATTTCGTCACTGTCTAGCGTCCAGGTAGTTTTCACGCTCATTGTAAACAAAAACCGTTCACGTTCACCGTTAAAAACCGTTGATGAACAGTTCATCACCGTCACGAACGGCCGTCTCATTCGATGCGGTGCCGCTGTCATGTTGACCGAACTTTACTCTCTAGGCAACTACTGGCGTGATTTATACGTTTTTTTTTTTTGTTTTTTTTTACCACTATATTACGGCACGACTTTTATAGGAAACCAAGGCTTTAAGCAATATGTACGGGGAGAACGGCCAGTATGCTCTATTTGTATGGCGAAAATTGTCAGTATGGTCATTTATGGGGAGATTTAATTTTGCCATTTTAGGGTTCTAATTTTTAGTTTTCTGTTTTTAAAGCGGGAATTGCCAGTATGGCAGGTTTTAGAACGGGAAATTGTCAGTTTATCCACTTTCCGGGCGTGGATGGCCAGTTATAGCCATTTACAGGGCATGAATCGTCTATTTATAGGCATTTTTATGGCGCGAATCATCAATTAGGCTATTTTATTTAGGCCGAATCGAGTCAGGTTTGCTATTTATATTACTTTTGATAGCACGTTCGGCCTATGTAGGGTGTGGACCGCGGCGTGAATGGTCCGAATAATTTGGCCATTCTCATCATATTCAGGAGTGAATCGTCTGTTTATTCATATTTTTAAGGTCCCTGAAGTCAGTTTGGCCATTTTCAAAGCGGGAATTGCCAGTTTGGTCATTTTTAGCAAGCAAGTAGCCAGTTTAACCATTTTCAAGGCGCGAATATTCAGTTTTGCTATTTCTATGGAGCAGTTAGATCCGTCAAGCCAAAAGGCGCGAATGTTCAGCTTGGCCGCTCTAAGTTATCAGAGCAGGAATAACATTTTTAGTTAATTTTAAGGTGCTAAGATTAGCCATTTTTAAAGCGGGAACCACCAGTTTGGCTATTTTTAGCGCGCGCGAATGATCGATGATTATCAATTTTAAGGGCGGGAATCACGATCTTTTCAGGCATTTCCAGGACTGCACATATAGTCAGTTTAGCCACTCCACTTTTTATGCGCAAATCGTCAGTTTGATCGAATGATTCCTGAGTCACTTTCACCTCCCTGGTGGTGTTTGTCTACGTCGACGGCTAGAATCTGCGGATTTCACCCCAATTACGTTGATTCGACACTTGAAGAGGTCAATTTTGTGGTTGTGGCTCTTACAAAAGCCAAATTTCGAGGTTCTGAAGCGCCATGAAATCCAATTTTGTGGGTTTCACAGCTATAAAGTCTGAATTTACATGGTGTCGGTTCATTTCTTGGTTGGCTCATTGAAAACCTATTACATAACTTTAATTTTTTTTTTTTGCCTAAAGGTTGCATTGACGGAATCCTTGAGTCTTCTCACTACAAAATTTTATTTTTTGAGAGACCCTGCACATAAAATTGGTTTGTTAGTGTTTGTGTAATCGTTCAAATAAGCAGATTTGATTCATTTTAGAGAACAATGCGTAAATTAACTTTATTTCAGAATCATTGTCAACACAGGCTAGGCACATGGAAGCTTAGCAACTAATGGAGGTTTTTACATATTTTCCGGGTTATCTTCACGGGCTCTTGATGCTGTCTTTACTTAACTAAACACGCTTACATTTTTTTTTTTTTAATTTTATAAATTCAATTTGTTAGGTGGACCTACATTTCTTTTGGGACGTACTACAGGCTGTGGCAATGTTGGAGGTCCGATTTGGAAACTAGGTGATCGTTGAAGTTCTTTGAAAGGGGCATGAAAAGGTCTAATGAAATGTGAGTTTCGACGGAACATTCGGTCCCCAACTTTTACAAGGAATGACCTATTGGCTACTTTTCTTACTATTATCCCCTCATCCCAAAGGTTTGAGTGAGCACTCTGAACATATACTTTTTGGGACGGCGAAAAAACGTGTTCCCGGGTTCGGGCTGCTGCATTGTAGTACTTAGATTGATTATTTCTTGTATATACAGCGTGGTCGTCAACTACACGGGGGTTCAAGAGGCTTTCACGGATAGATAACTTGGAGTTTAAAATGCGGCTTTGAAGGAGTTGAGATGGGGAATAGGATAGTCCCGCGACAGGGCTGTTGCGATAGTTTAAAAGGAACAACTGAAATTCTGTACGATCGTTGGTTGCTTTTTTCATCATTCCCTTGATTATGCCAACTGCCTTTTCGGCCAACCCATTACTTTTTGGATTATGAGGGCTTGTTGTGGTGAGCCGAAAATTCCATTCGGTGGCAAATTGCAAAAATTCTCGAGAGTTGAATGGGACCTTGTCAGCAACTATCTCTTGTGGAATGCCAAACCTGGAGAATATGGGCTTGAGAGCAGCAATAACAGAGGAGGCTGATTTTTGGGATAGTTTTTCAACCTCTATCCACCTGCCCCCTATTCTGTAACTCTTAACGCGTGCGTTAGCGAAAAAAACAATGTGAATAATTCAAAATAATCAGCTGAGAAATTTTGCTAACGCACGCGTTAGGAGTTACAGAATAGGGGGGCTGGAATAATAGTCTATTAGAACTAAATAACTTTTATTGTCAAGTTCAGTGATATCAATTCCCACTTTCAAAAATGGTTGCGAGGGGATGGAATGTGAATTCAAAGGATCACGTATTTTAACTCGTTGGAATTTATTACAAGTTCTGCAAGAGAGAATGAAATTTTTTAAATCCGACATCATCCCGGGCCAATAATAACTACGAGCGGAAACAATTTTAAGTTTTTCAAAATTTAAGTGAGTTTCATGCAGCGATTCTAGGGTGGACCGACGTAACGCAAAAGGAATTAGCATTCGGTCGTCAAGATAGAGAAGGTGATCATCGTGAATGGTGATACGATCGCGGAGAGTAAAGTAATGATTTAATTCACAGTTGTCTATCGGAAGATGCTTGGGCCATCCGTGGATGTAAAAGTCGTACACCTGTTTTAAAACTGGGCCTTGTCTGGTTTCTACCTGATACTTCTGCTTGATAGTTGGACTAAGGTCATCGCTTTGGGATACAGCGTGGACGATATCGTACATGGTAGAATCATGAGCTGTATTAGTGGGCTGACACTGGCGGGACAACAGATCGGCTACATGCATGTATTTGCCTGAAAGGTACTTTAACGTGAAAGAATATGGCAGCAATTTTAAACGAAGTCTACGTAAGCGAGTGTTCTGAATTTTATTTATGTTTTTTAATATGATCGATGTAAGAGGGCTATGGTCAGTGTGAACAGTGACACTGTCTCTACCATACACGAACAGATGGAATTTTTCGAAAGCAAAGGTTATAGCGAGAAGCTCTTTCTCAACCTGAGCGTAGTTTTGTTCTGTTTGAGTCATGCTTCGGGAAGCAAAAAGAACTGGCTTGCCTTCTTGAAAAAGTGCGGCTCCAAGAGCGTATTGACTGGCGTCAGCCTGAATTTCGATTGGTTTCGATTCATCAAATGGAACTAACAACGTGTTTTCAGAAATTATTGTTTTTAACTGATTAAAATGCTCAGTCAAATTATTCAGACCAAAACCACTCGACGTCTTTCTTCAATAGGTCGCGAAAAGGGACACACGATTCAGACAGGTTGGGGATAAAAGATCTCAGAAAATTGACTGTGCCCAAGATACGCTGCAACTCTTTTTTAGATGTTGGGGGTTTCAAACTTGAAATTGCTGCTATCCTTTCTTTGTCTGGATGGATGCCAAAACGATGAAAAATCAAGCCAACAAACTTGACAGAGTCAACAAAAAACTGTACTTTATCGGGGTTCAGAACAATCCTAAATTTTCGGGCAACGTTGATGACCTGTCAAACAACAGTCTATGACTGTTCTTCGGTGTCAGCAGCACATAAAATGTCGTCAAAGTACACCGTCACGCCTGGAATTTGGCCAAAATATTTATTCATAATCTTTTGAAAACATTTCAGGGAGAACTGACAACCCGAAAGGTGCTCTCAAGTAACGATACGTTCCGAACTGCGTATTGAACGAGCAGAGCTTCATCTGATCTAGCTTCAGCTGATGAAACCCATCTTTCAGATCAAATATTAAGCTAAAAATTCTTTTGCCAGCCAAGCGAGAACTGATCTCTTCGACAGTTGTAATTTGGACATAGTCTCTTAACAAATTATTATTCAGCTCCTGAGGGACGATGCACAAACGGAGTGATCCTGAATTGTGCTTTTCTACAATTGCGAGATTATTAACCCATTCTCCAGCCTCACACTGCTCAATAATGCCCCTATTTACCAGTTCTGCAATGTGAAGTTTCAGTTTTTCGTGAATTTTAAAAGGCAATCTACGCGCTGGACTACTTTTGGGAATGGCATCACGTTTCAATTTAAGGGTGATAACGTCTGGAAAGCAGCCTAGACAAGAGAACACGTCCAAGTTGTCAGTGACAAATTTGTTAGCATCCAAAGTACTGTGGACGGCATCAATGCAATTCTTTGATACCAAATTAAAATCTTCAAGGGCACGCAAACCCAAAATTGGCACTGTATTACTATTATCAACTATAATGAATTTTAACATTGTCGATTGTTCCGGCGTAGACACGGGTAAAGAGATTTCTCCAACAGGACAGATCCGAAATCCACCAAAAGCTTCTACATGTGTATGAGTCTGGGACATTTTCAACAACAGATTTTTGTTTATTTGTTTTACTACATCGATGGGGAGTATATTTACTTCAGCACCAGTGTCAAGTTTGAACTGAATTTGATGCCCGTCAATGTTGAGGGTCGTGGACCACTGTTTAGGGCTAATGTGAAGGGCATTTATGAGGGAGATAGAGCCAACAGGAGAATAGTGGTCATTATGCTTTAATTCGCGAGCAAATGAATTTTCTGTTTCATAAATTGGGAAGGACAAACGAGGGGGTTCTGGTTCTGAATAATTATTGCTGGCACAGATATTAACTGTTTAACTTCGTGACTAGGGGCGGTGGCGTTACTTTTCCTCTTCCTACAAACTTTAGCAAAATGACCCACAATGCCACAAAAAGAACATGATTGATTATTAGCAGGGCAGGGTCGGGTTGGATGAACATAACCACGTCCATGACAATTCTGAGGAGACTTACTCACTAAATATTTCAATGACGTCGACGGCGGTGAGCTGACAGGCTGATCCGATGATCGATGGAGCTGGGGACGATGTTTTGGAGAAGAACGGTCGCTGTGGCTGGAGCTTCCTGACGGCGAAGGGGCTTGGATGGCATCTGGGAACGACCGAGGGCGAAAACGTGGTAATTCTTGCATCAGGTGAACTTCCGAGAATTGCTGGGAAGGAATCTTTTCGTTGATCACTTTCATGTTCTTATCGGCGGACTCAACAGCCCGACAGTACTGCTAAAGTTTGTCGAGGTTGACGTCGTCACGAAGTAGCCGTTCTTGACAGCTTTTCGAGGAGAGTCCTAATATAATTTGGGCGCGGAGGATCTTTTCCTCTTACTCGTTAAACTGGCATGGACGGACAAGGGCTCTGAGATCGGCGTAAAACGAGTCGAAAGGTTCATTGAGGTCTTGTCGACGTGAAAAGAACTTGTGAACTTGCATTGTCATGTTGGCACGAGGAACACAGTGGGACTTGAGTACGTTTAAAATACCATCAACAGTCTCGACCTCCTCATCTGAAGGCCCAGAGAGGGACTCATAAAGGTGAACGGCATCGGGCCCCATCAAATTTTTCAAACGGGCAACTTGCACAGCCCGAGATTTCTTAGACGTCTCTGTCGCGGTGAGGTAAATCAGAACTTCTCTGTTAAACACACGAAAATTTTCGGCCAAGTCCCCCGCGAGACAAAGAACATTAGGCTTGTTGAATTCCATTTTGAGTAGAGAGTCGCGTTTATTCACTGTCACACTAGCTTTCGCGTAAGTCTAAAAGTTCTCAATTACCAACTGCGCCATGTTTGTGTAATCGTTCAAATAAGCAGATTTGATTCATTTTAGAGAACAATGCGTAAATTAACTTTATTTCAGAATCATTGTCAAACACAGGCTAGGCACATGGAAGCTTAACAACTAATGGAGGTTTTTACATATTTTCCGGGTTATCTTCACGGGCTCTTGATGCTGTCTTTACTTAACTAAACAGTTAGAGTGTCACATCCGCGGTTCTTGAATTTTGAAAAAGCTAAATCTGAAAAATTGGTATTTTTAATGGTCAAACCCCAAGAAATTGATTTTTGGAATTAGTCAATAGTGAGTTATTGCATAACCGTCTGACGGTTATCGTTAACGGTTACGTGACGTCATGATAAGCGTAAAATTAAAATTTTGAGTTTAAGCGTTAATCACAAACGTTTAAAGACCAGTATGAGGAGGTGTTTTATTAATTTATTAGAAGCAATTAAGTGCATCTATGCCCTACCATGTGTTCATATTTTATTGCAACTATTTGCAATAACTCTTTTTCCACCAACATAAACGGCTACGCTTATGGTGACGTCACATAACCGTTAACGTTAAGTGTCAGACGGCTATGCAATAACTCCTATATCACGAAATTTAGTTTTTAATGCGGTGAAAAATACAAAATTGCTTGTTGGGTGAGCAAATTCGACAAAATTGGTTTCTAGTATGAGTCAAACCCGTGATGTGGTAGTGGACACGCGCTTAAGGGAGTCCTCGTCCCACAATACTCCGAGGACACTGTGATGACTAATCAGCAATGAAACCAAAATATTTATCATTTCCTTACTTCATTTTGCACTTAACGAACCAACCTTAATTGTTTGTTTCCGATATGTTTCAGGTGAGTGATGTCATGGCTGAAGGAGGCAAATAGCATCAAATAACTACATCTGGTGATGTTATGGTATGGCCAATTTTGCTTGATCTCTTAGTTCTTCAAAGCTGTATGTAACAAGTTATGCATTAATGGTAATCCAGGCATGACATTATAAGATATATCCTTGCGTCTGAAGACGTGAAGTATACTAAGTGCACTTTTATGAGGCACATCAGATAAACGTATAATATTCCGTGTTTTGTGATTGTATTCAAAATGGATATTCAATATTCATCCGTACGAATACCTTTTCCCCGCGCCATTCCTCTCAACAACAATTCGCCATTTGAATGCAATTATTCCGTTTTAAAGTTCAGTTAAATTCTAGTTTCACCAGTAGCCAAATGATTGCTTAGATTTGTTGTCCCCGCCGGGTGCTTTGATTACGTTCGAACACCTCTCTCTCTCTTCCAAACCTCGCCTATAACCATACCAATCCCCCGTTTCTAAAACTCAAATTACCTCTTCCCATTTCCGCGAATGTCGTCGGGTCCCTGGAACCATTGCTCCCCCCTCCCACCATCAATGCTTCCACTCTTTTCTCTTCTTCTCCCTTCCTCCAACAAAAACAAAAGTCGAATTCAAATTAAGTTCTAAAACTCCTGCTCTCCACGCCCTCTTCACATCTCAGCCGAAAACGTTCCATTTAATTTTTATGTGCATACCTTCGAAAGTTATTCTTGGTAGAACAAATCGATATCTGATTTTAAAATCCACGTCCACCTTGGCACAGAAGTCTCACAGGAGGGTTTATGGTGGATGGTTGGGGGGGGGGGAGACTTATACATAATACAAACTCTTTATCCTTTTAATTCCTTATTACTTATTCCGGTAAGAACCTTGGGCGGAGGCTGTGCTTATAAGAGGTTAGGGAGCAGGCGAAGGAAATGAGTATTCATTAAGCATACCCTTAACAATCTACGCTGTGCGCCGAAAGAGCAAAAGCATATTTAATGTTAAACATGTTGTCTGGGCATATATGAAAGAAGGTGATATTATTGTTTCGAATTCAAGCTTGAAGCGATAATAATAATTAATCACCCCTTTCAATTAGAAGCGTGCAGCTTATCTTTCGGAAGGCATTCGTGTTATCAATTCAGTGTTTTCTCTTTGAGAAATACTTTTATGGTTTATTGTAAACTAGTTGTAGAATTAAATTAATACATTTTTAACTTCTAGATGATAGCTGAAGTGAAGGAGAGGCTCGGTGAGCTGAGGGCCCTCGTCGGAGGGTTCGACCCAAGTTCAGCCGTGGACTCGGAGTTCTCCCATGATATGTTAAATTACCTTGAGTGAACGAGAAGACTCACAAATAATAAAAAATCACCTCATCACCATACAAAACTACGTATTCTATGCCTTCCGAAAGATAAGCTGCACGCTTCTAATTGTCTTACTTGGAAGTCGGTGAAAAATCAAGAGTGTCCCATCAACAACAACGCGTCGATCAAAGTCAAATTTTTCAGAGTAACTGTACGTTTCTAAACGTGTGTGTGACATTTCCCTTTACGCGTCATTAAAAAAAAAAATGACGGATTGTCAGCCGCACGCTTCTTCTCTCTTGTTGTTTTAGCTACACTTTCAAAAGGTTCAACTGTTTTGAAACGCGAAGCTGGTGTGGAGAAGGTTGGCCTCGTCAGAAGCACACGTATCATAAACGACAGCGTTCGAGTACATAAAGTTTGAAGAGAATCTTGAGGAGCTAAATGTATAGTTAAAGAGAGAGCGGTGTTGGAACAGTTTGAATAAATGACAGTCTTTACCTACTTACTAATGACAGACCCTTCATTTTAGTGCCCCGAATGAGTGCGGCAGGGTTGTTCTCATATTATTATAGATAGGATGGTGGTGAGGGGATGGAGCGGCTTTTCCAGGCTGTGCTCTTTTTTCCATTTTTTTCATTCCATACGCCGTCAAATTTTTTGTGTTTTTTTCTTTTCATTACCATAGGAAGAGAAATTGCTCAAGGGGAACGAGAGTGATGATGGGCGGTGAGAGGGCAATTTCAAGTCAGAAAAGAAATGAAAATTCAGGCTAGTAGGAATAAACTAAATTACTACGATTTGTGATAAAACCTTGGTTGTGACACGCCAGGTTATACTTTTGCGTGAGGCGTACCAATTAAAGTAAATAACTCTCTTTCTATCCCCCTAAAAGCCCGCCCTCGACCTCCAACCATCCCCGAACAGCTTGTTCCACTGCGATTGTTTGCAGGCTCTTACAAAAATTTCGATTACGATCAGTAATTTTTCATTAAGAGGACAAATCGAGTAATTTGTGATGGACTTTTGTTTGGTTGAAGCACGAGTGTGTGAGGAAAAACCTGTTGGTTTTCAACTTCTGGGGAAAAATAAGAAAACTCAATAGTTATAAAGGTGAAATCTTGATTTTAACAAACCGTAAGATATTTCAGGAAAAGGCGGAGAAACACATTTTAAAGGATTTCCTTTTTTTTCGGGTTTCATTGGTTCTCTTAGAAGAATAAAATGAATGATGCTGGAGAAGGAGTAGACCTTTTGATGATGAAAAGAACGAATTTTAAACCGCAGAATAAAACAGATTTACCCGTGGATGGTGGTTTAAGGGAAAAATAAAATTCATCCCTTTGTTATTGCAAAAGATTAATATTGTGCACACAAAGAAATTTCAGGCTAACTCGAGTATTATTCATTCTCTTCTAAATAGCTTTCATATTTAAATAGCAGCCGGAAATTTGACTGTGTAATAGCTTCCTTATCTGTTTACTGCATAAACATCCAAATGCCTTCTCCCCTCTGAACTAGAAATTTAATTCCTTCCTTGCTTATAGCCGTCATTTTATTTTATTTTTATTTTCCGCAAGGGTAGGAAAAACATCTTTCTTTTTTCCTTTTTTAATCAATTGTTATCAGCTAATATCTAGGCATAAAAATATCAAGCCTTTATATACTTTCCATTTTCGTCATACCTCGAACAGTCTCCCCCCCCCCTTTGGAAACCATCAGATTAAACGATGGTTTTGATGGGGTTTCCCTCGACTCTTCATCCAGGAAAATGAGAACGTGACAAAAATTATTTTACCGCCGCAAATAACTTTATTCTGGGGAAAAATGTATGCAAACACTCTTTATAAGGTTTTTATGTGGTTCCTCAGCTTCTTCTTTTTCTATTCTTATTTCTTTCAGGTGAAAGAACGAAGGCATTCTTTCATTCTCAGTTATTAAGCTTCAATGTCAATTGTAGAGGAAAATGAAGGAATACACCGGTAACACAATTTAGCCTGAAGTGTTTGCTTCAGGGACAAAAACCTCAGCGCCCCAAGACTGTATAACTTTCAGTGGAGCGGCTTATTTGAAATAATCGAATGTTGTCTTTCAATTTTCAAGCTGTTATTGAATGAAAATGTAGGATTTAACATGGACTCTCGTAGAAGATTGAAACCCCCTTAATTTTAGAATGTGTGCAAAATATTTGTAGAAAATTGACGCATTTCCACGGTCACATGGTGGCAGGCATACCTCTTTTATGTTCATCAGCACTGAATAATTCTGACGCTATACGATGGGGAAGCGAGGTTCGATTTTTCAAAGGTAATTCGACTCATAACAAATAAGAAGGTTAGAACCCACCTCACCCCCTTTCAATGTTTAGAAGAAGTAAGGAGGAGTCTATAAAGTCTCCAACTTCTGCCGTTTCGTTTAGATATTTTTTGTGTTGGTTATCAGTAACTGTTTTGTTTGTCTACTCTACGAATGTTCATTCAGGAGCCACCAGGGGCGGTCGCGTAATCTTTGCAGGGCCAATGCGTCGGGGAAGTTTCGACTCATAATAAACCTTATCGCCTTATCATCAACCCCTAGGACAGTTTGACATCATTGATACAAATCCCACGTTTTAAGGCAGTTCAGTGTTATTCACATATTTTTTAAGCTTCTCTCTTTGGTTTCTCTGTGTAACAAAAGGTGTCGGGAAGACCTGATTCGCAATCGACAGGCTACTTGATTTTTTGAATCCGTCCGGCTTCAGATGAACATTATTTTCCTCGCCTCTCTCTAGAATTCTAGATAACCAAAATGTCTTTTCACTCCGGAGCAGCTAACGGTAAAAACACTTCGTGTAGTCAAATTAAATCGTCTATTTATAAGTTGATTATAGTAAATTATGCCTTTGAAGTCATAAGAGACGTGTTCGACACATTTGCACCCTCCAGAGACCACCGTCAAAAGCACACGAATGTCGGGTTTGGTTTCTTCCGGGATTAGTCGAAATTGATGACTTGCGGGTGACAAGCAAACTCGAGATACAGGGTACGGTGTACAGCACTTGTGAAACTGTGAGTATCACCATCACCCATGAAAACTTATTTTCTGGCCGTTGAGCTCACTACACTGTGTGTGTTTTTTTAAAGTTTTTGGTGGGATTCAGTGTTCGATGTACTAGAAACGACTGCCCTTTCTTCTTTGACATATTCGTATTCAATTCAGCCGCTACAGTTTTTCTGCGATGACTGCAATCTACAACGATCATCGTAGAACAATATCAACATGGTTTTTTTTTTAAGCTGGCTTCTCCTTCTTTGTGAGCCTTTACTTCCCCGGGCACCAAGTTCACGAGCCATTTTTCTAATCTCCGAAAAAATAAATAAATAAAAAGGCGAGGGACTATTCACTTTAACCAACACAAAAAATATCTAAACGGAACGGCAGAAGTTGGAGACTAGACTCCTCCTTACTTCTTCGAAACATTGAAAGGGGGTGAGGTGGGTTCTAACCTTCTTATTTGTTATGAGTCGAATAACCTTTGAAAAATTGAACCTCGCTTCCCCATCGTATAGAACTGACTTTGGATAATCAGCTGCCTATTACAGAAAAAACTTGATGACAATTAAAACATTGATAAAATGGACCCTAAGTCCTTGGGGGGGGGGGCAGCCGATCAATAGGACACCCCCTCTTCACTACAAGTGTTGGTCCTGAAGTCAGTTATTTTATTCTGGCTCACGCATTTTTATCTTGATTTTTGTGTGAGTGTCGAAACAGAGGGTGTAGCTCTTCACTTGAATTAATCCCATCCTTTCATACTCCGCGATATTAAAAGAAAATCTTCCCAAGTTTATAGGGGCTTTTTAAATTCTCATGATCTAGCAATTCTGAGAAATCCCCCTTGCAGCCAGGGCAGAAAGTAATCAAGCGCTTGAGCGAGATCATCAAGCAAAACTGTTGAAATTAAAGCCGCGAAGATATTGAGGGGACAGTAAATGGATACTTGGAGGAAAGCTAAAGCCTCTTATCCCATTTTCGTCCCTACCCCCAGTCCTTTGCTTCGTCGCTGTACCATGATGCCTACTTCAATGCAGGATTTTCGTCGAAATACCCCCGTTTCCCCTTAGTCCCTCACCCATTGGCAAAAGAGTTTTCACTTCACTTTCCTCAGCTGGATGGGTAGCCCCTCCCCTCTACTGAGACGCGGCCCCTTTCCTAAGTATTCCTTCGTCACAGATAATTCAGCCGTATCGTTCTTTTTCGTTCCCTCCCCCAAAAAGGGTTTGAGGGAGAAAATAACCTTGATTCACCAAGTTCCCAATCCTTAAGACCCTAATGGGATCCTTTACCGAGATTGTTTTGGTCTCCTCATTTGTGAGCACTTCTTTTTCCTTCCCTTCCCGTTCCCTTCGTGTCTTGATCTTCTAATGAGAGCTTCCCCAAGTTTCCTTTAAGCAGTTTAGGCCAATTTTGTTTTTTTTTTCTTCCCCAGTTTTTTTTTTATCTTTCGCTCTTTCCGGTTGGTAGAATAAATTTAACATTGTTGAGTTCTATCGAGCCGAGACTAACAAATAAGGGCTCAACCCTGAAAGATAAAACAAGGATTGTCTGACTTGTGACTGACAGGCACATGTCATGGAGCGTACGTTTCGGAAGGGAAGGATGCGTTGGAAAGCCAGTTTGTGACAAAGTAAAAATATAATTTTCAAGATTAAAGTCTCGATGACTTACGAAGGAAATATAGTCTGGGTCTATAGAAATTAATTCTGATCAGAACAAGATCAAAGGGAGCATGATGTGCCGATTGAGGTTAAAAGGGACGAACAACTGCAGGCATTGTTTTCTTTTAGTTCAGCAACTTTTTTAGAGGTCTGTTGAAGTATGTGGGGTTTGAGTAGATGAGATGTGAGTATCTCTGGAGTATGAAACCGCTTCAGATGAAATCCATTAAAAGGTGAAGAGCTTAAAAAAGACCCTCTTGGTCCTAAGACATAAACTAAATGGACCAACTCATCAGACCTTCCTCCATTGCACCTTTACCATTCTCTCCCATCGTTACGTTTTGTTTGTATAGCCGCCAAAGCTGTAGAGGTGTAGTAAGGTACTTTGATTAAGCGAGCGTTGTTCCATCTAATATATAGTTAGAGAGAGAGGGCGTGAGGAAAACGATGGGGATGAGTTGCTGACAAATACTCTCGGGACCGCCCCTACCTTGTTCACAGCCTTCGAGATAAAAACTACCCCTTTCTGAAAAGACATGACTGCCATTTTAATTCCTGTTTTTTTTTTTTTTTTTTTTTTTTTTTTTTTTTTTTTTTTACTCTCATTCGCACACTTTTCTCTCGCTCTCTGGCAACGTCACAAGGCTATATTTGTTCCTTTTACGTGGGTTGCTTTCACGTTGTTTTGTTTGAAAATTAAAAAATAAAAATAAACAGTGACAGAGCAAAAGGTGACTTGACACTTGGTGGAAAAGTAAACAATGGAGATAATTTCAGTGCTGAAACTTAGTATTCGCCTTTTGCTGTCAGTTACTCGAAGCTAGTGATGGGTTTACACCGGGAAAATAAAATTTCGGGTTTTTTCCCTGGGAAAATACCGGGAAAAAACCCAATTTGGGAAAATACTGGGTTTTTATTCGTTTTTCACTCAATGTTGCAACAGACTCAGCAAATGAATAATAAACAAACGACTATAGGTATTTATTGCACCCATAGAATCATACGAACTCTCTGTTTGCACAAAAATTGTTAAAATTCTAGCCGTTACGGAAGGCAAAGCTGAAGCCGAGCCTTGCCACCAAATGTCCATTATTTTTCTATTGGAATTCATCGCCTGAGGTTTCCTCGTTTGATGACGATGATGATGATTCAGATGCCGTTGCATCAGTTTCGTTGGGCCTGCCGAACCTGTTTTCGGTATCCCAGCGTCCAAGAAGGTTTGAGGAGTCACTGCTTTCTGTATTACTTCTTCGACGATTTTGAATTTTCCAATTGTGGGACAGATAGGTCAGTTTTCTGGCTTGATCAGTCGTTAAACGGTTTATTTTTTATCAACAATAGTGACATGATGCTTTATGTGTCGTGAGAAAAAGAAACTGCCACGGAGCGGGAATCGAACCCGGCGGACACCGTATCTCCGGTATGGCTCTCAGACCACCAAGACACCGCGGCGACCAGGAACCACTCAACTCCGGGCCATCTCTTTCCCCCACGACAACACCATGTTTTGTTTGCTCGGTCCCGGTTTCTTTTTTTGCTGTTCATTCAAGAAAACGTGCCAAAGGATCTTTCTGTCGCAGCTGATAAAATTCTAACTGCAACGGAAAACAAAGTTGAAGTCGAACTAAGTCCTTGCCACCAAACACTTGGCGTGACCGCCGAGGCACTTTCCCACAAAAATGTCTTCCCCCAGAGTCCATCATTGGAACGATAGTTGGCCAAATCCACCATCGCTTCGTCGACATTAAGCTTCATCTGTGTGGTAACCTTATGAATTTGTCAATGCCTTCTATTTGCTCGTCTTGCTCAGCAGCGTCCCCTATGATGATGGGCCCAGGAGTGTCGCAGCGTAATGAATACAACTTTTAACGCAGGAGTATCAGTTTTCGTAGAATCAGGGACTGTACATTCTTTGAAAGTGGCGACCGAGGTAAATTTTCAGCGAGCTTTAGCTCAATGTGGCGTAATGCGAGATGAACTATCTCTATGGAGCAGATAGAAACTTCTCAGAGTTGAGGGAAAGGTTACAAGAGGCTGCGCGAGGAAAAAAACTCACACTTTGAGGCTGAATTCTACAATTTCTGCAGAGATAAGTTCTATTCAAATTGAACGAATAAAAACCTAATTCGGGTGGGAAAATACTTTCTTGGGAAAAAACCGGGTTTTTTCCCAAAAAACGGGAATATTCCCAACGGGTTTTTTCCCTTGACCCATCACTACTCGAAGCTAATTATATACGCCAAGATAGCCAACTTATAAATTAATTTAGAACTCTTACTTCGTTTGCGGTTAAATAATATTTGTTTTATAAGGGAAAAGAAAAGAAAGTATAATATTATCTCCTGGGTAAACAATGAATTAAGGCATGATATTAATTAACCGATTGTTGGGATGTTACCTATTTGAAGAACCCGGTTGCATACAATATAAACTTATATTTTTATATTCGGTAATAGCCAGATCAAATTAAATTACGGGCGCAGTACTTAGTTGGCGTTAATCTTCGACGGAATCTCAAAATTAAAATGATTGGATTCCAGCAATCAGCCGAATTTCTTCGCTAATTCAAGTCATTATAGGGTTGACAAATAAATTAACACAATTTATTTTTCAAATAACTTTGATAGGAAGAATATAATCGAGCGTCCCGCTCAAATTCAAAACATTCTCCCGTGGGGTTTAAAACAATTAATTTGTAATATCGTGTTTTGTCATGCACGGGTATTTCCAAGTTGTGTTTTCAATTCAGACGGGAAAATTGCTTAGGGGCAAACTGCAAAAGCTCCATGATGGTGAGGAAGAGCAGGGGTTTGAACGGGCCTTGCTTGGGTTGAGAGGTGGAAAGGGTGCGTTGAAGGACAGGGTTTACACAGCGGGTGGGGTATATATGGAGAGAACGCTGTTTCCAACTAACGCAGAGAGTGAGCGCTATCCAATATCACGAAGGAAGGCAAATTGAAACATAACGTTGTTAAAGAACCGATCTTGTGCCGTGTCGTTCTAGTTGGAGAATTAGTTGTCCTTGCCTTGTGATTTCTCAGCCCCCCCCCTTCATTCATCTTACAATTCTGTGAGCTGTTTTCCCTTTTGCATTTAGTTTGCCGTTGAAACACCAACTCATTTCACACACATCGCCGCCGTACTTTATGAATATCCCGCGAGCCATGTGAAAAGCAATATACTTCTTAGAGATTGTACTACACGGCCGACTCTAAGTAGCGTAGCAACGCGGGAGCGAGGTGCAGTAAAGAGTGCGCAAGACATCAATTCATGATTTTTATGCAGTTCGTAAAATTAGTCAAACATTCAACACATAAACTCAAACATAAAATTAGTCACTATACTATAGTCCAAATTAGAACAGTTGGATGTAGGGGGCTATGCACCCACCAAACTTCACGAAGATTTCACCCAAGGTAGCGGTCCAGTCTCCGTTTCGACCTCAGACCTTCAGCCACCAGGGCTATTCGGTCCTGGTGTCATCAGCCCGGCGATTGAGCCGAGTACGGAGCCGATGGACCACCCCTCGCTGGGAGCGGTGGTGCTACTGCACTACGATTCCCGCCCCTGCTCCGAATATGAATGAGGACTGCGTAAATGTAGGAACCGTAGAATATCATGATACCCGCCTTCACAAACCACTCACGGCACGAGCGGTGGAGATGCAGGCAAAACGAGATGCAAGCTGCTGCCTTCTGCATCTTGAAAATTCTTTTGCCACCAGACGAATTGGCCCAGAGAGCAATGTCAAAAGCCATACGCGAATAAAACAGGCCGAAAAAACTTGACGCTGCCCATCCTCTGATGACGCTATGGCTATCGACGGAGATAGAACTCGAAAGCTTGGAAGAGAGCTCCACGATATGTACATCCCAAGGTAACCGGGATTCGATAAACAACCCGAGAAACCTGACCGAGCCGCCCAAGGTCCTGAGGTCGAAGAGAAGATCCTGGGTCTTGACTTCATTGAGAGCAAGTCGGTTCGCCAGACACCAGGACTGCACCTAGGTAGACGCGGACTCCAGCTCCCTATAGTTAAGTCAGCCGCTGAACCCCCGGCGCACAGAACCGTCGAATAGTCGGCGTAGAGGAACATCTAAGACAGCGGAGGAGAGAACGAAAGAACTTGCCAGCCGCTTTCAAGCAGCCCAAAGGTGTGTTTGCCTAAAGCTAGCTCTGTTATGAGCCCTTGTCTCGCGGGAAATGTCTGGCGAACTCAGAAGTGTCATCTAGACTATAAAAAAATGTCGTGCGCAGGTGCCAGACACGATTAAATGACCCGGATTTTTCATACAGTGGGCTCCCGGACTATAACAAAGATACCTAGGCCCATATGCCAAGTCGTTCCTCGCAATTTTTCAACTCAAACTCCAACAACCTCTAACTAACTGTAGAATCACATGTTGATTTATAATTTTTCCAGATTGTGAGAGAGCCCGAACATGTTCAAAACACATTGCACAGACATAATAAAATGACTGGACTAGGTACATAATCATTTTAGTGCACTGACAAATATTTATGAAAGTAAGCGTAGTCAGCTTATCATTTTGGTGAGTTGGTGGAAGATTGAGAAAGCAAAGCCCGCTTGCTCTTACGCGCTGCTTATGTTTCTTTTTTTGTTATTTCCCTCAAAATGAAGTTATGCGGCAGGTAGAAGATTCTACAGAACAAGTTGAATTAAATGATTAACAGACTGATATAATGAATAAATCTGTCGCCGGCATTTTCATTAGTAAATTAATTAAACTGATATTATCCGGACGACGATGGAAGGGCATAGCCCAACACGATTCGAGTTTCGAGAAAAAATGGCTCTCCGGCTCCGGGTTGCGGGTTCAAATCCCGCCGGAGAGCCATTTTTTCTCGAAACTCGAATCGTGTTGGGCTATGCCCTTCCATCGTCGTCCGGATAATATCAGTTTAATTAATTTACTAATTAAAATGCCGGCGACAGATTTATTCATTATATCAATCTAACAACATCTAGATAAGATTAAATTCGGCGTGGTTTACCGATCAGGAGAAGCGCCTAGAGTTTCGAGAAACAATGGACCTAGGTGGGGTTCGGCTTAGCTTATCCCTCGGAGTACGACTCCCATAGGCGCCTCCGTGGCGCAAATGGCAGCGTGCTGGACTGGTAATCCAGAGGTTGCGGGTTCAAATCCCGCCGGAGAGCCATTTTTTCTCGAAACTCGAATCGTGTTGGGCTATGCCCTTCCATCGTCGTCCGGATAATATCAGTTTAATTAATTTACTGATTAACAGACTTTAAAAGTCTCCGTAGGAAAAATAGCGTACGATACTGAGGCGTAAAATCTCATTACAAACTCGTCCGATTATGTCACTCGACTTCGTCTCGTGCCATTGCGCCTCGTTCGTAAAATGCTTCTTTACGCCTACGTATCGTAATAATATTATACATTTTTTGTTTTTCGAGGCTCTTTCGATAGATGAAGAAAGATGTTGTCGCCGGCATTTAATTAAATAAATTAAATGAAAGTGATATCTTCCGGACGACGATGGAAGGGCATAGCCCAACACGATTCGAGTTTCGAGAAAAAATGGGCTACCCGGCGGGATTTGAACCCGCAACCTCTGGATTACTAGTCAAGCACCGGATTAGCACTGGATTACTGGCCAATTGCGCCATTATCGAAATTCATCTATCGAACTTCATCTACGATCACGAACGACATCGGCGTGGTTTACCTGTGTCATAAGGAGAAACACCTAGAGTTTCGAGAAACAATGGCCCTGGGTGGGGTTCGGCTTAGCTGATCCCTCGCAGTACGACTGCCAAAGGCGTCACCCGCCAGTCCGGATTGGTCCAGAAGCAGCACAATTTCGGGTCTAAGATTGGCGATTTATCCTTCAAAAACTAGCAATTAGCCAGTGAAACGGTCGTAGTGCAGCTTTTTTTTGAGCCGAAAGACGGTGGACCCGTTGAAGTTGACGATTTGGTTGGGCCCTTTCAAATCGGATAACACAGGATATACACTTCTTCATTCCCACACTGTCTTTACTGTCAAAATTCAAATTAAAATTTATTGAACACGCAAATGTCTCCCTGGTCTCCCGGACTATAAAACGAGACTGTTTGTTATAAAAAGAGCTATTTTTCGATGCAAAAATGATCTCTTACAATCGGAAAGTGTCCAAAATGTCGGGAAACTGAGAAAAAATTCAGGAAAGCGTCAAAACAGGCCACAAAAAAGTTAAATACTTTAGTTTCTCTCTCCAATGCTAACCTTCAGTGAAGTTCTCACCAGCAGCAAGTTACTCCTTCGTATTGTATCGTAGTCGTAGGTATCCGCTATTCATAAACGTTCCACCATTAATCTTTCGGGTGAGGTCATTGTTAATCTTGAGCAGTGATGGGACAGGTACAATCAAATTTGTACCTAGGTAAGTTACAGGTGTACTTCCAGTTTGTCAAGTACCTAGGTACAGTTACAGGTACTGAAAATTGAAAAGTACCTAGGTACTACCCAGGTAGAAATTCAAAAAGTACCTAGGTACTACCCAGGTAGAAATTCAAAAAGTACCTAGGTACTTTCCGTTAAAAGAAAAAACATACATTAAAAGAAAGATACATTAAAGAAGAAGTTACGTTAAAAGAAGAAACAAACGAAACGAAAAATAAAATGGTTCCTATTATCAGGTACAATTGCACTAGGTAACTTTGTTATTAGAAGTTAGAACTCTTGGTTGGTACTCGACAAAACCAACTTTTTATAGTTGTCGTCCAGTGTTATTTAGCAATTTTTTGTCTTTTACAATTACAATGACTCGTGGAAATTCAGCTAAAGGTACATTTTCAGTACCTAGGTACTTAGCTGTTACTTTGATTTTTTCGGTACCTAGGTACCGTTACAGGTACTCAAAATTAAAATATACCTAGGTACGTACCTATGTACTAAAAATGTACCTTGGTACATCCCATCACTGCTCTTGAGATTAGCAAAGGAAGGGGAACCTTTAAAGGGACGGATCTATAGGTGCGATTAGCAATTTAGATGATATCGCTGTGGACTGAAACATCCAGGGACTGTTTTTGACGAGCCTACAGAAGAAGAAGAATAAAAAAAGAATAAGATATTTTCCCTTTATTTCTCTCATGAATTTTAAGAAAAACGAGGATTGGTGGGGAGGAAGACTATAAAAATGTGACAAATACCTTTTTGCCACATGTCGTAGCGACATAAAAGGCCTTTTGCTTTGGTATGAAAATGGGATTTATTATGTTTTCTGTGTGTCCCCACAACATCCCTCCATCCCAAAGCTTTCCTTCACGATCGAACACCGTTAAAAACTGAATAGAAAAAAAAAAAAAAAAAAAAAAAATCAATATCACCGCATTTTCAAACCTTCAATTTACATGAGTTCATATTTTTTTAATTGAAATGACTTTGAAAGTTATTTGTGCACGGGCAAACTCTGACAAACTTAATACATTTACGAACTTAATAAATTTTCATTTTCTAGAGGAGTGCGGTAGTGGGAGAGCAGGCGGGAGTAAATCGTTTTTTCAAACTGTGTATCAATAAAACAAAGGGTTTTTAGGGAAAGGAAGCACCTAGAAATATACGAGAGAGAGAGAGAGAACAAAACATACGGGAGGAAGCTCATGCGGACGCTATACACTGAAACGGAAAACCTAGAAAAAGAAGCGAAATGAATTTTCCACGTTCATACTGTACAACATTGCATCACCAGCCGGACGTCTATTTTTCATTTTCAAGAGTCACAGCTTGCCTTCGCACCCCGATTTACCACAATATTATAGGACTTATCTAATAATTTTTCTCTCTTGGGGCCGTACTTTCATATAACATGTTGTGGTTAACACTTTATGTTTTCTTTTGTCCTAGTCTACTGCGCATTTAGCTCACTAAACCTAACTTACTACTAGGTCATTAACGAGATACCTCATCCATTACTTCCATAGAACAACCGGCCATACTTCACCATCAACGGAGGGGTAATAAAGAGGTTGTAAAATAGTCATAAGTGGACCGTAAAGATATACCCTTCTTTTATAGTAAAGGCCTTAGTGTAAAGTGAAAGAAGTTGTATTTATCGCACCTATATTTTGTTTTCGTATAGTTAAAACGACTTTATATAATTACCTCATAATACGGAACGATAAGGAAAGGTAAACAGCTAAAAAGAAAGTTTTTACTTCTTCATTAACGTCTCTGGGAGGAATAATCTCCACGATGATTTTTTTTTTTTTTTTTTTTTTTTTTTTTTTTTTTTTTTTACTGCATGTATGACTAAGGTTACATTTCCTCCCTAGCTTTATAGATATTTCTATTTTATTTCAATTGTTATTTTGTTCACCACTCTCTTTTCTGATATAATTTACTTTGAATGAGGACTTTTCTGTATATGGGTTGTTTCAGTCGCAAAAACGGATTTCACCGCAGCCACCAGCGTTTGGCTCCTCTTATACGCTTGATTTTGTCCTTTTCCATATATTTTCCACTGTGATCGTTAAACATAAGCAATGTTGATTATATTAGGCTCATATTTGCCTCAAAACAGAATGTGGACTTCTTTTTGAATTCCTTTTACTTGCCTGCTAAAATACCTCGTGGGGGCAGTTCGGACGGTGCTTATCAACCTGAAATAATTAGGTGGTTGTTTTTTTTGTTTTTCTTATGTTCTTCTTTTTCAAATTAGAACGCGGCGAGGTCCAACTTGCAGCGTCATGTGATGTTGTGAAGTGAAGTCACGTCTGCGTCGTCCTAATTACTACGTCTGGGGGTGTACAATGTATTAAGATCCACGGTAGGGTTCTCACTTTTTTTTTCCTTCTTTCTAGAGTGAGGTAATTGAAACTATTTTTAAAAACTTTTAGTCTCCCCTGCTCAGACTTTAAATCATGCACTGACGAAGAAAAAGTTCACGGTCGCAGCCTACTAAGGTTTAATCGCCCTTTGAACGACCTTCGTTCTTTTATTACCCGGTGTAATGGGCTCACTTACTAGCGAGGTTTCACTTTGTACACAAACCATTACGACTGAAGCAAATTTCTTTTTTCAACTTTATTTTTGTAAAAAAAGGGGGATGGCATTATTAGCCCTTTCGTGCCTTAGCTCGGTAAAGACAGCCGCCCTTGACAGACAGGAACGTGGTCCTATTGAAACCCTCCCGTTAAAATAATTGTGAGCTCGTGGCGTGGTTTTCTTTCCTCTAGATCTTTTATTTTTGTTCTTATGTTTTAAACTTTTTGTTTGAACTAAAATTATTATCGCCTAACTTTTATATACGACAAACTTTTACATACGATAAAATCGTATTTAGATTTCCTCTGACTCAGCTAACTCTATAACTGCCACCGAACAAAAAAATAAGAAAAATGAGGTTTGCCCTGACTTAAGTGAGAGAAAAATAAAGAGTTGCACCTTGATAAATACTATTAAAAGTTAATTTACCTCATTTTGGCACCCTACTGTGAATATGGTACCGGGGTGGACCGTCTCCCCCACGCCCGCCCCGCACCTTGCCTCGCGACCGCTTATCGAGCGTGAATTTCCTCATTCAAAGTTCGAAGAGGTCATAAAGTCACTGCCGGCACGACATTTGAAATGTGCTTATAATATGTATGTGCATTTTTGTATTTTTTAAGTGACATGAAGGAGCATTGGCCAATCAATGGTGCAGAGCACCATTGTAACCAGGAAATTTACAGGAGGGCAAAAGTGACTACACGTCACAAGTAAGTCCCAAGTTGAAGTGAATTCAAGTCCTTACAAAACTTTTTGGAACTTTATTCTTGAGGATTCAAACCCTACTTCAACTTATTTATAATATTGAAAAACACTTTATAATGTTCTGGACATCGAAATGAGACCAGAATTGGTGTAAAAACATGGCCCTCAGACACTATAGTAAAGCAGAAAGTAGGCAGATCTGATGGCCAGAGCCGTCGAAGGGGCGTAGGATGGACGGATTCCTCCCGTGCCCGAGATTTTTAGGGGGCCCAGCATCATGTTTTAAAAATAAATAAGTTGCTGTTAGACAAAAAAGCTCGATCGAACACCCCCCCCCCATCAGAACACACAGGCTCGTCGGGGGGGGGGGGGAGACATTACCCGGTGCTACTCGAATGCCAGTTAAACTTGATAAGGCGTTTCATTCTCGGCAAAAATAGATTATTCACGGCTAAAATAGAAAAAACCGCTCAAACCGCATATGAAATTGAGTGTTTATTTAGGGACAGCGCCAATTCGCCAAATGCAGGGAAAACATAATTCGGATAAAATTGAGGAAAAAATTGCAAAATTTTGAGAAAAAGTGACAATTTTAGTTAATAAATTAATTAGACTGATATTATCCGGACGACGATGGAAGGGCATAGCCCAACACGATTCGAGTTTCGAGAAAAAATGGCTCCCCGGCGGGATTTGAACCCGCAACCTCTGGATTACCAGTCCAGCACGCTGCCATTTGCGCCACGGAGACGCCTATGGGAGTCGTACTCCGAGGGATAAGCTAAGCCGAACCCCACCCAGGTCCATTGTTTCTCGAAACTCTAGGCGCTTCTCCTGATCGGTAAACCACGCCGAATTTTATCTTATCTAGATGTTGTTAGATGGATATATTGAATAAATCTGTCGCCGGTATTAATCTCGAAACTCGAATCGTGTTGGGCTATGCCCTTCCATCGTCGTCCGGATAATATCAGTCTAATTAATGTTTTAATTAAAATACCGGCGACAGATTTATTCAATATATCCATCTAACAACATCTAGATAAGATAAAATTCGGCGTGGTTTACCGATCAGGAGAAGCGCCTAGATTTTCGAGAAACAATGGACCTGGGTGGGGTTCGGCTTAGCTTATCCCTCGGAGTACGACTCCCATAGGCGTCTCCGTGGCGCAAATGGCAGCGTGCTGGACTGGTAATCCAGAGGTTGCGGGTTCAAATCCCGCCGGGGAGCCATTTTTTCTCGAAACTCGAATCGTGTTGGGCTATGCCCTTCCATCGTCGTCCGGATAATATCAGTCTAATTAATTTATTAATTAAAATACCGGCGACAGATTTATTCAATATATCCATCTAAAAACATCTAGATAAGATAAAATTCGGCGTGGCTTACCGATCAGGAGAAGCGCCTAGAGTTTCGAGAAACAATGGACCTGGTTGGGGTTCGGCTTAGCTTATCCCTCGGAGTACGACTCCCATAGCGTCTCCGTGGCGCAAATTCGACCTGGCTTACCGATCAGGAGAAGCGCCTAGAGTTTCGAGAAACAATGGACCTGGTTGGGGTTCGGCTTAGCTTATCCCTCGGAGTACGACTCCCATAGGCGTCTCCGTGGCGCAAATGGCAGCGTGCTGGACTGGTAATCCAGAGGTTGCGGGTTCAAATCCCGCCGGGGAGCCATTTTTTCTCGAAACTCGAATCGTGTTGGGCTATGCCCTTCCATCGTCGTCCGGATAATATCAGTCTAATTAATTTATTAATTAAAATACCGGCGACAGATTTATTCAATATATCCATCTAACAACATCTAGATAAGATAAAATTCGGCGTGGTTTACCGATCAGGAGAAGCGCCTAGAGTTTCGAGAAACAATGGACCTGGGTGGGGTTCGGCTTAGCTTATCCCTCGGAGTACGACTCTCATAGGCGTCTCCGTGGCGCAAATGGCAGCGTGCTGGACTGGTAATCCAGAGGTTGCGGGTTCAAATCCCGCCGGGGAGCCATTTTTTCTCGAAACTCGAATCGTGTTGGGCTATGCCCTTCCATCGTCGTCCGGATAATATCAGTCTAATTAATTTATTAATTAAAATACCGGCGACAGATTTATTCAATATATCCATCTGACAATTTTAGCGCTAATCCGATGCTTAAAGTTACTTAATCACAGTATAGGTACATATAATTCTGAACAAGTTGTGAGCATTCGCGGATAAAATTGACGAAACCATAATTTAGCGTCTTCGGGGACAACTCTGTGGTTAAAATCGATACCAAGAAGCGCTAGTTCATTGCTTAATGTGGTAAAGTCGCTATTTCCCTGCAAATATTGAGAAAATTCTTTAATTTTCGTGGCTATCGCATTGAGAAAAATCTACATTACACGGCTAAATTAAAGAAAAAGCGTTAATTTGTAGGGAAAATAATGCTGTAATTCAGCTAAAATGTGGAGAAAGAGCCAATTTAGTGCTTCATTGCAGTAAAAGTTCTAATTCACGACTGAAATGGATAAAAACCGCCAATTAATTCTTGGCTGAAGGTGAATAAACACGATAAAAATTGAGAAAAGGCGATCACTCTTTGGGTGGAATAGAGAAAAATTGATCTATTTGAAGGCTAAACGAGAGGAAAAGCAATAATTCAGGGCCAAAAATGGAGGAAGAGTGCCACCTCACGGTTGAAAAGAGACGATTTTAGCGCTAATCCCGTGATTCGAATAGAAGAGGCGCTAGATCACGGTTAAAATTGATTGAAATGTGACCATTCGCTGCTAAAATTGAAGAATCCTTAATTCTGCGTTTCTGAAGATCTGTGTACGTACCATGAAAATCACCATAATAGTCTGCACCATGCCTGAATGCATTTAGGTTTTTGTCTGTTTATTTATGAGGGGGCCCTCGAAGGCCCTCCCGGGCCTGGATTTGGGGCGAGGTCCGCAGGGCTCTTGTTCACATAGGACGTTCCAGGGCGTTCCGATGGCGTGGCAGCCCTTTCATCGGAAATTCCCAAAATGTAATTATTTTATTTAAAAAAAAAATGTTTGAATTCTTATAAAAAAATGTAGATCAGAATAATTCAGTCTGGCAGCGTAGATTAATACTTATAACGAACATTCGAACGTTTATGAATGTATTCGTGTATTTAGCCGAGAAAGAAGTGCTATACACAGTTTTTTCTACTAGCAACTAATCAATTGTCTCAAGATCAAAACAGAGCCTTGAAAGTTGAAGTGGGAATGAGTGGCTATACTCCAGTGTAGCTACAAGTAAAAAGGTTTCCTCCCTTTAACTGTCACTTTTTCAAACTTTACGAAGGCTTTAAGAACAATGAAATGGGACGTCCTGTCTCCACTAGATAGACCTCATCACCAATTGTCCGCCTCACCTCACTCATTCCTTTTAGATACTTCAAAAACAGTCTGAAGTTCCCTTCAGAAAGTGCACATTGTTCCTAGTGAATCACCTTTCAAAACGAAGATCTAACGATGAAATCTTAATAATGCTCCTTTTACTTCGTGCCTCTTGCCTCCTTGAATTCTATTATTATAATTTTCTTTCTTTTGTGAAAAATTAAAACTTGTGAAATTTATCAATTACCTAGGCATCTTTTAGGTCGTGCAAAGGCAAAAAATAATGTTGTCAAGTGAAACTGAGCCATTCCTGCTATTCCCACTAATATTTCTGTTTAATTAGAGGCAAACAACGCGCAGCTTACGAACGATGTTCTTTGGGGCGTTAGAAATTACAATTAGAAAGTAATATGCAACAATACAATACTCTAAAACAAAAGTGGATTAGTGGCAAGGTGTATGTCAAGGAAGTACAAGTAACTCAGGTGGCCTATTCTGTGAAATCTGACTGTTCTAGTTCTAGTTCTAGATCTATATCTAGTTCTCTTTTATTCCAGACCGCACACGGATCCACGGAAAAACAAAATTTTTTAACAACAAGCTTTCAGAACCACTTGACAAATGGAAAAATCTTGAAGCCGCATCGCTCTTTCAGTGCTAATTGCTGGCACTCACGTTTTAGAGCTTTTTTTGTGTATGTGGGGTTTTCAACCACTATGAGTGAGCACGCATATACTCCGCATTTGCCCTGCAGGTCCGCTTAGTCTTTATTTCCACCAAACTATTACGTCATTACTATTACATCGTCAGTATTTTGAGTGGCAGAAATATATGCTAGCATAAAAAATACATTTTTGAAACGTTTAATTTTACTGCGATTGTGGTAAGCCTCTAGTACTCGATATGGCGGACTGAACTGAAAATAAAGGATCATTACTGCGACAAAAAGAGAATGACGTTAGAAGCATTGTTGATTGACTGACTCTCGCTACTCCTATATACTTCTCTTGTAACTCAACCAGCCCTTAATTCGCACAACTTTTCCCAAAAGAGCCTTGGGAGAACTAAATAAAGTATTACGAAAGTCATAATTAGAAACGGTATGTTTGTGGATGGTGGTGGAAGAGCAACGAAGGAGCGGGTTAGAGCTGGCTTTCCTTTTAAGCGAAAGACAACATTGCTGCAATAATAAAGTTATCTGTCTTAACTGTATTTAGTCCCTTCCCTTCATCTAATGGAGAAAAGGGTTTTTGGTGGAACTTGAAGTTGTAAAATACAGGCAATTAATCGAGGGATGCCCCGAAGGGGAAATGGCGTTCTGGGCGGTGCTCGAAATTCTTTAAATATTCCAAAGAGGTGAAATTTTTATGCAATAGCGTATTTTCAAAAGGCTGTAATTTCGATTGCACAGCACAAAGGGGCGAGGGGATCTCCCTCAGGGCATCGAAAGAGGAAAAGTCTAATGAGATTCTTTTATTTTGGCCAGTAGGTACGCAGGATTTTTATATTAACAGCGCAAGGGTGAACTTTACTTAAAAAAAAAAAAAAAAATTAAAACAAATGCTTACGACAACCAGCAATTTCAAAAAGCGCGTGATTTTTAATTATGCCAGATACCATAAGAAATTATTTCCGTTAAATTTATAGGTAGAGAGAGAGAAAATGAGGGTCTTCTGAAAAGTAATTTTGTTATACAAATAGAGCGTGGCCAATTACAGTTAATCAGTGAAGTATTTAGTTAAGTGAAGAGAAAGATAAAAAAAGGAAACTTTGAAAGAAGTTTCCTAATCACAACGACGCTTTTGAAACGTTAATCTTCGAACTGTTTGCATATTTATGAGCTGTATATCTTTGGGCTTGTTGGAGCTGTTCTTTTGTTTGTTTGTTTTGTTTTTACAAATGCCGACGTTTGAAAACGAGCTGTATCTTTATCTCTGTCGGAGGGTGATAATTAAGTTCTGCGTCTTGCTAAGGATATAGAGCTGGCGACTCAATCCGCCCTCATGGGGAATGATTTATGACGCTCTCACTCCTTTCTTCTGTTGCACAAAATATTGTATACACAAATATAAAACTAAAAGGAAGGGTGGTTAATGGTAACTCAAGGTTCAATATGCTCAGTAGAGTATCGAGCAAGTGACGAGAGGAGATGACCGCCCCGGGCCGCCCGCCGTTCGGAGGGGGCCCCGAAGTATACAATGATGGAAACAAGGGGATTACTAACGTTTTTAGGGTCATTTTTATCCTGGGCAGGCCAAAATGCCTCTGTAAAGGGGCCATCAGCAGCGCTGTAAATGGAACGTTGTCTTGTCGATGGTTTGGTGTCCGAACATTGGTATCTGAATCGGTGGGTGGATCAGTTGGTGGGCCGGAATTTTCACCTAAGAATTCCACGTTTTATTCCGAGAAGTCCTGCTCGCAGCAACGTTTGCAGTGGGCGTGCGAATTCGCACAGATAAAACCGTATGACATAGGTGTTTCCCGCCAAAAACGCTCAAGACGCTAAACGCTGAAATGATCGCGTGATTCCCGCTCATGTCTAGGACGGGGTCTTTGTAGGGAGAGCGGCTAAAATTGAGAAAAACTATAATTCATGGCTAAATTTGACTAAAAGCAGCCGTTAGTGCAAAGCTAAAATAGCAATAGCAATTTTGGTGCAACTTCAGGGGCTGAAATTGAGAAAATTTGCAATTTTGGAAACTGTTTACAGCTGAAATTGAGAAAAATACTGTCTTGTTGCCTCTGTAAGTAGCGTCGAGGCTAAAATAGAGAAAACGAAGCAAATTCCCCATCTTCTGGTGGTCCTCATGGGCGTCTATATATGTATACGCAGAAATCACCGTCACCTGAGAATTCTCCTAATGTAATCGCTAAAGAGCGGGTTTTCAAACTTCTCAATTTAGTCGTGAACAGGAGATCTCCTTCAATATTAGCTGCACGTGAATGTTTTATCGTAATTCTACTGTGAACGAGCGCACGTTTTCCAAATTTCTGCTGATAAGTATTAATAAACAGTGAGTTAGTGCCATTTCTTAATTTGGGCCTGGACGTTACATCCCAAAACTCGCGAAACCACGAGAAGGTACGTTTTCTCGATTTCAGCCGGGAATTAGCACACATTCTCAATTATACACTCGTGAACGGAGGCTTTTTCTAAATGTTTATATAGCCGTGAATGAATCGTTTTCTAATTTTTAGATGTGAATTGGCGCTTGCCCTTAGGTTTAGCCTTAGGTTTACTTGCTCAGGAGAACCTTTTTTTCTCATCAATTTGTGCTGTGAATTAGCGCATTTTCTTAAATTATGGCCGTGGACTTACCCCCAAGAACAGAAACTTAGCATTTCTTATGATTTTTGACCTGGAAGACCTGGAGAGACTGTGAACTGACAGCTTTTTCTCAATTTCAGCCGTGCGGATAAATGACTTTCCTCAAATTCACTCGTGAACGAGCGTATTATGTAAATTTCAGCCACGAACATGACCCAAACGAACAGCACGGAGTGTATCCTTTTCTCAATTTCAACAGTGAAAGTAGAGTTTCCATTTTAACAGGGAATAAGAGCTTTTCCTCCATTTTCACCTCGAAGCATGAACGTAGTCAGGAAGGCTAGAGGTGGTTTAGGCTGCTGCCCATACTTCTATAAGCCGTCTTGTTCATGACGGCCCTCAAAACTATATACATATATACCTAGCTATTCTCGGAAACCGTCGATATACCGGATTTACCCTTACAAACTGGCCAATTAGCATTAAAACCGAACAATTTCCCATTTAAAAACTCGGAAACCATTAATGTTTGCCGGAGAAACAGACTTTCCCCTGCAGAAACTATACCATTTTTCCGTCCGCAATTAAGACGCAAAACTTGCAATTGCGCTGATACTGAGCCAGGGAACTTCCAATTTCGTTGCTATTCGTCTGGGTTTTGGTACCAGCTATTCTGGTTTCCGCCGACGAAATTAGCACATAAACTGGTCATTTCGCTTGAATTAAAACCCTAAACTGGCAAATTGTACTGATACTAATGTCCGTATTTATGAACGTTCCTTGACATTAAGGGACCCTTGAAATTCATTAGAACAGATGTTTTTATTGTGATCAAAACTGTTCTCAATGGTTCCTTGACTCGAGGAAGCTTCAAGTAACGTTCATAAATACGGGCCTAAAACCCGAAAATGTCCATCTCACGAATTAAGACGTAGAATTTTCCTGGGTATTCGTCAGGCTTCAGGATCTGTTGGGGCCAGCTGTAGCCACTGAAAGCCTTCGGAAGCTTTTGAATGCTTTTAGGAGCCTAAGAAAGCCTTCAATAACCTATATGAAAGACTTTGAAAAGCTATGAACGCCTTCGAAAGGCTAGGAGAGCCTTTTGGGATAGCCAGTAAAAGCCTACGGAAGCTTATGAATGCCTGAAAGAGCCTTGAAAAGCCTTCTAAAGACTCGTCAAGAGACTCGGAGAGCCACGAGAAATAATTTATTGTTCTTGAAAATAACCCATCAGCCCCTCACTTCTCGAAATCACTTTCTGAATGGGTCAATCGCACGAAGTGAGTCAGACCCGTGAAATCACTTTTTGAATTGGTGATATTCGGTTTCTGAGGCAGTAAAACCCACGAAATTGCCCTTCGCGTCCAGCGAAATCGCTCTTTAATTAGCAAAGAACACCGTGAAATTCGGTTTGAACGAGCGAAATTATGTTTTTAAAGGAAGGCGGTCCAACGGAGAGAACGTCAAAATGGTTGAATAAATGCCCCTTTTCTTATCCGAAACAAAAGCTCCGGAATAAAATGAATCCCTGGTCGAAAGAAGGATGTGTTCACACACATGACAGTCGAATTTAAGAGGAGAAATGTCGCTAATTCGCGGTTGAAAATTGAGAAAAACGTTAATTCATGGCCATAATTAAGAAAACCGCTAATTCCCAGTTAGATATTGCACTCAATCATGAATGAAGAGGATAAAACGTGTTAGAACTACCAGCAAAAGTTGAAAAAACCCTCTCATTCCAGGCAAAAATGATGAAAAACGCTGACAATATCCAATAATACGCTGCTAAAATGAAGCGAAACGGGAAAATTCGTGCAAGAAATGATTCGCAGCTAAATTGAGAAACAGCGTTAATTCGGGACTTTATTTGAGGATGCCCGCTAAATCGCAGCTAAAACTGAGAAAACACCCCCGTATTCATAGTCGTCACTTAAGCCGACTGCTTACCGATAAAAACATATAGTTCCCGGCCATAAAATTGCGATAAAGCGCTCATTTCCAGCTAACAATTCCCGGCTAAAATTGATATAAAGCAATTATTCGCAGCATAAACTGAGAGAAACGTCAGTTCACGGATCAATCTGACAAAATTTGCTTAAGTAAAGCGGCTAAAATTAAGAATTTATGTAAATGACAAAATGTTCAGCTGTAATATAATTCTTGTCATCAGACAGTTTGAAGGGGCAAATTGGCGATTTCCGATTGTCACTGGTTTCGAACAAATGAGACGAGTTGAAGAAGGGTGAACAGCTGCCTTTACCTTTGCCCCCCTCCTTAGTGACGCCCTTACCGACTGAACTGTATTCGGCTACGCACAATTACACACCCCGCGAGAAGGAGCAACTAGGACTTTCACGTGGGGCGTGTAAGTGAGGAGATACATTTTCCACCACTCCATCGCAGAGTGTCAGTTTTTCAAACAAAGGTCGTAAAGTAACGAGTTATTGGACATTTTTTACTTATTGATGGAAAAAAACTGTACAAGCTTACGAAGGAACTGTAGACCTGAAAGAAAATTCAAAAAAATGTTTTAGATGTAAAGTTAAATCTGTAGATCTGGCAACGCTGCCACGGTGCGATAGCCCCCAGTCTTGTCGGCCACGACGCGACCGGTAAACATCAAAGCGAGACTGACGAGGCTCGGAGGTACGCGTTTCATGACTCGAACCACGCAGTTCACACATTGTCGCTATTAGATGTGGCCGGTCAGCGCTCACTCGAAGCGAGAGGATCAAAGCAGTGAGACATGGCTCACAGGCGTGCCTTCGAAAAGTGTCAGAGCTTAAGAGCTACGTAATCGCATGTTTCCGAGGGGCAAAAGCCGCAAATTTACCGGTTTTGGTGACCAGGAAGGATAAAAAAAAACCCTAGGACACTATTTAGGATCGGAGGTCAAATATGGCACACCTGAGTCATAAAATGCCAACATCATGGCCCTTATTGATAGTCGTCACTCAGGCTGAGTAGATTTGCTTATTTCGACTCATAACAGATGATTCACTAATAAAGACGACCGATTTGAAGTCGCTTAAGCAAATGCTTAGCTTAATTGACAGCCCTAATAGTTTTAAAAGGCTATACTGAATTATACAATATAGGAGACCGGCAAGCAGTTGTGGAGTAATCCACCTGTAACCTCCGGGGATTATTTTTTGGCCCTCAAATTGAACTATTTTGTTCCCGGAATGGGCAAACAAAAGCTGCCCACCCCTCTCCCTGCTGCTGAGAGCCATATCTGCGCCCATGGGCGCCGGAGCATTCCATCAAAACACCGTGAATTGCCTCTTTTTTTTACACTTATAAGTCGCAGATTAGGAAACTTTCCTCATTGAGCCTTTATATCGCGTGGGGTGAAGAGCCTGAAGGATTTCGTGGAATATTTGCACTGACGCTGGCAAAAGAAGTGTTATGATTTAATTTTAGTGTGCTAGTAAAGGAAAACAATTGGGAGACTATTGTGTCGTTTGTCGTTTTGTTTTGCGATGCAATGAAACTATGGATAATTGTAAAGATTTGATAATTGATAGGATTTGATTTTCTGACTCTGTACTGAGAACATGAGAAAGATTGCCGTACGTAACACGATAGTATTATTATTTATAATAATCTTACAAGTGCGTCAGAGTTGAGAACGTAATAACGCGTCTTATCTGTTGAACGCAGTAATAAATATCGTGGGTGGTATGATGAGGTTGACAAACGCGAAAGGGATGAAAGTCGATACAGGATTGAGGTAGACCTTACAGGGCGATAAATCTCTTAAGTATATTGTGTTGTCTATGAGAAAGTTCACAATTTCCATTAGCAAAGTTTAGTTAAGTAGGAATCACGACTCTGCAGTGTACGCCATAATAGCGTCTGTTTGCGCGCTTTAAAGAACAGGGAAAATGGGTTTAATCCAGAGGGATCCACGATTGCACTGTTCTCAGAGGGATACTTTTATACTTTTACCAACCAGCCGGTGACCAAACCCCCAAGACATTCCGCGAGGAAAAATGTTTTAAAGATAAGTAATAAAACCATGGAGGTAGGAACAAGTTGAGGGATTGAAACGCATTTTTCGTGAAGCCGGTCGCCATTACTACGCACCATCTGTTATCATGACTCATCTTCACCATCTTCGACGATGGTTTCGCGAAAAGTAACGTACATCACTCGCCTATTAAGTGGTATTACCCGCTCGTTTTTAATTAGCGGCCTCGGCAAGCCACGTCCGCCAAACAAAAAACTCGCAGGTAATGCACCACTTACTAATCTTGTAATGTAATCTACTATTTCGTATTGGTATTTCTTTGGATGTTTTATGCTTAACGGAAACGAAATTCCATTTCTTCAAGCAAATTCTCAATTTTGATATATTCTGTTGAGTTCAAGGAAAATGTGCTGAGACTTGAGTGATCCTTGCAGCTTCCATTCCCCCAGTCGTCTCACAGGTATAGCCTTGAACTTGTTCAAAAATCTTTGTTTCCGAGCACGTTTTTCTATAAGAAAATGCAAGCTCACAGGAAAGAGGTATACTTCAAAAACTTTTAACTTACCTTACGGGTATACTGTAGTTGGGGGGGGGGAGGGTAACTGGGAAACTTGGAAAAAGACGAAAGAGTTTTTTACATTTTGGCTTCGTTGTTGGAGTGTTTGAAAAAATGCGGTGCATTATTTATTTCCTTGGAGAGCAATCGGGAAAAGTGTAAAGCCCCGTCTACATAAGACGCCGCCGCAGGACGCAACGCAGAACGCAGGAAGCAACGCGAATTTCAGCCAACTCTCGCGTCCGCGGTTGCGTTCAGCCAATCGCATTTAAGTTTAGAAGGCAGGGTCTAGGTTTGAGGTTCTTTCCACTGCTACATTGATTGTTAAAATTTTCAAAATCCCGAAATTATCAAAAACAAATGTTTAATCATATTTTTAAACACATAGAACTCCACTCGCCCATGGGTCCCTGTTTTCTTCTTCAGTTTAGAGTTGTTAATTATTTTATCTAAAAATGCTCATTGTCGTCTATATAGAACGTTTAAGTTAGCGTTGTGGGACGCTGCACAGAACGCAGGACGCAACGCAGAGTTGAACCAATGTCAACTTCTCGCGTCAACTTCTTGCGTTCGGCCAATAGCATTTGATGTTGAGTAGCCGTCGTCAAGTTTGAACCAATAGAATTCAACTGTGGTGAAATAGGCCCCGCCTACTAGAAGATATTTCCGGCTCACTTCAAGATATTTTTGGGCATCTCCAATATTTTTTTTCTTCCATGAGTTTGGAGGTTCTTTCTACCCGGCAACTGCTATCAAAATCAAATAACTCAGCTCGCCATTTCCTTCTAGATTTTGTTTTAAAAAGTGTATTTATCAAAAAGTGTATTATTTCAAAATGAAAAAGTGGTCTACTGATGAAGTGAGGGATCTTATTGTCCTGGTAAAAACAAATCCTGGGCTGTACTCAAAGAGGGCATCGCAACACAAAATCACGAAGGACAAAGAAAGTCGGTATTATCACCACAAAGTGACAGACCGCAGAAGAGGCCAAGAAAATATTTGGAAGACGAAGGGACGACACGTTGGGTCTCTGCCTTCGAATCATTCAATTATGCATTGGGGAGAGTGCCTGAAGATAGAAAAATTAGAGTCATTGGTGCTTGAAGAACTAGCAGTGATGATGTCACCATAAACATAAATTAAAACCCTTTTTTTTATTATGTCATACTAGTCTTGTAAGAAACATTAGTTTTTTTCATTAATTAGTGATTCTCAAATAAATGTACCTACAAGTTTGAAGAACGTATTTAATTCACTCAAAATACAGGGTGTATGTCGGCATTTGGATGATTTTGTACTGTTCAGTACACGGCTAATAGTAGGGGATAGTGGTTGGGAAGGTCCTATTGTCTACAAGATCGTAGCACCCCCACAACTTGGTGTGTACTATAGTACTATTCGAATACCAATTACGAAAACATGCAGTTCCTGGTAGTAAGCACCTTATATTTATGGATCTATTTGTTTTTACGTTAAATACTGGGGTATCTAGGTAATGTTACCCGAATATCAGAAAATTTTAAAGATTCCCTGTCTTGACTGGCAAAATATTTGGTAGTAAATCAAGCCATATTGCCTTGCAAACTTCCGGGATGTAATTTTATAAGCAGTTGCAGTTGAGCACCCGACTCGAAACATCCATGACCACGGACTGCATCCGAATCGTCCAAATAACTATAAACGAATCGTTATAAGTACAAGTAAATGAATATGCAATATACGCTACCAGGGTGAACTTACGAAAGCGTTCACACCGATAGTATAAAGCAACTGGTGAAGGAGTTCGGTTGCTTTTCTTCTCGAGATGTGGAGTCACCCTTTCAAGAAGATCCTCGAATTTCGAAGGTCACATCCCCGTAACTCAAAAAACTCCTCGTGATCCGCGATTATCAATGTTTCAAATAATGTTTCATAGAAGCCGAACATTATTCTTTCGTTAATGCACGAAGCCACCACTGACGAACCCTTCTTCTATATTATTTTTCCCTCAGCCGAATTTTGAAGACCATCGCCGAAACACAGATGGTGAATAACGTGGCAACGTCCTAACTTTTTAGCTATCTTATCCATAAAATGATTAAATTGACTTGAAAGTGTGAAAATAGATTGCTGACTGGAATTAGAGGAGTACGATAACCTAACAATATCAAGATAAAGTGATTAGAACTTCTCTTTCACTTTTTATTTTATAACGTGACATATGATTGGCTCAACGCAACGAGCCTTGCGTTTTATGTAGACAGTGAAAAGTGGACTTGCTTCCTGCGTTCTGCGCTGCGTCCTGCGACGGCGTCCTTGCGTCTTATGTAGACGGGGCTTAAGGTTCTTCTCGCTTGGAAAAAAACAACAAATAAATATGCATATTTTCTTAAGAATAGCGCAGGGGTAACATGTTCCGATAATTAACTCCTGTTTCTACTTTCACCCATCAAAATGTGTGGACAACCATAGTATAGTATCAAGTATTGTATAGTATCAATATAGTATCTATAGTATCAAGCAAAGTTATCGAACAAGCGAAACTTCAATACCAGGCATGACTCACAGAACCCCATTTTAAAACACTCTTAATTTTTTTCTCATACCGATACGTGTTGTTTTTCAGAAACAATAAGCCCCTTTTACACGAGTAAGTTTTTAAATAAAAAAAAGGCACAAAGTCTAGCGGCGCGAATTAGAAACGTTAAGGTCAAAATTATGTTCAAAAATTTTAACGAAGCCAACTTGGGGGTTTTACACGCCTTGTACTTCATTTTGATCAAAGAGAGCTATGACCTGACGATTCTAACACAGCTGATGTTTAACCTATTGTTTAGTTTAGTTTTGTCTTTTTGTTTTGGGTTTTCTCGGACATGAAATCATGAATAGGTAAAGTGTAATTCGCAATGTTACTCGCACACAATGACAACAAACCAAACGATGTATCAATCATAACTCATGAGTGAGAGATGAGTTCAGTATTAACCCCTCCCGTTTTCTCTAGTGATGATGTGGATGTTTAGTTCAAAAACACAGCAGCGCACTTTGATCAAAAATTTCCAACTAGTTTGAATTTTCTGAACTAAAAACTTACTGAGGGTTTTACACAAGTTTTTTGAACAAGCCCGTTTGTTCCAATTTTTGAACAAAAAACTTACCTGTGTAAAAGGGGCCATAGAGTATCGGGCTGTCTGAAAAGCCGGGGATGACTAAAAAATGGGGCTCATACAGGGCTAAAACTGGGAAAATGAGCCAATTCTCGGTTTCTTGGTACAACTATAATTGAGATAAAATCGCTAATTCGCCATTTTACAGCTAAAATTTATTTAGTACGCTAAATTGCTGTTTTTGAGCCAAGTGCAAGGCTGAAATAGAGAAAAAGCGCTAATCATGCCTTTTAGTGAAATGAATCGCCAATTCACATCCATGAGATTTAACACCTACATTAGCAGTTTCTGGAAGTAACTTTGTTGAAAAACAAAAAACGCCTATTTTCTGGATACTATAGTTCACAGCTAAAATGGAGAAAAAACTAATTCATGACTACTGGAGGCGACTAAAACTTGAGAAAAATCGCTGATTCGTGGTTTCTCGATGCAACCGGGAAAAAAGTGAGAAAAAACGCTAATTCGTGTTTTATAGAGGCCCTTTCACTTAGAACATTGAAGAAACGTTAATTGCTGTTCTTGGAACAATTAAATTCGCCACGGCTGAAATTGAGGAAAAGCGTTCGTTCACACGCAAGAACGAGAAAAAGTGCTCGTTCACTGTTAAAATCAAGAAGAAAGGATTTACGTGGGAAATTCCATTTCGTGGGTTCTGGAGGCCGCAGAATACAGAAAACAAGCTGATCCTCAGGTTCCTCAGAAGTGAGTTAAAGCACTCACTAACGGATATAATTTTGTGGAAACGCTAATTCATGGTTTCTGAGGGGCCTCTTACCACGGGAAGTCCGAAAATCGAAACAGATTTTGATCCAGACCCCGTGATTCTAGCGATTTTAACCGCTCTGGTCGGCGGACCTCGCTGAAACGCTCAACTTCGGCCACTTTAAGGGGCGAGCAGACGGCTCCATGGGGCTGTTTTGGCTGAAACCACCTGCATTTCTCAATTCTGCGTGGTCTGATAGACTCATTATAGTCACGAACGCGAATTGAAAAACTCTGCAAACCGGCCATAAACTTTCATTTTTGTTCACTTTGAGAGACCCTGTCGGTCCCTTAGGGTGTCCTGGCTGAAACCACCCGAACTTTCCATTTCAGCATGGTCGACGGACTCATCAATCGCGTTTAGCTCAGATCGGAAAACATTGAGAAAATTGTCCATAAAATACACATTTTTGGCAAAAATGGCCGAGATTCCGAAAAGGACAAAACCTCGAACCTTGGGGTCTTTTCCCACGGGCAGCGCTGCCAATTTGGCGGATTTCCCGTCAGATCCGATAGATTTTTGACACAAAGGGTTTATTTTATAATTTTAGGCGTGAACTATTGTATAGCGCTTTTATCTCAATTTTAATCTCGTTTTATAGCGTTCAATGGGTTCTAGCCGTGAATCATCACATTTTTCATCTTTTATCCGTGAATTTGCCGCTTGAATTACCGCTTTTTGTCAAATTTAGCCGTGAACAAGCCCCGTGAACAGTGCGTTAGCAGTTTTTCCAAAGTTTAGTCGTAAAAAAAGAGGCACCGTGAAAAGTGAATTCACAAAATGATTCTCAATTTTAGCCACACATGAGCGTTTTTTCGGAATTGTATGGAATTGTTTCCCCGAGATTCATGGCGCTTGACCCGTTTTTTCGAGGCCTAAAGAATTTTCCCGTGGACGCTGGGATCATCAGCCTTGGTGTCCAAGAAAAAGCGGACGACGCAATCGCGGTGGACGTGTGGTGGAGAATTACGGGTGAGTCGCTTTTGTTGGCACTTTTGAGTGACTCAATACAGCGTAAAGCGCAAATTTAAATAGATTTGAGCGTTGGAATTCAGGCGAGTTACATCTCTGTAGCGCAATATGAATTGTTTCAGGTGTGATGATCAGTTATCTCCGAAAAAGTCTGTGGTTTGTGCTGCGTGTAACAATAACTTTCTCGCGAAGTGTACTGATTTCGAGACCTATGATACTTATAAAGTAAATTCTAAAAATTTGAAGCGGAAGTGCTCCGGTTGTGACAGTAAGATTGTAACTCGGTCTACTTCTAAGTGCGAGCTCTGCAACTGCAGAAGGGGGCTTTGATTTCAAAAGTGAGCTAAAAAAAATTCGAGAGGTCGTAACGGCGATTTCGAAAAAAATTAACTCTCTGGATGATAAAATCAAGGACTTTGAAAAATCCCTAAACTTCTGCTCCGGTATTAGGTTGATGATTTCAATAAGAAAATAGAAAACATTGATAGTAAATTAAACCTCATTTCGAAGGAGAATAATGAACTTAAAGCGATCAGTAGCTCGTTGGTGGAGAAGATGGAGGAGATGAAATTTAGGCCTGTATGCTAAGTCGTTCCTCGAAATTTCCTCGACTCGAACCTTCCTCGCAAACTGTAGGCCCGCATGCCAAGTCGTTCCTCGGATTTCCCTCAACCTCAAAGCTCCCTCCCAAACTGGAAAAATTATAAAATAACATGTGATTCTACAGTTTGTGAGGAAGGTTGGAGTCGAGGAAATTCCGAGGAACGACTTAGCATATGGGCCGTAGAATCACATGTTATTTTATAATTTTTCCTGTTTGTGAGGGAGTTTTGAGGTGGAGGAAAATTCGAGGAACGATTTGGCATACGGGCCTTAGGCCCGTATTTATGAACGTTACTTGAAGCTTCCTCGAGTCAAGGAACCATTGAGAACAGTTTGATAACAATAAAAACATCTGTTTTAATGAATTTCAAGGGTTCCTTAATGTCAAGGAACGTTCATAAATACCGACATTAGAGTCATGACGGTTGAGCAAAAAGCATTCGAATCTGATGTAATTATTTCGGGATTCAAGGAAAAGGTTAAGGTTGAGGCCGCAAATGTGGTTAATAACATTGCGAAGGAGCTAGGCATGGATTGTATTGGTGAAAATATTAAAAATTGTTATTTCTATAGTTTGCGGGACAAAGGTCAGTCGAATTCTTCGTGTAAGCTTATTGCACAGTTCTCCTCTGTTGATATTAAGAAAAACTTCCTGGCCACTAAAAAGAATAAAAAGATCCTAGTTAATTCTGTACTTCCGAATTCTTCGTCGAACGATTTAAATTTTGTAAATGATAGGCTGTGTAAGGATATGAACCTTTTGTACTGGCAAGCGAGAAATTTCGCACGGGCTTATGATTATCGCTTTGTTTGGGTTAAGAATGGTACTATTTTTGTTAAAAAGGATGAAAATAATGCAAATTTTATTATTATAAAGTCCCCTGCGCAAATACGGAAGCTGGATGTTAATTCGAAACTTGGTCATATCTTGTCTGAGAATAATTTGTAGGCGGCATTAATTTTTATTTGTTCAGCTATTTTGGTTTACTCCCCCCTTTTCTATAATCATGCATGATTTAAGTTGTTTAATGGATTCGTATAGTGTTGTTCCTTGCCATAGTAATGTGACTTTGGGTCAGGTTGAGAAATATATCATGAACCTGAAGGGGTTTAATTTACTTTGTGTCAACATTAGGAGCATAGGTAAAAATTTCGAATCTTTAGTAGCCTACATTCATGCACATGCCGTGGATTTGTTTGTGATTGCCCTGACTGAAACGTGGAATTCTAAAAATGTTAATTTCGTCCTAGATAATTATATTGGATATTGCTCTACCCATTCTATTAATAGGGCTGAAGGTGTAATGCTCTTTATTAGAGAGGACATTGAAGTGAAAAGTTTTTCTATCAATCCAATGGCAGCCTGCAATTCTGTTCAAGTCTCTTTTGTTTTAAATAATAGTGAGCAGTGCTTATTTTATTGTTCAAGTCTTTTGATCGGGATACAAAATTATTTATTGAGGAACTAGGGGAATATCTAAAGACTTTGGCTCGTTTCAAGTTCAAATTCTATGTGGTGACACGAATATATAGATATTTTGAGTAATTCGGAATGCGCTAATTGCTACCTGAACATCCTTTCGGAATATGGATTGTTTCCTGTTATAAATTGTTATACTAGAGTACAGAAGGAAAGTAAGTCGTGTATTGATCATATTTTTTCAAAAAATGCCGAAGGCTTTGTACAAGAAGGATTCGTGCTGGATGCGGATGTGAGTGATCATTTCCCGGTGGCTTTGTCTATTTCTGGAGTACCACGAAATCCTGATAGTAAAACGAATTCTTTGAATAACACTCATAATTATACAAAAATTAACTATGATCTTTTCTGCGAGATGATTAGTAACGTAGACTGGAGTGACGTATTAACTTGTAATCAGGTGGATGAATCAATGACGTTATTTATTAATGTTTTAAGGGCAATAATTAGAGATTCATCGTCCCAATCTAGTTGTAAGTCAAAGAGTAAATAATTCACGAGGAAGTGCTGGATTACTAAAGGAATTGTGAAGTCTATTAGAACGAGAGATAAATTATATAAGAAGGCTCGAAATTGCGATAATGATTTATTTCTTTGGAATATTTTGTGTAGCGTTATTAAGGCGGCCAAAGTGCTGCACTACAGGCAATTAGTTAATGATGCGGGACGTGATGGGAAAAAATTGTGGAATGTTATTATGTATATGTTAAGAAAATGAATGTTAATAGTATCATCGTAAACGAGACTACGGTTGATGATCCGTATGAGATTGCTCAGTCGTTCAACAAACATTTCGCTGGCGTTGGTAGTAGAGTTCGGTCGAGAATTGAGTCTGTGGGCCGAAATTTGGTGCGTGATCATAGTATTTTCCCCTGTTAACGTGTACCTCATTCCTTGTTCTTTAAACCTATCAAGGCTGAGGAAAGTATGGGCTTAATTGAGGATTTGAGTAGGAATAATGGTTATGTAGTTGATGATATTACTAATGAATTATTATTTAGAGCTAAGAACTACATTGTTGTTCCTTTGACACATATTTTCAATTTGGTTTTGGTGAATGGGTGTTTTCCGTCGTATCTTAAATCTTCATTGGTCATCCCGTTATTTAAGACCGGAGATCGTTATAATGTTTCGACTTATAGACCTATTTCATTGTGTCTTTCGTTGTCTAAAATACTGGAGAAATGTACAAAAGAGCGGATCTTAACGTAAACACGAAATGTTAGAGTGCCCTAATCACATGCTTCAAAAGTAGGGATTGACGTCATTTCCCCTCATACGATCTATCCCCTCTTGAAGAACTTTGAAATTTATTTACAAATCACCAAATGCACCAATCGGGCTGCAGCTACCGTTGATATCCTTCTGTCCATGTGCCAATTCACCGGTATACTTTTCTCCCAAATCGGACATTCCTGCAAGTTCCCCATTGTCGTCATTTTAAGAGGACCTAACAGCTCCTTGTTGACGTCGAGGCCACGCCTGCTTGCCCTCGCCAGCTAATCGTGGTCTCAGGGGCTCACAAACCCGTTTAGCTCGGGTCGCAACCATTTGAGAAAATTGAACAAAATATACGCCCACTTCTGACCTTGGGCAATTCGTTGATCGGCCATTGTTTGTCACTCGGCCAAATGCTTGAAACTTGCCATGCGGGGGGACCGAAAAGTGAAACAGATTTCTCTGTACGATTTCGACTTTAATTTTATAGAGGGTGTTCGGAAATTAGATGCTCAGAGAAAATATGGTGATAGTACACGTCATTTGCGATCAAGTTCACTATTTGACGTTTTTCGAAATTCGGCTTAGCTTCCGAGATATAACTCATTTTGCGTATTTTCTACTAACCCCTATGTTTTTTCGATAAATGCCCTCCTCGCGCTCATCAACAGGTGCTAGGCTAAAAGTAAATAGCTCATTGGAAAGAACACAAAATTTCCTTTGAAATGAGCTATAAAATGAATAAAATGATCCAAGATCGACAGTGGTAGGGCAGCTGATTTCCGAAGGAAACTTGTTATTCGTATTTTCACACATTTTTCCTAGGCGATTTTCACATTTCCGTCAAATAAAATTATTTTTTTCCATTAATGGGAAAAACTTCCTCATTTGGTGAGCTTTCAAATGACGTGCAATAATTGCTTATTTCCCTTGGAGAAATGACCAATAAACTAAAAAAACACAGACACGGAATTCAAATTCAGCGTCGTTTTCCACTACGTTTTTTTCTCAGAAACTGCTCGCAGCCTGCCGATTTTCTACTTATGAAGGTGGGTTAACTGAAACTAGAATCTTGATTATCTTAAACAGTAACGGCTGGTTTACACGATGCCTGTAAGCGAGCCAGTCGACTGGCACTTGTTATTGGAGGCTAAAAGCTTCTAAAGGCACCAGTTATTGGAGCCTGTCGATTTGCGCCAGTCCGTTTAGACGATTCAAGTTACCGGTGCCAGTCAGCAGAGTTCAAAACGATGGATATCAGATAACAAGCGTAAAAATGACTGATATGATAAGTGAATGCTGGACTGGAGGATGAAAATTTCGTTCACACGGTACCAGCAGATGGCACCAGTTCATTTTTTAGGGTGGGAGACCCTAGAATGCTCACTGGCTACTTCCAGTGTAAGTCGAATGGTGGGATTTTTTTTTACTGGACTGGCACGGGACTGGCGCCAGCAGATGTTTACATGGGGCCAGTCAACTGACACCAGCTACTAGATCATGGTCACTGGCGCGCCATGAAGAAACCAGCCTTAAATGAAAGACAACAATTGAAATTAGATGGATTTTGGAAGACAAATACTTGAAAAAAAAGAAGGAATAACATTTTATAATAATTGCTCAAAGTGACCACCGTCTTCCCTTTTGCACAATAGGCATTAGGGACCCACCGCCTGACTCCGCTCGTGGCACGTAAACCTTCGATTACGTGGGCGATTTCTGAGCTCTTCGCACAACGTTCGATTCTCTCTGATTCGAAGGTCTTCCAGTGTCGCTACTGGGCGCTATTAGATCCATCTAATTCCAATTTTATTGTCTTTCATTAACTGCTGGAAAATGAAAGGATCTGATTTCAGTTAACCCGCCTCCATGAAGCAGAAAATCAGCAGGCTGCGAGCAGTTTCTGAGAAAAAGAAGTAGTGAAAACAGTCGATGAATTTGACTTCCGTGTCTGTGTTTTTTTAGTTTATTCGTCATTTCTCCTCGGGAAATCCAAGAAATAAGCAATTGTTGTACGTCATTTGAAAGCTCACCAAATGAGGAAGTTTTTCCCATGAATGGAAAAAAATATTTTTATTTGACGGAAAGGTGAAAATCGCCTAGGAAAAATGTGTGAAAATGCGAATAACAAGTTTCCTTCTGGAAATCGGATGCCCTACCACTGTCGATCTCGGATCATTTTACCCATTTTATAGCTCATTTCAAAGGCAATTTTGTGCTCTTTCCAATGAGCTATTTACTTTTTGTCTAGCACCTGTTGATGAGCGTGAGGAGGGCATTTATCGGAAAAACATAGGGGTTAGTAGAAAATACACAAAATGAGTTATATCTCGGAAGCAAAGCTGAATTTCGAAAAACGTCAAATAGTGAACTTGATCACAAATGACGTGATCTATCACCATATTTTCTCTGAGCATCCAATTACCGAACACCCTGTATATACGTAGAAAGAAAAAGAAACAAACGAGTTTTTCCATTATCAATAGCAGAGTTTCGCTACATAATTATCTTTGTGACAAATTATAAAAATAATGGATCCAAAACCTGCAGCCTAGTCAATTTAGGCTTTTCAAGCACGAATAAACAACTCTGTTTTTTCATAAAAATTTAGACACTTTCACCTCGCACACAATGGCCGGTCGTATATTTCCGGTTTAAACTTTAAATATTGCCTGACGTCGCTCTAAATGAAGAGAACGAATGATGTGACGGCGATGGGTGTGGGGGGGGGGGTTGAATGGTTGCAATGGAGTTAGGAGAAAAGCGGCTGCGGTGTGGGGATGGCGTTTGTGTTGTTTAATTGAGAAAAAGTGGTGGTTATCAGAATGAGTGGTGGTGGTTGGGAAGTTTTGGATGATGTGGCGGGGTTGGGTGGGGGGAGATAGAGAGAAATGTGCCATGTGAGTGGACAAAGTTCTATCTATAGGGGAAACGGAAAATTGAGGTATTTTTTGTCTTTTCTATACTCCCTTCCTGTTTCACTCCCTCCTCCTCACCCATCCTTGCATTAGTGTTTTTCCTTCAGCCACGAACCATTTGGAAATTCTGAATAAACGTGTGAAAGAGAGTTGCCGGAGCCTGTGTAGAGAAGAGAGTTTATCGACACAATTCGCTAACTATTTGTCAAAGGTTTTGATCGGTGGCGTTGAAGCCTAAAACACTTCTCTCTTAGTCCTCTCTCGGTAAATCTGGGCATTGGAGTGGTTTGTCAACACGATGTTTTTGGAAAGAAGGTGTTGGGTTGGGGGGGGGGGCATAATCGTGTATTTTAAGCTATTTTTGAGATGCGTGAAATTGGAAACAATTTATTAAACTCAACCTAACGACATTGGTATCGCATTCCCAAGTGGGAGATGTGACCACCAAAGTGTCCGGGGAAACTTATTGACCGGTTAACGTAACTAGAGCGCATGAAAATTAATCATGGAGTTGTGGTAAGGAGAAGAAGCGGTTATAAATCCCCGAGCTCATTGAAAATTGTAAGGGGATATTATTTCTTGGTTATCTTTAAACCACTTTGCATCTGTTTGTCATTAAATTTGCTTGTATATTCTCCAATGTAAACAGTTCTGCACTGCGCGAGCTTTCTGTCATTATAACCCCTACAGTCAGTTGCCGTCTATCTTTATTTTCACGGTACAAAGAGCAAGAAACAAAGCAATTTGTATGTACTCTCTCACCCCTAACCATTTCAATTGAGCGAGTTATAAAATGCAAAATTTTACCCGGCGGGCATTAAAAGCCAAGTACATTAAAAGTCATTTCATTAAAAGTGAGGTGCGACAGGTTTAATAAAAACTTCAATTTTATAGCTGTCTTTCTTTGCTTTGTAATCAAATCAGACATGTTTTATGATTTCCATAATTATCAACGGTTTTAATTTTATACAATTACAATACTCCAGCTCGGAAATATCCATAAACCCGATTTATACAAGTAATCTCAGATATAGGAAAATCGGTGTAAGTGCAAGCCTATTCGTAACTTTTTCCTCGTCTCAAAAATAAGTTCATAAAACGAAATCTCATAGTGTCTTATCAGTTCATCGTTGGGTGGAAGGTGGAACGGGGTATGACCCAAAAAAGGGGATCCCTTATACCCTCCACCCACTCGTTCCATTGTTCGAGCATCAGGGTGAATGCAATCATGTTTATGCTATATGGCGTTCGGAAAGGAAATGGAGTATAAACTAGTCGTCTATCTTACCCTTTAATTTTACTGAAGTGGTTTTTATATACATATTATGTACGTATATAATGTACTTTATTTGCTCTAGACTGTAAGTTAAGTGAACTTCTCCCACTTGCTGACATGTTGGTGAAGAGATGGTGACTGTTGATAATAGGTTTGTGTATATTAAAATAGTATTGTCCATGTTAACTCTGGCAGATCTAATAAATTGTCATAATAGACTATAGGAAAATAGCGAAATTAAATTAAAGATTAGGCGTTCAGCTTTCTCGAACTTTGTTTTTAAAAAATAGCACGTTAATTTAGAAAATGTTTCGTGGGATTTTACATTCTTTCTCTCCCAGTAAAATGAAAAAGGGTAATCAACGCAAGCAGAATTCAAACCTCTCCAATTTTAGTTCAGCCGTGTTCCTCACGTGTTCTTCTTTTTAATTGGATATATAGCCCGGAGGCGCACGCATCTGAATTTATATCGTATACCTTCTGTTAGAGAATGACTCCCCCCCCCCCTAACAACTCTTCCTGCTTCCTGCTCGCTGTTTCGAACTCCTATTCTCCCAGTAATGGAGAAAGTATAATAAATCTCCGCAGTTATACAGTCTCCTTTTTTTTTCGCGTTGGTCCAACTTTTCAACAAAAACAGAATAACGCTTGGAAAAGCCATGAGCAAGCTCAGAAGTAAATATTATTCTGGGGTTTTCCCGTTTCAAAAGCATCTAGTCACTCACTACTATAGTGCTATTTTTATACTTGGTTAGACACTTTAAAATCTTTGAAATCCTACGGGGATTAATAAAAAAAAAGAAGCGAGGTAGTAAGCTCCAAAGTTTTAATATTCTTCATCTTACCACCGATCTCATAAAGTTATCTAAAGTCTTGGCGTATAAAGATGAGGGGATGGTTAAGAAAGGGGCCAAGGCACACGGTACATCTTTATAATATTAGCCTGTTCTACACTTTAACTCACTTAGGATTTATTAACAATGTCAACTACCTGCTTTTAATTGTGCACTCTTACTTGCAACCCCTCCCCCCCCGAACCATCCTTTCAGCTTTTCATTCGCTTTCTCCATACAGTAATCCACTTTATCTTGTTAACCCCGGGTCTTCGAGAAATGAGAGAAGGTGGAAATTGGAACTCGAGCCGAATCTGTCATGGGGGAGGGTGAAACCCCGGATCAACTTTACTACCTCGACGATGGGAAACGTTAGTTTTCATCCAGTTTCTTGGAGAAACGTTTTGGTGATCTTCTATTTGGAGAAGGTTTGTGAAGAGGAAAGAACGGTTTGTAAAACCGGAAAGTAGCATGCTAATAATGGACCACTCTTTCAATTTGAGTGGTTTGAAATTGCCCAAATTTTGCCTCCCTGTTGATTTCCTGCACTCTTAATTCTATACAGTGGCACGCTGTGGGGGTTCAAAATAGTCAATTTTACTTGGCCGGTATTGTTACGAATTGAATTTTTGCTTCTTAATAATTCTCGCACTGCACATTAAATATACATCCGGTACTCAATGATCTACAATACTTGGACAGATTGTTGGGCGTGAACAGCGTTAACGTTAGCGTCAGTGGATATGTTTGCACAATCTATCTATCCAAGACCCAAAACGGTCAACCTGTCACACTATAATGACGAAAATTCTCCAGTCATGATACTAGAGGGCTGAGAGGCATATGGAAAGTTTGGCTTTTCACGTAGGGAATAAATCGCATTTTCGGTCCATTCCCCAGCCTTGTATTTTCATTTCGCGTTCTCATCCGTGGCCGAAGATAAATGGTCCAATCACGGTACGTCGAGAACGTTATTTTCACCTGGAGCTCTTGCTTTTCCGTAGGCCTGAGACCCCCACCAGTTATACAACTTGTTATTTATTTACATAACATACAACAAACCATAATGCTCTGAAACTTGACAGCTTCATCAACTATCCACTGGCATGCGTGATCACTTATAATCACTTAAGCTGCCTTTACGATATTACCGAAACGAAAAAACATGACTCACAAGAAACTACTCCTGTGTGTTCGGAGCGTCTTCCCCCTAACAACGGTAGGTGGGAGAAATTCGTGCCATGAAGCCAGGGGCGGATTTAAGATAAAATGTTTAGAGGGGCTCACGATCCTCCTCCTCTCGCAGATTAAGCCAAATTCAAAATTTTGTGGATTATTGCTCTCAGAACGAATTTCAAAGGTTTTCCTCGCTCAAAAAGTCAATGGCACTGAATTGGATCCTTGAAAAGCCAATTTGCACCGGGTTCATGAACGCAATTCTCTTCATTAGACACTTTCGATGCCCAAATATCACGGATTCAACTCACCGTAAAACCCAATTTCGTGGTTATGGCTACTTCAATAGCCAAATTTGCCGGTTTGGCACTTTTTAAGACTAAATTTGTCGGATTTCGAAGGTCAGAAACCAATTTCGTGGGGCTGGCTCCCTTAAAGCCGCGTCCACACTTGTATGTAACTAACTGCCGCTCCGCTCCCGGAGCAGAGCGGAGGTCGAACCGCAAGGTAAGGTCGAACAAATTGGGCGAACATTCTGCCGAACCGAACATCGCTCTGCTCTCCGTTCCGTTCCTCGGGAGGAGCAGTGAAATGATAAGTAGCGCTCTTGGTCAGTCTCTTTTGTCGCTCAACCCAGTTTGTGCCGTTTCTTTCCAGTGGTTAATCGGACGGATTTCTCAGTTTTAATTGTTAATTAAACGTGCTTTACTTAAAATTGTCGATTGCACCATGAGCTCGGGCCCCACTAATTCTTTCTTATCCCACTCCATACTTGATTGATTATTCGAATAATTTTTAACTTCTAATGAAATCCGCTCTGACACCAGCTATGAGACAAAAGAATACGACTTGTAAAAATAAAGACGTTTCACGTAAAAACAAATGCGAGAAAACGCGGGCTCTGTCAGTTTGCAATGACGTGGTTGCGTTGTTTGCAATATGAAGTATGTAGAAGGGGTGATAAGAAGAACGGCTGAGCGGAACGGCAAGCCACACCACACCGTCCACACCTGTATCATCCCAATTTCGAACATTCCTTTGATGCGGCAGTGAAAAACCGACAACTGATGGAGCGGGCCCGCTTTGTTCCACCGTACACATTTCCCTTGAAGTTTCGCCGCCCCGAACACGCCATTTGTTTGGTCCGTGGAGCGGAGCGGCAGTTTGTTACAAGTGTGGACGTGGCTTAATGGCAAGCCAATTTAACAGGATTTCACACCTTTTTAACACTAGTATGCATGTTGTTTAAAACCATCACTAATGCATGCGCTGGGTCTGGTTGACCCGGTTATATTTTTTCTTGATTTTTAGTGTTAGTTGTCCCATAAATTGACATTTTGAGAGTGTAAATTATTTTTTTAGAGGCTCAAGCCCAATTTAAGTCATTCCAACAACGCTAATGATTTTTTCCCGACTGATTCGGAGATCGAGCTCGCGTGGGTTGGTCAAGCCAAGTCGTCCGTTCAGTAATAGTAGCGTGATCAAGAAGGTGAAAAATGTGTAATTGAAAAACTAAAACTTGAAAAATACTGTTATAAAATGAAAATATTACTGACTGCATGCATTCTAGGTAGGTCGCCGGAAAAATATCGCTGGAATCTCGAAAATCGAAAAAAATCGCTCCAACTTTTTGTAAATGGGTTGAAAACAATTAACTTGAAGATTGTGTTGTGTGAGAGGCTCACGGTGATAATGCATAATATAAGACCGAAAAAATTGAAAAATATTAGTCACTGGGTCAATTTGACCCAGCGCATGCATACTAGGGCAAAGGTGGAATGGCCGTACTGGCAGCGTTAAATTTGCCAAACTGGCTATTCACGCCCTATAAAATTAGTAAAACCGACTCAATGCGGCATACGATGAATGGTTAAACTGACAATCGCACTTTGAAAATCCCTAAGCAGATAATTCATGACCTGAAAATGGCGAAATTGGACATTCGCGCGTCAGAAATAGCCATACTGAGCCTTCACGCCATGAAAATGTCTAAACTGACCACCCTGGCCTTAGAAACTGGCTATTTACGCCCTGTAAATGGCATACTCAACTCGTACCAGCAATTCACGGTTCAAAAATGGCCTAACTGATCTTTTGTGCTCTACAGAGGCTGAACAGACGATTCGCGCCTTCAAAGTAGCTATCCGCACCCAAAAATGGCCAAACAGGGCTATTTTGGCGCCCTTCAAGCGACGAACTGACCATGGGCCGTCCTCACCGAAACCCCCCCTCCCCACAACCAACCAGTGTTAGCTACATGCACCTCATGGACTGGACAAACTTGTTGATTTGATTTGAACTACAATTGCTATAAAATTGCTTGAATGGCAAATCACGCCCTAAAAAATGGCTAAATGCGATAATTCGTGCCAGTGAAATGGCGAAACTCACCATTCGTTGTGTGAAAATGGACAAACTGAGCCACCACGCCTATAAAATGGCTAAAATGACGATTCGCGTCTTGGAAATGCCTAAAATGACGAGTCGCACCTTCATAATGGCCAAAAAATCATTCGCGCTCTTTTAAAAGCGTCAGGGACTACGACTATTCTCGTGAAAGTGGTAGAACAGACTGGACAAGCCCTAAAACGGGCTGCTGGTCGTACTGACAAGTCAGAACCCCCCCCCCTCCCTAGTATGGCTATACTGACATATTTGCGCCTTGAAAAACGACCACTCGCGTTCCAATAATGACCAAATTGACCATTCATGGCTTAAAAATGCCTGAACTGACGATTCGTACCCTAACTATCACCAAAATGACTAGTCAGGCACTAAAAATTGCAAACTCAGTCACTGACGAGAATTCGGGTTTCAGGCCGCATGGATTTTCTTAAATCCTCCCTTGGCAGCTTTCAGTTTCGGTCGAGCTGTCAATTTCGTCCTTAAAACTGATAATTTTGTCTTTAAAAAACTCTCAATTACGCTTCAGAAACTGACAGTCTTGACTTTGAATCTGTCAATTTCCTCCTACTTAACAAAAGATCAAAAAACTTGATTTCGAGATTCAGCAGCAAACCATTCGTGCTCACAACATGAGGTTTTTGGGCCCCTCCACCTGAAACAGTCGAGTTCTTAAAACTCTCAAAACAATTCCGTCTCGTAAGCTGTCGATTTCGGCGAGGGAACTGTCGATTTCATCCCAGTAACGGTCTAATTTGTCATAAATAACTGTCAATGTTGTCTCAAAAACTGTCAATTTCGTCCTCGAATCTGCCAATTTCTTCCTAGAAACTTCGTCAAGGAATTTCGGAAACTGACGATTTCTAAGCCGCTTCACCGGAAACAGTCGAGAACTAGAAACTGTCAATCTCGTCGTTCAAAACCCGTTCATAAACTCTCAAGTAAATGTTCAAATCTAACGATTTCGTCCTGGAAACTGTCAATTTTGTTCTTCAACCCGTGAATTTCATATTGGAAACTGTTAATTTCGTCTTTTAAACTGTCAATTTCTTCATAGTATTGTCAATTTCGTGCCCGAAACAGTCACTTTCGTCGCCAAACCTATCAGTGTCGTCCTGAAACAGCCAATTTCGTCCTAAAAACTGTTAATTTCGTTCAAGAATCATTCAAAACTGTCAATTTCGTCCTGGAAACTAACAACTTGCATTTTTTCGGGAAACAGTCAATTCCTTTCTCTAACCGTCCATTTTGTCCAGGAAATCGTAAATTTCGTTGTCAAAACTATCAATGTCGTCCTAAAACTCCTAATTTAATCCTACAAACTGTCAATTTCGTCCTCAAATTCGCCAATTTCACCCTAGATACCAAAGTCATATGGATTACAAGTTGCACCACTCCACCCCTCCCACCCTAAATCAGCGGTCTCAAATAAATTTCTCATTTTTGATCTCACAAGATAGCACTGCGTTCTTTACTTTATTCAAGTTCAGTTCACATGGTTCCTTTATTTTAGCCCTTTGTGAACTGCAGAGCAGAAATTACATAGCTTGAAGATCAGGGTCGTACTGAGGCTACTTCTTCTGGGTGGGAGAGTCGGATTCCCCCCACCACAACCAAAGAAGCTGTAAAATTGGGCGTTCTTCTTTCTGACGTTACTTGTTCTCATCGTGTATTTGTCCCTTCGTTACAGTTTCAACGAATATTTCGTCAATACGATCACAACATTAAAACTAAATGCTGTGAAAGACGCAGGATCAATGCTGCAAAGCACTCCAGGTTGAAGTACTGAAGTAGCACTGCGTGTTGTAAGGATGATTAGGGTAACGAGTTAGTAGACCCATCAAACCGGAACACCCGTGATTAACGATAAAGGGGGGGGGCAACCTTTGCAACAAATTAAATGTTTTTTTATTTATTTCAGGAATCTTGAACGAATTTTAATAACTATAGTTACCTACTTATTATTGTCATCAGAACATGACATTTTTTGTATACCAAGTCCAAGTTTCCTGGTTGTATTAAGGCCCCGTTTACAAACTGTCTGTCAACCCATTGACGTGCGTCTGTGGAAGTTTCAGCCTGTGGAAGTGTGGAGCCTGTGAAACCTATGACAACTAGCTGCGAGAAAATCGCTTTCAATTTGCATTTTTGAAACTTTTGGTGATGGATTCGGAAATAGCTCACTATTTCCTGTCAGGATTAGCCATTTGCGGTGGATATGAACTATTCCTTCCGCATTTCATGAAGTGCCCAGAGGCTGGATGCATTTCATGAAATGACCAAAATTCCTGGTCAGATGGTGTTCTAACCTCACTGTTACATCAAGAGCGCGCACTTCATGAAATGGCTGGTCATTTCATGAAATGCCAAATTACGGCAAGTGACTACGGCATACCTATACATAATGAAACAAAGTGATTAATTTTTGTGTGTTTGTGTTAAGTGACAAATTTTTAACAAATTTGAGAGCAGAAGCCCCCCAGGGAAAATTTGAAAACCTACGCCCCTTCATGAAAGCTTGTTCGTAATTGAATAAAGTAAGAATTGCCGAGGCATCTATCGGGATCGATTTTCCCAAAATGCTTCAGGACCGTGTCTTATCAAAAGCGACGCGACTTGTAATCCATATGACTTTGCTAGATACTGTCAATTTCAGTAAAAATGATAAATCACGTGTAAGAAAGTAAAGTGTGTGCTCTCGCCCAAGGCCCACGACACCTTATGGTAGTTGAACGTAAAGCCCCGTTGGATTACAGCCAATTTCAACATTCAAAACTGTGATTGTCGTACTTCAAACTGTCAATTTCGACATACAATACTGTCAATTTTGCCTCAGGAACTGACAATTTTGACTTGGAATCTCAATTTAAGCTAACATAACAAATATTCCAAACCTTGATACGGGGTATTGCATCAGAGTACTAGAAAATATCAATATTATCGTTCGAAACTGTCAATTTCGTTCTGGAAACTGTAAATTTCGTTCTCGAAACACTGCAAATGTTGCCCTACAGACACTGTCATTTTTGGCGTTGAAAACTGTCAATTTGACAGTTTTTTGGAAAAGGGGCTTGAGAATATACATCTTGGGGGGGGGGGGCTAATAAGACCAACTAGGGGGGCTATAGGACTTAGCCGCCAATCCGCCAATGATGAACGCCCTTCTTCCTATTTTTCTTCTTCTTCTTCTTCTTCTTCTACTCCCTTCTTCTTCCTGCAGTTCAATCAACTCAGTTGATGAGTTGAGTTCGGATGTCCGTGATCGCGGTACCTGATCCTTTCAGTGGTCACTTCCTACGCATAATATATTCATCACTCGCAGTAAGCTTCCATTCTCTTGAATGACACACGCTATCTATTCACACGCTTTTGAGCAACTTACGCTCTCATACGTTATTACATCCTGCTCATTAATGAGCATAATTATTTCAACGAGTGGCATATCATACTGATCAGACATTCACTTTACTCATACTTGCAAGTTACCATATTGGCGATTCAGATTATCACTTGTAGCGCTAGCGTCGAGGCGCAATGGCGGAAAAGAGCCCTACTCTTACCACCAACGTATGGGCTAAATAATGGTGTTTTTTGCAGTTTTTAAGGAGTTTACAATGTTTTCCGTCTTAATTATCGCCACACTTGATTGAAAAAGGATTTGAGGTTACGACCTTTCTTCGATCGACCTGCTTTCAAAGGATTACATTTCGGGAACGTAGTGAATTTAGTATCCTATGGTTTGTACCTATAATGGACAGTACGTAGTCATTATCTCTTTTTGTTGTCTCACAATGTTGCCTATGTGAATCAATATAAATTTGATAAATGCACGGTCTCATCAAGGAGCTACAAAACAGGGGAAGTGGGGTTCGGCTTAGCTTATCCCTCGGAGTACGACTCCCATAGGCGTCTCCGTGGCGCAAATGGCAGCGTGCTGGACTGGTAATCCAGAGGTTGCGGGTTCAAATCCCGCCGGAGAGCCATTTTTTCTCGAAACTCGAATCGTGTTGGGCTATACCCTTCCACCGTCGTCCGGATAATATCAGTTTAATTAATTTACTAATTAAAATGCCGGCGACAGATTTATTCATTATATCAATCTAACAACATCTAGATAAGATTAAATTCGGCGTGGTTTACCGATCAGGAGAAGCGCCTAGAGTTTCGAGAAACAATGGACCTAGGTGGGGTTCGGCTTAGCTTATCCCTCGGAGTACGACTCCCATAGGCGTCTCCGTGGCGCAAATGGCAGCGTGCTGGACTGGTAATCCAGAGGTTGCGGGTTCAAATCCCGCCGGAGAGCCATTTTTTCTCGAAACTCGAATCGTGTTGGGCTATACCCTTCCATCGTCGTCCGGATAATATCAGTTTAATTAATTTACTAATTAAAATGCCGGCGACAGATTTATTCATTATATCAATCTACCTTATTTTTCTTTATGATCTCTCTACGTTTTATTTTTCAAAATAAAACCCACCAATCACCCATGAAAAAACGTCCCAAAGCATCAAACAATAATTTATTTTCATAATTAATTGATTTTCCAAAAAATGTAAAAAAAGTACGATTCTTGGTTTGCCGCCCCCATATAAGCCATTTGCCTTTGACTCACCAATGAAAAGAAGTGCCCCACCTCCCAGGTGTTCGTTTGGAAGCCGCAAGTCGCACTAGACTAAAGGTGGCTACACATTATCGTGTTATGTCATATTACGAAACACGAGACAACCGTATTCGGCGAAACATGCCGCAAGTGTGGACGGATGCTTGTTTCGTGTTACGGCATAAAAACCTGTTCTGTCTTGTGTTACGAGTGTATCCGAAAAAAGTCGGTTTTTCAGACACATCAAAGGGTTTTGTTTCGCCATAACACCGAAACAGAAACAAGTACAAATGCTCGTACACACTTTCGCCGAAACAACGAAAGGTTTAGTATACTACTTACTAATACTAGTACTACGTACTAGTATACTACCTGCAGAAGCTTTCAAATAGACCTGAAAGCTCCTTCAAGAGACTTAACATTAAATCCGTGCCGCCACTCCTGAAAAAATTGAAGATAATTTGTGATTCGAGTTATCGCTTAAAGTAAATTGAGTGATTCCACCATCGCCGTTTATTTTTCACTCTTAAAGCATTTTCTGTGCAACAAACGCCCGGTTCGCGACTATGTATGCCACGGTAGCTTCTAGCACATCATCGTCTGACATCTCGAAGGCTTCTGAGTGCTTAATGTCTGTTTCGCGAGACACATTTTAGTATCCGCAGTTGAAATGCTTCGGGGTAACAATCCCTTAGTGTGTACAGGCTGCTACGATGTAGACTCACAACACGAAACACATACGGTGAAACAAGCCGAAACATTTTTTTTTGATGTTTCGTGTTTCGTGTTATGACATATCACGATAGTGTGTAGCCGCCTTAAGAAAAGCGATATATGTATGCCTTTTAAAACGTTTGGAAAATCATTCGGGCTATGATTTCGGCTATGAGTTTCGGGCTATGGTGTATTTGGCATTTTCGATTGCAAATAAGGTCTACTTTCATCCACAAAGTCCGTGCTTGATTCGGAACATCCTGCATAAAAATTGGCAGGGGCCGAGACGAGTCTACAGTAGGTCTATTCGTTTGTCGTCCCGGACTACTCCGAGCAGCACGAAATTTTGCAACCTCGCGAGTTATCATGTGAAATAACGCGAAAAAATAATGAAAGGTTAGTACTTTCAGTGTCAATAGTGCAGCTCCGGATGGCAAACGAATAGACCTCATGTCCGATCTCGTATTCCTAGGTGTTTAAACCGCATCTACTGTATACATAATGAAACAAAGTGATAATTACAAATAATTTTTAACAAAGTTGAGAGCAGAAGCCCCCAGCGCCCCCAGGGAAAAGTTGAAAAACCTACGCCCTTTCATGAAAGCTTGTTCGTAATTGAATAAAGTAAGAATTGCCGAGGCATCTATCGGGATCGATTTTCCCAAAATGCTTTAGGACCGTGTCTTATCGAAAGCGACGCGACTTGTAATCCATATGACTTTGCTAGATACTGTCAATTTCAGTAAAAATGATAAATCACGTGTAAGAAAGTAAAGTGTGTGCTCTCGCCCAAGGCCCACGACACCTTATGGTAGTTGAACGTAAAGCCCCGTTGGATTACAGCCAATTTCAACATTCAAAACTGTGATTGTCGTACTTCAAACTGTCAATTTCGACATACAATACTGTCAATTTTGCCTCAGGAACTGACAATTTTGACTTGGAATCTCAATTTAAGCCAACATAACAAATATTCCAAACCTTGATACGGGGTATTGCATCAGAGTACTAGAAAATATCAATATTATCGTTCAAAACTGTCAATTTCGTTCTGGAAACTGTAAATTTCGTTCTCGAAACACTGCAAATGTTGCCCTACAGACACTGTCATTTTTGGCGTTGAAAACTGTCAATTTGACAGTTTTTGGAAAAGGGGCTTGAGAATATACATCTTGGTGGGGGGGGGGCTAATAAGACCAACTAGGGGGGCTATAGGACTTAGCCGCCAATCCGCCAATGATGAACGCCCTTCTTCCTATTTTTCTTCTTCTTCTTCTTCTTCTTCTTCTTCTACTCCCTTCTTCTTCCTGCAGTTCAATCTACTCAGTTGATGAGTTGAGTTCGGATGTCCGTGATCGCGGTACCTGATCTTTTCAGTGGTCACTTCCTACGCATAATATATTCATCACTCGCAGTAAGCTTCCATTCTCTTGAATGACACACGCTATCTATTCACACGCTTTTGAGCAACTTACGCTCTCATACGTTATTATATCCTGCTCATTAATGAGCATAATTATTTCAACGAGTGGCATTTCATACTGATCAGACATTCACTTTACTTATACTTGCAAGTTACCATATAAACAAACCCGAGTGCACTATGGGAATACTCTTACAGATCCGGACGCGGACATGGTCGACCAGCCAACCGGGATCAAATAACCGGTAGGCAATTCATATCCATTCGGGATCAAACAACAAGCAAGCTACTCAATCAAACCGGGAATAAACAACCGGCAATCCCTTAACTGAATCACAACACGCCCAACCACACCACACACACCACATTCCATTCACACACACACTCAACACTTTACTTCTTTCTTGAGTTCTGACTTCAATTTTAATACTGTAACCTAAATCTATCCAAATTGAACTGTGGTTGATGTGCTTTACCACTTAATTCATACATTAAAGTGTTCATGATTGCAATCATTATCCAATACTTAATTGATCCATGTAACGTGTACTCGAGGGTTTTTTTATGCCGCAAGGCTTTTTCCCTCTACTTTTATTTATTTATTTTTTATTTTTGCTAAATGTAAATACGATTTTCGCCCGATTGCGAGTCTTTTCATTTTTCTTTCCACTATCCCTTATTTTCGACGAAACAATGAATTAGTTCACGAATGACAATTATAACTCAATTGAGATCACTCCATACTATAAAATAAAGAAAACGAAATATATTTTCCCGCTTTTTTATTCTTCCTATCGTGACTGTGGTTTTGGCTCACGCCATCATCTAAACAGGTCAACGATTTAACAAAAAAAACAAAAAAAAACTGTGTTTTAGGTGTCTTTTTTATTCGTTTACTCGTTTTGAAGATGGCGTGAGGTGAAATCGCCGTCACGATAGGATAATAAAAATACGGGGGAAGATCTTTCGTTTTCTGTCAACCTGAACACTCCATTCTAGTGAGGCACATCATCAGGACCGATGAGAGAGAAAGAGCAGGGGGGATGGCGCAGACAGTGCCAAAACACAGGGGCTAAGCCCTTTGAAGGGGGTCCGACCATACCAAATATTGATTTTTGTTTTTAACCTGCCGCAGAAGTTTAAGTTCGTTATCACACAGTCAGAACTCCACAAGAAAACCACCAAATTCACTCCGGAAGCCGGTTATTCAGCCTAAAAATTGTCATTGTAACCTGTTATAATGTTGTGTGGAATTTTTCTTTTTAAAAATCTTTGGATCTTTTCAACAGTATACTAATTCATGAACTCAAAACTCAGCAAGGAAATTTACAAATCGACAATGTATCCCCTAAAACTGAATGCTAACACGTCATATGTACACTGCAATACAAAATCTGGGTTTTGGGAAACAGAGACAGTGGGCTTTCAGGCAATTTTTTATTAAGTAAGAAAATTAAGAAAGGATTCCCAAAAACGCGTTGAAATAATTGGAGGCGTTCAAATAACACTGGAAGAGTTCAAGAATTATTAATTATAAAATGCTCAATGGGCTGGGAACCAATTATACTTTTGTTTTACTCGTAAATAAAGTAAATCTGTAGGCCTCGCAGGGTTTACATTTTTTTTTTTTTTTTTGTCGTACATAAATTATTTCTCCGCGCAAACGTAGGTATACATTATACCTACGTACCCCAATTAGTAGAAAAATGAGTATATTTCTACCCAATTAGTAGAAAAATGAAAGTTAGATTAAAGAGCAATCAGCTCAGATTCATTTGTTTTTGCTATCCATGCTCAATTGATTGCAATTGTTTTTACTACTATGTTTTACCACTTACTATGTTTTTGTCTAATATGGATTCCTTAAATCCGGTTATTTATATTGGAACCCTTTTTTTATTAGGCATAATGCAAATACCTTGCGGGAAAATTTAACTTTCTGAACAAGATATTATGTGTTTTCGCTGCTGATGAACAGCTTAAGATGCCGACAAGAAAAACTTTTAAAACCTCGAATTTTTATCTTTACTTTTTAACAGAATTTTCCTTCCTTTAAAAAATGTCCGTAAATCCGGTCACTCTCATCCCGTAGAATAAATATAAACTTGAAAGTATTTCTCCCTCACTCTGTCATCCTCTTGCCTTTATTTTTTATTTTTTCTTTGGTGCTTTTCTTGAGAACGCCAGTATCTTTTATACTCTGTTTTATACCATTGATTCACGTGATGGCGACGTGGTAAGGACACAGGAACACTTTCTTGTATAACGAATGAGTTTAATCTAAAGCTCTTGGGAAAAACGTAATGAATCACCGTTTTTCTCCGAACTGCAATGTAAACGCGTAGGCTAATGTTAAAATAAATTAGTGCGATGAAATGGAATTACATGAAATTTCCAAAAATTAATTTGAAATAAATTTTCGATTTGAGAAACCGCAAATCTGTAGAGGTAACGAGATAATTGCTAATCTTATTATTTTGTGTAATTTGGAGAGAATGAGTGATGGGGATGATTGATCCATCAATCTTACAAGGCGAAGAGCTATAAGAAAAAGCTAAGCCTTCCGGTTTATCTTAAATAATCGAGATTCTGGAGTCAGATAAAAAGTAATTATTAAATAATTGCCCATGAAAAGTTGCTGTTCAATAAAAGCAGGCGTCCATTATTCACCCACGTTCTTAGGGCGTGGGCAGGGACAATGTAGAACATTAATCCTAACCAGACCCTTTTCTTATTTGCCGTCATTCTTCTCTATCACCTCTTTCTCTATACCCCCCTGCTTGAATATTCTCTGACACTGTTTCACCGATCTGTGTTTTACTATATCATGAAACTCTAGACGTTTACGTGTATACGTATGTCTCATAATTTATCGGATGAAATGAAGTTCATGCAATTACTCTAATGCTAAAATAAGGGCTGGTCAAGGACCTGCACTTCTTTTATCATTAAACGTTTTTTAAGCCTCTCATACACTTATTTTCGAACGATAACGATGATTGTACAACGTGCTGTCCCGCCGAGTCATGTACAATCATGAAGTTTGCTTTTTTTCTTTAGAACCTTATAGACAGAGATAAGAAATTTTAGCCGTGAGCTAACGCATTTTTTTCTGTTGAAGCCATGAATTTGCGGCTTTACCCATCCGTAGCCATAAAGTTCCCCCAGAAACTGCGAATAGGCATTTTCTTGGTTTTGCCCCGAATTGGCGTTTTTGTTGAGCTAAAGCTGCGAATTAGCGATTTTTATTAATTTTAGCCTTGGCACTTGCCCCTATAGAACAGGACAACGGAGTTTTTTCTAAATTTTGACCCTGAAATATTGTATCAAGAGGCACCAAATTAGTCCCCCCTCCGCGGTTTTAATAAAAACGACTGGTGCTTTTTCTCAATGTTAGCTGAAGCTCTTTTTCTTAGAATTACCGAATCTGGATTTAAGCTTCGAACTAGAGTTTTTTTCTGAATTTCAGCAGTGGAAAAACGAATTTTCCAATTTAGTTATTTTTCCAATTTTACCAGCTATAATGTGAGCTTTTCCTTAATTTTAGACGTGAGTTAGCAATTTTTCCCTGTTTTAGCAACAAATTAGTGTTTTTTCAAATATATGTATTATTCTATGAATGGGGGACTTTCACATTTTTCAAGAACTAGTGTTTCTTGAAGAGGACTTCCATAAGGCTACTGCTCACATTAAACATTGAAATTAATCCAGAATTTTTTTAAAGCGAATTTTTAAAAACTTTCAGCGGGGGTTTGATTAAGTGGAAGGTGTGGTGAAGTGGTGGGGGGTAAGAAGCATTTTCACGGGGAGAATTTTTCTTGTTATTTCTTAACAAAAAATGTTATAGTCCCCTCAAATGCTTCACAAGTGATCATTGACGTCATTTTCCCTCGCATCATCCATCCCTTCTTGAAAAACTTTGGAATTTATTTAAAAATCACCAAATGCACCAATTGGACTGCAACCACCGTTGATATCCTTCTGTCCATGTGTCCATTCACCGGTTTACTTTTATCTTTACTTTTTAACAGAGTTTTCCTTCTGGATTTAATTTTCAAATTTTAGCAGCTAATGTGAGCATGTGGGCATTTATGCAAGTTCCCTTAAAAATTTTCTCATAAAGAGTCCTCAAGGAACTGCGAATCGGCAGGCGTTTTTGTGATTTGTGCCGTGAAACAGCGTTTTTCTTAGATTTGTTTTTGCCGTTAATAAATGCTTTGATCCCATTTTAGCTTCAATTTATTTGATTCTGGCCTAGAATTAGTGTTTTTCTCCATTTTAGCCACGAATAATGAGATGTTGTTTCTCATTTTTGGTCTTGAATTGCTGCTTTTGGTCAATATCAGCTGCAAACTTGCTAATGAACGCCCCACGTTAGCGGCTATTCTAAATATTATGCGTATAAAATTGACTCTACACACCTCGAATTTAATTAGCAAGCTTATTCCTTTTCTATGGGAACACGGAAGTAAAAATTGTTCATTTTCGGTGATTTTCCCCTCCATGAGCGTTTTTTTGGAATTTCGTTCCTAAAATTATGATCATGAAGCCTAAGCATCCCTATGTCTTCATCTTTAAGCTTTTCGGTGGCCTCTCTGGGTCTGACTGACCCCTCTCGCCTCTACCAAGACAAGCTACTGATTGTTACTTATTCGACGGATTTTTTTAACGAGGTGGAGTACATTTTGATGGAATTCTGACGGAATTTGGAGCTTGACTTGACTGGAAATGCAAACATGTTAGTTGCCAACGCTGCTGACAATACCAAATTCGCTAATATTTATACCCGAAATCTCGCAATTTCGTGAAAATAAAGACCATACAGTGCAGTTTCGCGTGAGTGAAGACCTGAAACTGGCAATTTTACGAATATTCAGCAAATAAACTTTATATTGCTGATCTTTGTTTTGTTGATTTGGCTGTTCTGAATCTTAAATGGGAAGTTCGTTTCATGAAATTTGAACAAATACAGCCGCGTAGTTTTTGACTGTATGCATTTCGGGCCCAATCCAGGTGCCCCTCATCAGCAATCTTATCGCCACTACGGAAAAAACGGCTTCCAATTTATAAAATATTTAGCTCTATAACGTTTGACTTTCACGTCTGTTCATGAGAATTTTGGGCTATCGTGGGATATTTAGCTCTAAAACCTTTGAATTTCACTTCTATAAATGAGAATTTCGGGCGCTTTCGTGGCCGGTCACGGGACTAGGTTCCGCACGGTCACTAAAAAGAAGCCCCGATACTTGCGATTCCGCAAAAAATATCGACCGCTGCAATTGAACGAAAATTATGTCAAGAAACTATAGCAATTTTGCGAATATTTTGGCCTGAAATTTGAAAAATTTGTGGAATTTTAGCCTTGAGTGACGTAATTTTGTGGCATCTAGTTGGTTCGATTAGTTACTTATAGGCAGGTTTCGCGGTCACTACATAATAAAACGCAAGTGTGCCTTTTAATACTAATCAGTGAGGGCTTACTGATTAATAATAAAAGGCACACTACTGATTATTACTTAAATTTGACGTTTTTATTTTTAGAAGGATGGAATATATTTTGACGGAATTTTGAGTTTCAATTGACAAGAAAAGCAAAATGTCAGTTGGCAACGCTGCCAACTGCATACAGACGCCAAAGCATGTAATACAGGCTCTTGTAGTAAACATTTTTCGTATTTCGACGTTTTTTGTCCAGAAAACTGGCATAAGGAAACTTTTTGTTCTTTGCTTGATTGAGTTTTGTAAAATCAAATTGCAGTTGAAGTTTACTGATTCCTCAGCCTCCTTCCACGTGTTTAAGGTCTTGGTTGTGTTAGTAGAATATTATAGAATCTGCGGATCCCATTCCTTGGTATCCTAATATCGCTTATTTGGCATTTTAAGAAATCAATTTCGCGGGTTTAGATCTTTCGAAATCCAATCAATATTTTGTGGATTATTGCTATTGAGTTATTCCACTCATTCAAAAAGCCTGCAATTTTGCAGGATTGACTCCCTATAACAAGCAATTCTTGCAGGGTTGACCCATTAAAAAATCCAATTTCACCAGGTTGACTCTTTCAGAAAGCAATGCTGCTTGTTATAGGCTCTTTCAAAGTGCAAATATTTCACGGATTTGACACTCAGAACCCGGTTTTGTGTTTCGCGCAATTCCGCTGGGTTGACTATTGAAAGCAGCAATTCAACAGATTTATCTCTCGGATGTATTTCATGTATTTGAGGCAAAATTGATTTGCTGTTCAGTAGTGGTGGGTGAGGGGGGTGCACCGTTAAGCTTGAGATAGATGGGCACTCTGGGCACTTGTGGAGTCCTGTCAGCACCCCTTAATGTTTCGTGATATCATTAGTTTTGACTAATTTTCTCGATTTGAGTGCTGCCCTATTAGTTAGGTGGACGATGCGTCAAGGCTCTTGCTTGGATTTTAGCATTATCATTATATCATTTCGGGTATCTCTCTCCACGTTTCATGTGAGCATACCAGTAAAGAATAAGAAAAAAAAAGAAAAAAACCCTCACCGCAGGCCCTGATCCACAGTGGTAACGTGCTCGCTCGAACCAGTGACAATGGCTATAACGCGGGGTCCTCGAGGCGTGGAAATAGTCCGACCTCACACGCCTCAGATCATTATTCTATTGACCCAAGCCATGACCAAAGAGCCACCCAATGGCTTTAATTCGTGGTATGACGTAGGACCGTAGTAATAAGACTTTCTAATGGCTATGTTATAACAGAACCGAAAAAAGTCAATTGCTCGAATCAACTCCTCGCAGGGGCGTAACTAGAAATAATCTTGGGAGTGATCCAGAGTGAAACCGACAATAAAAAGGAAGGGGTTTGAAAAGGATGTTTTCACTCAAACAATCAGATACAGGTGGAATGGTGGGGAGGCTTTAGCACATGCTTAGCTTCACGTTTGAATAGTTATAATATCCGTCGTTGTATCATTCTCTCCGAAACAAATTATGATGAAAAGGAGTTTAAATAATATCAAGCGTATTATCCGCTTAAGGGTACGTAAAATCCACGTTTCTTGCTCAGCCCAGATTCTTTTATACATTACCAAAATGGCAGCCTCATCACCCCACCATCGTCAAACAGTTGTAATTACTTTTGAAAGCAGTGTAGATGAAATTCCTGTTAAAGCTCCGTAAGCTCCTTTTCTCACTCACTCTCTCTCTATCTCTCTCTCTCTATAGTGCTCGTCCAATCGTTCTGTCTTTCTACCCTCTTATTGTTATTTACGAGGTGGCTTAAACGTAAGCATTAAATTGAGCACCGTGTAATTGAGCAAATAATTCTCGGCTAAAGAATGATTCCCCAGAATTGTTCCCCTCTTTTTTCTTTTGCTCTTACACCTCCCTCTCCATCAGCCCTCTTCCTTTGAGCTTAGCGTTTTGCCTTGCCATTTTACTTCGGAAACCCGAAAGCCCTTTTTTTTGTGGCCATCAAACTTTTCCCTCTACTGCGCTTTACAGTGGTTCCATACTTTTATCTGATGTGTTTTCTTCTTTTTCTTCTTCTTTCTCTTCTTTATCTTCTTCTCTATTATTCCTTTCTAATAAACAGTGTTTCCATGCTCTTGATGTATATTTGATGGACTATTCCACGAAACTTGATAAGTATTGTGATGCATTACCAAAATATAAATTCAAAGTAATTAAGGCATTACACCCGTGTCCTTTGGCATAGGGAGGAAAATAATTAAATAGCAAGCCTGCAGAGAGGAAAATGTTCTTTATTACGTATACTCTACCAAGAACTATTACTTGTGAGGGTCGCGTGAGTATAAACTACTGGTTTTACATTCTGATGCACTTCCACGATAATTACGTAGAGTAACAATAGGATTATGCCTTGCTTCAAAGCTTCAACTTTTGTATTTGCTCAAATACAAACCGAAATTACGCCATACATCTTATACATCGATACAAAAAGATACTTTTGTCGCATCAAATAACATTACACAGTTTAGCCTTGCATGACAATAATGATCATGTAATTTATGGTATATTTCGACCGTATTTACCTGCGAAACCTCGTAAGATTTATTCAAACAATAAGATTTCGAGTTAATCTGATGAAACTGAGGCTGTTGCTGCTTCTCTTAAAGTTGCATATCGATAAGATAAGAAATGCCAATGATAAAATCGATTGTTGCAACATGTAAGTGCGAGAGGCTTCAGAACGGTGGTAAAATCCTCGTATGTCCTAAAACTATTATGTAGAACGCTTCTTATTGAAATTTTGGCCCTTTCATGATTAATTATTGAGAAAATATGCTGCTTTCTTCATAACTAATCGATTGCATGTTTTACAAGCGTAGAGAGCCAACACTCTCCATACAGTTTTTTGTTTATACTGTAAAAATTTGATTTTCGAACATACGAGGTTTTGCAGATACACAGTGATTTATAATTTGAAGGAACCGTCAAGTCATAACAACGACGTCACTGGCATTGGGAATTATTTATAATATGTTAGGCATGCGTTTTGGGTTTACACTCCTCCAGCTTCATAGCACTCAGTTGAAAGTTATGAATAGTTGATGAACGCGTGAGGGCATATTCATTCTTCTAAAAAGCATTGTTGCAAACTTTCCTCGGTCTCTCGGCGATTCTTTCTACCCTGTTCCGGGTTCAGATTGTAATAACGAGATTAACAACATCGTGTTTACGTCTGCTACAGAACTTCAGAAATTGTTGAAACCTACTTGGACTCTTTTTTTTTCTTATTTCAAATAACGCTCCCCATCGTTATTACTATTTTTTTCAAATTCTCCCCACTTTCATGCTTCCTACACCTGCCCCAATATTATTGGAGTATGGGCTCTCTACTCTTTTAGGCCCACGCTTTGCTGTGGCGAGGAGAATGTATAAAAATCAAATCGCTTAAAAGCACGCAATGCAATTACACTGAAAGCAAAGCTCTGGACTGGAGTAGTGATCTCTGTGTCAATGTAAGCCTATAAAACTACCTTAACCCAAGGCAGTGTGGGTTTATTGTTTCGTTCTTTGTGTTATATGTTGATTTTAAGCTATACCATAGTAAACAGAAAGAAATAGGGCTTTTTTCCAATGCCCTTGGTCGGCACGTTCTCGTGTAGGTCTGAAATAATGCGGGGAAATAAAACGAATAGAATGTTGAAAGAAACAACGACAAAAATGCTAATATAACTTCAGGTTTATTTCAGACTTCTGTTAAAACATCCAAAGGGTCTCAATCCAAAGGTATACACATTTAGGTCGTTAGATTCCTTTTTCGCCTATCCTTCTCGACCGATCCTTCATCCCCTCCAATTCTTAAGGGACGAAAGGAAAAACACTTCAACTGAGTCAGCTTGAAGTTGCCAAATCCGCTTATACCGCACTTTTCGCAAGGGAAGAAGTGGCCCATTCTTTGCTTTTAACAGCATTACCATGATGCTATAGGAAAGGGAAAATCCTCCAGTTTCTACTTCTTATATATTGAAGTACAAATGTTTTCCCCCTTTCCTCTTCATTCTTACGCACAATAATGCTTTTTTTCGGTATCTTGAGTAGGGAAACGATGTTTTTACGTCATTTTGCAAGATATTGGTGGCATCAGGAGCACGTTACGGGGGAAAATTGCAATATTTCGAGTACCACAACCAAAAAAAAAAAAAAACCGTAATGCTCAAAACGATATTTAATAACGGTCTCTGAATTAAGAAATAAGAAATCTCAAATTAACTTACCGGCTACACTTAAACCATGAACGTTTGAACGTTTAATAGTGTAGAAAACAAATTACTTCGACGTGCTTCTTTTCAAGGGTGCAAGGGGGAGCTCATTCGACTTTTTTCAAGGGCGTGTGGGACTATATCAGAGTTTGGGCAATCTTTAGGAAGGTGCTTTTCAATACAGATTATGCTCGTTGGCTTATGCGCTGTATGGATGGCTGTCTTATGTAGAAATAAGTGATTGTATTTATTTTACATGTAGTACAGGAAATACAGCTTTAAAAAAAAAAAAAAAAAAAAAAAAAAAAAAAAAAAAAAAACAGAATAGCGGCAAAATTCGTTCCAACTTCAAACGTGGCTTAACAAATTCCTTTTAATGTGACCATCAAGGAGCCAAAGAGTCCGCAACGATACGGGGTAGCATAGAAACCGCACTTGCGGCATTCATCTTGCGCTCATACGATAAGCTCAGTATGGATAAATTTCTTGCACAACAAAGTAAAGTGTTAGTTTGTCGAAAACTGTCATTTTGGTTGCAAAAACTAAATTATTCAGCCATATTTAAGGTTTTTAGGCGCGAAAAGACCACAGTTTCATGACCAAGTAGTCAGGACAAATGGCCGAGGCAATATAATTACCAGTTAAAATTGACTGCTTTCAGTGCTTTGTGGCCAAATAATTAGGCCCAGATGCTAATAAGGTTACTCGGTTAACCCTTAGACGACGAGGTGGGATACAGATGTGTCCCAAGGTGCGTAATTTCTCCGTAACTCGTTCGTTTTTTTTCCCTCAAAATTTTCATAAATTTAATTTGTACTTTGATACGTGTTTAACCTAATGAAAAGGTTTTAGTGCATTTTTTTTTTATTTTAAGGCTGTTTTACGATACGTAAAAAATGTGTTAAAAGGGGAAAAACGCAGTGGGACACTGGAAGTGTGATACAGACTGACTCGTCTAAGGTCACGAACTTTATTTTTCGTTGCATACATTTATGTGCCAATATGCGTGTACATTATTTGTAAAATAAACTAAAATGCTTTTTCGTCCTTTCTAATCAATAGCAGGTGTCTATTTTATGAAAAATTGCGTAACCTCATAAATTAATAGTGGGACACATTTTGTGTCCCACTCCGTCGTTGCCGTAATTTTTCTGACGCTGTCTTTGAAAGGTTAATGAACACAACCGGCTGTACAGCGATTCCAGGAACTAAATTAACAGAGTCCGAATTCTGGATTCCATTTCTGGAGTGTCCCTCCGCCGCACACCATACGCCCACATAAACTCTATTTGGGATCTAGTTGGATCTAACATCTGATCAACCAACTCGCTGGGGTTTTATGGACCAAAAGCGTGTCCAAAATAGGGATTTTCAAGGGTTTTGAGATCATAGGGGTGTGGGGTGTTCATGTAATTTCGAGCCGGATTTGGCTACATTCAAGAATAATAGACCCATGTGTAAAATTTGTAGCGTTTTTATTTTTATTTCAGCTGTTAGTTGGCACTTTATCTCAATTTTAGCCCCTGATTAGCGTTTTGTCCTAATTTTAGCAGGGAATTAACGCATTTTCTCAATGTTTAGTGCATTTCATTCAAAAAATGCACTATTGGTCTCGCCCTGATGGTCGCAAATATGGGTTGTGATTTTTAGTTTTCCCAAATAGAGTTTTTTCTCAATTTTAGCTGCAAACGAGAGATTTTTCTTAATTTTAGCCGCGAATTAGCGATTTTATTATTTTTTATTCATAAATTAGCCCTTATCTCACCCATATAGTCATAAAGTGTCCTCAAGAAATCACAAATTGGCTTTTCGGGATTTGTGCTGTGAATTAGCGTTTTTCTCATTTTTGACCGCGAATCAGCACTTTCCCCCTATATAGCAGCGAATTATAGAATTCTGGCCACGAATTAGTGGTTTTTATGGTCTTTGGGCTTTGGGCACGGTATATAGCCCCCGGACCACGAATCAGCGTTTTCTGGATTTCTTTTTCTCAATTTTCTGTGGTTTTATCAATTTTAGCTGTGGGTATGAGCGATGTTTGTTTTCAATTTTTGTCTTGAACTACTGATTTTTCAGCCGTGCACTTGCCCCGTGCTTGTTAGCGGATTTTCTACATTTTAGGCGTAGAAAAGGCCACCATAAGCCACAAAGTCACGCAAATGTCCTGAAGAACTTTGAACCTTTTTTTAAAATCTTAAAACGCATCAATCGGGTTGCAACTTCCGTTGTCAGTTCACGGTCAAATTACCGGTATGCTTTTCTTCCCTATCTGAGATTCATGCAAGTTCCTCATTATAAAAACATTCCCTAACCCGACCATGCTTCACTGGAAACTGTTCGGAGCAGACACTGCTGAAGGGATGAATCAAATTGGAATGATGAATTCGTTACACAAATGGTAGTGAAATGAACGAAATTTCACTTCTCAGTAAAATTCTATATGAAAATAATCTAAAGCTGGCTCCACGCATGCGGTGTTTGCCACATAACGAGCAAAATATTTACAAATGTCTTGCATTGCCTAGAAACTGACCAACTGAAAATTGAAAAATATTTTGCTCGTTATTTGGCAAACACCGCGTGTGTGGAGCCGGCTTAACATGACAACGTTACGTCACAAATCCCCCCCCTCCACGCGATCGTTGGGAAGGGGAATGATCGTCACATGAAGAAAAGTAATATTGGGGCATTGGTTTTTATTCACAATAAATAGGTAATCTCTTTGTAGCCTTGAACAGCGATATGGCTTGTGCCGTGATACTTTGAGTATAATAAAATTATGGCCTAAGTTTAAAGCTAAAAATAGGAATAATTCGAACTACACAGTAAAAAATGGACATGAAGTAGCCTTCATTTGTTTCTGGAGTGTGTTGATTGTAGTTTCAAAAGATGAAAAGATATATATCATACACAACTCGGAAGTTACGAAGTTTAGCGATATTACGCAACGCTAAACAAACCATAACGTCACTTGTCGTGTATTCGCCCCATTTACTCAAGTTAAGAATTCATTAGGTAGGTACAACTTCTACACACAGCAGAAAAGCTACACACAAGGATTAATAAAAGTCACCATCGATCAAATAGTCTTCTGATGTGAAGTGCCTTGAGCATACGGTCATTGCCGGAGTGATGGCCTTTCCATTACGGCAGATAAGTTCCCATCCCTCTCTCAGGTCGACAACCTCCTCCTGCCCATTCCTTTTTTTAATAGCAACCTTATGTAGACCTAATAGCACACGCCCTTAATTATATGATTTACACAAACGGGAATTATAAGTTGGTTTAAACCTATACCTTTTTTAGGGAACCGGTGAAACGACAACATTCGGTCCTTGTCTCTTCTTGAATGGCAACCGAAAACTGAACTGTTCGTGTTGGATTTTTTGCAAGCCTTTTTCAGTGTAAATTCAATTTTTTTACCATTTAAGTGAAAACTGACAATTATATTTGAAAAGAATTCAACGAAGGGGTAAACGACTTTTTTTTAGCATTCACACTCACCAAAACAGAGGAATCTATACTCCTTACACTATCCGTATCACTAGTTCCTCTATGACCAACAGTCAGCGTCTTCCTTAGCTGCATTTGCCAATTGTCGTGACTTGACGTTCCTTTTTTGTGTTTAACTCCTCGAAACAATATTAGTTCCGTAGTTTCAGCCGGTTCCAGGAGCTTGCGTACAAAGCTTTGAGCTTCTATACCTTCGTCAATGTACTCGGATCGTTTATCACATCCGATACCCATACCCAGAGGTCCTGTATCTCAAAGAACGAAAATGTCCCACCGCAAAATTCGGTGAGGAGAATCGACGGGAATGGAAAAAATTGTTTTGCATTGTCTTGTCCTAGAGGATCTGAACTGATTTCTGGGAAAATGATTCGATGATCATCAAAGTGAATCGTATTAGCTTTTTTTTTTTTTTATCTCATTTTTCGCTTGTGAAAAAATTGTACTCCATCGACTTGAGATTCCAATATTCAGAATTTGCAGTTTTTTTCTTCTCTCTTCCACTTTCTCTTCACCTTCTACCCCCACTCTCCTCTTCAACGACCAATTTTTTCTTATGTAAGGTGGGGGAGAGGGTTAAGTGAATTTTCACCCTCCTTCCATTCGCGTGGTCGAATTGGATTACTACCAAGGCAGTAAGGAAAAAGCCAAAAGGATATTGGTGCTTGCACAGAGGGAGCAATGTTGTTCCTGTGTAGTTTCGCTGGGAGGAAATCCTTTTCTCTATCTATCTATCTCTCTCTTTCTCTCTCACTCTCTTCTTCTGCTTTTAACTTTTTTTTTTTTTTTTTTTTTTTTTTTTTTTTTTTAAGGGACTTGTCCCCCTGTTTCCGTTCCGGAGAAAAGGAAATAAATGAACTTTTTAAATAAATATCACTGGGAAGGAAAGAAGGAGATAGGGCGCGTAGGTATGTGATGTGACACATTGTAGTACTCGGAAGATTAGGCAACGACAAAGTGGTCAAATAAATACTAAGTGGGAGTAGTGTCTCCGGCAAATAAATTATTATTTTCGGTAATGTATCCTCCCTCCACATTTTATTCAAGCACACGCACAGAGGCGAGGATGTAACATAACCGTAAGCGTTAAAATGTTGGCTTCTAATGTTTGTCTTGCCTTTTTGCACTGTATAGAACAACGACACTCGTAATGGAAGCTCTGGTCCAAAAAAAATGCAATAAAATGCCAAGGGACGCTTCTCAAAACTCAATTTTTGACCAGCGAAAGATGTTTCTGAAGTTTAACGTTTTGGGGTGAAATATTTCAATAATACCATTTAAGCGTTTAATCCCGGTCATTACTCTTGTTTGTGAGGAACATAAAGAAATTGTGCGTCATCAGACTCACAAATTATTTTTACTTATACATAGATTGATCTCTAACGGAGAATTTGCGTGCCTTTGTTCCAAGCACGATTTCACGCTGACCTCAACGGCCCAAAAAACCTAGCACCTAAAAATAAGAATAACGATAAATTATAATAGAATGGGAAACTTTGCAGGAATACCCGATTTGGGAAAAAAGTAAACCGGTGAATTGGCACTCATGGACAGAAGGATATCAACGGTGGTTGCAGCCCGATTGGTGCATTTGGTGATTTTTAAATAAATTTCAAAGTTCTTCAAGAAGGGATGGATGGTGCGAGGGGAAATGACGTCAATGGTCACTTGTCTGAGGGAACTATAACATTTTTTGTTTACAAATAACAAGAAAAATTGTCCCCCTGAAAATGCTTCTTATCCCCCCCCCGTCTTCCCCACACCTTTGACCTAATCAAACCCCCACTCAAAATTTTTAAAAATTTCAATGTTTAATGATGAGCAATAGCCTTGTGGAAGAGCCCTCTTCATGAAACACCAGTGCTTGAAAAATGTGCAAGTTTCCCAATGTTGTTAATTTTCTGTCCTCCCGCCCATTCTGAACCATAAAATTTCCCGTGAACGAGATTTCCGTGCATTGTATACCAAACTTCGTCGTTCCATCGCTAATTTTATTCATTTTTTTCTTTCCTTTTTTTTGCGCAGTCTTTGCCGCACAAACGAGTAGCAGTGGAAGTAATAAAACGCCCGGCGTGAGCGATAGCAAAGGAAATGCTGGTTCGTCGAATTCGCTGTCGGCGCCTCACCAAAGACCGGGCCCCCAATTTGATCGAGCCGCTTCGAAAAATGTGACAGCTCTTCTGGGCAAAACGGCTTATTTAAACTGCCGCGTCAAAAACCTCGGAAATAAAACAGTGAGTAGTTCTTATAGTTTTATTTGAGTGTTGTTGAATTTTTTTAATGGTGGATTCCAGCACCGAGAGTTAGGTTGGAGTTACCTTAGCGCGGATCCAGAAGAGGGTCATGACCCCCCCCCCCTCCAAATCATTAGAACATTAATATTCTTATGATAAATATGCGTAAAATTAATAAATATTCTTGATATTAAATAGTTTTATAATAAATATACCTATACGTAAATGTTTAACGTATATACCTTGTAGCTTAAAGGCTTATCTGATCAAGCCGTCCCCCACAAAAAATGACAAAAAAATTAATAAATAGATATAATTTGTATGGACTCTTTCACATTGAAGGTCATAATTGAAATAAATTTCTGTACCGACTTCTAAACTTCTTGGGGAAAGCGGCACATATTTTAATATTTCCCGTAATTTAAAACCTTCAATGATCAGTCCCCACCAACACCATTTGACTTTTTCAGAAGATTAATATGACGATAGAACGCAATATTGGGTCTGTTGAAGCAAGGTGTTTCAAACATGCTTGAAGAAGAATTCCCATGGGACTAGTCAATAAAATTCAAGATGATTACATTATATTGGATGATCCCATGTCAAATCTGCTCCGAACATGTTCCAAACACCTTGCTGAAAGGCCAATTGCAACCCTCCCCCCCCCCAGCTGGTCACATTAGGATAAACGAGCGTTTTCAAATTGCATGCCCTATTATCACCCCCCCCCCCAATCATCGGCGAGTGACCCCCCCCCCCCAATCAATTTCACTCCAGATCTGCCTTTGGGAGTTACCCAACTCGAACCTTGTATTAAAGTGTGACGCATTTTTTCCTTCAACTCTGAGTTAACGTAACTCAAACCTTGACTCTCGGTGGTGAAATTCACCATAAATGTTGTTGAATAAAAAGAGGATTGGAAACTATGCATACAATTATTGGTTGGTGCTAATTGCAAAAACCACAGTCGAGCGAGCTTCAGTTATTTTATGAATCACAATTTTATTAAATTGATTTTGTCCCTATTCGTACAATTCATACCATTGAAAGACTACCTGCTGCTATCTTAAGTGAGTAAGTTTCACAAGGTTCCAACGCAGAAGAATTGAGTGCGTGTACACTATAGGTACTTTCCTCTCGTGGTTTCTTACCGGAAGAAAAGATACTTGGAAAGTATATTTATTTTTTGAAAATAGTGGTATGGGCGCATTCATAGAAGCCGGAGGAATAGTGGTTCATGAATTCATGATAGACTCCAGCTTCACCATCACTTGTCAGACGTAAGTGACTATGATTAATGTAAGGCCCAAAATATTTCAGCTCCCTTGAGAAAGTATAAGGTACGCCCGGGTTTCACATAAATACGGTAGATACTAACTTTGACTTTTCATTTCTAAAATAGCCCCGGATACATGCTTTGCGTCTCTCTATACTCATTTAGACGCCGTTTTATTCCCCTGGATTTTATAATCAAAAACTTGTTGATATACAACTGTTTGGGGTTAGTTTGCCTGAAGTGCAAGCGGTGTGGGGCTTCTGTTTTAACAGGTAAATCCACTTAATTTGAGGGGGTCCTTCGTCTACTATATTTCAACGTGATGTCGTATACTGTGTCCTCGGAGTCCACACCCCTGAGCAGTATTTCAATGGTTAATCCTCTTACCTCAGACCGTTGTTGGAAAACGTGAGCTTCTACTTGCTGAGGAGAGGCAAACATTGAAATTATAAATTTAAGGGAAGCTTATTTTGCCTAGATAATCTTCTTTCAATGGGACGTGATCGCCCAAAATACGAGATTTCAAGCGTTCAAGGTCTTGTGTATAGCTCACGTTGTAATTAAAATAATTTTTACAGCACTGGCGTTTTCCATTTTACACAGATTTCTGCTTCAGAGCAATTCACTTTCATTAACATATGATTTAATTCAGAGAGCACTGGTGGAAATGAAGTGCTCTTGAGCAGAATTTTATGTCAATGGAAAACGCTAAAAGCATAGATCTCTGAGTGAAGGGCTTCAAGATGAAAAATAATCTTCTGAAACGTTTTTTATGCCACGTTACGGCGGACATGTAAAACTATTAAGGCGGGGTTTCAGGCGGGTCTCCTCGACCCCTTCCCAGTCACCCCTCGCCTAAACTTCGCACATAAATTTTGGCTCCATTTCTGCATCAATATTCGATTTCAACGTCTCATTTTCATCTTCAGGAAGTTCTACAGTGACGTTAGATCTTGCTTTTCCAGATTTCATCCCTAAAATTACCTTAAAACACATTCAAGTTGTAAAGTGATTTGGGGTTATTTTAGGGATAAAATTTGAAAAAGCAAGATCTAACGTCACTGTAGAACTTCCTGAAGATTAAAATGAGACGTTGAAATCGAATATTGACGCAGAAATGGAGCCAAAATTTATGTGCGAAGTTTAGGCGAGGGGTGACTGGGAAGGGGTCGAGGAAACCCGCCTGAAACCCCCCCTTAATAATTCAACGTTTACAGCATTGAACGCCGCCACTTTCGGCAGGAACCATACACCTTATTAAGATGCCCGATATTCCCTAAATAAACTAAAAATGTAATTTCAATTTCTCAGTTTTAGCCACGTATTACAAATTAGCGCTTTTTCTCAGTTTTGTCCGCAAATTAGCTCTTTTACTCACTATAGCCGTGAATTATCACTTTTTTACATTTCAGCAGTGAATTTCCTAATTGTAGTCACAAATTAGCGGTTTTTCTTCTTTTTGGAAACAAAGTTGCCTTCATGAACCGTGAATTTTGACGTTTTCACAATTTCACTTGTGGACGTGCAGGGAAACAGTGGTCCACCCAGTGGCGTGCCCATGGGGAGGGTTTTGGGGGTGAGAACCCCTCCCAGAGTACTTCAGCCCACCATAGTTAAGAAATAGAAATAAAAAATAAATTAATAAATAAATAAAATAAAACGAATAAGTAAAAAAACAAACAAACAAAAGAAACAACAAAAACGTGATTTGTATGACCCTAAAAGTTCGTTTTTCAGCAATTTAGTCCAGCTAAGTAACTATTCCACTGTCCAGGCATGGATTCAGGATTTGTTCAAGAGAGAGGGGCTTGAGAAATTCTACTAAAGATGACTTGACAGCCATTTGCTGCCTAAAATTAGCTAAATTAGCTATCCCCACCATACAGAATCCTTGACTGACTATACTCGCGCCCCAAAATGGCAAAACTGACTATTTGAGCCATAAAAATAGCCAAACTGACTTCACGCTCCCTGAAAATGGCTAAAACTGATTCCACCTTGAAAAAAGCTAAACTGAGTATGCATAAGTGCGCTAAATATAGCCAAGCTGGTGATTCCCGCTCTAAAATTGTCCAAGCTGACTTTTTTTAAGAGTCATAAAACTGGATCAACTGGAAATTTGTGCACTGATAATGCCTGAACAGATGATTCCTCCTCCAAGAATGGCAAAAGCAACCACCCGCGCGCCAAAATTGGCCAAACTGACGGTTTTCGCGCCTTGACTTGACGTACTATTCACGTCCTATATAAATGGCAAAACTGACTTTACGCTCCCTAAAAATGGCCAGACTGGGCATTCAAGCCACAAAATCGGCAACACCGATTCTATGTGCCCCAGAACAAGGGCACATAGAGTCAGTGTAACAATAAACTGACGATTCGCGTCTTAAAGAGGCCTAAACCGACTATTCCTGACCAAAGTGGCAAAAACGACCATTCGCTCGTCAAAAATAGCCAAAATGAGCCTTCACAGTGTCTAACACACACACACACACATGTGTTTAACATTCGTGCGCAAAAAAAAAAACAAAAAAAAAACTGGCTATTCAGGCTCTAAAAATTGCATACTCGTACCCAGATGCTGATCCAGGATTTGCTCAAGCGAGGGGCGAGTGCTTCGCTAGACTGACTAAAAATGGCTTGACAGGACAGTAATTCACTACCTAAAAACTGCTAAACTGACTCTAATCGCACCCGCAAATGGCAAAACTGACGATTCTTGCATTTAAAATGTCTATTCGCGCCCTAAAAATTGGCATTTACCACTCTATAAAACCGCCAAAATGCCTTCACGCGCCCTAAAAATAGCCAAATGGCGATTCTCGCTCTAAAATGGCCAAAATGACTCTAGGCGGCCTGGAAATGCCTTAACAGATTATTCCTGTCTTGAAAGCTGCAAAATAGTCCATTTGCGCGCCCAGAATGGTCAAAATAACGATTCGTGCGTAATTGGCTAGAAGGGACTAATTGAACCCGCCTATGCTGGCTGCTATGTTTGGGCAAAGTATAACTGACGGTTCGCGCCCTGAAAATGGAAAATTCGACTAGTCGCACGCCAAAAATGCCCTAACTGACCATTATCGCCTTGGTTTGACGCCCTATACGTATAAATGTCAAGCTTCAAGACTACGCGCCCTAAAATTGGCCAAACTGACTATGCAAGCACTGATGCAAAACTGACTATGTGTGCTCTAAAAATAGCTTAACTGACGATTCACGCCTTGAAAATGCCTAAACAGACGATTCCTGTCCTTGAATTGGCCAAACTGACCGTTAGCGCTTAGAAAAATAGAAATTTCTCGCTCTAAAAACAGCAAAACTGACCGCCATATAGCGGCCCGAGAGATCGCGCTTTGAAAGGTCCGAAACGGATGATTCATGTCCTGAAAATTCAAAATCAACCATTATCCAGCATCGAAAATGGCCAAACTGAACCTCGTGCCCTGAAAATGTCTAAACTGACGATTCGTTCCCTAAAAATAGCAAAACTGACTCTTCAAATCCTAAAAATGGCATACTCGTACCACAAATTCACGGTCCAAAGATTAGCTAAACAGATCATTTGCGCCCTACAGAGGCTACTTCGCGTCTTCAAAGTGGCTATCGGCACCCAAAACAAACTGATCCTCCGCGGCTTGAAAACAGTGAAACTGCGGACAATTCGTGCCTTAGAAATACCGGAACTGATCATTCGCGCTTTGTATAGATGGCTTAAATGACGATTTGTGCCATACTGCACCGAAAAAATTCCCAAACTGGCTATTCGCGTCCTTAAAAGATGAATTGATTATTGACGCAGAATTGACTATAAAAGACCGTGTCCATCTTACGAACTGATTGACCCCCCCCCCACCCATTTCTGTCATAAAAATCACCATTTTATATACATATAATTTTGTAATTTGAAAACCACTCCCAAAGAAAATTCCTGGGCACGCCACTGGGTCCACCGCAACCAGCGTTAGCTTCAACCTCAAAATTGAGAGTTTAAACTGAGAAATTCACAGCTCTAAACCTCGAAATTGACAGTTGGAACTGTGAAATTTACAGTTTTTAACCTCGAAATTGACTGTTTCAACGACGAAATTGACAGTTTCTGGGAGAACAATAACAGTTTTGAACGGTTAAATTGACAGTTTGAAGTGGCGAAACTGACAGTTTTGAACCTCGAAATTGACAATTTCCGGGAGAACACAGAAAGTTGTTATCTCAATGTTGACTGTTTTAAACGACAGATATGAACGTTTCTTGGAAGAAATTGACAGTTTTAAAAAACGGAATTGACAGTTTCCAACATTAATAATTTTCAACGACGAAATTGTCAGTTTCAAGGACGAAATTGACAGTTTAAACTTAGAAATTGTCAGTTTTTAATGGCGAAATTGGCGTTTTCAACTTCAAAGTTGCCAATGTCCGGGACATCACTGAAAGATTTTCTTTGTAGAACAAAACTGAAAGTTTCTAGGACGAAATTCGCAGTTTTTTAATGATAAAGATGACAGTTTTGCTCAATTTCAGCCTCGAATTAGCACCTTTTCTCAACTTTAGAAGGGGGTAAGCGATTTTTTACGTTTTAACATCCTAAAAACTCCCATTTTTTCCGTAATTTTTATGCTTTTTGTAGGCCCTAGGGCTATCCGGCCCCTTTGCCACTTTGTTACGCTATTTGTTTACTCCTACCAAACCAAAATACCAACCATATACTCACCAAAATTATGGAAAGAGCTAAAGCCATCAAATTAGGTTTCTCAGGCCCCTTTTACACGAGTATGTTTTTTGTTCTAAAATATGTTCAATCGGATCACAAACAGACAATTTGAGGCAGGGAACATCTGTGAATTTTTTTCAAAATGGCTACTTTGATAAAAAAAACTTACTCGTGTAAAAGGGGCCTCATAAAGCTTAAATCACCGAAACTTGGTTTTGAAGAAGCCAAATCCAATAAGTTTGGGTTTGAAAGATAAAATGACCAAAAAATTGTGTTTTAAAGGACCCAAATCCGTGAACTTTTGTTTTTGATAGATGAAAAATCCCCAAATATTGGATTTGAACAAGCCGAATCTAAAAAAATTGGATTTGAAAAAGTGGAAATTGAGTTCAAATTTTGGTTTAAATCGCAGAATTTGGTTTTTTGAAAGAGCCAGACTCGCTTGATTTGTTTTGGATCAGATATTGAGCCAAACCCTCGCCAAGGCAGCGCAGCGCGAGTCTTTGGGTTTAGTTTTTCAGCAGAATGTTCAGAGTTATGGGCCCGAATTTCCAGATTTTGTTTGTTTGTTTGATTTTTACTTCCATGTTCCCGTAGGGAAGGAAGTTTGGTAATGGCAAAAAAAAAAAAAAAAATTTAGCTGACACCAGATTCGTGTTCCTGGACCCCGAAAAGGCCTAAATCTCGATTTTCAGTATGGCGTCTGTCGTCCGTCGTCCACTTTTTTTAATTCAAATCACCTAACACCACATTCATCCATATAGTCTTGTGCATATCTCAGGCACTACAATAAAAGATCCGGGTTTTTGGAATCGGAGACAGTGGGCTTCTGAACTATAGTTTTTTACAAGAAAATTAAGAAACTAAGCCTAATGAGTGAGTAGTGGTGGTGCCGGGGGAGGGGGTGGACGAGAATGAATGATACTGCCAACCCCGTCACGCAGGCATAAAACCGGCTCTGGGCTAGCCTTACAGCGCCCTGGCGAATATAGCCGCTAAGTTGCAACATTTTTAAGGCGAACATCCGCGAAATTGAAAGATTGTTGACTGTCCAGGATTCGTACTTGCCTCAGTGGCAGATTTTTTTGCAAATGGAAAACGGAGTGGTTCTGGTTTACTGAGCAGGTGTAATCAGCAATGCTGTACTCAAGTAACCGTACGAAAAGTGAAATATTCTGCTATTTGAGCCCAAGAAAAGTTATTCTCAACAGATTTTGACGAATCAAAAAATTGCTGCAGGCTGTAGTAGTTACACCCGAAAGATTTCCGTTGATACGCCACTGTTTAGTGTTTATCCATTCCGTTTTACGGAGAGGAAGAGCATATGAGCCAGCGATAGGCGTAGGTGGGTGATCCAGTGATTGTTGAAGAGGAGTGTTGGAGGGCCGTGTGTGTTGTGAGAAGGAGAATGCTCCACAAGATAGAGAAGAAGGAGCTCGGTTAGAGAGAAAAGCGCATAGTCAGATCGCAAGGGAGAACTTCTAGACTTTGAGAAAATGTACCCTATAACAACTCCGGGGAAAATTCGTATTTATGACCAGGGGGAGGGGGGAGCTAGTGGTCTTCTGGGTGGCGAGCGCATATACGTTTGAAAACGCATCAGCAATTATCAAGGCTCCCGACAGAGTCTGCACTATAGTCGGAGAAAATTAGATTCCTTTACATTTGGTAGGCCATCAAGTGATTTAGGAATTTTCGAATGACCTACCCGTAGAGTCCTCATCAACAGTCAATGAGTTTTATAGACGGATATGGTACATAAAACTGAACAGACCCGCTCGCAAACCTCTTGCACTTAGTTGTAAAACTTTGTTTAGAAATCATTAATCATTTTACCTTTCTGACAAGGAGATTATTCAGTAACTTTTTACATTCATCTTTCAATAGCCCTCCGACTAGAGGAATCGAAACCTGGCGAATAGGAAAAGGAATGAATAAAAGTTCTCAAAATAAAACCTATTTCTTTCGAATAAATCAAAATTTCCCTTTGGGCCTTGATGGAAGGAAATGAAAGGCTTTGTTTACGGGGTATTTACATTTTAGTATAAAGGTGTACCCTGAGGAAAATAAAAGGAAGCTTTGTGTTAGGGGATGTTTTCAAGAGTTCTTATTGCATTATCAATCTTATATGTATAGGTAATATATTTTTTGTGTGTGTGTATTCACCGGCAGTAAGGCAAGAGGCTTATTAGTTAATGGCATGAGGATCAGGTTTTTGAGGTCGTGCAAGTGCATTCAGATAGGGAGCCACAATAACATTCTAATCATTGAGCTCTCCATTCAAAAATTCCCTCAACTGGAAGCAGCAAACAAAAAATCTATCTCTACAGAATGCATTGTTAAGTTTCAGATAGGAATGAAAACAAATAATGATCGCCGTTCTTCGAGAGAAAAAAAAATAACATGGCTGATACATATATTTACTTCTGAACCCTTTAATCCTACTCCACCGTCTGTTCACGATGTGAATATTCCATTTACTAGATTGGTAAAACTTGAAATAAAGAGACGGCTTTTGTAATTTGTCTGAGAGTCTTTTCTCCTTTTCCCATTCTGCACCAAATGCGCGCGAACCTTTTTATTTTTTCTTTTTTTTTTCTTCATTCGACTCTCCACAAAAATAGGGGCGCGAGTAAGTCATCCATAAAAGGAAGGGAGTAATTCGTTACATCATACAGTTTTCAAGAGTCTCCACACCATCATCATGAACTGAATTCAGAACTCTCATATAAGTTCGCATTGAACTTAAAACTAACGACCGAAGTTATAATCGTTAATTTTGGGCCATTCAAGTCTGATAGTGAAATGACGTTTTAATGATTCTGAAGCGACAATTCGAAAAGAGATTGTGATCTACTCGGCGTCTGTATAATTCGCTTTAGGATGAATGCTTCCGGGGTACTGTTGATTGTTCTTTAGATAGCAGCGATCGTAAAAAAAAAAAATACTTGAGGGGAATAGAAATTATTGGAAATTCATTTATTCACAACCCTACCGGCTACCGGGACAAAATGGACGCCCACCCTCAGTTTTAGCCCCACCCTCTCTGTTTAGAATCTTACAGGAATTAAATAAGTGAGAAAATTCGCAAGTAAGTTGTTGTTGTCAGACCTAAAATACTGGTTAAATCATAGAGCAAAAGGGGTAGGGTAGGGTGGTTTATCAAGCCAAAGTAGCTCGAGGGGTATTATTAAAACAATGAATATTAATGCTGCAAAGACTGAGCTCAAAGCTGATGCAAATATTAAAGTACTTTTTTCTACTTAAAAAAACACCACATCCGCACTCTGCCCGGTTCCAAACCCACGTCCAAAGTGGTTTTATATATATATTTTTTATATTTTTTTTGCCAATCTCTTCCGAATGAGAATTTTATACTGTTTCATAAATATAAACTTTTGTTACAGGTAGGTATTCTATTTTGAGAAATATTGTATTTAGTTTTACCGAAGTTTCAAGAGTCAGACTATATACATGCCACTTCAGGGTGCCTATTCTATTCTCTCCCCACTCGCGAGACTTTTCCAAAGAGTAAAGATATTAACATGCAAAAAGTCCTTATCCACCTTTCGCTTAGCTCTCCTCACCCTTCTCTTTCAACTTCTGTCGAGTTTATGCAACAGTCGTCTAACGGAAACGAAGTTATTCAAGTACAATGCCATCCTCGTTGAAGCTACAGCGTTCATGAGTTAAGGCCCCAGTGCTTCTACTGCTGATGCTAGTTCTGTGAAGCTGGCTTTCGACTTTATTATACGTATAACAAGGCCGGAGAAGGTATGGGTGGCTGGGTTGAAGGGGTAAAACACCTTCAGGGCGTGCTTTAAACTCCTCTCAATCCTCGTTTTTCATTCTGGAATAATTCCAAGTCATTTCAACGCACGTAGGTAGAATCTAGGGTAGTAATAATGGTATATATAGGAAGAAATTGTAGAAGGGTCTAACAAGTACCCTGCAGTCTTCACCCTATATTCAGAGAGAGAAAATTAAATTGAAAGTTTTAGAAGTCAATCTAAAAGTTGAGGAAAACAGTAATTTTCGTTTTGAAATCAACTAAAATGAGGAATTACATTGTGCCGGCTATTACTAGACATCAAGATGGATTAAGTCTAAACTACCATCACAGACTATGAAGTAATTTTGTAACTAGTCGATATCATTTTTGTGGCTTTTTTGGACAACTCTAGGTTGTCCATTGGTTATTGTACGCCTGCCAGCTTGAAGAAAATTCAATGTAACATTCTGGTTGAATAAACTTCCAGGAGTTCCAGGTAATGGATTTGCTCAGGAAATCAATCCTCAAAATTTCCAGTTATTGTATAGCCAAGAAACAGGAATTTAACTTTGTCTTTGGAGGGGGGGGGGTAGTAGTTTTTTGCTAGAATGGTTCGAAATTGGGTGAAATTGTCGGATTCTTGGGACAAAATGACTTTTCCCCCCAAGTGTTTAATTGAAATCGATGATTTTTGTCTGATTCTGCAGCCAAGTTTCAAGGTTTTTGGTTTATCAGAGGACTGAATTGGCGACTTCCAAGTCCACCAAGAGTTTCGAGGGTCGTTAGTCCGTTGCTTTCATTCCATGGTGGTTTGTTTCTGGGCTCTATTATTTTAAAGAGGGTAAATTTGACAGTTTTTTCGGTACGAATCGTCGTTTTTGGCGAAAAAATATCATTTTCTGGATGGAATGCTAAGTTGTGTTGTATGATGAACAGTTTGTCCTTGTATAGCGTAAACAGCCATTTGGGAAACTGTCAAATTTAGGCTTAAACTATTGAGTTTTGAGTCCAGAAACAGACTATTTGGCGGAATACCGGACATACAAGCACGCAGTTGCTGACCGACATTAATAATATCACACGGTCCTGGGCGGAAATATCTGTGAAGACCCCTGATCGCTAAATAAACAAGGAATATAATGTTTTTATTGCGTTCAATAGTGAGCTTTTTACAATTTCAGCCACGAATTAGAGCTTTTTCTCAATTTTAGCCATGGATTAGCGGTTTTTCTCTATTTAAGCCTCGAATTTACCTCCAGAAACCGCGAGCTAGCGCTTTTTTATTCCACTTTATAGCCACAAAAGATCACTTTTTCTCAACTTTGCAACAAAGTTGCCCTCTGAAACCACGAATTAGTGTCTCCTCAATTTGGCTTTCGACTAGCCGCCGTTTTTTCAATTTGACCCATGATGCTATTTCTCGGTAGCGTTCTGTCAACCTTCCCCCAGCGCTCGTCTCAACAAGTACCCTGCAGTCTTCACCCTATATTCAGAGAGAGAAAATTAAATTGAAAGTTTTAGAAGTCAATATAAAAGTTGAGGATATTTGCCACAAGAACGACATATTAGCATGTATTTTTGTTTCTAGCCGTAAAATGGTATCAATGAACCACAAATCAGCAGGTTTTTCACAGTTTCGGTCTCAAAGTCGTAAATCTCAATGTTAGCAAAATGGGCGCCTTTTCTCAATTTTTTCCATTGAACACTACCTTTTTTTTTTTTGTTTTGTTTCAGTCGTGTACTTGCCCCTCCCAAAAAAACAATTGCGCTCCTTCTCAATTTCAGCTACCTAGGACCTTCTAAAACTGGGATCGTTGTCTTTTCTATCTTTATCCGCGAAGTAGCCTCCAGATACCACGAATTGGCGTTTTCTAAATGATACCTGTGAACCCAGCGAATTTTTCTTCAGTTTAAATTTAAACCACGTTTATCGCTTTTTCTCAATTTGCGCCACGAATTGAGCAGTACTTATCATTACTAATTGCATGTGCGAGTGAGCCATTATTCTCAAATTTAGCCGTTATTCAAAGCCTATTTCTTTAGCACGCTGTACACCATTCACCAATAAAACAGCACATCGACAGAGGACAGACGCAATTCACCTTTTTTACTCAATTTAAGCAGTGAATTACCCATTTTTCCTCCTTCTTTTCTCAATTCAAGTCAGAGAGCCCGCGAATTCACGTGAATCAGCCGATTTTTTTCACTTTTGGCTATAAATAAGCGCTTTCCTTGAATTTAAGCTATCCTCCCTCCAAAAAAAAAAAAAAACCGTGAATTAGCAACGGGTTTTCCTATGTTAGCCACGAATTATCACTTTTTCTTCATTTTGGCCGTGAATCATCGTTTTAATCAATTCAAGCAGTGAATTAGGACTTTTTCCCTCTTCTAGGTATTCATTTAATTGATTCTTTCTCTTTGTCTCAATCTTAGCCAAATAACCCATAAATGCATCACGTTTTTTTCAACTAGCCGCGAATCAGCCGATTTTTTCACCTTTAGCCAGGAATTAGCGCCCTTTCTTGAATTTAGCCGAATTTAGAACCCGCGAATTAGCTTTGGTCTTCCAAATTTAGCCATGAATACTCGCTTTTTCTTAATTTCGGCCGTTAATTCCCGTTTTTGACAATTTTAGCAGTGAATGGGCGATTATTTCATCCTTCTGTACATGAATCAGTTTTTCCTCCTCATTGAGGAAGTTTCACATTTTCCAAAAATATTTTTTTTTCGATGAGGTACCAATTAATAAATAGATTAATAAGGTATCAATCCTTCCATGTAAATTAATAAATAAAAATGTCAGTCCCTTCAGAAATATTAGGTTCGTTTGTTTGTCGTTCGGAGCTGCTCTGGACTGCACAAACAGTCGGAAAAGCGTTCTTTTGGAATCCAGAACTACATTGAAAGCGTTCGTTTGTGTGTGTACTTATCCTACGTATTCTCTGTCTTTTTATGCCTCTAAATAGCTCATCTGTTAATCCTCCGTTATTTTATTATTGGAGAGCTCTAATCAGGGACGGGCACCTTTTGTTTGTCATCCATTTTTTTTTTTTTTTTTCGAACATGATTTGTGGATTCTTGTATGATACGTACATATACATATGTATGATTTGATAGACCGGCAGGGGCGGGATTTTCATAACAACGTTGCCATTTAAAACCGTCCTGTCCCTGATAGAAAATAAGGCAAAGCAAGGTGATTAAACTTTCTATTCGTAACTTTCATAAATACACCAGCGCTCATGTGGCAACTAAGTGAAACGACCACCTGGGGTATCCTTCAATTTTTAATTCGGTTCACTTCAACTATTTTCTTTCTGATTTCTGATTCTCATTACCACAATAAACGAAACAAAGCAAGTGACACCGGACAGATTGTCAGACGTTACCCCAGATCTCATAGCTCGGCAAGAGCGCTGCCGTATTTATGAAAGATGCGTCAATAAAGATCGGACACGGCAACGTAGCCATGAAAATCCCGCCCCCGCCGGTCTATCAAACCGTATGTGGCATCTATGAATCTACCAATCATCTACAATCATGTACCAGGGTGTAGTCTCTGATTCCACCTCAGACCTTCAGCTACATGCGCTACTTGGTTCTGGTCTCATCAGCCCGTCAATTGAGCTGAGTACGGAGCCGATGGACCGCCAATCGAGTTGAGCCGGCGCTCAACCCGACCTGGCAAAACCGAGTAAGGGAGGACACAGCCCACCAGGACTGATGAGAACCGTGAGGGCGAAAACACTGGATCTACGATTTATTCTCAATTTTATTCACGAAGTAGTGCAATTGCGCCTCTTCCCATTGGTGAAAATTCATTAGGGCTTTTTCACTTTTTTATAGCTGTGAATTGTCATTTACCTTGATATCAGCATCAAATTAGCAGTTTTATCTCCGGTATTATTATTTTTCTTTTCAATTTTAGCCGAATTCGCTTTCAAAAGCCGCTGCACTTTTTCTCATTTCAACCGCGCATATTATCGCTTTTACTCACTTTTAGCCGTGAATTTGCGCGATTTTTCAATTTTAGCCGCGTATTACCGGTTTTCTTATTTTAAGCCGTGAATTTGCCATTTTTTTCACTTTTAGCCATGATTTAGCGTTTTTTCTCAATTTTAGCCGCGGGCCTGACTCAAGAGGAGCACATTAGCGTTTTGACGTGGAAACATCTTCATTTTTCTAAATTTTATCGCGGTTCATACACGGCAAATTTGGGATTTTTTCTCAATTTAGGTCTAGAAGATGCATAGAAAAAACGTGAATTAAGTCATTTACTCAATTTAAGCAACAAATGAGGACTTTTTCAGCAATGAATGTTGGTGTTTTGTTTAAATCGCCCCAACACATCACATTAGCGCTCCTTCTCAACTTTAGCCCCGCGAATGGAGCTGCAGAAACTGATGGGGATCAGCGTATAAGCGAGCCGATAATGAAGCGGGATGTGAGCGAGAGAGTATTTGCTGTCCAACGGGATACAAAGTGTCTTTTTTACGTTCCTACGTCCATGAACATAAAACCTTTAAGAAAATCATTTTTCATTTATGAGCTTCTCGGGGGCCCTTCCGAACAGGCGCCCAGGGCGGTCCGCCTCCCTCGGCCTTAATTTGATACGGTATACTGGGTCACCCTCAGTCGGGAATATTTTGGTATTTGGATTTGTTTAACAGCATTGAATACATTTCGACCGATTTCTGACAGGGTTTTGAGCTTGACTTGACTGTGTGGGGGGGGGGGTGCAGGGATTATGTGCGTGTGGTGGAGAAAGGTAAAACATCAATTTTTCCCCTTTTCCCTGCATACAATCACCACAACAATTCATGATTTGTCACTACATCATTGATTCACATCCGTCACTAATGATTCACAGCGTTACAATACAGATCAAGTGTTTTCTCGCTGTAATAATTTTTCTAGTATTAGTACTACAGGAATTATTATAAATATTTTTCTCTCCAAAATAACTTGAACAGATTCCAATTAATCTATCACTGTCTTCGCACTGTCTGTCTGTGGAGTTGAGGAACTGAAGATAATTGTGGCGGGCGGTAAGGGGAATAAGAAATTGCGACGGTCCGTTCTCTTTTTTTCTCTCTCTCACTCTGTTTCTCTCACTTTTCATGAGCCCCTCCAGGGCTTCAAAGACCCTTTTCGCAACACAATATCAATGCTGGTACTGATTGATGATGGCCCGCGTTGTAATCCGTTTAGTGAATTTTTTCAAAATGTTATTTGGTTCTTATCTCTTTTTAGGGTAGAACCCGCCTCAAGTTTAGTGTTTTTATACTGCAAAAGGGTCAGAAGGGGAGCCACTTCTCACATTTTAAATATATTTTTTTCTTTAACTGCATTATTGTAAAAAGTGGGTCTTTTCATGTCTTAGTTCGCTCGCTTTTTATTTATTTTAAGGCCTCTTTCACACGATCAAAAAAAATCAACATCACACCACTGGAATAGCGTACGTAAAAAGTTGATGAGTGTTGAGTTGATCGTCTGAAAGACGTATCTTATCTGTAACAGTTCGGTGCAGTTTTTCGTATCTTATCTGAGTACGCTAGCTGTGGTGTGTTGTGGTGGGTCGTTGAATTTTGTTGATCGTGTGAAAGAGGCCTAAGTGCTCGCTGGCGAATCACTTGTTTGTATTGATTTTTTTGTGCGTGAAAAATGAGAATGAAAAACGTGCGATTTGCTCACGAACCGAAAATTCTCGAGACAATTTTGCAGAATCACCGTCCAGACCACGCATTGCATAGTAGTCAAAAACATGCCGTGCTAGTATATATATGGCATGTTATATTGAATTTTCAAGGTACGTAAATATACATCCAAGTGCGACTATTCACCAATTTAGAGGACGTGACAAATGAATCTCCGGCCTTATAACTGTCCTAATTTTGCACTCGCGTTGTTTTACAAACTTTTGAATAATTGTTCCTGCGGGAGATTCTCACGTTCTTGACAAATTATTTTCAATTTTTCTTAAAGGCGTGACAAAGTATTGTGGCTTAGAATTATATTTGTATGTATAATTAATCCTGAAAACTGTGCGATTTATTAATTTTTAAAAGTACCTTCCTTCCCTTCTCTCATCTACTTTCTTCAATGGACTTTACTCTCCCGCGACTTTCCACCCGAATTTTAATTAGGGATGGAAAGCTTGCCTGTCCAAAGGGGAATTCCGTTAGCTTAAACCAATTAAAACGCTTTGGTGGTTTGTTGAGTGGCGCTTCTGAGAGGAGAGATTCTCTCTTGCTTCGCACACTAAAAAGGGTCGGGGGATGATCGGAGTTAAAGGACGAAGTATGATGATGGTGAAGGAGGTGAGGTTAGTACAAACGGAAAAGGGCGCTTGGTTGTTTGTCCTTTCCCCACTTTCCCTACCAAAAAAAGAACGTAATCCCTCCACCATCACAAGCCCCAATGCCATTCTCTGCCAACATTTCACATTCTTTTCTCTCTCAAACCTTTCTCTCATTCTATCTCTTTTTATCTACCCTTCTCCACCGCATACTCATTCTCTCCATCGCCTCAAAAACCCAGCCCTCCTTCAATTCAAATTGAATAAGGGGCCCACTTCTTCGTAAAGGTTGACAAATGCGCACATTTTGTGTGCACTATAGTGACGGGTCAAAACTGCCCTGGGTCAAGTTTGGCTGTCCTGAGCTTTTTTTTTCTCTCTCTCTCTCTCTTTACCTTATCCCTATTCTCAAAAAAGTCCGGTAAACATAAAGACTAAAAGTTTTCCTGTGAAGAGATCATTTTGAAGACCCCCCCCCCTCCAACCATACTCTTTTAACAGAAAAACAGCCCCGAAACTAAAATAGCAAAAGCAATTTGATACTCTATTGTCTCAATTTATTTTGGGCGTGTCTTCTTGTCATGGTAATAGAGTCTCGTTATTTTTCCTATCTCGTATAGGGATGACAAAACAGTTTTTTATTCGTTGTTAAATCATCCTCAAAGCGACCGATTCTTTTACAACACTGACTAGTCGTTTCGAAAAACTCTTTAATTTTTCATTTGTGAGGAAATTATATTTGATTTCAGTAAGCTCTTCCGTCGCTTTGTCAATTTCATCCGTTTCGTAAAGAGCGAAATAGCAGAGAAAATAAATTGAGTTTGAAAATGACACCCGCCCGGTGGCTTGTAATTGAGCGTGAAACGCTGCGTCCATATTATATTTAAGACTTGCTTTGTATTTCGCGTAGAATGGCCGCAAATCATTCAGACAGCTCACATCAGTTGACGTTAACAGAAAAGTACTGATGTCCTGAAGTGGAGAGGTTGCTGTAATACACTCGAAATCAATCAGAGCGACGTCTTCGATTTCATTATTCTAAAATTGAACAATGTGTTGATTTCACTACCACACATCAAACAAGTTTTGCTGTTCTGTTGATTAATTACCTTGTTATGTTTGAAAAGAAAGTTTTTAACCCAACAACTTCCGTGACAAATCATTGTCCACGGCTCGAAAGCGGTTGTGTCAAAGCCAAACTCCCCGTCGAGAAAAGTCTGAAGGCATTTGTCAACGTTCTCATGAGAGGCTTTTGTAAGATACACTGAAGACAGAAAAGAGACCGCCTCCATACTCGTCTTCATCGCTGATGTCAAGATTTCTTTGTCCCTTGGGTCAGTCGCTTCGGTGATTGAAACATTTATAAGTTGCTTCACAGCGGAGTAAAACTCTACTGGCTCCTTTTTCTTCCATTCTAACAGGGCGTTGTGAAACTTGGCCAAAGCTTCAACTGCCGCCTACAACATGTCCTAAACATTACAACGTTGTTTGAAGTTTTGATTATACCTAATAACTTACTTTGACGTGCTGTCTATCCAAACCTAATTTTGTATCAAGGTTAAAATATTTCTCCCCTGCTAAATCTTCAATTACTAACACTTCGGCTTTTTCGTGTGCTTCGTGATAGTAATAAACGGGTATTCGTGGTAAGTCGACTCCACTCTTTCTCAATCCAGGCAGGATTTTCGAATAAAATACAATTTCGTTTCTGAATCGTTCGGTCATCATGTAAAATTTCCTTTTCTTGCCATCGCCATTGCTAGCATACGCCGCTTTCTTAACCACGACGGCCAATTCTTTGTTGTCCCCTTGAAGAAAATATCGAGTCAGCGTGCTATTTCCATTGACAGATTTTAGATCCCCTCGAGCCGAAATGTTTGGTGGACCCTGTTTGGACACTTTTTGCTGTTCGCAAACTATTCTTAATTTTTTTTCCACTTCTGCGTTGATTCGAGTCGTTGGAACTGGTTTGTTGGTATCTTGATTTTCTGATTCCATGTTATGTTGAAGATGATGAATTCTGACCAAAAGAAAATTTAAAATACAAAATATAAAATCACATGCTCATTAATATTATGATCCAGGGCGTAGCTAGGGGTAGGTAAAAAGTTTCATCATGGTGGCCAAGGAATATGCCTACGATAATTGCATTCACGTTTAGACTTCACGTGCAGCGGCTAAAGGGTTTACTTGGATAGTTTGTGAGGTATCGGGTTAGTATGTAAACCACAGCCAAGTCTCCTGCTATTTTGTGCAAAAAAAAGGTTTCCTCCACAGTTTCAGGACCATTTCTCGCACTAAAAAGTCACACTAACTGTATTCACGCCATAAAAATGGCAAAACTGACAATGTTCTCCAATAAAATATAGCTAAACTGGCTATTTACGCGCCAAAAATTGCAAGCAAGACTAAATGCGCCCCAAAAATCGCTACACTGATTTTTTGTTTTAAATATAGGCTTTACTGACAATTGAAGCCTCAAAAACTAGCAAATCATGACTCAATTCACATTATTTCTCAATAATAAGTCTTTGTAATCGTATCGCAAAAAAAATTTTTTGACCCCCCCTCAAAATTTGTAGTTTTACGTTTCAAAGTGCGTAGAATACAAATCTGCAATAAAAAAAAAATGTCCGTCCGCCGTCCGCCGTCCGGGCCATATCTTGCCCTAGGATTGCTCGAAAAAACTCGTTCTTTCGCACATAGACTCCATTTGGGGTCTAGTTGGTCCTAACATCTGATCAGTTTGATCAAATAACTCCCTGGGGTTTTATGGGCCAAAAGCGGGTCCAAAATGGGGATTTTCAAAGGATTTGGGATCATAGGGGTGTGGGGTGTCGATTTTCATGTAATTTCAAGCCGGATTTGACTACATCGATGATTATTAAACCCACAGTCGAAATAATAAGGCATTGTTCGATAATTCGCAGCGTTTTTTTGTTTGCCATACTACATCCCAGTGTTAATGAACAGCTGACTGCTCTCGCCCTATAAAATAGCTTAACTTTAATTTCTAAAATTAGCCAAACCGAATATTCACGCCTCCCAAGAAATGTCTGCACGGACAGTTTTTGCGCTGAAATGGGCAAAAACTGACTTAAACACGACACAATAGAAGGGAAGTGAGTAAATTTGCCCTTTCAAACAGGCTATTTGCATATAAAAAGTTGAGAATTGGCTCTCAAAAAACAAGAGACTTGGCCGTACTCTACTGGGCCCTCTTGTGAATCAGAACCCCTTTGATATTTAAATGAAATATAATGCTCTGAAATGGTCATTGAACGGCCGGGATATCTTGAAATAAAACCACAGAAAAACTTGACCTGCACTTTTACTCAAATGAACAATGGCAATCAACCCCTATGGAACGGACTTTCAGCAGCCTCAGTAATGACTCTTTCAAGGCCACAAGGCCTTTGCAGATTTATCATCCTTGCAAATTATTTCGCGGGGCGATCTATCAAACAAAGAACAAATTTTGCATGCTTGGCTCTCTGAAAAAAATCAATCTCACGGGTTTAGCGCTTTTAAAAATCAAATTTCATGGTTTTTACCAGTAGCATATGAGATAAGGGCAAGATGGGCGGGCCGCTTTGATGTTCTAAGCCGGCGCTGAACGCTACGGAGGGGGGGGGGAGATTTTCGGTTTCATGCGGATTGACTTAGAGATGAGCTTATGGTCAATCAAGGACCCTAGGAGACTTGGTATTGATTGGTATTTCACGAGTTTTGGCTGCAATGATTTTGATTTCATTTGAGCTCATCAGTTTTTGTCTATGGATATTCGATTTGGAGTCGATTTAGGTATTTTCATGGATAATCCGTACCGTATGCGGTTAGCCTAGCTGCATGCCAACCCAAGTAACCAATAAGGAGGTCGTCTTGAGGAGACCCGTGTTATGGGGTCCCGTCGTATTTTGCATTTTGGCCATTTTTACCAAAACCACCGATAGCTCAAGTCATTGGTGGTTCAACGTAGGGGCCACAGGGCCCATGGCCTCTTCCTTGGAGTCGAGATCAATTGAGAAAAAATATCATCAAAACCACCTCTCAAACACCATCGGAGGTGGTCATCACCATCTCAAATTTTAGGGTGATTTATGAGTCCCCCCGAACCATGCTCAACCGAGAAATACAGCAGCTTCCAGCCGGACACGCAACAAAGTGGTCGTCAGTGCCCCTTCAACGTCCCTGACAAATCATAACGTCCCATATGAGAATAATATTTGACTTGCCGGACACGGATGTGTGTGGATAGACCTATAATGCGGCGATTTTCAACCATTCGTATTCAGAGAATATAATGTGCTAGCAGCTTGGCTTCCAGCTAAAAGTTCATTGTCAACGAGCTCAATGCAAATACTTTTTCTCCTATTCATTGGGGGCCAAACCTTGTTAACAACGACGCTTTTGCCCCTTTTTTTCTCGTGTTTTGAGGCAATTTTAGGTCTATCGTATCAGGAGAAAATAATGTGTAGGGAGCTCGGCTTTCACCTCGACGTTTTCCCTCTTGTTATAAGCTCCTGGCTCATCCTATTCTTCTAATGATTCGGTACCAAAACCTGTCAAAATCGACGATTTTGCCCTTTTTCCCCGTCATTTTTGGAAATGTTGAAACTTTCGTATCAGGAGAATAATTGATGTGCTTGGAACTCGTCAACAGAGGAATTTTGCCGTTAATTGGATCCCGACGTGTAATTGGCTTATTGTTAATTTTGTTGTGGCTGAATCATTGCCATGGTTGAAGCTTTGCTGTTAAACAGCCAGATGTCGATTGTGTGGACATCACCGTTCGCTGGAAAATTCGTGCGGCTCTTTATGCAAATGTTTGCAATGAGTAATTGGTGGACTTGAAAAACGGTGGCACCACAGTGAGAACCCCTCCAACATCGTCCGACGGTCTGATAAGAAATCTTTCTTGATTTTTTTATTCTCTGTGTCGTTAAAATACGTGGCTTTGTCCATTTTAAAAATTCGATCATTCTTGCTAATAATTGACCAGGGGTTTACCAGGCAATTTTTAGGCTGAATTGTTACAAAGTGTTTCAATTTGAGCCAAACATGGTTTATATAGGTCCCATGGACACTGCTCCCCCCCCCCCCCCCGAGTTCAAATTTGTGGAAAACTTTCCAACATTTCAGGTGGGGAGAGGTTTAATGCGCAGATTTCTAGTTTTGTCATGTCCAGAACTCGGCCGTGCTAGCCGTGGGGCACGTAGGGCCGTGCATTCCCCCTCCACCAATGGGTTGAGCAATTTTATTCGGGACATTGAATATTTTTGCAAAACTATTATCCCACCTATGCCAACTATATGTTATTCATTATTAATAAAGTTGTAGTTAGCGATAATCTGGGTTAATTGGAAAATGACATTATTTCTCCTATGGTCCACGTATTCCCACGCACGCTCGTGCAACACCGTAGGCTGGAAAGTTCATAAGTTATGCCAATTATAAGAATATGCAAGAGCATTGTTGAATGCAAAGCGAAGTAGGATAATTATGTATTTATAGACGAGTGGGGAGTCGAAAAGCCACCCACCCTTTCCGACTAATGTGAGCGGAGGACCAAACAGGCGGAGTTGTACTCTGAAACTTGAGCTAGCTTGTTGTTGAATTAATGAGATCAGAAGTTGGACACCCAACTTCTGGGTTACATGCAACATGAAACCCCGACGTCATACTAGAAATGGAAAGATTTACTTTTTAATTTGATAATTGTTGATAGGTGAGTTTTTTGTATGGTGAGAACCACGGCATCAGCAGGAACAATAGCAGAGGCTACAACAAGAAGAGTGGCAGTTACAACGCGCCATGTTAACCAAACGTCATTTGACTCCTTTCACTTTTCCCCCTTAGTCTATTGTCCAGTCACCTAGTGGCCAAGTTGGCGCCCTCGTCAGTGGCTGAAGAGACAAGAGCATTGCTTTCAGAGTCCTTGAAGAATCTTTTGCTTTCATCAGTCGAGTTTCCTTCAGTCAAAGAAATATATATATCTATAAAGTAGCAAGAAGATCTAAACAAAAAGTCTCTTCTCAGACCAAGTGTTTCTAAAATCCAATTTAGAAGCGCACCTTTCTTCTCTTTGAAAAAAACACTGACTTTTCTTCTTGAGAGCAATACTTATAAATCGAATTTAGTTTGTGAAAATGCTATGCCATTTCCCTTATTCCCCGTAGCGCCCACTCGTCATCAGTGCTTCTATCTTTTCTCGCGAGGTGGTAGGAACAAAATAAACGCTATTTTCTGGTTAAACCTAGTTCAATTTTTGTATTAAATCTGCAAAAGATTGCGGGAGAACAAAAATGGCTGAGAAAAAGTCTTGTGACGTAGAGGAATATTAGACCTACTCAGGTGTGCGCTTTATCACTTTATCTGCGGGAAAAGCAATATGATATTGATTTTTTGCCTGTTAAATTTGTATTATTTCTGTGTTAAATACACTTTGCTCTCAAAGTAGTTTCATTTCGAAAGCGTGTTGAATTATAGCTACAAGCGTTCTAGTAAGTTCGGGGAAATTCACAGGCTTGAAGTCAACATTTTTCAACATCTCCGACTTGCTCAAATCATACAGACTCACAGTGTGTTTCGTCCCGTCAAGTACTAGATTACCGATTGCTCTAAGTGGTCCGAACTTGCCGAATTCGAGCATGTGTTCGTGAAATGGAGTCATTCTAGGCACCATGAGTGACTGATACTGTTCAAAGTAGGGTTTCAACTGATCTAAACATGAGAAATCAGCGCAGCTAAATAGAAACTCGCTGACGTCGGTAATTGGTGAACAGATGCGCGTTGAGCCCCAATCGATGAATGCTGCGTCAATCGGTTGCCCCTGTTGCTTGATTATGCGTTGTCTTAATAATGGGTCAAATAGTTATTTCAGTATTTTACCTTGTGATATTTGAATAAAAGACCACGCCTTGACAACCCTCCGTTGACAACAGTCACCCATGGTTCAGCGCTAGTGTTTTTAACGCATCCGTGGAGCACTGTCTTTAGTGACTTTTTCGTTCTTATCAACTTATGAGTGCTGAAATCGTCAAACCCACCGTCTGTTATAAGGTAGTCCATTACGCAGTCATAAAGCATTCCATTGAAAGCTTCTGCCACTTCATTCTCCGGCTCAAAACAGGTTTCCTTCAGTCTCTCGACCAATGATTTGTAATCCGATTCATTCCTTGTTTTCCACACGTATCCCGCCGACCATAATTTAGCCAGAGCGGCAATAACCAGTTTAATATGGGCTTCGTCCATTCCTTTAGCGAAATCCACTTCTGAGTATCCTTCATTTTCCAGGTCTTGAAGAAAAACCATCTCATCGTTTTGTTCTAGAGAGCATCCGTAAAAACGTGGGACGGTTGGAATGCTTCCGAAGTTTTGAAGAGCTGGAGATAGTTCGGAGTAAAACAAGGCTTCATTTCTGAATCGATTCCGACTTGATATTCGATTATACTTGTCGCACCCTTGTGGAGGAACTTTGACTTGTAAATGGAGTGGATCGTTTGTCTTATCGGAAATGCTAATTTTGATTGTTTTCCCGTGTATAATATCTTCGTTCTCGTTCTCTACGGTAATGACGCACTCTGAAGAGAAATTGTGTTCTTTAGCGATTAGCTTAGCACGTTTGAAAAGTTTCGAATCGTACATCGTAATTGTTTATTTTTGGGTCATGACGGTCATCAATAAACTGTAGCACCAATTAACGTAGCATATGTGCCCCCCCTCCTCAACACACATTGCCGCTTTTTTTGATGAAGCATTTTTACGTGGCGCATGGATCAGATCTCACTCATACATGAAATAATAAGTTTTCTGGTTTTTTAATTTTTTTGACCGATCCTGCCGGCGTTTTCGTTGTCAGCGACGTTTCGTCGAGGGATCCTCGACGTCCTCAGGCTTCTTTTTTTGGCTTTTGTTTGTAAGAAGAAAAGATTACAAACAAAAGCCAAAAAAAGAAGCCTGAGGACGTCGAGGATCCCTCGACGAAACGTCGCTGACAACGAAAACGCCGGCAGGATCGGTCAAAAAAATTAAAAAACCAGAAATCACTCCTGCCTCCAAAATAAAAAATCATAAAAATAAGTTTTCTATTGATTCAGAGGTGAAACCCTCCCCTTTGAATTTTTTTTAATTTGGCCTCCCAGCAGGCACTCTCAGGGCCAGCTAGAAAAACGTGGGTCCATGGATTCGAAACAGAAAATCCCCAAACTCGCAATTTATCTGAAATTAAGATCGGAACCTTGCATTCTAGCATGAATTTAAGACCCGAGAGTGGCGATGCTGCGAAAATTCAGCCAGAAAACTTCCATAGTGAAAATCGAGGTTATTCGTTATGCTTTGGGCATTTTTGGGGCCGGCTCCACTGTACGCCACCACATACACACACACACACACACACACACCCCCACAACAAAGCTTGAAACTATCAATTAACTGATATTCCGTCAGGAAACTTGTAATGTCTCTCAAATTTGGACTCGAACTCGCAAACTAACAAATATTCAGGTCTGCAATTACACGGCTACTCGTCTGGTTACGAGTGCAATCCTAATTGTCGACTTGTCCGTAGTCCGCCCCCCCCCCCAAATGCCTAGAAAATTGCTATTTTACAAAAAAAAAGATCCAAAAACAAGCAGTTTTTTCTTGAGAAATTACAATTTTATGAATGTTCAGTCAGGGAGCTGCCACTTTCACAGATAACGGGGCTCTAAAGTGTTGCAATATTGTGGCTATTCGTCGGGATCGGGCTCCGCGGCCACTAAAGAAGAAGAAAATTGCTATTTTGCGAAAGTATAGACCACATTTTGCGAAAACAAAAACTATAACCATCAATTTCACTATAATGAAGACCTGAAACTGTAGCAATTTCGCACATTTTTAACACAGATTGATGTATAGTAATTTTGTGGCAGTGATAGCATGGCCTTGGGCACAGTTCGAGTCGGTTTCAGGGCAGGCCTATTCCAGAAAAAGTCCATGGAAAATGCAATTTCACGAAACTAAAGACCATTAGCTTGCGTTTTTGCGAAAATAAAGACAAGAAAATTGCGATTTTGGGATGGGATCAAAAAATCGTAGCAGGTCCGCGGATCTCGTAGACTTGGATAACGTTTTGCTTATTTACTCGCTTTCTTTACTCCACGCCAAAGACGAGAAGGACAGGGTCTCCTCCTCCTCCTATACTACAACACCTCGTCTGGAAGGAAGGCAACATGGAAGCTCGGAGGTTTTTCCATTTCATCGAATCACTCACTATACACCTCGAGTATAAAACGTTATCCACGATAAAAACACGAATTAGCGATTTAGCGGATTTTCAGCCTGTGAGCTTCCAATTTCCGAATATACAGCTCAAAAGTTTTGCAGTTTTTCGGTTATTGGCCAAACTTTGGTCGCTGTCTCATTCAGCTGGACCGCTTTCCACGTTCACTTTAAAAAAGGCCCGAAATTTGAATTTTTGGAAACATCGGGACTGTGTAAACTCGCCGTTTTGAGAATATTCATACCCGAAAATGAAAAATTCATAGGTATTTAGCTTGGAATGATGTGATTTTGCGGCTATTCACAAAGCAAGGGACTGTTCAGACTGGACTCCACGCCAACGATAAAAAAAATGGCCCTGGAGCTGACCATTTCGTAAACATAATAACCATAAACATGATATTCCGCTGTTATATGTATTTGTACCCGAAACTCACAATTTTTTTTTTTTTTTTTTCTATCTCTCAATCCAATCCTATGTTCAGCAGCATTTTGGAGGTACAATTTGCATTTTGAATGCGCTGGCTAACCACGTTCAATAAAGAAATTATTGTTTTGCTGGTTTTCCTTCATACAAATAATGATTTCACGGCGGGTTTATAGTCGCAAACATGCGGTTTCGTGACTGTTTAGTTCCAAACATGCAGCTTACCAAAATTTAGCCTCACAACTTGCAATTTTGTTTACCCATCGAATCTCGACTCTTTGGCCACCATTTGCAATTTTTGTGGTTGCTTAGCACAAAACTTGCAATTACATACTACCTAGCCCAGAGTCTTTTCGACGCTCTCAACTATTGACCTTCAAAACTTGTATACTGACCCACATCGCTTGTTTTGCCAGTGAATGAACATGACATTCAGGCAATATACAGAGTTAGGAGCCAGAGAATTTTATTATTAAGGCTATACTCCCATTATTCAACAAAATAACAACCAATTGACGGTTGTTTATAGTAGAACGAAATTGATGGCATATTTGTGATAAACCTCTGTAAGTTTCAAGATCAAAAATAACTTTAGACTGTCACAATTATGTTCAACTTTCCCCCAAAAAAAGAAGGTAAATGTGAGTTGTACATGTGGAATGATCACTAGGCCGTGATCTCTTTACTCACATTTACCAGTGGACTTGGTCAATGTGCACATTACTGGTAAATTTTTACGCATATGCCGCTATACATATACTCTAAATATATCATTAATAATTTTCGATTATATCGTGAATGTTAAATTATTTAGGTAATTGATTAATTATTTGAGTATAACATTCTTTTATTATATTTTTTAAATATGCCGACTAGTTTCGGGGTAAGTGCACCCCATTTTCAAGGCATCCGTAGTTCGAAAACAACTTAAAGGAGACATAACCACAATTAGCCCCAGTTCTCAAAAACAACCAACAAAAGAGTGCATTTCATTTTGTATACGGATACCCTAAGCCGTCCCAGAAGTAGTAATGTTGAGACCATGATTTTTTTCGTTTGTTTGACCCTCCCTCGTACTGTTTGCTGCCGGGTATGTTTAAGCTGAACTTAATGGGAATCAAAGGCTATTTCAAAATGGAATCATCATACCGAATATAATGCTCTGGAATCAACTGGTGATTTGTTGTGATTTTTTTACCATTTCAACTACTATTTTCCCCCCTCCACCTTGACCGATTTGGCCCAAATGCAATACCGACCGGGGCCTTATGACTACTGATTTTTGTGCCAAAGCGCGTTCCGCTAAATTAATTTCTACGAGAGTTATCGTGCTAACAAGGCCTCACACTTACTTCCACCCCGGGGACATCGCCCCCTCCCCCTCGACTTTTTCAAAAAATTAAAATTGGAATCAAAGCCTACTTTAACATGGAGTATACGTACTGAATATGATGCTTCTAGAATCAACTGGTGATTTGTAGTGATTTTTTGATCATTTCAAGCCGTATTTTCCCCCCCCACCTCCTTCACCGATTTGGCCCAAATGCAATACCGACCGGTGTCTTATGACTACTGATTTTTTTAGATAAAGGGTGTTCCGCTAAATTAATTTCTACGAGACTTATCGTGCTAACAAGACCACACTCTTACTTCCACCCCGGGGGCACCACCCCCTCCCCGTCGACTTTTTCAAAAAATTAAAATGGGAATCAAAGGCTAGTCTAACATGGAGTATACGTACCGAATATGATGCTTCTAGAATCAACTGGTGATTTTTAGTGATTTTTTTACCATTTCAACCCCTATTTTCCCCCCTCCACCTTGACCGATTTGGCCCAAATGCAATACCGACCGGGATCTTATGACTACTGATTTTTTAGATAAAGCGCGTTCTGCTAAATTAATTTCTACGAGAGTTATCGTGCTAACAAGACCACACACTTACTTCCACCCCGGGGGCACCACCCCCTCCCCCTTGACTTTTTCAAAAAATGAAAATGGGAATCAAAGGCTAGTCTAACATGGAGTATAAGTACCGAATATGATGCTTCTAGAATCAACTGGTGATTTTTAGTGATTTTTTTACCATTTCAACCCCTATTTTCCCCCCTCCACCTTGACCGATTTGGCCCAAATGCAATACCGACCGGGATCTTATGACTACTGATTTTTTAGATAAAGCGCGTTCTGTTAAATTAATTTCTACGAGAGTTATCGTGCTAACAAGACCACACACTTACTTCCACCCCGGGGGCACCACCCCCTCCCCCTTGACTTTTTCAAAAAATGAAAATGGGAATCAAAGGCTAGTCTAACATGGAGTATACGTACCGAATATGATGCTTCTAGAATCAACTGGTGATTTTTAGTGATTTTTTTACCATTTCAACCCCTATTTTCCCCCCTCCACCTTGACCGATTTGGCCCAAATGCAATACCGACCGGGATCTTATGACTACTGATTTTTTAGATAAAGCGCGTTCTGCTAAATTAATTTCTACGAGAGTTATCGTGCTAACAAGACCACACACTTACTTCCACCCCGGGGGCACCACCCCCTCCCCCTTGACTTTTTCAAAAAATGAAAATGGGAATCAAAGGCTAGTCTAACATGGAGTATACGTACCGAATATGATGCTTCTAGAATCAACTGGTGATTTATAGTGATTTTTTGACGACTTCAAGCCCGATTTTCCCCCCCTCCACCTTGACCGATTTGGCCCAAATGCAATACCGACCGGTGTCTTATGACTACTGATTTTTGTGCCAAAGCGCGTTCCGCTAAACTAATTTCTTCGAGAGTTATCGTGCTAACAAGAAAACGGCCATAATATTATAAATATATAAATATATAAATATATAAATATATATATAAAGAAATATATAGAGATATATATATATGAATTCCGGAGACCACTGAATTCGTGTTCTAGAGGTTCTGAAACGTGAAAAAAACATGACATGACCCATGTTTGCCACCATCACGACGAGACCAATAGTGCATTTTTCAGAATGAAATGCACTAAAAAGCAAAATATTCACATTTCCCCGTCACATGTCAATAAACACACACTTCCAAATAATCCTGTTGATGGACAGGTACCACAAGGAAACTTGTCTCTTCACTAAACGCTCTAAATACAACGATAATCATTCAAGATTGCGAGCCCCTCTCCCTCAACCCATTCTCGTATCTGTTTTTCCTGTGGTTATGTCTCCTTTAAGTTGTTTTCGAACTACGGATGCCTTGAAAATGGGGTGCACTTACCCCGAAACTAGTCGGCATATTTAAAAAATATAATAAAAGAATGTTATACTCAAATAATTAATCAATTACCTATATCATTAATATCTATGTACTTATCTAGTTCTTGAGCATTTCTCGTTCACTCCGTCTCTCATTCTCTCTCTTCTTTCTCATTCGCTCAGCATCTTTCTTACTCTCTCTTTCTCTCTCATACCTTGGTTTACTATTGAATTGGTCTCAGTCTTGGACTTTCTTGGAATTATAAACAGCTCAGTTCCATTTCCTCGAGACAAAGATAAACATTAAATTCAATCTCTTTTGCAACAATTTCAAAGCGAGACTTTAGTGAAATCTCAGGTTCAAGCATTCAAAAACTGTGGTGGAGAATCCAAAGGTTCCTGTTATTCTAGCGATAAACTAAGGGGATAAACCAGTGACAGTATAAAAGAGATAGGGAGCGATTCGGGGTCTGCTGGCGGCGCTATCGTAAACCAAGTGGGCCGTCACCTAAGCCTGCCCCTCACCGCCCTTTTTTTTTATATTTATCTGCCACTGTCATTTTATTTGAAGTTATGTCTTTCTGTTAAAGCTATAAAGGTGGAGGAGGAGAAATGGAATCACTTCGAATTACGATCGCTCTCTACCTTTCCATTTTAACCGGGGCTTTTACTGTAATCTCGATAATTAATAGGTAAATTGCGTCCTCTGACTCAACGACCAGAGTTTGTACGTGTATATATATATGTGTGTATATATGAATTTAACAAAGGCTACAGACGAAAGGATAAAACAATGGAAGTTTGGATTTAGTGCAGTCTTAAAAGCAAATGGAGTTCCACAAAAGATATAAATCACCGAGAGAATTCGAGGGAGTGAGAACGGCGATACAAGTGAGTGGCAGATTCGCTGGTCTCTTATTTATAGTAATGGGAGTTTTTCTTCCGCACACAAACGCACACTCTTCCCCTTCTCGCTCAATGTCTCTCCGACCCGGGTGATTCCAGGGACAATTTATAGATAACCGGTAAGAGGGAAAGAGACCGAGGGGGGGGGTTGAGAGAGGGAGAGAGGGTGAGAGAAACGGTAGACCATTTGCCAACGGGATGGAAGATTGGCAGCATTTCTAGCGGAATCTCTGGATTTGTTTGAACCATTGGTCCACACAGTTTCATTCAGCAAAACTCACTTTAATACCGGAGACACTTCTAACACTCAAATCCTACGTTTTTAATTAATTTCCATGCTTGATGTCGAAATGGTGGATTGCGTAATTCGGATACTAAATTCCATAAATCATTCATGTCATCACATCTCACAGTTATTCTATCACATCACGGGGACTTTTTCATTCTTTCGCGTTTTTCACAGCCGTCAAAAGTCTCTCTACGCCGATTACAATCATGTTGATGTCACCGGACCCTCCATCGATACATATAAGAAAAACTTACAGAACTCTCTCTCTCTCTCTGATGGAATGTACTCCTCAATTGCTCAGGAGGTTTGAAGTTAAAAGTCTGTGATTGGTCAGCGCATTTTCTGAGCAGTGTTACTGCATATCGTTGGTTTTTATTTCTCATTTTTGGAATTCCTTCATTATTAAGCAGAGGGTTTATTTTTTGACTCTGAGGAAGTTTATGCATGAACATCAATAGACTTGACGTGATAGGCCGTCCAACAAAACATAAACGGTGGCCTCTCTTTGAAAAGAGCTGCACTTACCCTACCCATGCCCATTAACGTGGTGCTGACAAGGTCTGATGATAAAGGGAAGTGGCAGGGTTTGATGGGGGTATTAACTAGCCATTAAGCAATCAATATAATCGTTTTTCTTGCTTCATCTGGAACTCTCCAGGTCATTTAACCCTACCTCTTGATTTTATTTTCTTTGAACAATGTTTGATAAAAAAAAAAGAAGCTGCAAATTGTACTCTAGGGGAGCTATAATTTATTCATAAACGATGAAACAGGGCAATAGCATTTTTGTTTTAAATAATTCCAGCTTACCGAATGAAACGAAACGAAACGGAAAAAAACGGCAGCGTATGAAATATGAATTTTAATTGGAGTCGGGGCAATAATGCCAAAGCCAAGAGATTCAAAAAGGGATTAAATTGAAATCGTCATTCTGCCTGGAGGTAAAAAAATCATTTAGGCTTCATTCAGACTTTTCCCGTGGAATACTTTCAGTGGAAGGCAGGTTGATGAATACTATAAATATCCTTTTTCGGAAATGCACAGTTGAAGTCTGTTTTGCAGTTTGCAAGAACGGAGCATCAAATGAACCATGATGTAAACTCTTATCTCCGAATCGTATATTATAACTTACAGTATTTACTTCTCTCGCCTTGGTGGTGGGTGGGTAAAGGATTAACATTTTTACTTGTTCCATTGGCACAAAAAACAATTGTTTTCCAAACTTTTTTATTTAATTCATTGGATTTACGAAAAAAAACGCACACCTCACCGCATTGCCATCCGCCAGGTAGGCTAGAGTATGGCTATGTTCACAGGATGGAGAAAAAAGCGAATTCACAGTTGAAATTGCGAAATCTCCACTAAGTGGCCTCAGATTGGACAACATTTCTAATTCGCGACTGAAATTGAGAAAAAACAAAGAAAAAGAGCTAATTCGTGGATAAAGGTGGGCAAAAATCACTAATTCATAACTAAAATTGCAAAAAACTGCAATTCAAAGCTAAAATTAGCTCAGCAGGCCAGGCGTGGATCTAGAGTCGGCTTAAGGAGGGGGCCATGTTATGACCGATCATTAAAGTCCAAAATCAATCAAATCATAGAAACACACCGGAAAATTAAGTAAACCCCAAGGTCGGAAATAGTGGAAAAAAGTAACAACAATGGTAGCCAGGGATAGTAACTGCGGCAATTTAGCCCCTCAAGATGGACCTTTTCATCGTCGATACGAATAGATAATCGTCAGGACCTCACACAGGCCTGTAAACTTTCAAGTTGCAGCCCTGTGTGTTGTAGCCAGTTCTTGGTTTTATAAAACAGGGACTGAAAGCTGAAAGAAGAAGTCTGTGTCTCCGTCTGAATTGGGCTAAATAAGACGTTTAAAATAGTTTGAAGCCCGTATGCCGAGTCGTTCCTCGAATTTTCCTCAACCTCAAAGCTCCCTCACAAACTGGAAAAATTATAAATTAACATTTAATTCAACTGTTTTCAAGGAACGTTGGAGTAGAGGAAATTTCGAGGAGTGACTTAGCATACAAGCCTTTAACTCGACAACAACAATTTAATCGTGAAGCTGTCAATTTTTTTTTTTTTTTTCATAAAATGGACAATATGTAACCATAACATTGCTCTTGGTGAAGCGTTTCGCATATTTCTTGACCTTGACGTGGCATTTCACATAAATTTTGCCGTGAAAGTGGTGATTTGCGTGCGTGTTTTCCCGAATGAATCATTTTGCCCACCGTGGGGCACTTTGCGTGGTTTACTCGGTGTGCCGCGGCCTGTCACAATGTGACGTTTAGCTTAAAGTTTACCCTTGGCGTGACTTTTCGCGTACATTTTACCCCAGACGAGGTGGTGTTCAACGTCAATTTGTCCCCTCATTGAGGCCAATCGCGAGAGTTTTTTGCCTCAACTTGGCATTTCGTGATTCTCGAGAACTTTGCCCTCGATGTGGTTGTGTTTGACTTAAACCCTCATTTCCTCCCCAATGTGTCTTTTCACATGAATTTCGCACCAAGTTTGACATTTCGCGTCATTTGTGCTTATAATTTGGGTTTCACGTAAATTCGGCTTTCCACGCGAAAATTCGTACAAATATTGCCTAGAATGTGCGGTTTTGCATAGATATAGAGAGGAAGGGCCACACGTGCGTCAAATAAATAGCGATTTCCAGTTGGTCGGTTTCTAGGCATTGCTAGAAATTAAATAATAGGTCTGTTCCAGCAAGATGCTTGGAACATGTTCGGGCAGAGTTGCCATAAAATGTAATCAACTTAAATTTTATTGGCTGGTCCTATGGCAACTCTGCTCCGAACCTGTTCCAAGCATCTTGCTGGAACAGACCTAATATTGGTAGATATTTGTCCAATGTGGACACATGTGTAACCACGCCTTTACGATTTGGGTACGCTGTTTGGAGGCACCACATGGCAATTTTTTTTTTTCACCTCTTAACTGAGCGCTCGTGCTAGCGGTCCTAGAGTCGAGAAAATCGGTTGATACCAGCGACCATGACGCGAATAAACATTAATTTCTGTACCGTTTGGGTCACTGCACTAACAGCTACTCTGCTCCGTGTCAGGCTGAAACCGCCTGTATGTTTTGGTTGAGCTGCTCAACCACGGGGCCACAGGAGGGGGAGGGCTTCAGGCCGGGCCGAACCACTGAGAAAGTCGGGCCGAACCACTGAGAAAGTCCCTATACCATCCCTACTTGCGCAAAAAATCATCAAAACCTACAAAACCCCATCGATGAGGGGTGATCACCTCCAATTCTAAGGGTTATATTCTCAGAGGGGCTGGTATGCGACAGACGTGATTTATGAGTACCTGAACCATGCTCTGAGCATGCCGTATTGAATTTTTAGTATACTCGATTCGGGAATCGGATACCGGAATCTCAAGTGTAAAAGCGCGTTAATTTCCTTCTCGCAACTTTGTTCATCTACCTCTCAGTGCGCGTTTCCTTTATTTCAGGTTTCAAGAAAAAAACAAAACAAAACTGAACGAGCTGGTGAAATAACGTTAGGAGGTGAGAGCAAAAATTACATCGACGTTGTTTAGAAAATAAAGTTTATTCAAAATAAACGCTCCCAAAACTTTTTCTAGGAGCTTATGTAAAAAAAACTTGGTATGAAAAAAGAGTAAAATTCACATGTAAGCTTATTAAATAAGTTTCGCGCTCAAGTTTTCTCTCACGGGTATAGAATTAAAAGTGAATGTTGTCGCGTGATAACCGAATTTCACCTCCAAAAAGTGAAAAAAGGCGTCTATACTGCTGCCCGCTTTAAAAATATTCACATTAAGTCATTTTTATATTAACAGCCTGAAAGTAAAGGGTCGCTTTTCTTATAAGGAGTAAAAGTTGCGTAAATCATACTAAGATTTCAAATTAGTATTGCAATACAACTTCCACTTTTGAAACTACGGGGTGTAACTAAGTTAATGAGGAAAGTTTTACTCCTAGCATGTTTCAAATTACTTTTTGCATTGAGCTGTGTGTTAGGTCATGTTAAAAGTTTGTCATTTCCACTTTTGCACACACAATATTTCTGCCCGACGCTTTGTACTCAACATGCAAACATTTTCCGTTTACGTCGATGCTTAAGGCCCGTTCACAAGCTCTATGTTTTCGTTGTGTGGTGTCTATGCAACCTATAAAAATGCTTCATTTTTCGAGGGAAACAATTTGTTTGGTTGCATAGAACCCACACAACGCAACATAGAGCTTGTGAACGGGCCTCTAAAAGAATATTTTCAACGCGGGTAATTGTCCCAGTACAAAAATAGTGGCTTTTCACGAGAGGACATAAAGCGTTGAAAAGGTGTTAATAGAAATAAAGAGTCAGAGACGGAAGGTATTTATAATTTTTGTTGAGATACTTCATTATATCTAAACCAATTTTCAAAGTTGTTTTACTCAAACTGACAGGGTGAGAGAGTTGTCAATCGGATTTTCCGTTGTATTTATTCGTTATGGCTCGGCATCCTACCGCCGCGCCGCCTTTGTTGTAAAGAAACTAAAAGAAAAGTGTGATTTGAAGAGTTCTTTCAGTTCGTAATTGTACGTTTCCTGGGAAGGAAGTGGGTTAGGATTAACAAAAATTTCTAAGAAAACGTTGGACAGCTTTAATGAGTTATTGGCAAGTAACTTGTTTCCTGTCAAATCACTTGATTACAAGTTCTTATTGTTATAAAGTTTATATTAAAAATAGTCTGCCGCCTTTACAGGCATCAATTGCCAACGAGTCTCGCCAAAGTGATCGAGTCCTTCCCCCTGATATCGCTAATTAATTCAAGCTCCTTTCAGAATGAAGACGTCAACAAACAGAAAGTTGTCCCTTTGCGTGTTCCCCTCTAGCACATTCCTCGCATGTTTTGACTCCCGCGTATGAGAACTGCGCGTTCAAGCGTATAAGTTTATTGGAAGGGTGGGAATCGCCTTGTCAGACTTGATTGAATGTTTGACAACGTGATATTGATTAAAGAGAGAGAAGTTGGGGAATAGTTTTATACTTGAAATTCGACCACTCTTGGAAGTGACATGGCCCAAAAACCAATCGGAAAAATGTTGGTTCTTATTCAGGATCTAAAACAGTAAACATTTGAAATGAAATAAACGCACATTAATAATAAATTGGTTCTCTTCATTTTAATTAAGTAATGATGGAGAGAATAAAATGACGGTTTGTCTGCTCTATCTGTATTACAAGGCTTCCATTTCCGAGGTTCATAGTTTTTAGTTTGGTGTGACACGCTACGGCTATGACCTGCAAGACCCAAGATGTCGTGCGGGTGGTAGTATAAGGTACTTGAGTACTGAATGATAAGGGCTGTCAACCTTTTCCGGTAAAAAAAGAAACAAAAAAAATATAAAATAAAATGAAAAAAGTATTTTCCAGATCTGGCAGGGGGAAAAAAATCAATACAAATTTCCGGATCAATATCACCTTGTCACGGTAGCGTACCGTGGACTGCCCCGAGCTGGGGCACATTGCGACTAAGTTATTCGTTTGAATTGTGAAAAACTCATTGCTAAAATATATTTTTTAAATATATCAAGCATAATTAACAAAAAGCACTAGTTCACTGCCGAAATTCGGACACTTTTGCTGATTTGCGGATAAATTCGAAAAAACGCGCCGAATGCCGACAAAGTCGTAGAAAAGTATTGTAATTATCTTTATTTTAAAGATTTTATTACCAACGAAATTGAATAACGGAACAAAATTAATTAACTCTTTTTCCCCTGACACAACTACGCTTATGTAACGTCACGTAACAGTTAACGTTAACCGTCAGACGTGAGGAAGATTTAATTCCTTCATAAAGAATTCGTTTAAGATGAACGATTTATATTCCTCCAAACAAAAGTATTTCCTCGGGGAAAAAATATCTACTGACTAAAATAAAATTAATTTTCGCGTCGTGAACAATTATTTAAGAATAAACAGAGAAAAGGTGACGCCACACTAGCCCCCCACGGAGACTGGAAGTCCATCGTTGGAAAATTGGACGTGACGGTTGTCGGATGTGAGTCGAGGGTGGTTTGGGGAGGCAGGTGACGATTCGATGCAGACGGGGTAACGATCTGGAATTGTTCTAGCGTTTAGTGCGTGGTAATTTCCGCAAGGACCACCCTGCCAGCTTTCAGCTTCGGGACCATGTGCAGGGGTAACAAAAATCAAGTCCTTGGAGAACTTCGTCGATGAAACGTTGGAGGGTATGGCCGGCGTTACGAAGACCGAAGGACACGTGATGACCATTTTGGGAATGTCATCATGATTGACAGGAATTTGGTGGTAAGCTTTGACGAGATTTATGGTAGAAAAGATGGAGCATCCGGCTAGACGATGTGTGAAATCGTGAATGTGGCGTTTGGTGAACCATGAGGTCGCTGAGTTCACTGTCATTTTTCTGAAAATGGGAAAGAGTGACGCCACAGACGGTTATGCAATAACTCCCTAATAATCGTATGATCTTAAGGCCCATTTACACGGACCATTTTTTAAGGCAATTATTGCACGAAAGCGAATTGCAGCAATAGCCGAAAAATTGCCCAGCAATAAACTCCCCGTTTCGTGCCCCGTTTTCCCTCCTCGGAACTCCCTCTTTTCTTGATGCAATAATTGCATCGAATTGTCCAATATTGCTCACTGTTTTCCAATTCTGGCGACTACTTTTTCTTGCAATTTGTCAAGTTTACGGAGGTTGGTTATAATTATTGCACGTTTTCTGCAATTTTCAGCCCCGGGCCACCAGGGGACGGGTGGTCTGGATGATAATTCTTTGAAAATAATTTGGTTTCCATTCGGAAACTAAATGCTTAAGATGGCGAGCAGCCGAAACCGGTCGGTTTTTGACGAACCTCAACGAGGGAAGACAGACGATGTGGGCTCCTACGGCTACAGATTTATGCATGATTTAACCATTAACCCTCGTAGTTTAAGCGATTCTACTAACAATTCATACCTGTGGTTCACCAAGAGAATGTGATATAGCTGCTGGCTGGCGGGAAACACCCACCGAAATTCAGCGAGGATGGAATGAACAGTAGAAAGGGGAATAATTGGAAGGTACATTTTCGGTAAACAGTACTCAAGATCAGCGATGGCCTGTCTTTCTCAGTGAAGGTCGAAAAAGGAGAATTATTATTGCTCCACAAACTATAGTACCTACACTGTTTAAAATGCTTCTTCTTCGTAGTCCCTCGGTGTTTGCTTCGTTGTTGCCAGTATCTAAGAGGGTCTGATGCCCCACTGTGGCTTCGCTTTCGAGCCCGGGGGGAGGGCAACTGCCCTCCCTGTGATGAATTAGGGGTTAATAGTAATTTTGTTCTCGGACAAGACTATATGGTGGAGCCAGCCACGTGCCCTCCTGGACATCAAGTCAGAGCGATAAGGAGGCACTGCACGCCTCTGCCCTCCCATTGACGAGATTTCAATCTGATCCCTCTCTAGGACAAATTTTTATCTATACCAAAGTCATATGGAAAACCAAGTCCTCAGACTCAAGAAAAAAATGTTTTTTATTTTGGGTTGGGATTTTTGCTCCCGTTAACAATACGATGGGGAAGCGAGGTTCGATTTTTCAAAGGTAATTCGACTCATAACAAATAAGAAGGTTAGAACCCACCTCACCCCCTTTCATGTTTAGAAGAAGCAAGGAGGAGTCTAGTCTCCAACTTCTGCCGTTGCACGGGGAGCGAAAAAAAAATTGGCCCATTTCCCCTTCTCTAAAAGGGTCCATACACGTACAATAATTATTGCGCAATACATTTGTGTAATATTTTGTTTTTAAATGTTTATACGGATAAAAAATTGGTTGTTCATTATCGGGAACGGGCTTTTATCTCGAACATGATTGGTAGATTCTTGGATGCCACTATGCTTTGATAGACCGGCGGGGGTGGGATTTCTATGGCAGCGTTGCTGTCCGATCCCGATATTGTGCAGCCCATCAATACAATCCACAAACGTTCAATTTTATTGCGCAACCCCTAGTTTGCGTAATATTTATTGAACTTGTGTGGGCCGCTTAGTAGTCCAAATATAATGGGGCGAGAAAACTATTGGAAACAAACATCGGTGCCAAAGCGTTGAAGTTTTCAAAACGAATTGTAATAAAAACTGCTGCTTTCTGAACGGTAAAACAGATGGACAGCTGAAAAGTGCATCGTTGAAAATTTTGCTTCAAACTAGTAAAACAAATTATTATGAAAACCTCACCCAATACTTTAGCATCTCCTAATTTGGACGATAGGAGTGGAAGAACATAGGGTATTCCTTTCATCACATTTTCTAATAATAAACAATCCCTCTATTTCTTATCTGTGCTCGCTGACGAATAACATCACATGTGTGTATCCAGCTATTGGACCGCCTTATCAATCACTGAGTATGCAATTTTAAGAACTGATCTGAGATAATCAGCTGCCTACTAGCAAAGAATATTTGATGACAAAACAGGTGATTTTTTTTATCAACTCCTTAACCATCAGCAATAAATTGATAAAGCTGCCCTTATCAATCAAGGGCCTTATCAAGGGCAGCTTTATCAATTACTTGCGGCATTCCTCGCCAGACGTTTCTGAATAGGGCCCTGCATCCCTATTCTGTAACTCTTAACGCGTGCGTTAGCGAAACAAGTTGAATAATTAAAGTAATCAGCTGAGAAATTTTGCAAACGCACGCGTTAAGACTTACGGAATAGGGGGGGCTAATTTAGGTAGTGCTAGGAATTGTTTGATATTTTGTTGGTTGGTATTTTGTTTGTTTGTTTTGTTGTTGTTGTTGTTGTTAGTTTGAATACCACGTGAATGTGTGCAGCCGCCTTAAAATAAAATAATATACTCCCACAGGAAGCAAACCTCGTCCACAAAGTGGTTTGCCGGTCATTAAATTTAAGTCTCACTCGCTCACTCTTTCTCTCTCCCTCTCTCGGCCCGGCAAACGCACACTTTCTTGCATAAGTTCATATTTTAACAATATGGTATTCCTCAAATTAAAAAAAAGGAAAATAGGTAGGTACATATACGTACTTCGTTGATGACTCAGTGGACGAGGCAAGAAGGTGAGAAGGTCAGAAGAAGGAAAGAAGGAAAAGATGATAAAGAAGAAGTAGGGAAAACGTTCTACCCTCAGCAAAGTAGTAAAAGGATTAACTTTGACAAGGGTCTACCCAGGTAATGCGCGCTAAAGACACGATTTTTTCTTCGCGCGGTAAAAGCACGCGCGCTAACAGCACGTAATCATTTTATTCAGCGCTGGAATTCGATTTTTGTGGCCATAAGACTTCCGTTTAGGTCTACACCCCAAGACACTAAGACCCGATTTCACCAACTTCTTAAACTAAAATCAACAAGTAATCACAATTGCAATGTAAAAACTTGTATCAAAATTCATATGGGTCGCTATTGGCAACTAATCACGATCAACTTTAAACGAGATCAATTACTGTCGATTAAGAAATTTAAAGATCTGATTTAGACAAATCATCTGTGAACCATGACAAAATAATTTATCATGAAACAGATGAAGTTTTTAGTCAGCTCTTTAATGAACGATTGATAAAGCGGGCTTTAATCTAAATACGTAATATACTAAATAAGTATAAATCTTGTAAGTGTATTAAGAAACAATGATGCCTCCATGTCAAGTTCGGTGTTTTTTTTATATAGTAACGTTAAATAAAAAATTGATTTTTCTGTTTATACCAAACAAAGAGCGACAAAAATCAGTAAAGTGTAAGTGCGTGATGCGTCAGAAAAAGAGAACTGAAACAATACGAAAGCCAATATTTTTTTCTTTCTTTCTCGGCATCCTCAGCCTTTCTTCCCTGAACGTATTTTTTTTCTCTTGTATTACACGCTTTCATACTTCCCTAACTCATCACAATCGTTTTCGTACTCCAAACACGGGTGCACAACGACTCACGACGAGCCGCAACGGTCCTAGAAACCCACTATTTCCATGCAAATCTAGCACTTCCTTTAGTCGCCAAACTCCCCCCCTCACCATCATTCTATTACGTTCTGAACACCCTTTTCACAGAAAGCCACTACCACATCAATATTGTCGGTGTAACCGAGCGTTTTACATCTCCAATGGGGCTTTCCCTTTGTGCTCAATTGAGGAGGGCCCTCCTATATAGCTGCCCCTTATCGTCAAGAGGATTAATTGAGTGAACAATCAAACGGATAGGGAATTGTGTTTGGCGGAGAAATTGAATGATCCCCACCACTACACTCCTATACTCCAGAGGTTTCCCCCTCAAATCCCTTCCCTATGAGGACATCACTTTGAAATTTTCGTGGCAGAGGTTCCACCTTTAGACTCACGGTACCAATCAACAAACGATCAACCTTATTTTGAATGTGCGGTTTGTAGTGCACGAACAAATCTAATTTCTTGGGTAAAAACACTCCAATTCACATGGGGTTTTAAAAGGACATGCATAGTTAATACTCCTTCTCAAGTTTCAAACCGCTCTCCAGGAAAAAAGGATTAGCCATTTCCCTCCCTAGCTATTAGCTTTTCCCAGCTTACATCTTTAACGAGCTTTCCAGATCGACTGAACCCAGCCCTCGCTTTTCCCTTACCAAATATTTTATGCCTTATTGGAATGAATTCGAATTGAGTCCAATCATCCCTCATTCTTCTGTAACCCTCGTTCCCCACGAAATAAAAAATAAAAAAATAAAAAAACGGACGAACATGGTGGCAGGGAAGTCAATAAGGCGAATGTGTCTGCACCTATTTTTCATTTTCAGAGTAATCAACTCGAGACAAAAGTAAAGAAAACGAAAAACAAAATGGATTTAATCAAGCTGAATATCTCATATTGGGGGAAAGAAGAGAAGTTTTTGTTGTGGAAAACGTTATGGGAAAGAAACATCTTCCTTTCTTACTACAACGATAGCAGTAAAGCTCTCACGAGAATATAAATGGCTCATTATTATCCTCCGAAAAAAAAGAAGGAAAAATGTAGGATTTAATGTTTTCAACATCCTGTAAATACATTACGGTTCAGTGGCAGTTCTCTTCTTCTCAAAGCCCTTCAACCTTCAACCACGTCCGCTCACGTTTTCTCATCGCTTCTCCCGCAATACCCACCAGCCGCTTAAAATTAAATTATATGTAATCCCACGCCTTCCAAGCCCACCAACTTGTGGCAGCTGCATGACGAATAATTCTGGAACGTATACTCAACGTCAGAATTGCGGTATTTCAAGTTTGAAGAAAATTGAATTTCATGTTGTCGTCTTCTGACAGAGTTCTTTTTAAAGAAGGGGTATGAATGGTGGATGGGGGGGGGGGTTAAAAAGTTAAAATTAAAGTCAATCTCATTCATAACGTTTTTTTGTCATCTTCTGTTTTTTCTGTCTCTCTTTGAAGATTTCCTGGGTACGGCACAGGGACATACATTTATTGACAGTCGGCCGTTACACCTATACCTCGGACCAGAGGTTTCGAGCCATCAATCATCAGGGCTCAGAAGATTGGTGCCTTCAAATCAAATACCCCCAGCACCGGGACACTGGCATTTACGAGTGCCAAATCAGTACAACTCCTCACATGAGTCATTTTATTCATCTCAACGTTGTCGGTAAGCGATAGCTAACGTTTTATTTTGTTTATGCATGTCCTTCGATTTTTGTTAGTCAGCGTTTAATTAGGTGAAGAAAACAAGGGTATTGTATTACGCTTTTCCCTCCTTTTTTTCTCACTTTCTTTAAAAAAAGAGGTGGCAAGGTGGAATGGTGGACGGATAAGAATGATGTAAGGGGAGGGAGGGCTAACTTCTAGAAACTTCTCCATTCTTTCCCATTGGAATAATTAATGAAGTCTTCCCTCCCTTGTTCGAAGGCAAGTTTGCCCCCTTCCCATTCTTTTTCACCAGCGGAAAAGTTTCCAATTTACAGATGTTTTTAGTCGCGTTAAAACGTTGTTTTCTTGAGTTGCATGCAAGACTCCTTTTCTTTCCCTATCGTCGTGCTTCAACACGACTGGAACTTTTCAAAAATGACTTGGGTGTTTCACGGGTCTTTTTGAGAGGTGATTTGATGATGAGGAAGTTGGGTGGGGGGAAGGAAAAAGCCAAAGTTTTCTTTTGGCGTGTGCGGAGTTTTTAATGAGTTCAAAAAAGGACGAAGATCGGTTTTAAAATTAACGTCTTTGGGAGAAGTGTTTTGAATATTTCACTTGAATTACCCCAAGTGTCATAATTGGCAGTTAATTATGTCTTTCTACGTTCTGAATTTCGTAAATAAGTTCGAATTAAATATTCGTCTCGCGTTTCTCTTGGTCGAATTTGTTTGTAGATGTTATTGATAGGTATACCTACGGTAAGGATAAAACGCTTTTTGAAGGTATTCGTATACCTGCGTGTCAAATACGCTACTCTTCTCAACAAGCTGAGGGTCCCAGGATACCACTAGAAGTATGTGAAGTTAATGTTTTAGTGTGGTTAGGGGGCACTTTTAGGCCTAAGCACTTAAGCTCATCAGCTTAGAGCTCTTCGGGACTCTTGAATTTTGTAGTCCACCCCGAGAGGAGACCTATCTATACTGTCCTCGCCCACAAGAATTGTGAACTCAAAAGAACGTGGTAAACTTTGAGAATTGACGCGCGGCGTATATAATTTGTTTTTTTTAACTCGACGGCTCTGGTCACCCGCTGAGTCAAAAACTGCTTTGGGACTTTATGGCGGGCCTCGTGAAGTGGAGAAAGACTGAAACCCAACGACCAGCACGAAACGCTTAATTTTGACCACTTTGAGCAGCTCTGACGTACTATGAGGAATGATTCAGCCAAAACCACCTGTATTTCTCAATTCACCACGATCTGAGAGACTCATAAACTGCGTACGGCACAAATCGAAACACTAGTTAACCTACACCTAATTTTTGGCCTCTTTGTGAACAGCATGGTGCTTGGAACATGTTCGGAACCACGTTCCCGTTGCCATAGGACCAGCAAATAAAACGTTAATGGTTTGGCTTTTACAGCGGTTCCATACACTTACCTGAAACAGGCAGAATAAATTTAAACAAAATAATGATATTAATTAAATTTTTAATTTGTGTTGTTCTATCACTTACTGGAACAGCTTTTTGGTGAAGTGGTAGAATTCACCCTCTTTCCATGTAAGTATCTGATTTTTGAAAAACAGATTTATTTTCTGTTCAAATCGTGTTTCAATCTGGGATGGTCATGAATTATTCAATGGCGCAATGAATGATTCCATTTCATTCAATTTAACTTAGTTAGTCCAGCGTTGTTAGGCAGAAGAGTCGGAAAGAGTGCGGGTATTGTAAAAAACGCTATAAGTCACAACTCGAAAATTACGATGCGGATACGAATTTCACAATATTTTTTAAATGTAATTCAACGAGAAGGGAATACGGTAGCAGGAGGAATGGCTGTATTACAATAGCGAATGCGAATATGGAGGCGCTGGAAGCATTTCGCATGGGACTGCACAATCCAAGAGAGTGCTCCCAGTGGGTTTGACCTCAATTAGTGTCTCGTGAGTGGCGTTTTTCACGAAATCACTTGGAGTTAAAGAGACTGGTAATATATTAATTTACATATACCACAGGAAAACTTCTCGAGTTATTTGAATTTTTCCGACAATTCTAGAATATGAAAATGTTTTAGAATGATCGCTGGGGACATTGCTGTCAAAAGCATTCCAATTTTGTCCAAGGTGGGAAAACACCTTTACATAGGTACGCGGATTTTTCCAATTTTCAGTTTTATTAATTTCTGCCTATATCGGACCCATCTATCTTTGATTTTATTGGACGTGGTCTATGAGTCGTGGATTGCAGCCAGTCAAGGCTGATAGCACCCAAGGAGGCGCACTGAAAAACGTTTCCAAGTTAAATTTACTGTGGGGACACAGTACGCCAGGGACGAAAGATTGTTTAAGTAAACAATACTGTGTTCCAACGTCAAAAATATTTCCTTATTCCCTACGCTAAATTTTCATTGGGCCCAAGCAAAGCCGACGCATAGAATGTGATGGTTGCTACGGTAAATCTGACTTTAGTAACGAAGTATCAGTTCGTACCATACCACAGTAAAATGAAATAGAATGTTAGTACCACGTACAGAGCGGAAAAATTGGCCACAGTAAAATGTACTTTTTTCATTCATTGATTTTTTCATTCATGATATTGTGTTTACCCTAACGACTGAGGGACCAAATATGGTGCTGAAATCCGTGTCGCAGTACCTTTGTTTTAAAGGTTCTCTACCCTGGATCGACAGAAATAAAATAGATGAAGTAAATAAATTAATAATAATAATGGAGAACAGCCGTGGTCACTTTATTCCCAAGGGCTATGATGCAAAGTTTTTTGCAGGATTTGGGATGCTCAATCAAACAACACTACTATTTTTTCAAAAAGCGTGCCTCCTGCCTCCTGATAAACCCCTCAGCGAACAATGATCAAGTCATTGAGCCCCACATTAAGGCCTCGCGCCCGCATTAGGTCAAAAGCGCCCACATTAAGGCCTCGCTACACATAACGCGAACCGAAAACGTGAAGTTACTTTCGCGCGCGGACCAGTCCGCATAATGTGCTGAGGCCGTTAGTAGTGATTTATTACGAGAAAGAGGGAATAAAATAGTATTGAACGCCTCACTTACCAATAAACTCCTCTGCGTAGTCGCGGTAGTCCGACTCCCAAGACACAGGGAGGCCGACGAAATCCATTGCAACACCAACATGAAGTGTTTTCTACAAAGAAAAATGAAACGCTAAAGTGAAAGATATGCTCTGAGATAATGCATAACTTGATAGGGTATATGTATACTCCTACGGTGCATAACTTGATAGGGTATATGTATACTCCTACGGTTCAAGCTTAGGTGGCGCGTGTTTCCTGGTCGACGAGCGTGCTATTGAATTGAACGAATGCACGCTTTCCGAAAGCCGATGAAAATTGCGTGGCCGACCTAAACTAGCTCGGACAACCCCACAACGACTCCTGACCCTTCGAACAGGAATGGGAGACTGGCAGTATTGCCACTGTCACTGTACCGCGTACCCAGAATCTCAGAAAACAATGAGGTAGGTCACTTCAATTTTTACTGTGGTAACATAGGGTTTTCAAATCAAGTGAGCAGCATCAATTTTTACGATGGCTACCCTTTAAGCGTTCGTGAAGACAACACCTCAAATTCATTCTGGTCTGGAGACCGCTTTTTTTTTTTTTTTTTTTTACATTGGCCACACCAATAATTTGTGGAACCACGTCATGCAGTGTTTTGTTGCAAGTGTAAAGACGGCTACGCACTATCGTGTTATGTCATAACACGAAACACGAAACATAAAAAAAAAATGTTTCGCCGTATGTGTTTCGTGTTGTGAGTCTACAACGTGATAGCTGTACACACTAACGAGAGCCTGTACAGACTAAGGAATTGTTAACCCGAAATCCATTCTCGCACTGGGGTAATTTTGTCGCCCATGGGCGAGAATATGACCCATTCCTAAACGCTGGAGGAGGTTTCAGCGAACGGGAAAGGGGTTATTCTAGGGTATGTGTAGAGAAAATTAAAATCTGAAGCCTACCAATCCCAGATTCTCCCAATCTTCAGGTAGGGGCACCTGCCGCTGCTGGAGACACACATGATAGATTCGATTTTTTTTTCCCCCGTGTCTCGAAACTGCACGATTCAGGTCACGAATAGACAGGTTTCCCCCTCTGAACGGCATTACTAAAAATGTGTTTGCCTCGTGGCTATAGCGTGTAGTTTTCATCAACTGTACCACGGATTTCGAGGTTATTGTACCAAAGTCAATTTGATTAATTCAGAAGCAAATTGGAACCTTAATGCCTCCTGAAAATGATTTGGCACCTCATGCTTAATCTTCTTCCTCGATTCCAATTCATCCATGAAATCAGGGATTTACAGGTAGATACAGATTACGATTTATTTGAAAGGGTATGAGCCAGAAGGAGGGATAATTAAATTTTATCCTTGGAAAAGGAGCAGGGAGTTTCATAATATTTTAACGTTATAGTTGAACAGAAGATTATAGTAAACTCGCTTGAGCCAAACAATTCCGATTCTACCTTCCTATAAAATTGAAGGAAAGGAATGGTACCACAGCAATAGATAACACGGCTCCGTAATACAAGACAGTACCTTGATGACAGGGATTAAGATGGGCCTATGTAGCAATTAGTATGGGGTTCGTATCGTACATGTATATCGCACCTCTACCCTCCTCAATACCGTTCTCATCCTTTTCCCTTTCTTCACCACCGCGCTCCCACATATCGGGTTTTTCCCTTGGCCTTCCCAAACGCTTAAAGATTAGAAAGGGAATGTTGCGGCCGGAAGCAAAGGGGTTGAGAAGGTCTCGTGATCCCGTCCTTTTATGCACCTCTCCCGCCCCTACCACGCCCATTTGCGCCGTTCCTTCACCGCATTGTAAACCAACACGGAGCAAACACTATCCAATTCAAGATAGGGACTTCTCTGGCACAATATAAATCCTCGCGGTGGGTGCAGCATGCGAGAGTGAGAGGGGTGTAAACAGATTTATCTGCAAAAGTTCCCATAAAGCTGGTTAAAATTGTTTCTGGAAAAGAAGCTTGCCTGTTCCAGTCCTTCACGGGGCCAAATTAATGCTTGGAATGTATGTTTTTTTTTCTTTCGAAAATAGAAAGTTGATTTTTAAGAAGATCTATTTGGCCATTAAACCAAGTTTGCTGAAGAACTTTTATTTTTCTTCGAATTCTATCTCATTCCTCTCAGGATGAGCCAATTATAGCTTTGTCTCACTCGATGCTTCAGCCAAGCATAAGGCGAAGACGCGCCAACTTATAATTTTACTTTCTTATTCCTTTCACAGTGTCACTTCCGATTGTAGCTCTTGCAACAAATGTTAGCAACTAATTGAAATGCCTTGAATTCGTTTTAATTGGCTAACTTAAGAAACCGATATAGTTTGAAAATCATTGTAACGAGTGACGGGAGCACTTCCAAACATGAATTTCATACATATTTTGTCCTTTTCCAAACTGACTTGGCGAATTTCTCTCCTTTAAACTTCGTTTTGAGGGGTCGCTTCTCCAAGTGATGAAATTCTATGGTTTCGTTCTTCAAAAACAACTGAGGTTGTTTGTGGTTTGGCACTATCTGAATACCAATTTGGCTCCACAATAATCAATTTCATGCCTTTAGCTTTTTAACACTAGAAGTACCGAGAGGGGTCAATTGACTCTTTTTTATTTTTTTTAACGCATGTTTTCCGAACCGGTCGAAATTTTCTTATTCGGCTCCGTGACTTTTCATATTTTGGTGCTAGCCATCAGAAACCACTAATCAATACATTTTTGAATTAATTATTTTCGAGAAAATTCAAGATTTACCTTTTAGTACCGGGTGGGGTCAATTGACACCATACCAATTTTGGAATAATTTTTCATGAATACTTTCCGGGCAGTTGTTTGTTTTGGGCCAAATAGCAAATAAATAATAGTAAATAAATGAAAAGAGCGAATATGTTGTTGAATAAAAGGAAAATAAGACGGCAAAGTGTGATATTATCTCAGTAGTGCGCTCAGGCTCTCGCTCGCGCAGTCTTCGTGGTATCAACTCCAACTCCCATCATGACCAGTCGGCAGTCACGCCTTTTTCATAATTTATCAGTTTTGCTAGGGATACTTCTTGTCAAGTGATTTCTTATTTTCTTTGTCACACTCCGATATGCATAATTAAGTCAAAAGAATCACGCTTAGATGATGAATAAAACGATTTCTCGATAAAATACGTCAGGGGTCAAATGACCCCTCACGGTAGTCAAAGGGAGTTTGAAACTCCGGTACTTCTAGTGTTAAAACCCCAATTTGGCATCCTCTATACCTTGGATATATTGAAGGAAGCTATACAAATAATATGAGACGGAATTAAGGGTTTCAAAACAAAATAGCATGGAAATAATATCCTATTCTTATGAATTGTAAGCCAATATCTTAAGAATTTAGCTTTGCTTATCTTTACAATACCTACAACAAAAAAGACTATAACGCAGAGTTGTGAGCATTCACCCGGATGAGATATAACTTTCAAGATCATTCGGCTAGAAATTTTTCAGATTGTTGTTCACGCGAGCTGCGTCGAGGTAGGTAGCTCTCGTATAAATAAATAAAAATAAAGAACAGGGCTATATAATTTTTCATGCCGAAAAGAAATGAGCGTGATATATGGTTTTGGTTATTCTTTCAAGTGTTGACGAGGTGAGGAGGCTGGGAGTTAAACAAATTTAACATTTTTCGTCCACTCGAATAAAAGAGAATTGAGCCGTAATATAAAAATAAACTTTCTTACAGCTCGCTTATTCGTCTCTCAATCGAAAAGCTCGAGGAGGAATGGGGGAGATTTTTTCTTGGTACACAACACGCTCTTGGAAATCCCGAGAAAATTAGGTCAGGGTGCTCCCTAGAAAAGAATCACGAAGGGTTCAGTAGTCCCTTGTTCTTTAATTAGGGTTTAATCGATGAAGCACACCAGGATTTTTATTATTGAGGGAATGAGCGTTCAAAATCCTCGTGTTCAAATCGTCCGAATAGCATTACTATAATTATTATTATTAAATTTATTATTATTGTTCATCTCTTCATATTTGTCTCATTCGAGACAAATAAATTCCTTCAAAAAATATTTAATCTTGAATTGACCTTATACAGTTGCGAAACCCTATCAGCCTCAATTCCTGTCATTTATAAGAGCATTTTACGAGACTCATCAAATAAACAGATTTTCAAGGTTGTTTTCGAGGGTAAAGGTTTTGTATTTTCCTTCATGTCGTAAACTACAGCAACAAAATTTATATCCTAAAATAATGCTCGCCTTCGACATCCCTTTCAATCCCTTTTTTTTTTCTTTCTTTATCAGAAAGAATTAGATAGATTTTTGTCAAAGAAATGTAAAGAAATAAATTAAATTAGTAGAAAGGTAGTTTCGTTTACAACCACAAATGTGGCAATTGTTTCAGTAAGCGTGTGCCTTCAACGTCGACTGTAAGGCCAGCCACACAAATCAATAGCACTAGCCTTTCTCACTGAGGGCTTCCAACTTTTAACTTTTTCAAACATGGTAATTAATGTACAACACACGCCTCTGGGGAACACAAATTAGTTGTATGGTGCCTATGAATAACATTATTTCACAATTTACTTTCCTTGCGGGATCTAAAAACCGAAAATGAAAAAGCAATAAACGAGTTCAAATCCGTTCAAAAGGGTGTTTAGTGTCATTAAAAGACTACTAAGGAAATTGTAAATAAACGTATTTATTGAAACAGGTAATGCAATCGAAGTGTGCTGAGGGAAGAGCCAAATACAGTTGGTGAAGTAATTACTAATTGAAGGTATAAAGTAATTATTTCCAGTGAATCGGTAACACAGATCAATTTCGTATTTGCACCTAATTTTATTTGCCCTCGCTTCAGGTACTAAACAGGACAGTATTGCACGACGACCTCTTACAGCCTAAATTGAAAACAACACAAAAAATTTGAGATTGAATGGTATTTTAAATTGCCGGTTAAAGAGAAGTTTTTTTTTTTATTATATGAAAAGGAAAAAAAGAAACACGAATAATTGCTATGATTTCATCGTAATTCAGTAATTTCAGTATGTGTCACTAATAGCGTTTCCCATTTGCAAGAGAATTCTACACTGGCGCACACTGTTGTTGTCCTGATAAGATTTTGGGCGCTCCATTTGTCAATTGAATCACACCACTGTAACTAAACATTTGCTCCATTTGCCACGGGAATCTGCGCTGGCACTGTGCGTGAACAACATTTTCTGCCTCGAGAAATTTGACGGCGCAGGTAAACGTAACTTTAGGTTTATATCAGATAACCGGTGACTACCGGGTTATAGCCCTGGGTGGAAATTTTGAGGGGCAGCAAAATTTGAGAAATTTCATCAGGCGAGAGAGGGAGATACCTAAGACAAATTGAACCAGAAGAGGGAGATTAAGAATATTTATATATCATTTCATGCGACACACCCTGATTGAGCTGTGCACTTCGTGCCCGCCCGTATTAAGCGGGCTCCTCGCCACGTGCGCGATTGGTTGAACCCAAACGTTTTTTGTTTTTGTTTTTAAATGTGGCATGGAAGTCGTATCAGCAACGACGAATTGAAGCAGTTTCCCAATTTCAGCCACAAATGAGCACTATTTCGCAATTTTAGCCAAGAATATCTGCATTTTTAAAATGTTTAGCCGCGTTATCGCCCCCAGAACAGCGAATTAGCGTGTTTTCACAATTTCAGGCGTAGTCTATCCCGTAAAGTTTGCTCGCCTCCCCCCCAAATGCGCGCAAGGGCCTCGATAAGCTACTCTATCTTTGACCAAACGCCTGAGGAGGCCAAAAAAAGAACCCCAACGACAAGGCACAAACGTGCAATTTTTGGGCAGCGCAAACGACCCCTAGAATGGAGGCGTTTTTGGCCGGGGCTGGTAAAACTTGACCTTAAAATCGTCCACTCAAGATATCCGTGTCGGTGTTTAGGCAAAAATTGCCAACTTTAAATTTGATGGAGCCGCGTATTGCAAAGAACATTGCAATGTATTTCCAGAATATTCAGCAAGGAAACTTCTAATTTCGCGGGTATTTAGCTCCCAAATGTTGGAATTTTGCGGCTAACTTCAGACTTTATGCGGGTGGACTAACCGGGTTCCACAATCACTAAAAAGAATCCAGAAACTTGCGATTTGCGAAAATAAAGACCACAAACTAGCAATTTCGCGAATACTTAGCCCGGAAACCCAAATTTCGGGAAAATGAATACCAGGAAATTGCAGGAAACTTGCAACTATGTATTTCCGAATATTCAACCACGAAACTTTTAATTTCGCTCAAACTTGCACAGTCACAAATACAGTCACAAATAGGCCTGTTCCCAAGCTCAGTGTTTGCGTTGTTTGGTGTCTATGCAACCTATAAAAATGCTTCATTTTTCGAGGAAATGAATTTGTTTGGTTGAATAGACTCCACAGAACGTAAAAATAGAGCTTGTGAACGGGCCTTTAATGTTACAATTACATGGCTATTCGATATGCGTAGTCATAGCCGACTGGCCCAGGGTCCACGCCTACTAAAAGAAAGGCCCATAAAATTGCTACTTTGCGGAAAAATATAGTCAAAAAACTTGCAATTTCGCTAATACTTACAATTTAGCCCCAAAAGTCAAATTTCGCGAAAATAAAGAAATGGAAAATTCATTTTCGGGGTACCAAAATTACAATTTCAGTCTGAAACTTCAAATTCTTGAAAATTCAACCAGAAAACATCCAATTTTTGGGATATTTCTGGGGTTCCCGACATCTTGAGGTTTTACCGCTAGGTTGTAGGGTATAGTTTCCTTCTAATACTTGTATAATCCATTCGCTTGGCACCATAATTATTGGGGGAAATGGCAGTAGGGTGTGAGATAGCCGCATAGGGCGGCAAAATTAAAATTAGCCCCGGAGCGACAAGAAGCAAAATCCGGGTCTGGTTCAAGGTGAAGTCACAAAATTATACATATCTCGTCGGTCAAGCGAAAAATGACGTTCGCTACACGCGAGGATCGTCTTCACGCGCTCGTCGTTAGTAATTATTTATATAGCTCGCGCCTTGCCAGCTCGTTCACCTAACACAACTCGCACGTAAAGTTTCCTTTTACTCGCTCGTTGTGAAATATACTATGGTAAAAGGGTCAAAACAACCAAATCGCGGTTTCAAAGAATTTGGTTTGTAAGGGATTCCAAGCCCACAAAATTGTTGTTTTCGAAGAGCCAAAGCAGGGCCGTGGAGAGATGTTCGGGCTCGGGGATGGAACTTGATGATGGGTCCCTTTCAAAGACTCCCTCGCTTCGCTATTGTGACAAATATTTCGAACCAGAAAAGCGAATATCAAAAGCACAGGAAAGCTACAAGCACGTACAAATATCATACCACAAAAACCTGTAGCCACGAAAAGCTCTAACCGCATTAACGCTCCAACCACAGCGAAGCTCCAATCCCCAACAAACTACAAAGCCCAAAACCCCAGCAATGCACCAAATCATGGCAAAGCTTCTCACCACAGCAAAGCTCATAAGGACTACAACAAAGCTCCGAGCCACACAAAGTATGAGAGATAAAAAGCTCAGGGGGGGGGGAAGTATACGAACGGGTGTTATAATTATTTTTCGCGCTACCTGCTTCGTAAGTTGCCCATTACGATAACATGATAACTCCAGTAAGTTGAATTTTTCATAACCTGGCACTTTATAGCTCCAGTTTTTTTGTTTTTTGAAACTGTACAGTAAAGGTTTAAATCTGACATGAAATTAGTAGATTACATTACAAGATTAGTAAGTGGTGCATGACCTGAGAGCTTTTTGTTTGGCGGACGAGGCTTGCCGAGGCCGCTAATTGAAAACGAGTGGGTAGTATCACTTACGCGCTAAGATATTTCTATAATCACGGATGAGGTGATACCATTTCAAAAAAGGTTGCAGAAGGTTTTAGAAAACTGACATGTAAAAATATTTTCATGTCAGTTTTAAACCAGGTTATGAAAAATTCAACTTACTGGAGTTATTATGTTATCGTAATGGGCAACTTACGAAGCAGGTAGATAGAAATAGTATATTACACAACGAGTGAGGGAAGTAGGATTTTGCAAGCGAGTTTTGTTTGGCTCACGAGGCGCCGTGTGAGCTGAAGAAAACGAGCGAGGCAATTCTACTTCCTCACGAGTTGTGTACACTATTTTTCGCTATCCAGCTTTTGAAATAAGGCAAAAAACAGAGTCAATTTTCATTCGTGTGCAAAATTGATAACGTTCGGCCAGCTTCATAATTATAAAGCGGAAGCCTAGTCACGTCAGGTTGCCTAGATACGTCCCACCCCCGTCTTCCAGTCCCCCGTTTACCAGTGAGGTAAAATTTTTACGCCACTACTTTTCAGTGAGGTAAAGTTTTTACATCAATGGTGTGTATCTCTCGACTTCCTGCAGACTAATTTGCCTGTAAACTGGAACTTTACACGCTGGACACGTGGAAAGTTATTACTTATTTATGACAAAGTTGACAGTTTCTTGGGTGAAATTGACAGTTTCCGAGCAAAATTGACAGTTCGCAGGATGGAACTGTTATGAGAGAGTTTTTAGTGAAAGGGCTCAAACACCCGTGTTGTGAACCCGAATTGTCTGCTGCTGAATCTCGAAATCAAGTTTTGTATTCCTTTGTTATGCAGGAGCAAATTGACAGATTACAAGTCAAAATTTCCAGTTTCTGGGGCGAAATCAAGAGTTTTTAAATACCAAATTGGCAATTTTAAGGGTGAAATTGACAGTTGCCGAGCGAGGGGTTATAAGAAAATCCATTGTCTAGTCTGAAACCCAAATTATCGTCTGTGACGGAGTTTACAATTTTTAGTGCGTGAATAGTCATCTTGATGACCATCAGGGTACAAATCGTCAGATCAGGCATTTTTAAGGCAGAAATGGTCAATTTACATTTTTGGAACGCGAATGGTCGTTTTTCAAGGCACGAATCACCAGATTAGCCATTTTTAATTGCGTGGAATGGCCTATTTGGCTATTTTGGCAACTTCCAGGGCAAAAATCGTCAGTTCAAACATTTTCAATGGTGCGAATCGTCAGTTTAGTTTTTATACACGTACAGTCATTTTTTGATACGAATAACCATTTGGACTTTTGTAACCTGTAAGGCGCAAATTGTCTTCAGTTTTACCAATATTTGTAAATACCTAAATAGTCGGATTTGTCAATTTTTTTAGGCGCGAATAGTCGGGGCCAAGCTATTCCTAGAGCCGGACTGTCAGTTTTCCATTTTCAATTCGTGAGTTGTCACTTTGGTTATTTTAGGAGCTCGGATCGTCAGTTTTGCCGTTTTTGGGCACGAATGGACAGTTTTCGAGCGTGAATTGCCAGTTTGGCTATTTTCAGGGCACTGATTGTCAGTATAGCCATTTTAAAGCAGCGAATAGTCAGATTTACTACGTATGGTCATTTTTTTTTTAGTGCTGATCAGTATGTTATCAGCCACTTTCAAGGGTCGAATCGTCCCTGACGCTTTGCAAAGGGCGCGAAGGATCAGTTTGGCCATTTTCAGACGGAAACACTTTGAAGATTGAAATTTTTAGGGCGTTTGATGGCGGGGGGTGATTATTTTAAAATATGAATTGTCAGGCCATTTCCCACCCATGTGAACATCAATAGAGGGATGGGTGGGTCCTTTTTTAGAATTCTGCTACACCTCGTTGAAATTTCTTTTCTTCCACTGGCACCACTGAGCCTGATGACCATTATAAAGCTCAGACCCCCAACAAAAGTCCAAACCACAGCAGAGCTCCGAAAACCACAGCAGAGCTCCGAAAACCACAGCAAAGCTCCAAATCACAACAAAGCCCCAAACCGTAGCAAAGTACGGCCATCACAGTAGAGCTTTAACTACCGAAAAGCGTTTCTTTGTTTTTCTTGTCTTCCCTTTATTTATTCCTGGAATTTCTATAGTTTGGGATGATCTCGTTCAGGGGTCCAATTCAGAAACTTCGGGAAAAATGCCGCAAGTGTGGTTGCTATGGCGCGATAATGTTACTTCTTATTCGGAGTCCTTGGATCCTGCTCGCGGCATTTTTCCCCGACCGTTCGGAATAAGGCCCCAGGTGTCGCTTTAGCGCCGTGATATTTGATCTTGCTATTGGGTATACAAGAACAAAACTGTGTTCCCTTCCTCCACTGGACTGTTTTACAGTCCACAAATAATAAAAAGGGATGGATTAGGCCCTTTTCTCCAATGTAGTGTAAAAGGGGATTTAGAACACCGAGTTATTGGAGTGTATTCTGGTTAGGAGGGGGTTGTAGGCGCATACATTTTTCAGTCTCCCGCCTCTTCACTCCTCCTTTTTCTGTGAAAAAACCGTGGATCACGTTGTCTTAAAAAAGGAAACACATCGTTTGTGCCCAAGTTGCAGAGGAAATTGTTTAGAATTCGCGCAACATATTGTGGAATCAACCTCATAAGCAACAACACAATTGGAAAGAAAAAGGGTTTCTGGTAAGTGATCGCCTTTGAGTCGGCTCAGCTGGAAGTTTGCCAAGAAAACCATTGGATTCGGGATGATGATACTGATGGTGGTGGTGGAAGTGTCGAGGAGGAGGGGTAGTAGGCAACTTTTCAACTTCGTACAATTATCCGGTTCGAAGCGTCTGCTCTTTATCGACTTTTATTCTGCACAAAAACAAAAATATTTCTCAACAAATAGTTTTCTTCAATATCTAGTCTATACTGTTGCCGATGACAGACGCAGATGCATAGGCATTTGCCGGAAAGAAATGAAGGAAGTAGAGGTGAAATTGGATTTTAGCAGCGGAGTCTGGGTTCTAATCACACGCATAAATAAATTCTGTATGGTTGAGAGTTGTTTTGGCTGCTTATTCAACGAGAAATGGGACAATAAGGAATAATTTGGCTGGTGAGGAATAATAAAAAGGAAAATTGAGCGTAAATTTCCTAATAGGGAGTTATAGAAGTATATTAACTGGAAACGGGAGGTGCATTCCTAACGATATCAGTGTAAACATGCGATAGGATCATCATGTTGTGTAAGGTATTCTTTATAAATTTGCACAAAATAATGATAGTGTTCTTCCCATTTTCAGAAGAAATATTATGGGTCGTCAACTTGGAATCTATAATGAGGCTCAATTGAGTTTGGATAGAATGTTGTTTGTTTGATTGATGACATTATCCCCCAATTTCACCGACGATAAATGACTTTTGTTCATCACTTTAACAAAACATTTTCAATGGCTGTGCCTATTCTGAATGGAATTATTGTTTCATAAGTATCTTATGAGGGCTACTGTGACATTTCTGTCACAGATTTTATGACGCGTTGATTTTATTTGCCGTCGAAGAACTAAAATATTCAACGTTTTCGAACGAAAACACTTTACTCAAAACAAGGCTGTGAATTGCCATTCAAATAATAGACCATACGTGATGAGGAAAACTTTTCAATAGTTGGGTCGATATGGGTGATGGGTGTGAATATATATCCACCGAATTCTCAAAAAAAGGAGAGTGATAGAGTTCTTCTCTGAAATGAGAGGGCCAACGAATGACTGTTTTAGCCCTTTCCACACTAACACAATTACCTTTGCGGTCTCACTCCTGCCCAACTCAAACTTATTAACCCTTCCGACCAGAAAACCTCTTCTATATTCACATAAACAGCTCATTCCACAGACGGATAAACCGTTGCCCCCTTCACCACTTTTCCACCCAACGTAGCCCTAAAAGTTGTTCACTATATGTATATACTTCGTCACGGCACTTCTTGACGCTTAAACAACGAGAGAAAATGGAGTGAAGGGGAGGGAAGAGGAAGAACTTTGAATAGACGGTTCCAACCATCTCGGCTACGCTAGTTTTGTGACGGATACCATTTGGGGGTAAGTCGCTTTCGAGATGAATAAAGTAGAAACTTCCGTTCTTAATTACTCTCAGAGAGTAAGCTCACCCCTTCACTAGTCACTCTTCCCGAGATCAAGAAAGCAATTTTGGAAGAGTATGAAGGGGAGCTTAAGTTAGTGAATAATTGAAAATTGTTCTAGTTGACCCCCTTCCCCGCGCATTCAATGAATAATGAAAAGGTAAAATTTTTATCCAGCCACTTGCCTGAACTTTAATATCAGTGTTCCATTCTTTTATCACAATGTGAGTAAAACCCATTATACTAAAATTAAATCCGACCATCCCTTCTTCAGACTTCAGCTAAGTTTGCAACTTTTTTACCCAAGACATTTAAAAACATTTTTATATTCGGGTTGGAGGGTTGTTTTTGTTTTTTTTAGAAGAGACCTTCCTCACAAGTGTTAAAGATCATGGCATTTTCATTTCTAGTAAAGCGCAGGCTTAGGCCACACTCATGGCAAATAAAATAAAAATAAAACCTTTTGACCAACTCTAACAGTAATTACTGCTAGCGGTTAGAACTCTTATCCTTGAAGCCATTCGAATGTCACCTGCAGATATAGCCACAGAGTTAGTGAAGCAGTTTTCACTTGAATAGAATTGTCTGGAGAGAATAAAACTTTAATTATTTTTTATCTCGCCACCTTTCTAATTTATATCAACGACACAATTAGTTTGTTTCTTTCCTGAGAAGCATCAACGTTATAGGTATCTACAGACATGATGAGATCACATAATCCAACTGTTTGGCGAATAGGTGGTGGCTGGAGGTGAATAAATGATTGAGAGATGATATGTAAACCTGACGCCGTCCAATTTGGCGAACTATCCGCTAACTAATTTATGTTTATTGAATAAACTTGGGGTTTACGCCTTAAGCTTCGTGATCCAGAGGATTAATATTTGAGAAGTGCACCCCCTTCAGCTTAAAGCTTATAGTACTTTCCCTTCAGGGTGATTTTGTCTGATATTCTTACAGCCCTTCTCCTTTTCTTGCCACCAACCCATCAAAGTAAAACAAACGTTGGGCGTGGGTCCACACTATTCAAAGCGTTCGCACCGGAACACTTTCGCCCCCATCACTGCGGAATTCCCGACGTGATCAGTAGACCACCAATTAATCCAGTCACACTGGGAGAAGAAGGTTCAATTAATTCAAAGGTGTTAAATTTCGAACACGCGATAACGCCGTATTGGTTTTGTCCACCTGATCCCCCTCCCCCCCGCACCACACTTCTTCACTAATACCCAACGTCCACCGTTTCATCGTCCCCAGAGCCTTAACGAATTCTCTGCTCTATGCAGTTAAAATGCCGCCGCCTCGTTCCCATCCACCAATAACGATTAATACTGTGAAACCGCAGTCTCAAGGGCATACCAGCTAGTCGAGCTCGAATTCGGTCATTAATCAGCGTCCTTTCCGCTGTATTTCTAAAACGAGGACCACTTATTTTTATAAATATAGAAAATCATCTATTTTTTTTTCTTGCTAGGCTCGATCGTTACGTGCTCTAATTTTTATTCATGAACAAAACAATTTGATCTATTATTTTCTTTCGTATTTAGTTTGTTTGTTCATAACTCAAGTAAAAACAAAAATTATTAGGGTGCCCTGGTGCAGTGTTGCCCTACTGACATTTCGTTTTACCCGTCATGCCAAGCTCAAAATCCCGTCAGAATTCAATTCCAACCCCCGGTCAAACGTATTGGCGATTTTAGCTAAGCGAGTCGATCACTTTTGGCTTTCCTGCGAACTGCTGAAACCGATACTTTTTTCTCATAATGTTCGACAGAGGCGTTTCGAACAGTTGAGGTTTGGCAGCTGTTCGACACGTCCTCATTTTCAACGTTCGACAAGAATTTTTGTCGAACAGTTGAAAATGAGCCGATATTTCTAGTGTTCGAAATTTCAACTGTTCGACAGAAGAAGTCGATAGCGCATATAGAAGTGGCATTTTGTGGCATGCACAAAATGCCACTTCTGCGTGGCATCAAACAGTTGCCAAACCTCAACTTTTCTACTGTCAGTTGAAATGTCGAACAGTTGAAACACTCCCATAATAAGTATGGCAAAGTGGCCCTATTCACCCCAAATACTCAGCTAAAATGAAAGCGAGTAGGTACCGGTTTCATTATCAAATAAACTTGCGGCAGTAGCGCTCAATTGATAGTTGAATCGCCAATAGCAAACAAATACAGCAACATAATTATTATTGTGTAGATCTCTTCCAAATTTTTTCATGCGTGCACAAATAAATAGATTTCCCATGGATGAGGGGTTTCGTTTGGATTTTTGAGGGATTCAGAGAGCACCAAGCCCTCGATTCCATCATTCTTTGAGGCCACTACCAATGTGCTAAGGTTGATAAAAAAAAAAACATGTATTTATATACGGCTAAAGCAGATATTGGTCCCAAAATTGTCCCATAAAGAAATAAAAAAAGGCGAGATTTTTCATCGAGAAATCCGGAGAAACCACAATATTTCCGAGGTGGCGAGGAGGTGGACCACCGGGGGAGCTCGTTCGAATCCCCCCCCCCCGCCACGAAAAGCTTATAAATGAAATGGAAGTAAAATGGGGATTTTTAGGTTATAATGTTCATGAATGTAGAGACTTGGTAGTAGGTATCCTGTTGAGCGGCGAATACTGTGTCGCTCACGCTCTCTCTCGGCTCGCGTACGCTGATCCCCAGCTTCTGCAGATCCTTTCGCGGCTAAAATTGAGAAGGCTCGCTAATGTGCTGTTCTTGAGACCAGTGCAAAACTGGAAGTGTGGTCAAAACACTAATATTAGGGGTCAAAATAGTGAAAAATCGCTCATTCGTTGCAAAAATTGAGTAAATGCTCTTAATCACGTTTTTTCGATGCAACTGGGATTCGAACCCATGACCTCCTAGTTTCGCGACAGATGCTCTTACCAACTGAGCTATCCAGGGAGTCCACGCAAAGAGCGAATCCACCCAGGAGAAATCCCGTCTCGGAACTCAAACTGCACCTGCACCTGTGCATGTCATACGCCGTTTTTTCCCCCTAATGTGTCCGTCAATTAATTGAATAATTCAGCTTAGATGACCCTATCTACGGACATTTAGGGGATTACTCCCCTCCTCACCGCACCACCTTAGTCACAACTGTGAATTCGAGGGAGTGGGGAGGGTGAAAATAAAGAAATTAATCTTTAAATTAAATACTTACTTTTTTACTTGTTTTGAGTTCCGAGAAAAAACTGCTCTCCAGGTGGGATTCGAACCCACGACCTCCTGGGTGGATTCGCTCTTTGCATGGACTCCCTGGATAGCTCAGTTGGTATGAGCATCTGGCGCGAAACTAGGAGGTCGTGGGTTCGAATCCCACCTAAAGAGCAGTTTTTTCTCGGAACTCAAAACAAGTAAAAAAGTAAGTATTTAATTTAAGGTGAGGAGGGGAGTAATTCCCTAAATGTCCGTAGATAGGGTCATCTAAGCTCAATTATTAAGAAAAAATTGCAAATTCGCGGTATATGGACCGCGGTGAAATTTACAAAAAACAAAACGCCAAAAACAAAACGCTAAATTGCTACAACTGAACTGTGGGGTTAGTTCCACGGCAATTGATAGAAGCACTATAAAGTGGACGAAATAGCAAATTCGTGACTGAAGATGAGAAAACTGTAATCCGCAGCCGGAATGGTTAGAATTGAGAAAAAGCTCCTACTCGTGGCTGACATTGGATTGGAGATTTTTAATCAGCAAAGTCGATTACCTGGAAGCTTCGGGGTTGCTAACCGACGCGCAGTTTGGGTTCAGGCCTGGTTGCGGGACGATTGGTGAGGTAACAAGGCTAATCTCTGAATGTCTCATACTTCTGGAAGGGAAAAATCACCCGAGTGCGGCTTTTTTTTTATATGTCCAAGGCGTTTGACTCTGTGTGTCATCAGCTACTGAAGGACAAACTTAAATTCTATGGTTTGGACTCAACTTCGTTGGATCTACTCGTGTCCTACCTCGACCATCGGCTCCAGAGTGTCCTATTTAATGATAAGGTCTCAGACGCGTGTCATGTCTTGTTCGGTGTGCCGCAGGGCTCAGTTTTGGGGCCGATACTTTTTATTATTTTTATTAACTAAAAACACTAATATTAGTTCTTCTTCCTTGGATATGGACTAACTCCCGTTCTATACGTGGATGATATCTCCGTCCTGATGCCAACCTCTGAATACAAGGAAAACTGTGTCGCTCTGGTAGAGGAATGGTGCCCGAACAACCGGCTTTGTCTGAATACACAAAAAACCCAGCACATTGACTTCTCCCTTACCAAACCGACTTTGCTCTCAATCATCGGTGAAAATGCTCGGTATGATGATCGATTCTTCACTGGGATGGAAGCCTCACGTTGAATCGATGTCAAAAAAGTTGTCCAAAGCTTTGATCATTCATCATTTTTCGACGTATCAAACTTTCTGTGACCAACGACGCGCTTGTCCGAACATATTTTGCATTTTTCCACTGCCACATTGTTCATGGAACTCTCCTCCTCTGGGGTAATTCTGTCGACGCTGGCAAGGTTTTCGCCTTGCAGAAAAGAGCAGTTCGGATTCTGAGCGGACTGAGGCCTCGAGACTCCTGTAGGGATGCGTTTAAGGATCATGGCATTATGACCGTCTACGCCGTCTTCACTTTTCAGTGCCTGTGCCTTGCACATGTTGGTGGCGGCTTACATTTCAGTGACGTCCACTCGTATGAGACCAGAGGGAATCAACTCTTAGTTCCAGGGTCCTTCCGACTGGCCAAAACCTCCAAAAGTTTCCTCAGTATGGCGACTAAACTGTACAATACCCTACCTCAAGAATTTAAACATCTGCCCCTCACGCAGTTCAAGAGAAAATTGAAAAACATTCAAGTCAAAAAAGACCTGTACAGTTTAAACAATTTTTTCAATCTGTTTTAAAATATTATATTGACGTTGTAATGCCTAGCGGTGATAGCAATAAATTATTATTATTATTATTATTATTATTATTATTATTATTATTATTATTATTATTATTATTAAATACAAATTCGTCATTAACACGATTTTAGCATTTATTATTATATAACCATTACTACTATATTCACTACTACATTAACTACTACTACATTAACTACTACATTAACTACTACGTTAACTACTACATTAACTACAACTACTATATTAACCATTTATTAATATTGATAAGTATATAAGATAAGTATATAAGATAAGTACATATATAAGACATGGGTTCCCCATTTAATGGAATTTGGAGCAGTCTGCTGTTGAAAATAGCCTGATAAAGGGAGGCTAAAACCTGTCCTGCACCTGGAAAAAATGAAACTGTGGAGAGACAAAATTTACGATCATTTCACTGCCTATAGAAATTAGACACTTATTGCATTATTTTTCACCAACGACTACATTAACTACTACATTAACTACTACGTTAACTACTACATTAACTACAACTACTATATTAACCATTTATTAATATTGATAAGTATATAAGATAAGTATATAAGATAAGTATATAAGATAAGTACATATATAAGACATGGGTTCCCCATTTAATGGAATTTGGAGCAGTTTGCTGTTGAAAATAGCCCGATAAAGGGAGGCTAAAACCTGTCATGCACCTGGAAAAAATGAAACTGTGGAGAGACAAAATTTACGATCATTTCACTGCCTATAGAAATTAGACACTTATTGCATTATTTTTCACCAACGGAAACTATTGATTTGTTTAAACAGAGCTAAAGAGTTATGAAGATAGAGAGAGTATGAGCGAGAATTACAAATAAGAATAACGAAGATGTAACTATATACTCCCCCCCGCTTGTTTCCCTAAGATAAGTTTTAAACGAGAGAAACACCCTCTGTACATTTTTGGTTCCCCTCGTTTTGTTTCGCGAAAAGTGTTGTTGATTACATCGGTCGTTAAAGCGACCAGCAGATTGCGTAGACTAAAGAGATGTTATTGGATCAGAGGGGTGACAAACAGATACATCAGCGTGGCGCTTTTCCCGTCGTCAGGGAACCCGTTGTGCGGGGCTCGCTGTGCGGGACGAAGAGAGAGGTTCCACTTATTAGAATGCAAATTACCTTTCCCTCTAACCATTTCCCCCCTCCTCTTGTGGACTCCCCCACTTTGGCCCCTTCCCCTCTTTGGCACAATTGCATGAATAGCTAATTGTGCGTGACAAGTGCGTTCAAGGTCGATGGCTATCAACCAGGGAACAGTTATCCAAATTATGAGTACTTGCAGTCCTCCTTGTTTGTGAAAATTTCGTCCGGATAATTGCTTCTTCAAGAGGATAAGCGAAAACTCTTCTTCAAGAGGGAACTTTTTATTTACTCAAAGAGAGAACTTTGATAAGTTACTGGCATTAATCAAAAGACGAGCTTAATGAACTTTTTCCCCCAACATCTCATTCCCTTCGTATTCTTGGAGGCCAAATAGCTTGTAGAAAGAAAGCAGTAATAACCTCATTGCCATTGTGCTGTAAAAGATGAAACATTTCGCACTCCTCTTCACCACAATGATCCTTGAGCCTCCTCACCGCAAAAGATGAATGCGTTAGAGGGGAAAGTAGGTATGGCAAAATCCGTGTGATTAGCTAATAAATTACAAAGTTCTGAAGTGGAGTGATTACGATCGTGTAATAAGTACTTGGCGCAAGCTGCTCTCAAAAGCGAATGGATGTTAAACCATTATTTGGTTGCACTAACCTGAAAGAAACATCGGGTTAAGCAGAAAATGTACGTCCACAAGCCAAAGAGCCTAATGGACTGTACAGCCTATAAAGGAGCGTATAAAGCACTTATAAAGGAACGAAATTTAGCAAAAGCGTAGCCAGCCCTTGATCCTAGAGGAGGGCAGCTTCACTGGAGAACATGCCAACTTGACTGCGAAAAGTGTTTTTCTGGGAGCGCCGCCTGTGTCTGACTTATATAGAGAGAGGAGTCATCAGTACAGTACAGCACAATATTGATAGGATACCGTTATACGCCATATCAGACGCAGGCCAATGTATGCCCAGGAGAAAATGTAACCCTATAGTACGGAAGAAATTGTTTCGAATCTGCATTTTTTAAGCATTCATTGAAAAAATAAGTCGATTAATGTGTAATTCCTCTCCTGAGCTGATCTGTCGTCTTAAAGCTTATGATGTTCTCACTGTTTCAGAACCTACGACGGACATAATCGGAGGTCCAGATTTGTACATAGACCGAGGGAGCACGATTAACCTCACATGCGTCGTTCTCTACAGCCCAGAGCCCCCCGCGTACATATTTTGGAATCATAACGAAGCTGTAAGTAGTATATACATATTTTTTCTTTTTAAATATTATAAACACCTGTAACGAGCTTAGATGATGTCGTAGAACATTGTCGAGAGGGGAATATTTTGGTGATATCGCAACAAGTAAAATAATGTTTGCAACCCTTGCCCTCAAATGCTTGTTGTCTCAAAAAGAAGCCAACGAACGGGAAAATAAACCTCTGAGAAATCGTATTGTCCACCAAAACAGCGATATTTTTGCGGAAACAATTTATTTTCTTTCAACAGCAGGTCCCGGCCGTTGCTAGCTCCCCAGTATATTACTTTTATTGTAGCCGTACTTTCAGCGCCTAAACGAACGTAATAAAGAATGTACTGAAATGAATCGGAACTAAAGCGTTGAAAATTAATTAGTTCAGAGCACGCGATTTGGTGGAACACAACGTACAAAAACGGTAGTGTTTGTCAAAGAGGGTGGTGGAACTATTTGTTTTTCTCCCCTTTGGTTTTGATTGAGCTTTCTATACTTACTCTGTCGTGACTTTGCATGAATAACAAAAAAAAAAAATCGTGTACTAAAGCGATATTCTTGCAAAAGACATTGTTGTCACGAATGAAACGGATGCAAGACTCAACGTTATGATAAATCAGATGTCGTGCAGATCCACCGTCTCTCTATCATTTCTTTTTTCCACCAATGTTGGATAGACCTGTATTCAATTAGAATGTAAGAGCCTCGTGGTCCTTGTATTTATGGTCGTTGACGGTATTTATCGTCCATTTATTACGTGACAAAAATAATAATAAAAATTGTCACGAGTAGGTACTTCGTTCAAGCTCTTGAAGGGGGTCATAGGTGGCGTAAGCACTATCTTATAAGCCAAGTTACGTGTCCACACCGTTTTCAAAACATCCTCCAACCCATGCCGTCATCTCTCTCTTTACATTAAAACGACCTTTCAACCAGTACCTACATTGTGAAGTGTCTATGGGGGTGGCTGGGGAACCAGCAGGTAAAGCCCATCGTCAGTGTTAAACAATTTATAGCATAATGCTCGAGGGAGGCCTGCTTCTCAACGATAACGCTATTACGACACCTTTCCTTGAAGATCGCGGTAATTTGCCTGAACCACTTACTTCAAACTGTTTTGCCTTCACCCCTGGTTTTTAGTGGAAGAAGAGGCACTCAAATTCTTCGACTCGTCATTATTTCATTCGTACTTTAAAAAGTTGAGAAATTAATTTTTCCCCACGGTAATTTCCCAGACGTATAATATCGACTCTAGCATAGTCGCTCAGAAGAAATGGGTTGTTGTGGGGGGGGGGGGAAGCAAACTTAAAGGCGAAGAAACAAGATAACCTTAAAATTAACCCATAAATCCTTCTTAGCTTTACTCAGCTTTGTTTTTAAACCAGTCTTCGCATTATTAATACAACGCTGCGAGCTAATCCCAACCCCAGCTCTACCAGTTTGTATAACGAAGATAACGACTATATCCCACCACCGCTTCATCCAAGTCTCACCCACGCTACGCTCACCCAAAATAATCTACCACATATTCTCAAATAAAGAAGAATACAAAAGTGTTTCCTCTTTGTTCTGTTTTAGCCCGGATTACTCGCCATATTGAAATTTATGAGTGAAAGGCACAGTTGAACTTAAATTCAATTTTCATTTGCGTGCGTGACCTGCCTCAAGGAGAAGACCATCTGAAGCAGCAAATTTTCTCCTGGTAGTCCTGGTAAAATCATCCCAGGTATATTGTGTCGAGTCGTCGAGGGGATGTCAACAACCACGCATTTAATAGGTCGTCCTGTTTTCGGAAAACTAGGGATTTGAGGGCGAATTGACTCTGTTGTGAGAAATACTACCCACTGAATCACGAATTCATCCGAAAAAATAATGTATCCAGCCCAAAACTTGTAATTTCACGTCACATGATCAGCCACACGCCTCAGATCATTCGATATCGAAACTGTTGATTTCGGAGCTCAAGAAACTGTTTGTGCTACACCCCACACCCACTGCCGCCAGGAGCATGAAATAGGAGTAAAACTGTTGATTGTGCACGGAAATTCCGGGTTGGAACGTAGGTGTAGCCACTAACTTCGCCACCCGAAACCCAGTCTGCGAAACCCGACGCTCCAAATCACCCCCAAAGAACAGCCATTAAACCTTAAAAAGACTCAGGGTGTGGAACAGGAAGCCACCATGCCTAGCCATTATTTGAGGGGGGGGGCGAATAACCAGTCAAGCCATTTTTTAGTGCAAGCGAGCTAAAATGAGGAAGGGTTGCCGTAATCAACATCGGTAGTAGGGGGGAGTAAGTCAGTTGGTAAAGACGATCTTATTTTATGGGGAAAACATGACTAGCTCTTCGATTTTAGGACGTGAATAGTAAATTTGGTCTCTGAAGGGCACAAATAGCCAGTTTGCAGATTAGACATTTTAATTGCATGCATCGTCATGTCATGTGCAAATGATCAGTTTGGCTTTATTTGGTTCACATAAATTGTCTACAAACTAAAGGCTTAGTTTGGCAATTTTTGAAGCACGGGTTGGTTTCGCTATTTCCCGGACATAACTAGCCTTTTTTGCATGAATGCGTGATTAGTCATGTTCAAGCAGTTTTAGAGCGCGATTGTAGTTAGTTTATCCAGTGCCTGGCAACATTGGATGCATGTAAAGCCTGGTGCACATGGTGCCTGTTTTCCTGCCCCGCTCGATGCATGTTTCATGAAATCGTAAGACGCATGCCCCCGTGCATGAAAGTGACGTCACTCGGAGGGAGCTGAGCTTGTTTCTCAAGATAGAAGCGGTTCTATTTTTCTGGCCGACCTGCCTGCCTGTTTTCGCTCGACTCTGAAGGTTTCTATTTCCAGTAGGGCTATACCTGTACAACCTTCACGAGTTTATACGTACGGACGAAAAAAAATTAAATGGAAAACAGAACCAAAACGAGAAAGGAAAAAACTCTAACGCAGGATATCAAAAATCAAACACAATATCAAAATGGTTATGAACGAGGGTAACCCCTACGATATATGTATAAAAGAACTGGATTGCTCATCACTGCTGATAAAGAATAGCCATCAAATAAGCTCATGAGAGGGGTGCAGTTTCAAAATAAATACCGGAAGAGAGTTGTGTTGCCATAACTACACAAGGAGAGGGGAGACGGTGATTTTTTTCAGGGGATGACCTGCCCTCTCCAGTCCGCTGTGAGCAACCCAGGTTTATATATCGTTGGGGTAAGCTTCCAGAAGAAAAAAGTTCGAATAAGGCTATAAAGAAAGCGGTTGATTGGTGGCTGCCAAGCAAGAAAAAATCACCGTGTGAACACTACATGCACGCTAGCAGGCACGTTTCCAAGCGGAGAAACCTGCCTGGGTGAAAATAGGCACCGTGTGCACCGGGCTTAACCAATGCTGGTGGAGGGGAAGCTCATCAGTCGGTAAGGTGGGAACGGCATCAGGTTGCATCGTGCCCCAAGGCACAAATTGTCTGCAGTTCCGTTGATTTCAAGGCACGGATGAGGATCAGTTTTTTTGGGTGCCGATTGCCATTTTGAAGACGTGACTTGTCTTTAGCCTCTGTAGGGCGCGTATGATCAGTTTGGCTAATTTTTGGACAGTGAATTTCTGGTACGAGTATGCCATTTTCAGGGCTGAAATAGTCAGTTTTGATATTTTTAGAGAACCAATCGTCTGTTAAGGATTTTTTTTAATGGCGCGAAGGTTCAATTTCACCATTTTTGACGCACGATAAAGGTGGATTTTACCATATTCAGGACATGAATCATCCGTTTCAGCGCGAATAGTCTGTTCGACCATTAATGGGCCGCTATATTGTTGATTTTACTAATTTTAGGCGTGAATAGCCAGTTTGGATATTTCCAAATACTTCCATTCGGCTATTTCCAAATAGCCGATATTTCAAGTGCTTGAATAATAAGTTTTATCAGTCGAAATGGTTTATAGTTTTGCTGTTTTAGAGCGAGAAATTTTCAGTTTTCCAAGTGCTAATGGTCAGTTTGGCCAATTTAAGTACAGGAATCGTCTCTTTAGAGCAATTTTCAATCGTAAGTTTCGCGCCAATCCCAAATTTTGCTATTTTGAGGCGCAAATAGTCAGTTTAGCCTATTTTACGACGCGAATAGTCCGTCAAGCCAAAGGAGTGATTGGTCAACATATTGACCTTTTTTTCGGGTTAATTATGATCAGTTAGGACAACTTTGGAGATTTAGACATTCGTTTAGACAACGTGCGAGTCACGTTGTTTTAGTTAGCAAATAGTCAGTTGAGCCATTCTCAAGGCGCGAATCGTCAGTTTTGCCATTTTGGGGCACGATTAAAGTTAGTTTAGCCATTTTTATTGGTAGGAATAGCTGTTTTAGATATTTTCAGACAGCGAAAGGCTGTAAAGTCAGTTTTAGTTGAGCGAAGCACACAATTGCCTACCCTGCGAGAAATGCTCAACCAAATGGAGTAGTGGAGGCGATGGAACTATGCATAAGCTTGATCTCGACCTAAGCGCTCACTATCAGCTCAGGGTTGACGACGATTTGGCTCAAACACTCACAATAAACACACACTGTCGTTTGTTTTCCACGAACAGATTACCGTTTGGAGTCAGCACAGTGCCCGGAATTTTTTCAACGCCTCATTGACGGGCTTTTAAGCCGCCTTCACATGCAAGCTTTAAAAAGTTGACCTGTGGGCTTCAACCAATCAGAATACAGAGTGCTCCGAGTACACAGCGGAGTAGACGCACGAGTGGACGCCGAGCCGACGCAGAGTGCGGAGCACTCTGATTGGTTGAAGCCTACAGCTCAGCTTTTTAGTGCATTTCATTCTGAAAATGCACTATTGGTCTCGTCGTGATGGTGGCAAACATGGGTCATGTCATGTTTTTTTCACGTTTCAGAACCTCTAGAACACGAATATATTTATAACACGTATATATTTATATACGGGTGTTCACCGGTGGCGTTGACTATATTGCACACGGCGAAAGTACATGCCAAGAGCTGAAAAATTTCCCCTTTCACTTTTTTAAAATCTCCAGCCGTTACCGAGATATGATTTTTTGAACACTTTTTATTAAGAAAATCAGTTTTCATGAGAAAACTACGTTTTCTCGGGTTCTATGTGGTGCGTTTAGAAATTGAATGACTGATTCGGATTCTGCACAAAATTTACCATTAGATGCAATGTGATTCGTTTTGGAATTACCTGGGCACGCCCATCATTCTAGGCGTCAAAAGTTTTTCGTTGCACAAAGTGAGATTTTTTGCTAATTTATTCTCTTGATTTTCACTAGTGAGAAGAAATCGCAGGTGACGCACTTGTACTGTAAAAACATCTCCAAGCTGTCAGCTTTCGAATGACGTATCACAAAACCAGCTTCTGGCTTATTTTTGCCGTCGAAATCACCTTTCTTTTAAAAATATTGACACTCAATTTTGGCATCACTCTTGAATTCTTTGGACGAGGTTGTACTGGTCAGTTGTACCAACCCTGAACAGCGTGGATTTTAGAGTTGCCCAAACGTAGAAAGCTGTTAGCGTTAGGCCAGGGCTCCTCGCTGGCCACATGACGGGACCGTGACGCCCAATCCACCGGTCTTCAAAATTTTCGTTCATCCATTCCACGATGCTTCTTCCGTTATGGGAATCATCCCATGTGAGGGGGCAGTTATGGGCATCAGGACACCCACCCATTGGCCACCGCATTGAGTAGCAGCTGCTGGACTTCTTTCAGGTGAAATGGATGCCGACTATCTTTTTTGAGGACTTTCCAATTCCCATACACTTAACGAAGCAGAGTCTCCCTCTAGCATCCAGAAGTTGACCCTAGGTCTGGATAATATGCCTATAGCTAAAACCTGGATATAGGGATAATTGAAAATTGGATACCTATCCCACCAATTTATCCTCTACGTGTTTTTCGATTTGAATCGACTTATTGAAGATGCCCCTCACATTGTAAGCCGTCAGCAGAAATAATGGGTGGATAATGTACAGCGTCCAGCTCATAGTGGAATAATTATCTCAAGGACTCATTTTGGGGTCAGCATGAGGAAACATGATCTGACTGGTCCATGAACACTGTCCATATCGTGGGCTTGTTTGATGAAGATCTCTCGCAATAAGAACACAAGAGTGCCGCTCATGCATAGTCATGATACCTGATCTTTCCGCCTGATCTTGACGCCTCCGGATCCCTACGTTTGGGAAACAATGAACACTCTCCACAGCGTGGACTTTATTGATGAAGATCCCACACACTAAGAAGTAAGAATACAAGATTGCTGCAGGATGGCTGTGAGGCATAGCTTATGAGATTAACGAGTGGTTTTTAATTAACTGGCATTGGAGCCTTCTGGTATTTGACTCAGAGGGTAGTTTTTTTTTTTTTTTTTTTTTAAAGAAAGCTGATTTTGGTGGCCAAAATAAGCCAGAAGCTGGTTTTGGGATACGTCATTCGAAAGCTGACTGCTTGGAGATGTTTTTAGAGTACAGGTGCGTCACCTGCGATTTTTTCCCACTATTGAAAATCAAGGGGACAAATTAGAAAGAAATCTTTTTTTGGACAAAGAAAAACTTTGACGCCTAGAATGATGGGTGTGCCAAGGTAATTCTGAAACGAATCTCATTGCATCTTAGGGTAAATTTTGTGCAGAATCCGAATCTGTCATTCAATTTCTACAAGCACCACATAAAACCCGAGAAATTCTGGTTTTCTCATGAAAACTGCTTTTCTTCATGAAAAGTGTTCAAAACGTCATATCTCGGTAACGGCTGGAGATAATAAAAAAGTGAAAGGGACAATTTTACAGCTCTTGGCATGTACTTTCACCGTGTGCAATATAGTCAACGCCACCGGTGAACACCCTGTATATCTTTATGGCCGTTTCCTTGTTAGCACGATAACTCTCGTAGAAGTTAATTTAGCGGAACGCGCTTTGGCACAAAAATCATTAGTCATAAGACACCGGTCGGTATTGCATTTGGGCCAAATCGGTCAAGGTGGAGGGGGGGAAAATCGGGCTTGAAGTCGTCAAAAAATCACTAAAAATCACCAGTTGATTCTAGAAGCATCATATTCGGTACGTATACTCCATGTTAGACTAGCCTTTGATTCCCATTTTAATTTTTTGAAAAAGTCAAGGGGGAGGGGGTGGTGCCCCCGGGGTGGAAGTAAGTGTGTGGTCTTGTTAGCACGATAACTCTCGTAGAAATTAATTTAGCAGAACGCGCTTTATCTGAAAAATCAGTAGTCATAAGATCCCGGTCGGTATTGCATTTGGGCCAAATCGGTCAAGGTGGTGGGGGGGAAAAATACGGCTTGAAATGATCAAAAAATCACTACAAGTCACCAGTTGATTCTAGAAGCATCATATTAAGTACGTATACTCCATGTTAAAGTAGCCTTTGATTCCAATTTTAATTTTTTGAAAAAGTCGAGGGGGAGGGGGTGATGTCCCCGGGGTGGAAGTAAGTGTGAGGCCTTGTTAGCACGATAACTCTCGTAGAAATTAATTTAGCGGAACGCGCTTTGGCACAAAAATCAGTAGTCATAAGGCCCCGGTCGGTATTGCATTTGGGCCAAATCGGTCATGGTGGAGGGGGGAAAATAGGGGTTGAAATGGTAAAAAAATCACTACAAATCACCAGTTGATTCCAGAAGCATTATATTCGGTATGATGATTCCATTTTGAAATAGCCTTTGATTCCCATTAAGTTCAGCTTAAACAAACCCGGCAGCAAACAGTACGAGGGAGGGTCAAACATTAACGAAACAAATGATGGTCTCAACATTACTACTTCTGGGACGGCTTAGGGTATCCGAATACAAAATGAAATGCACTCTTTCCGACCGCCAGCTGCCGGAGCGAAATTTTTTAAAGCTTGCATGTGAAGGCGGCTTTAAAAAGATGACTGGAAGGCGTCACGATCCTGATCAACGACGTGGTTATAAACGTCTCGACTCAGAATGAACTGTGGGTCTGAAGCTAAAGCTCTCGTAAGTGCCATTGGCAGGCCAAGCGTCGAATTTTGGGGACACTGGTTCAACGCCCATGTTATCCGCTGCCAAGTGAAACTTCCCATAGTGCATCCATTCAGTTACTGCAAACCTTCAGGAATTCGATTTAGGCTTCATCCTCAAGGCTTACACAAAAATACTATTTATTGGTTTCTAAAGTCCCTTGTCAATGTCCAATTTGACTACATGAGATTCTCACGTGGAAAGGTTGACCCGTGACCACTATTACACTGCTAAGTGGCAAGGGGACGCCAAATTTTCAGGAAAGGGGGACGTCCTTTTTTGCGTGTGATAAGTGGGAAGCCGATTAATTACTTTCTTTTCTTTTTTTTAGTCGTGAAGCGTGATGAAAGTTAATTCAGCGATAGATTAGAGCGATTTTCACCATTATCTTTTAATGAATGAACCTACTTTACACTCTTGTAAGATAATTAAAATGAGCTGTTTCTCTTTAAAAGAGTCTCCTCTCTCTTCATTTATTCATTCTTTTTTGTTAGGCACGCTATATCTGATGGTGCGTAAATGTTCTGAAGCGGACGAATAGGTTGAAGAGAAATTGTGTGAAAAATTTTAAAGGATTCAACTAAAACGGGAAGCACGGTCAATCAGAATGAATCATCCATGGAAGATTAGAGTGAAAGAGTATGTATGCGCTTTGTGAGGGTAAAAAGGGTTCATAATTCGTGATGAGGATGTGTGTTTGCACCCTAGTTAAGCATACATGATGAGGTCGGATGGGGGTGTTACTCTCATGCATAGCACTGTGATGATGTCGGTATGTTGGATTTTGTAAAATGAGGGATCCGAAAGCTGTGTGAAGAATGGCGGTGGAATGGGGAAGGGGTTGCTGTTAACGGGACGGAATTTCGGATGTGATGTTAGAGCCATGGGTATGAAGTGAGTAGGTGGTGAAGAAGGGTGAATGGCGTTTTCGAATGGCGAGAGGATTATTTTCTCTGTGTTTGATCACGGGGTTCTGCTTTCTCTTTCTCTCTCGTTTCAAACAAACCAAACAAATCTACTGAGAGGAAACAGGAGAAGGATAAATAAATATTTTCAAAAAGGACTGGAGTGGTAGACCTGAACAATAATAATTTTCGTAGCATGACCCAGAAGTAATGAACTTAAAAGTTGAGAATTCTGAGTCTGGAAAATTTGATGTGCGCAGTTAACTCAATTTCTGTGAAATTTGTTACATACTGCTTTTCAATGGAATCAGAATGACTTTTTTCCTATCGTGTTTTTTCACTTGGAAATGTAAAGCTCTTCATTTATTCTCCCTTGAACGTGCCTGAATATCAAATGATCGCCCCTGCTGGTCAATCCAGTTTTAGGGTGGAGTCTTTTTAGAAAAGGAAACCTTCAAGAACGGAATAACGGATATCTCTCGATTTATCACTCTCTCCCACTACTAAAGGTTGAGTGACATTGGTCACTCCACTATCTAGGAGTACACAAACTTTAGAAATGTGTTCTAGTGGCAAAATATGGGCGATGGCAACGTGTAGACGAAGGGACATATTTCGTTCTCTAGCTTCCTGATTTACATAGGAGGCAGGACCAATCAGTGCTCTATATTGTCTCATTCTGGATCACAAGGTTGATTGATCAGCTAATTACGCTTTAAAAACGATTAGTATAGGATATTAGGGAGCTCATTTTCTCCTTAATAAACACATTGAAAACTGAAAAACGGTGGAGACCATTACTGCGGATAATGCGCTTATGGCCTTGTTCTCGGTGTTATAAACCGTGCGTAATTTAAAACTTGATTTTCCAGGGATACTGGGAAGTGAAATAAATTACGCGTTTTGTGCTGAAGTAAGCAGGGTCCACCGGTCCATCCCCATCCTACTAACATCTATATTGTACCCTCTCTAACTGTTTCTGGACCCTTCCCCGTAAAAATCTATTATTATCTCCGACCCGGGATAAAAGCGTAATGTGTGCTTCGTTTTACCCTCCACCTTATATAGCCCTTCAAGCCATTCTCATGATTCAGAATGAAAAAAGGGTTCACCGTTTCTGAAAGGGGTGGAGCGAGAATTCAAGGATATAGGTATAAATTGGGCGTGTTCCAATGACTTGCCTTTTCAAACACTACAACAACCGCACAGAGCCTTTCGCCATTGTCATCCTCACCCGTTTTCTCACTTGATTTACAATACAGTAATGTGCCTCTAATCTCGTCTTGCCAATTTCCAAAAGATAATAGGATAACCGTCCTCTTCCGGTCTCCACCCACGAGCACAGTGCTTAACACGCTATAGCTGACGTAATCGAACGTCCAGGGGTGAAAAAAATAAGTGAGGGGGGGGGGATTAGTTCATATAAAATGAATTGGGCCAAAAGGAAAGACCCTACAGTGATTGAAGCGTTGATTCTCGCGATTTCAAAATAACATCCTGCATATTTTGTACTGTATCATAAGAGTGTGTTAGTCTGATGCGGTGGGGGGGGGGGTACCATTCAGGCTCATATTACCTTCAAAACGGTTCTTTTCCAGGATCGATCCAAAACAATCTGAGATTACAACGTATAATATCCTTTAGCGCATTTAATTCCGAGAAAGTCACCGGAGGGATTTTTTTGTTTCAAGAGAGAAAACGAACGGGTAGAATCCAATTAGTTATCAACGTCCAGAAACGTAATCATTACTTTCTGCTACGAAAGCCTAGAGCCATTAATTTGGGCTCCTTTCCTCTTTCTTTCCAGGAATCCAACGCCCACCTTGGAACCGGGGGCACTGGGGAATCAATTGAGCTCCAGATTTTTTTTTTTTTTTTTTTTTTTAAATCTTACTCGACGTGAAAACGCTTTCTTTCATGACGCAACTGTCATGAAAATACGATTTTCATGTCTAGGCATGAACATTTTTGCCAAAATTGGCCACTATAATGCGCTTAGGATGGCTATCGTGCTTTTGTTTCCCATTCCTCCAGGGGTTCTTCTTGTTGCCACGCAACGCACCTCTCCTCACTTCTCCTCACCGACTGGGGGCTTATTCTCTTTAAGGGCTCCATAGACGTACATTACTATTGCACAAACTAGTTTGCGCAATATTTTGTTTCCAGATGTTTACAGAATAAAAATGAGTTGTACATTATATTGTGCAACCCATCAACACAACCCACAAACGTTCAATTTTATTGTACAACCCCTAGTTTGCGCAATATTTATTGTACGTTTATGGGGCGCTTAAGGGATCGAAACATAGAGATAATATTATAACATGGAGGGAGTCTTGCTCCAATATGACGGCATATGAATAGGTTATAATATGACTGTCCATTAACATAAATGAATTCAAAAATGAAAACCTCCCATTCTGGTCAGTGAGTGAACTTTTGTTTAGTTTTATCCAACGATGTATAAAAAAACTGGATTGCTCATCACTGCTGATAAGAACAGCCATCAAATAAGCTCCCATAGTGGATGAGAGGGGTGGAGTTTCAAAATAAGTGCCATGTTGCCATAACTACACAAGGAGAGGGACAGGGTGATTGTTTACCAGGGGACGACCTGCCCACTCCACGCCCCTCCAGTCCGCTGTGAGCAATCCAGGTTTATACAGGGAGGATCCGTATAAGTGTGACAAAAATTTTTGGGTAAAACTGCGTTAAAAGTGGAGTAAAATGGTACCTTCGGAAGTGTCCTACGTCGGTCCGTTCCGGAGTTGTTTTTTTTTTTGTATTAAAAAAAGTAACCAATGCTTGCTTCAAAAAATCCGCAATTTCTCGGCCGATATCGCACCAAATCCAAAAAGTGATGCCATTTTCAAAAACTACGGAAAATTTCCTTTAGGATAGAGGCCATTTTATTGCTTGAAATAATCGTCAACACCCAGAAATCTGGCATTTTTTTCATAAATTTACGTTTCCTCTAAAATTTGTCCGTTTTACGAAAAGTCGCTGTACCCAAACAGCTTTCTCAACAGATTTTCGGTGTATCACAAAAACTTCCCCGTCTTCTAAGTTTCCTTTTGGCGTGTTCACATTTCATGTTACCACTGACGTTTCTCACAAAAACGTCACGAGAATGCACAAAAACCGTGTTTTTACGAAACATGGACCATTGTCTACGGTATTCGTGAAGGGTGCAGGGAGATCGGCAGTAAGTGAGAACAGGATATCTTACCATGGAGAAGGCAAGAGGCATTCGATTTGACCTCTTCCCCCATCAGTGATTCATTAGATTGTCGCCATACAGGGGGGGGGGGCGTGTAATTGAATGACCTTACCTTGGACCAGGCTATCGAAACGGCTTTGGCTCTGGAAACCGCAAAAAAGTTCAAGAGTTCAAGCCGTCAACCCCGTCCGGCGCTTCCGTACATAAAATTTCAAGTGACTTTAATACACAGAGTCGTAAAGCTCGTACGAAATCTCGTGAACGCTTGACTGCGAAGCATGTGCAGCGTGACAGGACTAAGTCACCTGGCCCTGCAAAAATGTACAATCGTGATTTCCTGGCTAAATTGGGCATGGAGGACATCTGCCTCTCACGCGGCAAACAGGGGCACAGGTCAAACAAGTGCACCGTCCGTCATAAGCTACACTGTACGGCGTGCGACAAAACAGGTCATATCGCTAAAGTTTGTATCCGAAGTCGGAAAACACGGTTAGACGTTCAAAACATCGAGTTCGACGTGTTACAAGTCATCCATTCGAACGAACACACAGTGTTCGATATTTCGGCCGACAAGGGACTCGCTCAAAAAATTCAAGTAAGCGTCAAATTAGACGGAATCAGTCAAATATTCGAACTGGATACTGGTGCAGCCGTATCTATTCTATCTTTTCAAGATCTTCGTAAGTTACAATTGAACCGTACGATTCGACCATGCCCACACGTTCGATTCCGTGTTTACAATAACCAGTACATCACGCCCAAAGGTTATATTACTGTGCACGCCCGATACAAGCAAAATGAAGCACAGTCTGTTTTATTCATCGTCGACGAGCCTTTGTCCCCTATTTTGGGCCGGATATGGGTGCGGAAACTACGCAATCTGGACTTGGACTCGATAAAAACCGCAGAACCTTCGAATTCGGTTTTTAAAATCGAACTGTCGGATTTAATCAGCAAATACCCAAAGGTTTTCGGCCCAGGTGTTGGTAAAATTCCCGACGTTACCTGCACACTACAGTTGCGTTCTAATGCTAAACCCGTTTACGCGCCTGCGCGACCAGTTCCTTATTCGTTACTCTCCAAGGTTGATGCGGAATTAGACTTACTCGAAGCGCAAGGGATCATCGAAAAAATCGAATATTGCCCGTGGGGCACCCCGCTGGTCATCGTCCCCAAACCGGACGACACCGTTCGTATTTGCGCAGATTACAGCGCCACCGTCAACCCCCAACTGGTGCCGGCTCGCCATCCTATTCCAAAAGTCGAAGATTTATTCAACCGTCTTAATAACAGCCACTATTTCTGTGTTTTAGACATTTCAAAGGCGTACCTACACATCGAATTAGACGAGGAAAGCTCGAAAATCGCCGCGTTATCGACACACCGTGGAGCGTATCGTACGAAGCGCTTATTTTTCGGACTAGCTACAGCTCCTAGTATTTTCCACTCCGTTATCGAACCGATTGTAAAAGGCTGTCCCGACGTGATAAATTATTTCGACGATTTTGCCGTCCATGGTGCTACGTACGAAGACTGTTACAAGAACGTCATTGGGCTATTAGAACGGCTGCAGGTTTTTGGGATCAAACTAAATGGACAGAAATGCCGATTTTTCCACAAAGAGCTAAAATATCTTGGACATGTAATTCCAGGCGACGGGCTCAAAAAAGATCCATCTAAAATGGCTTCAGTAGAGGACGCTACACCGCCGTCGAACACAAAAGAATTAGAATCATTCCTCGGATTCGTGACATACTACATGAAGTTTATTCCGAACGCTTCAACGATTTTAAAACCGCTGAACGCGTTGAAAGGGAACGCTACCTTTCACTGGACACCAGCCTGCCAGTCTGTTTTCGAAAAGATCAAACAAGAAATGCTCACCGACAGAGTGTTAGCTACGTATACACCAGGAGAACCTTTAACGGTGGAAACGGATGCCAGTCCTTTCGGTATTGGTGCTGTCTTATCGCAAACCATCAATTACGTTACCCGACCTATTACATTCATTTCGCGTACACTTACGAAAACGGAACAGCGATACAGTCAAATAGATCGCGAAGCGACCGCCATTTTTTGGGCAACGCGTCGGCTTTTTCAGTTACTTATTTGGTGCCGAATTTACACTAATCACGGACAGCCTACCACTGAAAACCATATTCGAACCGGGCAAAGCTCTTCCGACCGTTACAGCGCATCGCTTAACCCGCTACTCCATGTGGCTCCGACAATTTAAATACACGATCAAATATCGTCCTGGAAAATTCAACCAGAGAGCTGATTTCTTGTCCCGGATTCCGACAAAACGAACGGCAGAAGACGACTGCGACGACGAATCGTCCGAATTCTATGAAACGCTGGTCAACCGCGTCGTCGATGATGTCACAGTAACACCCGCCATTCTTCGGGAGGGAACGAACAAATATTCCGAACTGGCTAAACTCATAGACGAAATCGCTTCCTCTTCATCAAACCGAGAGTTTTCCCTTCACAATGGGGTCATACTCCGTGGAAATCGAGTTGTAATTCCCAACTCCTTACAACCTTATGTTTTACGAGAACTTCATGCCACCCATTGCGGAATCGAAAAAATGAAAGCGATTGCTCGTTCCACCGTGTATTGGAAGAACATCGATCAGGACATCGCCAGTCTTGTCAGGTCGTGTGAGGCGTGCTCACTTCAGCAAAACGTTGCTCCGAAGGCACCCCACCATCCCTGGGAAGCTGCCACAGAACCATGGCAACGAATTCATATAGACTTCGCCGGAATCAATTTCCTGCTCGTAGTCGATGCTTTTTCGAAGTACGTTGACATTATACAATTTCGAACAGCTCCCACGTCTTTAACGACTATTTCGGCATTACGACGCCTCTTTGCCCGCCATGGCTTGCCATACGTCTTATTTTCAGACAACGCTTCGATATTTACGTCGCTTGAACTTCAAAATTTCATGGCTTCGAATGGCATACACCACAAAACGTCTGCGCCGAACCATCCGGCGACAAACGGACAGGTGGAGCGTACAGTGCAGACATTCAAAAAGAAGCTTAAGTCCATGCTTCACGACAATCCGTCAAACATAGACGCCAAACTACAAGAAATCATTTTCTAATACCTATCGACGCCTTTGGTTAACGGAAAAACTCCATCGGAATTACATTACGGACGACAAATCCGAACGCGTCTACATCTGTTACGCCCAACAGAATTCATCAAACCCATCATCCGAAGCCAGCCAATCCGCGCTTTCAGCGTGGGTGACCGTGTGCTCTCTCGGAATTACGTCCGAGGCACCAACTGGTGTTTGGGCACAGTCTCCGAGAAGTTGGGCTCCATGCATTACCGCATAAAATTGGACAACGGGTATGTCTTGAAACGACATATCGACCAGTTACGCTACTAGGAATGCCCTATTTCGGCAAAACAGACTTCGACCCGAGAACAATCTCATCCAGAGGGAAAAAGGGTTTCCTTCACCTTCCCGATGTCATCACCGGCCAAACCGCCGGTTGCATCAGCTACGCCCATACGTAGCCGCCAAATTCGTGAAATGGGCGAGCAGCTTCAAGACAACATCACAGCGAACATCGCCGCAATGGCGCTCAGACGATCTACTAGACCACGAAAACCGGTTACCAGGTTAAATTTGTACAAACATTTTTCTTTCAATTTTCAACTCGTTTTTCAATTTTATTCAAAGCTTCAAAGCTTAGTTTTTCAAGTGGGGAAGAACTGTTGTGTTCATATTGCTGTCCCCAGCTACCAAAAAAGGTGTTAGTCAGTGTTATCATATTCGTTCAGTAAAAAGACGCGTGTACTTATCTTTTATACTACTTTTTATAATCGTTTTATTAAATAAAGATCATTAACATTCGATTCATCAATATGCCGTCGTTTCAAACAAATCAATTAATGACGTAGGCGTGGGCACAGTCAAGGCCAAAGTCAAGAAGAAAAAAACGGCAGCTTGTTCTCACGCAATGGGAACTGGGGGTGGACCTGCCTCAGATTCCTCTATCCGAGATTGAGGAAAGAATTGTAAGATGTCGAAGAACTTGGTGCCGAGACCTATTCATTTTTTCAGCTTTGTGAGGAACCACAAGAGTGTTTTTTCCACTTACAAAGCATTGGTTTAAGCTTCTGATTTGCGATGCTCGTTGCATTACAATTCCACCACGGGCGATCCTTTCCAAGCTAGTAGTCCAAGCAGCGGAGTAGATGTGGTAATTTTTGTTTGTATGATCACAAACTGGAACATGTTTCTTAACTTGTTAGTTTCATAGGATACACGTTTGAATGATGAGGCTGGAAGGCCATCAACGCCTCTTTCTCAGATAACTGTCGCATCAGCATCTCTAGCAGCAATGAGTTGTCCTATTGTTTGTCTAACGTACGTTGTTGTTCTATGTTTAAATGACGATAACCTTCTGCAGGATCAACTCGCAGCAAAAAAGAAGATGACCGGCAGAGAGCCGACACGTTCTGCCAACTTCAAGAAGAAAGTAATAAAATAATCAAGGCATTGAGTATGGAATACTCGAGAGATTGGACGAGGGCAACAATATTTTGAGAGGGATTTTTTTTGCCTTGGAAAAAATTAGCGCTGTCGCCGAGATTATGGTTCCTAAAGATTAATTAAGAACGAAAATAAACTTCTTTTTAGTAGTGTTTTGTAAGAGATCTTGTTTATATATATTTAGAGTAAATCCATGACTTCCTACACTCAACCAAAAATAAGGCAACTGTAAACGAAACGACACGCAAAATATTTTCAATGATCTCAAGTTCTCAACACGTTATCGGTTATCACATGTCCTCTTGTTATCATGGCTGATAAAGAACCTCAAAATATAACAACAGGTAGAAGGGTGTGTTTAAAAATCGCCACGAAAAAGGATATTGTTAGTGGAATATGGCGGTCATAGAAATACCACTAGGTTAGTGAATACCACGTAGTGGTCCTAGAAAAAGACATGTTAATCGAAACTGGTATTGCTATCGCCTCACAGAATACCCCCCTGATGTCGTTCCTACTCACAAAGGCGTTGTCGTTAGTCTAGATGCACTTTTATTTTGTATTTTGTCAAGTACAGATGGGCGTTTTCTTTTTATTCCACCTTTCAGTTTTATACTCAATACTAATTGATTAATTTTCCCCCCTTCTTTCGTGGGATAAATGATAATGTGTGCACCTCGGCAGAAAGGTGTATTCTGGGCCTCGAAAAATGGTCAGCCTCAACTGCATCCCGGCTGGCCACTTTTTTTTCTCGGCTCGGAAAAGTATACCTTTCATGCCTAGGTGTATGATATACTAAGAAAGTTTTCAAGTGTGAGCTAAAAGGTGACATTACGTGCACGTGGACGAAAAAAGGGGAAAACGAGCAAAAAACTTGAATTTCTCTCCTACTTTTTGTTATTAATATTTCATCAAAGACTACTAGTTGAAGAAGCATAGAATGCTCGACAACACAGCACCCATTGCGGTATTGTTACCTCTACTCTATTCCTACGCAAAAACCCGATCCTACTTCTAGCGTATTATTTATTAGAGCGGCGGAGAAAGAGCAAGAACGAGAGGATACTCAGCAGGAGTTTGAGGGGAAGAGGTTAAAGTTAAGGGAAAAGGAGTATTATTTACAGCGTGAGCAAGCGGACAAAGGTAACAGGTGCGTGGTAGGGTAAGGGCGTTGTGAATAATCCAAAGCTCTCCTCCCCCTATGTCCCAAGCTTATACAAAACCCTTCTTTATCCTAAAGAGAAGTTACCATTGGGCTCACACTATTTCGCAACAGCTCGGCCCTCTCTTCCAGCTACGCTCCCAAGGGCTTACATTAATTTTCTGTTTCCGTGTCATACATCAGTTATCATTTTATAATCCCGAGCGGATTCCCTTCCTTTTATCTCTTACCCCTTTTTTCACTCGTTAATAGTCATTATTATACCTTTAACTGTCCCCTCCCATTCTTAATTATAATCTCTGAAAATTAATTAAAACGATCATTTTTTCGTTCTCTCCATGGTTCACAGATAATAAGCTACGATTCCCCACGAGGAGGCGTGAGCGTCATTACTGAAAAAGGCGAGACGACGACTAGTTTCCTATTAATTCAACAAGCCAAACCGGACGATTCCGGGCGGTATCAATGTAACCCTTCAAACGCCCAATCGAGATCAATCAACGTGCACGTTTTAAATGGTGAGTGATTTATTGACTGCATTGCGTGAGCGTTTGGTTTAACTGTGGGACTGCGAGGGAAGAATGCGAACACTGGAAAGGAAGAAATTGCTGCCGATTGTTTTGCTGGAAATTTATTGCTATTCATGGAATAATTCCCTTGTTTAAATTTAAATGAGCGTAACATTGGGGTTGATTTCATCGCATGAGGGAAGAATACATCCGCTACGGCAGCTGGCGGTCGGAGAGATTTTATTGCATTTAAATTCGGACAGAATACAAGGGAAAGGTATTTATGTGGCAATTTAATGCCAATTCGACCACGAAAGAGAAATTTGCTGGTTTGTACTGTGCTGCATAATAGATACAGTGACCAGATTTTTCCACTTTAAAAGCAGGACCCTCGACTTGGGCCCCCCTAGTACCTAAGAGTTCTCCAGTACTCAAATAGTGAAACGAATAAAAAAATAACGCGGTAATGAATCCCTAAAGTTGTGTAAGAACTATCCGAGCACACGAAAAATTATTATTTATCCCCGACGCTGATGAAATGACTGATATTTAGCTCAGAATTATGTAATTTTTCGGCTATTCACCAAGTCTTGGGCGCTCTCGGGGCCCCCAGTGAACCGCGGTCTAGCAGCCACTAAAAAAAAGGGCCCTGAAAAACTTGTAACTTCACTTAACACAGAAATGGAAACGTCCACTTCCCTTGTTGTCATATCTCGTCATCATGTCTCGTTGTTTGAAACGTTGGGAGTAATTTTGACTCCCATTTAAAATTAGCAGCTGTTTCATTCTCATCTTTCCACTGATTTTTGAATGTAAATTCCTAATTCACGGAATCTAATAGAGCAATTACACGTGAGAGTTCAACTCATTGAGAGTGGCAGGCGGCAGGGGGGGAGAACTCTCTGGCCCGTTTAGACTGGCGAGTTAAGCTCTTGAGAGTGCTCTCGAGAGCTAAAAACTCTCATATGTAAACGCAGCTTAAGGCCCATTTTCACCAACAAAATTCATCTCGATTAATGTTGATCGTGATAAGTTGCCAACGACCCACAAGAATTCTGATATAAGTGTTTACATTCATGATTCGTAATCGTAGTTGTTGATCGTGGTTTAAGAAGTTGATGACATCGGGCCTTAGATTTAAGAACCCATTTTTGGAATTAAATACTAATTTCCGCAGATTTTATATGGGAAATTCTGGGGGAGTTGTGCATGTGTTCCTCGACTCCCCTCCAATCATATCACGCGTACTCGATAAGTAAATTATCGCCGTATTTTGGCATACCAATCCTGGATTTGAAGGTCTCATTTAAATCTCCAGGAAATTCCGCACGTGCGTACGATCTTATTTTTTCACATTTCACCCCTGAAATAACTGTAAAACCCACATAAATTCTCGTTCTTTCGGCGACTTATTTAGGAAAGCAAGATCGTACGTGCGTGCGGAATTTCCTGGAGATTTAAATGAGACGCTGAAATCCAGGATTGGTGCAGAAATACGGCGATAATTTACGTAACGTGGAGTAGGCGAGAAGATTGGAGGGGGGTCAAGGAAACACGATGTACAACTCCCCCTTAAATAAATCCATTAATGATAACTAATTCAATTCAGAAGACCCTCTCTAAGGACAATTATAGAATTACTCCCCTCCTCACCTCACTACCCTAGTTACAACGGTGAAATTGAGGGATTGGGGAGGCTGAAAACAAAGAAGTTAATCTTCGAATTAAATACTCACCATTTTTTACTTGTTTTGAGCTCCGAGAAAAAGTTTCTAATTGATAAAAATCACTAATTGACGGACATAATAATGAAAAAGTGACGTAACACATGTACTGACCCGATAAGTGCAATTTAAGTTCCGAGTGGGGGTTTCTCCTGGGTGGATTCGCTCTTTGCGAGGACTCCCGGGATAGCTCAGATGGTAAGAGCACCTGGCGCGAAACTAGGAGGTCGTGGGTTCGAAGCCCACCTAGGGAGCAATTTTTTCTCGGAGCTCAAAACAAGTAAAAAATGGTGAGTATACTTTGCTATACTTTCCAACTTAGCCAAGATCTACCTCACTGAAACTACAGCCCTCCCTCCGCTCTTGTTGGTCACAAACGGGCGCAACCGGAGTGCATGACAACATAAACATGGCACTTCAAATTTAGGTAGTGCACCAACCCAGAAAAACGATGAGAAAACGAATTTGACTTTTTCAGGGGCCAACTTCATGCCAACCCTCATAATTTTCGATTTTTCTCAATTTTCGTCACGAATTTTAGCTTAATTTTTGCTTCACATTAGCAATTTTTTACCTTTTCAGCACCAATTAGCACTTTTTCTCACTATATGAGCTGAACATTAGTGTATCTTAATTTCAATCACGCTAATTAGTGATTTTTCTCTATATTGGCCAGATATTAGCAACGTATAAACTATTCTTGCCCCGCATTATCAGACTATTACCCATTTTTTCCTCTTTTAGCTATCTATGGATTAGTGATTTTTCGCAGTTTTAGACCCGAAGGTGCCTTCAGAAATCCAAGCATTTGTATTTTCCGGAATTTTAGCTGCGAATTGGCGTTTTACTGAATTTTAGCAGTGAATTAGCGTTTTGTTGTCTTGTTTTTTTCGTTTAACGTTCTTTCTAGGCTTTCTCCCTGAATTGGCGTTTTACCCAATTTCATTTATAAATTAGCGATTTTTCTCAATTTTAGCAGTTATTTAATTAGTAAGTCTCCCAATTGATGCCCAAGTGCTGTGGATTTAGCGTTTTTCCCATTTTTTATTTTTTTTATTTTTTCGTCGTCACTTTTATAGCCTTGAATTAGCATGTTTTCACCTTTTTTGCCTTTTTGCGCCTTCAAAATTGCAAAACCTAGGGTTTGTATAATAGGTACCAAAGGAAGCAGCAAATAAGCGCCGTTTTCTTCATTTTAGCCATTAAAGGTGGCATATTATGCAGGGTGACTGGTACTTGCATGAACAAAATGAGGGGGGTGATTGTACACCCAAAATGCAACAGAAAATGTCCTATGATCTAGGGTCCGATTTCCATTTCTAGTCGAGATAATCGACGTTTTAATGTTTTTCGGCACAACACGGGTTTTCGCAACGAAAACAGCTTTAACTTGGGAAATAAGCGTCCTAGGTTAAATCCAATGACACCACTGAAAAGTGCCTTTTTTCTGTGTCATTACGGACATTTTGTCTAAGGATAGTGCAAGATTCTTGGATTAAACTGGGAAAATATCAAAATATTTTCAAAAATGTCAGTTTTTGACAGCCGTTCAAAGCTAGACTACAATAGCGATGTTGCTCCCAGCGCCTGGCAAATTCCTCTAAAACTGGATGAAATAGCTTTGTTTAATACTTCATGCTAATTTTACTCCTGTCCTTCGCAATTTTTTAAGACAAATCCATTGTTATACCAAAAAATGAGGCAATTAAGCCCATTTTTAGTGCCTACAGAAGATACGAGAGCCATTCGTGGGTTTGGCTCTCGAATTCGTGGGAAATTGTCAATATAAACTAACAATTTCACTGGCTTTACTAGTTGAAAAAACTAATTTCGTATCTTTAACTCTTGAAAAAGTTCACTTTGCGCTGTGGGTTCGGATCATAAATAAATTTTGTGGGGCTTTCGACCATCAAGAAACCAATTTCGTGGGCTTTGTTCTTCGTGCAATCAAAGGCAGATTATATTTCCAAAACACAATATTGCAGATTTGGTTCTTCAAAAAACCGTTTATTTTCTAACCCCCTTCTGAGATCTGATATTTTTTCCCCCGTGGTTTCCCGAGATGGTGCCCATGCCCCACATGATCTTGGTGGTGGCTCACCGGTGTCTTTCGTTGGCTTAAGGCCTCGCCACACCGAACGCGAACTGGTCCGCTCGCGGAAAAACTAGATGGTAACGGGGTATACCTCACTCACGTCGTCATGGTTTTTTAGCGAGCGGACCAGTCCGCGCGGCAGTTCGCGTTTGGTGTGGCGAGGCCTTTAGAGAAATTGTCATATTCGAAATTGGGAGGGCTGGCATGAAGTTGGCTCCTCAAAAATAAAAATGCGCTATCTCATCGGTTTCTGGGATGGTGGGCTATCCACAATAATTGACGGTTTCCTGCAATGCACATAGCAGGTGCCTCCGTTTGTGACCATAATGAGCGGTGGAGGGGGGCTAGTTTCAGTGGATTGTAGAGTTTGGCTAGGTTGGAGAATATGGGCAGTATTTTGCGTGTTCCAGCGGCTTATCGAAGGAGGCCAGACGTGAGAAAGCTGACTTTGGTCTCATTTACTTTTACATTTATATCATTAATGACCCCTCAGGATTTCTTAAATAAAATCTTGTAGAATTATTTAACTACAAAAGCGGCTCCCTATCTTGTAGATCTCATGAATTCGCTACAGACTTTGAAAACCAGTGGAAGGATGAGAAGAAATAGCTGATTTTAAGCGGGAGTCAAAAGGACTCCCAACATTTCCAATAAGGAGATATTGAGGGGACGTTTCCATTTCAGGGTTAATTATAAAAGAAAAACTGAAACTTACTGAGGTCCAATATCCGTTTCGACCTCAGACCTTGAGCTACCTAAGCTACTTGGTCCTGGTCTCATCAGCCTGTTAATTGAGCCGAGTACGGAGCCGATGTACCGCCCCTCGCCGTGAAATTGGTTCCAACCAGAGCATGCTCTCCCCCATATATGGGCTTATTACAGCGAACTCAGCTGTAGCGTGGTAGCCACCCCGCTCTATAATATGTACAAAATTGAACGAAAGGGGAAAGAGGGGGAGTTGGAGGTACAGAATGTGGAGGGAGCTTCGTTCGCCCGGGTGGACTTTGCGGTGGGGCGCTCGGTCGGGGGGGTCTTGCCTTTGGGGGCGGAGTCTTGGGCCGCGCCGGCGCGGTCGTGCCGTGGAGGGGAGAGAGAGGATTCCCTGGCAAAGGCGAGAAGTTTCGATAGTCGGTCTCGAACAGCGGGAAGGCTCGGATATCAGGATCAGTGTGAAAAGCAGAGTGAGTGAGTGAGTGAGTAACCTGTGACCAGGGTGAGAAAGATCAGAGCAGTGAGCCAGTGTAAGATTCCTAACCCGCAGAGTGAGTTCGAGTATTAGCACAAGTCGTTCTTGCCGTCTCAAGAACAGTCGCGTCCCAGTTGTCTTCATCAGTGAACTTCTTTCGTTGAGAAAGCCCTCTCACTTCCTCAACCGTCGTCTTCATCAGTGAACTTCTTTCGTTGAGAAAGCCGTCTCACTTTCTCAATCGTCGTCCCAGTTGTCTTCATCAGTGAATTTCTTTCGTTGAGAAAGCCATCTCAGTTCCTCCCGTCGTTAGCTTCTCATTGTTGTCGCCAGACCCCGGCTCAACCAACCGCCTACTGAAAGTGATAAGATACCCCAAGTCTGATTGAGTTCCGGACATCGGGGCTAACTTTTTTTATGTAGGTATAGGTTACACAAGGGTTACCTTATCACGATTTGCATAGATTGCATGGGAGGGCTGGGTAGATAACAGTTCATCTAAATATAACCTCTTTAGCCCCGATGTCGGCTTCCCGTCTGATTACTTCACCGAGTACGCCAATTACGGATCCGTCTTGAGAGCAATTCCTCGTTCAACCACAACGCTGTCACTTATCGGAATACCCAAATCTGGTGAGCGAATTTTCCTTTCTTGCACGACGTGTCATTGTTCGGTTTCGGGTCCTTGTACCTCGGTGCTCGACTTCTCGCGCGGGCGTGTTGCCGCGGGGTTCATCGTGGAGAGGGGGTTCCCCACTTGTAAATATTGTACAGTTCTAATTACCTTTCGTTCAATCTGGTTAAACAAATACAACTTCACCACGAAACGTTTCAATTTTCTTTACCCCAATCCTGTACCGCAACCCACAGGTGAGAGAAGACCTACAAAAAACACTTACCGGGGGAAAAAGTAGTGACCCCATCTAACTAAGAAAACCCAACGCTACACAGCCCACCAGGAAGTTGTCTGCCAAACTAATGATGCCCCTACTCCCCCCACCAAAAAATATTCCCATCTCTGCCAAAATCTGCCAATCTGACGCCAGGGGCCGATAATTACGGCTATATCTTGCTTCTTGACTGGCTTTCCGCAGTTGAAATAGAGCATGGTCCTCCCCTCTGGCTCCACGGTTAGAGTGAACCCCCCACATGTTCTCCACTAAAATAACTCTGAAATTTTCACCAGTGTGAAGTCTTATAATATACATAATTATAATGATTTCTCATAATGTATATCATATTATACATATTTGATTTCTGTTTTTGATGAGTAACCCAACATTCGCGTTCCATAAATGTTTATTCAAATAGCCCAAATCGTGGTTTAGCGCATTTTCTCACATTTTCCATAAATAGCCCAATCTGGTTACTTTGCAACTGACCACAACCGAACGGTTGGTGATCCAGTGATTCCGAACAGTTTCCTAGTCTCTTCATCGCTCAAGTTGGAGCCAAGTCTCCGCGAAATCGCTACACTCGGGTGTTAAAAATAAGATTCTTTTCTGGATCCTTGATTCCTTTCTAAATCACAAATACGTGAAAAGGTGTTGACAAATGTACTAAATACGCGAAAGTTGACAAACAGGGCTCGGTTTTACGTTATAGTTGTTGGTAAGGGGGTCTGCAATTTATTACGAGTATTTTGGGCGATTGAAGGCCGTGCGTATAATTACAACCTTAAGAGATTAATATTTGTAAGTTTACAAGTTCGGCTCCGAATTTGAGTGAAATTACAAGTTTCCTGGCTCAATGTGCTGGAAATTCAACTCGTGTAATAATAGAAGAAGGTATATTGTCAACTACTCAATAAGTCCCTGAGGAAAAACCTATCATGTACTGGTAGTTATCCTTTTAATTTAATACAAAGTTAGTTGAAAAATAAAAATCGTTCTCCGTCAATTGGAAGAATTCTATTTCTCGCTGTGTCATTCTGGTTTATATCTATGGGAAAATAAATAGCTTTGAAAATGGGCTTAAGCCCTTGCCCAATTTGATTTGAAAAATTGGTTTCTTCTCCACCTCTTCCTGACTATTACCGCGCTGCCTCTTTTTCACTTCGATTTTTTTTTTTTTTTTTTTCTCGTCGGCTAAATTGCGTGCATCCTTTTCTCTTTATGATATCTTTCGAAGTTTTCGTTCTTTTTAATGAAAGGAGCAAAGGGATTAGGGCGGTCTATTAACTATAGTTTTATGGTGAGTTCGTAGAACGCCAAGACCCAGCTGGCTCCGCTGTAATTCTCATAAGAATAAATTAAAAAATAGGTAAAGGTTTAATTAAGGGTTTTTTAATTATTTTTTTAGGATATAAAAAAATATGGCCCTCGCCTTACTCTTTCTGCATTAATTTTCATTTATTTTTAAATGCTTAAAATCTGGGTTATTTACCTTGAGGCCCTGAAGTTTTTTTTTTTTTTTTAACGCACCTCGCGACCTCGAGCAACGACTTCTTTCAACTACCCCCAACTCCTGCTTCCAACACATCATCAGATCATAATTCTTCTTATCTATCTGAGAAACAAACTAGAAATAATAGAGATCAAGAGTAAATATTTTTTTCTTACAATTAGATTTCAAGGAGCCCTTCCTTGTGTTACGCAAAAAACCTTCGTTTGAAGATAGACCTTGATTTTTTATCGCTTTTCATTTCGAATCAAATTTTTTTTTTTTTCATTAGCTTACACTATAAGGGTCGTCTATAATCTATCACTATAATCGTCACTCAAGCTGAGTATTTACTTCAACGGCTTCAAATCGGTCCGTTTTAATTAGTGAGTCATCCGGTTTGGGCCGAAATAAGCAAATAATGTGCTCATCTTGAGGGACGACTGTGAATACGGGCTTCCTTGCTTATAAGCTTAAAATTGGACAAACTTAATGAGAATAATTATACATATATTTTTGATAAAATTAGAGTAGTTCTAGCCAAAAATCCATAGAACAGACGTGTACTGCTGAATGCTGAGTCATTGGGTGTGTATGCTGTAAGCGGCCTCCTCTGGCCACGTGCACAATATGCAAGTATTTATAAGTAAATACATAAATTTACTCCAAAGTAATTTCACAACGAATCAAAGCATTATAATGGAACCCGGTAAAAAATCGTGACTTAATACAAAAACCCCCAGGTGGTTCTTTCTTCATCGTCAAAGGGGAGAATAAGATTAAACTAGTTGTAAATAGAGTCTTTAATAGTGTTTTTCCCCCTTTTGTTAAACGTCTGAGGGAAAAAAGAAAATTGGAATGAGGTGAAAGCATGTTTTTTTGTTATAAAAAAAAATAAAAGAGAATGGAAACGAAAATACTTCCAATATCTCTTTTCCCCTCAAAGACTCCTTCCCACCAAACGTAATTCATCTCTTTCAAACACACTTTTAATCTAAGGTCACGAAGTTCACAGAAAGTTGGTTATAATACAACCCTCACGCTCTCGCAACCCCTTTGCAAGCTCCTCACAAGTCATTAGAGTGTTATGCTTTCATAAAGTGACTTTGTTGCCTGGTATACAACGGGTATTTAGTGGGGAACATGATGAGGCATGGAAGCGGGGTAAAGAGTTGAGGAAGCCTATGAAAAGTTTACTCACTCAGAACACCTTCTGTGAGACTTACGTGATGTAACTTCATATACTTAAATGTTGTCGTTTTTTTCGTAATAAAGGTACCAGAATAAACCCACGAGATTGAATGATATTTGATTCTACTGTAAACTTTCGACGAGCATCGAAAGCAAGCCATTCTAATATTTTGTATTATGGTGTGTGTGACGTGAGCATCAATAGAAGATCGAATATGAATCGCACACACATATTCAACGCCTTTTTGAGCTTTGCTTCCCACCCTTTACCTAATCCCCATGCAAACAAGAGCACCAACTTCCTCACAATCACAACAACTGACAAAGATTCCCTCAACTTCCTCACCCCACCATCACTTTGGAGACGCTATTACATATCTTCATAGCCTGGTCCTCCCAAGTAAGACAATCGTCAACACAAGTATTCCCAACAATTTGACTGAACGAGACCAAGGGAACACCACGTCAGCAACCGACCCACACGCCGAAGGCTCTTATACCATCTTCAAACAGGTAGATGATCCGAAGACAATAGCTTGCGAATTTGCAGGATTCAGAGAAATTAAATTGTATATCACCACCCAGCTGGAATCAGCCTCTCAACCCAGCTGGAAAGGATACAATTTCATCATAATTTGATTGACCTCGCGAAATAAAATAGTTGGTCACCTCCAAGAGTATTTGTGTGGTCCTATGATGGAAATTTCGGTTCAATTTCTGATGAGTGAGCCTGCTTTCAGCCATGCGAAAACTCAATACCTATTTGAGAAGTACAATGCTCAAGGCTGCCCATCCCCCCCGCCCAAGCTGAAAGGCGCTGTTAGTGAAGTAAACTGAAAGGTATAGAAACTCTTCGGCGATCAGACGAATGAACGTTTGCTTTTCGAATCTGCAAATTATTAAAAAAAACGTGCGTATCAATTAAGCTTTCTAATGACCCCAAACTAGATATAGTCGCCCGTAACGCCCTAAAACATAGCCCGGATCACCTAAAATCATGATGTTCAGAAGAGATTGTACCCAGAAATCAAAACATGAAAATGGCCCTTAGGTTACAGTCCAGTCTCCGTTTCGACTTCAGACACTCAGGCAGAAAGAGCTATTTGGTCCTGGTCTCACCAGGCCGGCCAGAAGTTGATAGGCCGGCAACGCACAGTTGATGAGACCAGGACCTAGTAAATTTGATAGCTGATGGTCTAAACGGTCGAAATAGAGACTGGGCCACAATTTTCATGATTCTCCGGTGGTTCTAACCCCCAACGTCATACGCGTTCATCCCTGGAAGTCGATGTTTATGGTAAGACTGAATAATAAGACTACTAGGCGGCAAGAATATCTTAGTTTTCGCGAGTCGATGTTCATTGTATCTTTGAATCGTGCCAATCGGAAACTAGAATCAATCTTGCCGACTATCAGTTTTATCATAAATCCTCACTTTAAACGTTTGCTTTCGGGGCACATTTTCCTTTAAAAAATCACGACTTTAGGTGATCCGGGCTATGTTTTAGGGCGTTACAGACGACTATTTCAAGAAGTTTGGGGGTCATTAGAAAGCTTAATTGATACGCAAGTTTTTTTGATAATTTGCAGATTCAAAAAGCAAGTTCGGTAGGAGGGGGACATTTTTAAAAAACCTTTACAAAAATAACCTTGAGCTTTGAAAAAAAAAGCTTGAAGTTCGTTCTGATAGATAATTTTCCTAGCTTTCAAAATGTATGGTAATTTCAAAATTTTAATGGAGTGACAGCTGTGAATTCGCGAGTTTCTGCCAAAAAATCAGAATTTCAACGGAAATCACACAAAAAATCATATGTCCTGAACGGTGCAAGATATAACATCCTAAGAGCATGATAGGCAATGCTTTGAGCCACGTTGAATTTGGATGACAAGTTGGGGAGGTTTTCAGCTGTCGATGAAAACGTTCAATCATGTCGTTGGAGCATGGATGATAAGGTGTGGAGCAGATGCGCCCGGTGCTGAATGTAGATCCTAGAGTCTTGAATTGTTGGGATTCGAGCTGTCGCCCTTGATCTGTTGTGATCCGTGTAGGGCAGCAGAGAGCGCGTGCAACGGTGGGAGCAGAGATGTCTTCGAAGGGACATACTTCTGGCCATCGCGCAAATCTATCGATGAAACTGAGGCAGTAACGAACTTGTTGAGCAGGTGGTAACGGTCCGATGAGGTCGACGTGAATGTGATCGAAGCGGGATGCGAGGGGCTGAAAATGGTCGGTTGGAGAGTGATCATGCCGAGTTATTTTCGTACGTTGGGAAGGGATGCACGCCTGCGTCCACGTACGGCAGTCGCGACGGATGTGTGGCCAAACGAAGCGGTGGGTGACAAGCTTCGTAGAAGTTTTGACGCCAGGGTGGTTTAGGTCATGGAGGGAATGAAAGATTTGTCGGAGCAAGGGGAAAGGTACGTAAGGATGAGGAATTTGAGTCGATGTGTCGCAGATAAGGGTGACGTCCGAGCCAGGTGCGTTGACGCGACTGAGCTGAAGAAACGAAGGCGATGCCATGAGGTCGCGAAGTTCATCGTCTTCAAGTTGCGCACGGGCGAGGTCGACGGGGTGCGAATAGTTGGTTGAAATTGAATCGACTCGTGAGAGAGCGTCGGCGACAATATTAGCTGAACCGCTGACATGCTGAATGCCGGTCGAAAATTGTGAGATGAATGAGAGCTGGTTGAGCTGTAATAGGTGGCAACTTGTCTCGTCTTTGATTGAACGCATAAATCAGTGGTTTGTGGTCCGTGAATATCGTGAACGGCTGGGCCTCGAAGATGTGGCGAAAGTGTTGAATCGCCAAATAAACAGCATGTAATGCACCAATGGCGACTTGGGAAGCTTCTGTAAAAAGACCGAGGTGAGCTGATGGATGGTTGCTTGGGCGAGATGTGGAGGAGTTAAAAGTTTGTAACTCTGGAGTCCACGCGATCGGTTGGTTTCCGCGAAGTCCAGAGAATGCAACGTGAAGAGGGGCAAGAATGGTAGCCGCGGATGGCAGGAAGCGACGATTAAAATTGACCTTGGGGTATTGCGTTCCTCTCAATGCCTGAAGTGAAAGTAAGAATTCAAATCTCTACGCGATGCTCACCACGAGAGACGCCGTGGATGAACTGCTACGTTAGGACTTGAACAGGGACTTATTGGGTCCACAAGGGGGAGGAATTTTTGAACACTTATTTAAATGATGTTATGTTGTTATTTCAACTTAAGGTTGTTACTGTAAATTGATCTCATACAAGTTGGAGGGACAAACGATGTACATTGAACTCCGTGAATGCGAGATATGAGTGTACGGAATGAGATATGAGGGTACCGGCTGAATCTCATAAGGTGAAATGTCCAAGTCCATAATTTTCACCCTAACGCTGTCCATCCACCATCTCAATTCACATTCCATACATGGAAAACCTCGTTGTCAATTGAATCCTTACTTTAGGCATTGAGAGGAGCATGCTCGTAGGAACGCAATACCCCAAGGAAAGGACATTTACCCTGACCTATTCGGCTTGTTTTAACAAAGCAAGTTTGCATTTTTTTGCATTTAAACTTGATTGCTTAAGTCGGAGGGTTGCAAACTTCAACTGTCAGGACACCGTTCGAAAGTACACAGAACGGGGTAGTTTTCCACAACTTTGCCCGTCGATGCGTGCACTAGCAGCTGATTGATACTGATATGAAATTTATCAGGTATTTGAAAAAACTATTTTCTTAACTTTTCCCATGGCTGAAATAGCCACGCGCAAGCGACATTTTTTTATTTTCATGGTGGTTTCAGGAACAGGAATTTGTCCTCTTTCCGAATCCACCATCATTTTTTGTCTAACCACTAACGGTGAGCCGTGGACACGACAATTACCGTAAAAACTGATGAAACTGGGAAACAACAGGAAAATGCTCATATCTCGTAACCAAGGCATTTTCGGATATGCGTTCCTATGACGTTTTTTGTGCGTCGAGGTACGCACTATCACCTGTGCAAGTTTGTCACATTCCTCCTGAATCACCCTGTATGTATAAAATAATTAAAATGGTGCCGACACAAGGGGGATTCTAAACGTACCCATCTGAAGAACGTTTACCCAAACTGGGGACCTTGCCTTATGAACTTATCCCACGAAACACCACGAAATGGAAATACACATAACGAATACGAATGCGAAAATACAAATAACGCTATTTCGTGCAACTTTCACCTCCTTTGAGAAGGCTTATGAAGTTATGATAATCTGTGTCGTTGGATGCGAGCGTTTCATAATAAAAATATCCTTTTAGGATTTGTCACCAAAATTACCTTAAGTGCAGCTGTAAGGAGAGATTTTTCAGTTAAACTGAAAAATATGAGTCTGTGTCAAAAGAGTGAGGCGAGAAACAACGAGGAGAGCCAAGAAACACTCAACTTTCTCACTCTTCGGGGAACTTTGCAAGAGTCTGGAGAGGCCTTTAGAGGTATGTTGAGAGGGATTCACCCGGAGTCTCAATCTGTATCTCCTTTGATATTCCGAAACGTAGATCTGATACAAGAGCGATTCTGTAACTTCCGACGGGGTGGTGGAGGCACCTGGAGGTGTAGATGACTAAGAAAGACGGTTAGATTTTCCAGGCTAACCCTCAATAACTGTCATCTCTCGTGCTGGCGGATCGGTTCCGACAGCAAATTTCCACACACGACCAGTCGTGACGTCACTCTCTGCTCAACTTCCGAAATGGAACTCTGGTCATCACAGAATGGCTCCCGATACGAAGCTGTTGGCGCACACTTTTATTCAATGTTCCCCTCGCCTCCAACCAATCTCTTATTCTTGCCTTCAGCACGTGGACTTTCTGCTCTCGCTTCAACACCCTTCCAACGCTATTCTATACTTGTAAGGCCTGTCTAGATGTGTTAGTAGTCTGAGCCTTGTGTCAGTGTTATCTGAATACTTCCATCCAGATATTTTGGAGCTTTTCACATGCTTTTGGTCATTTTCTCTTGGATCGTCCATTTTCTTTCCACTTGAATAGCGGGAGGGTTTTTTTTCGTTTAAAATCATCTTCGCATTTCGACCGTTATATCGTTGACGAAATGCTTTATTACGGGCAGGTACACGAACGACACTCCTGAAACAAAATATTTTGCGTTTCAGAGACCGGTAATTTGGAAGTAGAATGAAAATATCTTAAGTATGCTTTATGTAATTTCCACGAAATTTCATTTTTCAAGTACACCTAAGCTTATCTGTTAAGATGGAATTATTTTAGCGTGGATTTATTCGTTATATAAACTTCCAGTGATGATCCCCCCTCACTCCTCCACCAAACAACCACTTTTCACTTTGATTCAATTTTATTACTACAATAGAGTTTTTTCTTTTGTGACAGAGAGTAGTGGATGGTTACAAGAGCGTAGCTTAAAAGATGATTTGGCGAGAAATTTGGGCAGCATCTGCTCGGTTAATCCTACCCTTTCGCTCATCATTCTTCTTGCCCTTGCAGGTGGGTTTTTCATTTTTGTGTAACTCGTAAATTATATTCTGTTGTTTCTCTATTTTATACCTAAATACATAGACATTTATTAACGTTGAAAATACTCGTAAATGAAGACAATAATTACCTACCGTTTTATCATAGTTCCTTTAGCCAAAGTCTAAGAGTTACGCTCTTTTAAATGGTAGAATTTGCATGCTTTGGAAAATCGCACGTTGTCCTCCCAATCGACATCCATTTTCCACTCTTCAATCACAGAATTTTTTTGCTCGGGGTCAAAAAGTAAAAGAACGAGGTACCTAAACGAGAAAAAAAAAGTATTATGTGGATGACTTTTAGCTCTTGGCAGAATGAAAGCATCATCGTGGGATTGGGGAAAAGCCTGGGTTATGAGCAGGCTGGTAGGCGTGGAGAAAGTAAAAGAGAACTGCCACAAAATGGGGTTTGATTAAAAAATATTATTTATTTTTACGACCTCAAACTTTTTTATACATTTCGATATTGAGGAGCTTTTTTACCAGGAATCACAAGTAACGCGGTTGGTTAAATTATAGGGAGGGGGCGGGTATATTTTATTGAATTTCCAGGCAATGTGAATTAAGGCTTTTTTCCCCTTCAATAAGTGTTATTAACTTTTCTTTTTCTTTTGTTCCAGAGTTTCCAGCAGCGATGCAGCACGGTGGTCAGGCGCATCACAGGAGCTCCCATCTTTATTGCCTCGTATTTTGCGTTTGTCTGCTCCTTTTCACCACGTAACCGTACCCCCGGGGGAAATTATTAAATTGAACCATTCGCCTTCGCTCACTGTTCCCTAATCTCCCGTCGTTTTTTGTTTCTTTCAAGTCAGGCCGAACCTAATTAATTATATAATTATGTTTACAGATCTTTTTCGAGAACAATGTAATTATATAATTAGTTACGAAACAATGTATAAACACTCTTGGGGTAAATAATTTAACGTGTTTTTAGATGTTTTAAAGCCTAAGCGATGTAAATATCATAAAACTAATATGGTAGTGTCCTACAAAATATGTATATTTTAAGACTATCCTTTGTGGAAACAGAGAACGTTTTTAAACTTAACTTTAATTGATAAAATACGTAAAGAAGAAAAAATGAACGATTCAACATAAATTCCAGGCCTACCTACTTGAATTATATAAATTGATTGTCTTTGTGTTGGAAAACCTTCGGAAAAATCGAGGTATACAATTTAAGCTTACCCTTCCACCCACCAGTACAGTTCTTGTACCTATGCTCTTACTATCCTGTGTATGTCGCCTGAGACTGCTAAATGTGATATTTTACTCTTGAGAGGCTGAATCACTTTCGCCGTGATTCTTCAGACTTTTTGCCTGCTCGGATCTTAATCTGCAGCTGTTGCTTCAAGTGAGTTATTACGTAATACACGCCTATGTATTTTTTTTTTTTTTTTTTTTTTCATTTCTATATGTGTAATCCTGTAATGCATGCAATCTTTCTTTATTCTCTAACCGAAAGATGGGTGTATATGCATAAAGTGGCGTTAAGGTAAAACAAATATAGAGAGAGCTCCTATAACCTCGTTTTTAATCGCTCAAAACCGTGTGGGAGGTGTGATGAAAATAGATATGAAAAAAAAACAACAACACTGCAGCTACCTTCACGTATCCGGGAACCAATGTATCAGCAGTCATCACTCCACCCTTTTCATCACCAATACTTCACAATCACTCATTCAAACCTTTGGGCGGCTTGTTTGTCATACACAGATTGTACTAAAAGGTGAGAGTTGAGTGCGTGTTGTCGCGGTTATTTTCATGAAAATCTGTTACACGATACTCCCATTTGGGGATTGAGACAGGGAGACAGCGTTTAGAGGATTACGCGATGGAGTTCACATTTTTGAAACTGTATAAAATAGGAATGGGAAAATTGAATGGCAGAAACATTGTCGATGTTTCTCTTCACACTAGGACTTCCAATTTAGTCAACGTTGGAGATCAAAAAACTTATAGCTAACTGAGTCTTCTACGCCCCTTTGAATCACGTTCATTTTTTATGACCAGCTTAGTTTTTGGTAGGTTGTGGATCTTGTGTCCAGCCTATTTCCGCTTGTTAGCTTCACTACTTATAGGCTTAAAGCCGCTTGACTTTATGCAACGAACAAACTATTTTCCTCTTTTTTCTTAATGAGACTCTGCGGTGAGGATCCCTCGACTCATTGGGCGAGTTGACAATAATTTTGAAGAAAAGAAATTCTCATCACTCACAGGAAGGCTCGGATTGTGCCTTTCGGAAGACAGAGATGAATGTTCCCAAAGCTCTCTAGCTTCTTTCTCTTTTCTCTGCCACCTGCATACCTCAATTTTCCAAGGTTGAGTTTTACCTCCCCCCCACTCCTTTCCGTTTTTTCGAGACTAGCCCTCGGGCTCTATCCCAGTTCTTCCGTTTCACTCTGTTGTGGAAGTAACAATCAGTGTTGGCCTAGCTGTACGGAATTAGACTTCGTCCCCGTTACTATCTAGCCCTCCGCTGTTCCGGGAACTTTCTTGCTGTTTGCGTTAAATATAAATCTATCAATGATTTTTATTGATTTCCTCATGTTTTCAAATTGAATTGCTTGCAATAAACGTATTCTTATTGATCTTTCGCTAGTAAGGTCGGGTTTTCGATACGGGCACCTTCCTTCCATTCACCACTGACTGAACTTGAAAGTGCTGTCGATCGATTCCAATAAAACTGTGTCGACAGTTGTCCTTTCAAAAAGGGAGGAGTGACTGTTGCGAGTGGGCCCCGTGGTAATTTTCTCTCGCCCATGCGACGTTGAAAACACATTTTTGCAATAAATTGTCAGTTACGCGGGGCGGAATGCTCTTATTTTCTATTAATTCAGTTATAACCCATGGACTCACAATCAGCTGATAATCTCGTGGGGCTCATCAAAGACCCAAAGATTACACTCAAATAGCCGTATTCGGCTGAACAGGGGCCTGATTCTCGAGAGTTTTGCATTACGGCCCTTATAATAAAGTAAATTATTACATTTTAATTAATTTTTCATTAACTCCAATAACCCAATTAACTGAAAACGAAGCAATGCTAAACTTTCAACCTGCCTTTTTTCGTCATAAGGAGAGTAGGTGGTGGTGTGATGGGCGGGCCACCACCCTGGGCCCCTTGATCAGTAGTGGATGCCCCCTGATGAAGAGCTTAGAGGTGGAAAAATCGCCGCCAGAGTATCGAAGCCCGTGTGTGCTGAGCTTAGGGGAAGTATATAAGGTCAAATAAATCCTCGGCAAACAAATTGAGAAAAATCACTTATGCTCAGTTTCTGTATATATAGATCTTTATAAGCGGCTATAATGCTGTTCGTGCAAGTGCGTGTCGATAAAATTGAGAAAAAGCTCCCGGTTTCCTCTAAAACAGACCAAAAAACACTATTCCGTGGTATCTGGAGGAAACATCGCGGATTAAATTCTTGAAAAACGCTAATCCTCAGCTACTGTAGGTCTTCAGGCGGTAAAATTTACGAAGGCGAGCCCTAATGTGTCGATTATGGGGCAAGATGTGGCTAGATAGTCGAGAAAAATCGCTTATTCTCTACTAAAGTGGATAAAAACGCTAATTTAGGGCCTAAATTGAGGGGAAAACACAAAATCATCACTGAAATTGAGATAAAGCGCTATTTCAGCTAAAAGTAGGGGAAACCCCAATTTGTGACTTTTGTGAGGCGTGGCTTTTGTGAGGCTAAATTTGTTAGGCAGCTTCGAGGCTGAAATTGATAAAAAGCGAAAACTCGCTGATACAATTGAAAACAAAATTGCTAATTCACGGGAAAAAATTGAGAAAATGCGCCAAATGGTGTTTAAAATTGGGACAGAATGAGAATTCACGCCTAAAATTGAGAAAAACGCTAATTCACGGCTAAAACTAAACTGAAAGAAATATGTGAAAAAACCCCTTTTATTTGTGGTTAAAATGGGGGTGAGGCATTGATACTGCCGTGACTAAAATTCACGGTTTCTCGATGCAACTTGCAGACCAAAATCATAAATTCTCGGTTTATGGAGGCCCTTTAACGGATAAAATGTAGCAAGACGCTAATTTACTGTTTACAGTGCAAGTCCACGGCTGATTTAAGGCCTAAATGGATAAAAACGCTAATTTAGGGCCTAAATTGAGGGGAAAACACAAAATCATCACTGAAATTGAGATAAAGCGCTATTTCAGCTAAAAGTAGGGGAAAACCCAATTTGTGACTTTTCTGAGGCGTGGCTTTTGTGAGGCTAAATTTGTTAGGCAGCTTCGAGGCTGAAATTGATAAAAAGCGAAAACTCGCTGATACAATTGAAAAAAAATTGCTAATTCACGGGAAAAAATTGAGAAAATGCGCCAAATGGTGTTTAAAATTGGGACAGAATGAGAATTCACGCCTAAAATTGAGAAAAACGCTAATTCACGGCTAAAACTGAAAGAAATATGTGAAAAAACCCCTTTTATTTGTGGTTAAAATGGGGGTGAGGCATTGATACTGCCGTGACTAAAATTCACGGTTTCTCGATGCAACTTGCAGACCAAAATCATAAATTCTCGGTTTATGGAGGCCCTTTAACGGATAAAATGTAGCAAGACGCTAATTTACTGTTTACAGTGCAAGTCCACGGCTGATTTAAGGCCTAAATGGATAAAAAGCGCTAATTCGTGGATGAAAATGAAAAAACACTATCATTAGCGCTTTTCATTGGAAAAAAAAAAAAAAAAAAGATTATTCGCAGCTAAAATCGAGAAAAACACCAATTCAGGGTTGCTGTTAACAACTTTGTGCGGATAAATTGAAATTGAGATTGGATAAAGTGCTAATTGGTGGCTGAATTGCTGCTAAAATTGATGAAAGACGCTAATTCGCTGCAAAAATTGATAAAATGGTAATTATAACTCCTAAAATGGAGAAAAACGCTAATTCACGGTTTCTCGATGCAACTTGAAGGCCAAAGTCATCATTTCTTGGTTTATGGAGACCCTAGCGGATAAAATGTTATAAAACGCTAATATGCTGTTCATAGGGCAAGAATGGCTAAAATTGAGAAAAGGCGCTAATTGGAGGTTTAAATTAAGAAAATAGCGCTAATTCGTGGCTGAAATCGAGAAAGAACGTTAATTCGCGCTAAAATTTGAGAAAGCCCGATTATTCGCGAAAAACGCTTATTCATGGATTTCTGTCGACCACTTTGTGCGGCTAAAATCGATATTACATAAAAGTGCTCGATGGCTAATTCGCTTCTAAAATTGATAAAATCGCTATAATTCGCTGCTAAAATTTATAAAAAGTAAATTCGTTGTTCCTGAAGTAAATGTTATAAAACGTTAATATGCTGTTCATAGGGCAAGAATGGCTAAAATTGAGAAAAACGCTAATTCACGGTTTCTCGATGCAACTTGAAGGCCAAAGTCATCATTTCTTGGTTTATGGAGACCCTAACGGATAAAATGTAGCAAGACGCTAATTTACTGTTTACAGTGCAAGTCCACGGCTGATTTAAGGCCTAAATGGATAAAAAGCGCTAATTCGTGGATGAAAATGAAAAAAACACTATCATTAGCGCTTTTCATTGGAAAAAAAAAAAAAAAAAAGATTATTCGCAGCTAAAATCGAGAAAAACACCAATTCAGGGTTGCTGTTAACAACTTTGTGCGGATAAATTGAAATTGAGATTGGATAAAGTGCTAATTGGTGGCTGAATTGCTGCTAAAATTGATGAAAGACGCTAATTCGCTGCAAAAATTGATAAAATCGCTATAATTCGCTGCTAAAATTGATGAAAGACGCTAATTCGCTGCAAAAATTGATAAAATCGCTATAATTCGCTGCTAAAATTGATAAAATCGCTATAATTCGCTGCTAAAATTGATAAAATGGTAATTATAACTCCTAAAATGGAGAAAAACGCTAATTCACGGTTTCTCGATGCAACTTGCAGACCAAAATCATAAATTCTCGGTTTATGGAGGCCCTTTAACGGATAAAATGTAGCAAGACGCTAATTTACTGTTTACAGTGCAAGTCCACGGCTGATTTAAGGCCTAAATGGATAAAAAGCGCTAATTCGTGGCTGAAATCGAGAAAGAACGTTAATTCGCGCTAAAATTTGAGAAAGCCCGATTATTCGCGAAAAACGCTTATTCATAGATTTCTGTCGACCACTTTGTGCGGCTAAAATCGATATTACATAAAAGTGCTCGATAGCTAAATCGCTTCTAAAATTGATAAAATCGCTATAATTCGCTGCTAAAATTGATGAAAGACGCTAATTCGCTGCAAAAATTGATAAAATGGTAATTATAACTCCTAAAAGTAAATTCGTTGTTCCTGAAGTCAACTACGTGGATGAAATTTAGGAAAAGTAATGATTCGCGCATAAAGTTGTGAAAAAACGATTTTTTACGGCAATTCGGGGTTTCGGTTGGTAACGTTGGCTGTAGTATTGAGTTGAGTGTTTAGTGCAAGTGTAAGTGCATAAAGCTATAATTCATGGCTAACTCACGGATAAAATTTAAAAAAGCTTCATTTCATGGATGAAATTGAGAAAATTTGCTCATCGCAGCTTATGAAGGCCTTTTCATGGCTTAATATTGAGAAAGCGAGCTAATGTTATGGCGGTTTTTGTGGCCAGTTCACGGCAAAAAGGGGGTAGAAAACGCTGACTAGGCTAAAAGGGGGAAATAAATCGCTAATTGGCAATTTCGCAGACAAAATGGAGTGAAATTTCTTATTTGCGGCTTAAATGGAGAAGATGCCATAATTCGTGACTGCAATTGCGTAAGATCTCTCCGTTACGGCTAAAATTGTCACGATTCGTTCAGGCAATTTTACGGCTAAAAATTCTAATGACTGTTCTCAGGTGATGTGCGTGGTTAATAAACTAAGAACCTGTGCCGGGTAGGTAGGAACCTATGCCGATGGTCTTATTGCTGCGACGCCCACGTTTGTGGAAACTCTGGAAAGTTCTACGAGTGAGAACGTGCCAAAATGACCTGAAACGCAGTAAAATGAATAACTATATAGAGATCCATGACTGGAGTGGGATCTATGAATTATCATTTTACCTCTGCCATAGACCTAAAGAGATTTATTTAATGAATAATTGAGCTTTAGATGACACTATCTACGGACATTTAGGGGAATACTCCCCTCCTCACCGCACCACCCTAGTCACAACTGTGAATTCGAGGGAGTGGGGAGGTTCTTAGGGGAATACTCCCCTCCTCACCGCACCACCCTAGTCACAACCGTGAATTCGAGGGAGTGGGGAGGCTGAAAATAAAGAAATAAATCTTTAAATTAAATACTTACTGCTTTACTTGTTTTGAGTTCCGAGAAAAAATTGCTCCCCAGGTGGGCTTCGAACCCACGACCTCCTGGTTTCGCGCCAGATGCTCTTGCCACCTAAGCTATCTGGGGAGTCCACGCAAGGAGCGAATCCACCCAGGAGAAATCCCCTCTCGGAACTCAAACTGCACCTAACGGGTCAGTGCATGTCATACGTCATTTTTCTAATGTGTCCGGCAATTAATTGAATAATTGAGCTTTAGATGACCCTATCTACGGACATTTAGGGGAATCTAAATAGAATAGGGTCATCTAAAGCTCAATTATTCAATTAATTGCCGGACACATTAGAAAAATGACGTATGACATGCACTGACCCGTTAGGTGCAGTTTGAGTTCCGAGAGGGGATTTCTCCTGGGTGGATTCGCTCTTTGCGTGGACTCCCCAGATAGCTTAGGTGGCAAGAGCATCTGGTGCGAAACCAGGAGGTCGTGGGTTCGAAGCCCACCTGGGGAGCAATTTTTTCTCGGAACTCAAAACAAGTAAAGCAGTAAGTATTTAATTTAAAGATTTATTTCTTTATTTTCAGCCTCCCCACTCCCTTGAATTCACGGTTGTGACTAGGGTGGTGCGGTGAGGAGGGGAGTATTCCCCTAAGAACCTCCCCACTCCCTCGAATTCACAGTTGTGACTAGGGTGGTGCGGTGAGGAGGGGAGTATTCCCCTAAATGTCCGTAGATAGGGTCATCTAAAGCTCAATTATTCAATTAATTGCCGGACACATTAGAAAAATGATTTATTTAATGGTCTCATAGAACTTTCCGCTCCGGTCCCTGATAGTTGTAGGTCCACAATTGTTCGTAATTAAACGTGCAGGGGCACTGAAGAGTGATTTACTAAGAGTCTTCGGTTTGAATCTTCCAAGAAACGAAATTCAGGGAATCATGCGCGTCAGATAAATAAGTTTCATGAAGGTTGGTTCTCCTAAAAACGAAAATTCACATACTCAAAACTCCACCCGTTTAAAATCGTATTTTCTGGGGGTTTTTGCTATTTTAACAACCAAATTTCGTGAATCTCGTGGGACTAGCTCCCTCAAAAAAGTTCATCTTCTCGGATTTCACACGTTAATTTTTTTTCCCGGGGTGTCAGCTCATTATAACTCCGACTTCACGGGAAGGGTACATTAGAAATACAATTTAATGGATTTCTCCGCTTTAACTATACAATTTCCCGCTGTTGAACCATTCAAAAAGCAATTTCATGAGGGAAACTACTTTAAATAACCAATTTCACTGGGTCGACTCATTTAAATAATTAATGTCGCTGGTTTGACTCTTTGGAAAAAACAATTTCTACTAGTTCAAAGCCCAGTAGTTTCGCGGATCTGGCACTAGGAAATCAATTTCACGTGTTCAAATTAGAACAAATTTGGTGAATAGGGGGCTATGCGCCCACCAAACATTCACGAAGATTGCACCCAAGGGGCGGTCCAGTCTCCTTTTCGACATCAGACCTTCAGCCACCAGGGATTACGCAGTCCTGGTCTCATCAACCCGGCAATGGAGCCGTGTACGGAGCCGATGGACCGCCCCTCGCCGGGAATAGAGGTGCTACTGCACTACGATCCCCGCCCCCGGCTCTCAACCGGTCCTGGTAAGAACAAGACGGAGAGTACCCGGCTCACCAGAATCGATGAGAACCGTGAGGGCATTACCAGAACGGGTTGAGAGCCGGGGGCGGGAATTGTAGTGCAGTAGCACCTCCGCTCCCGGCGAGGGGCAGTCCATCGGCTCCGTACTCGGCTCAATTGCCGGGCGACCAGGACCGAGTAGCCCTGGTGGCTGAAAGTCTGAGGTCGAAACAGAGGCTGGACCGCACCTTGGGTGCAATCTTCGTTTCACGTGTTTCGCCATTCAAAAGCCATGTCCATGTTAGCTCATTTGACTCTATCTAAGAGAGACAAAGAGTGAGGTGTGCCGCACTGAGAAAGCGATGCCGCTGTGTGTCTGTCAGAAAAATGTCCAGATCCGGCACTAACTCAGACTCATGCAGCCTCGTTACGACTTTGCGTGCCACAGGACTGCCTTCGTTTCGGCATCCTACTGGACCCCAAACTCAAGGCGCTGTTCTCATATTTATACGAATTTTCAGCCTGTTAATGATGTTATTTTCCCTTTGATAGACAAGTAGTTAGGTACATTCAGATCCGAAAGATATACAACACGAATAAATCTTTCTACAAGTCACCAAACCTCTTGTTGCTCGACATTATAAATATTTTGTCCGCTCCCCGAGTAGTCTTCATCGGCCTTTTTTCACATCCCTCTCCTCATTATTCTCCAAGCTTTCTCTCTTCCTTCGCTATTCCGCTGAAAAGACGGAAACATGGATTCAAGTTAGATGCGAAGAGAGCAAGGGGTTGGAAAGGGTTTTCCGAATTTTTCTTCCGGCCCTTGGTATTTCCGACCGATGGTTTTTGAATGAAGAGTGGGAAGTAGTAACTCTCTACCACTGCACCCTATGTCTTTCTTTAACACCCTCGCCATTGCGGAACGACTGTCGCTGATGCGTTCAAGGACCGTGAAAGATGGACGGAGTTGGTGCTAGAAAAGGGTGGCCGGGAGGGCGCTTCCTTTTTATCTTTGACAATCTCTCTCCTTTTTTCTTCTTCTTTTCAACATTCTTAACGGTCATTCCGTTTCTCCTCATTAAAAAAAAAAAAAAACTTCTGGGTCATTAACACCAACTTGGTCTGATGGAAATGTGGAGTCCGTGCATTCGCGTGATTTCTTTAGGGTTCTTGAGAGCTGTAATATTCTCTCCCGCTGGGTTACAGTTAAGGGTCACAAACTTTTTTTATTTTTTTAATCACGCGTTACGACATCCTTACTCTCTGACCCATCCAGCACAGGGAGTGCAGGAGCTAATATTTTAAATTTCATTATGGTTCATTATTATTATTATTATTATTATTATTATTATTATTATTATTATTATTATTGTTCGCAGTGAATATTCATGACGTCTGCAACACGAAATCGAACGCCTTTGAAAATGAATTTGTAACCGAATCTCCCAGGCAATACTTTGTAAATATACGATTTACGATATGAATACCAAACTTAAAACGCCTCCTGTCCAGAACTCAATCTTAATAATAATTCGTGTAACAAAATTATGAAGGCTTTTAAGGGTTAAGACTTTCTTAAACGGAGGTGAAAGAAACTTGCCTATTAATTTATGTTTAAAATGAAAGCGAAACTCTGAACTGTTTTTACCACTCATGAAAGTAAAAAGAAAATACTTCGATGTAAGAAATACTAATTGATTAAGAAAATACTTATCTTGTAATAAACACCCTTCTCCTCCTTTAAAACACTCTTTTTCAATCTCTCTGATTTCATTTTTTGCCTCTGTAAGAGACTGTTTTTATACCCCCCCCCCCCCAAACTCTTCCAATGCTCACTAAAAAAATCAGAAAAAATTGTAATGTAGGCTTGATGAAGAAAGAACAAAATATAGACATCATACCTATAATTTAAAAAAATAGAAATTAAGTAAATGAAAACTCTAACGACTAACGTAAGTGTACAACTTATTATTGTTTTAACGCCACTCTTTTATGTTTGACACAATCCAAAAAACATTGTTAATTAGTTTGACTTTATTATTATAGAAATATATTATTGTTGTAATGTTGTTTTTTTTCGATGCGTTGCCCACATCAAAATGTCTTTCCCAAAAATGAGGGTCAACAACAAAAATTCCCCATAATTTGAGCCCTTTTAATTCTCGTTTTGTGGCAGCAACTCCGCAATGGCAAACCTGCAACAGTTATATCGAGCAGCGATCGGTTTCTGTGACTTCCACGAAAAAAGTATAGGACCACTTATTTAATTTTTTTAAAGTATCAATATCCTTTAAAAGTCAGCAGCCACAGTTATGTAAATGAGGCTGAACTGATTATTACACCACTGTACAAGAGGCCTCTGGATTGTTCGGGTCGTGAATCTGTTGGTTTTTGTGGATTCCTCGATAAAAATATGTTTTAATTGCGTAGTTGTGTAGGAACAGGCTTTATTGACGTTTCCACAACTGTTGCGGCTCCAGTCGCCGGTCTACTTAACTACGACCATTTTTTTTAATTCACATTATTTAAGCCCTGTTCTCACGATGCAATGTTTGGAGTTATATTACATGCTGGTTTTTAAAAACATATGTTCCTTGGTAGTGAACGGATGTTTTTAAAAAATCCAGCATGCAATTAAGCTTCAAACATTGCATCGTGTGAACAGGGCTTTAATTATGTTTAGGTACATTTGAATAACTGTCGCGCGAAAAATATCGTCCGCTACTCGTCGGAAAGTGAAATATCATGGTGCTCGTGTGATAGGGGATACACTCGCACGATATTTCTCACTTTTCGTACTCGACACGAGATGTACTATTCATATATTGGCTTTTTTTATTTCGTGAAAATCCAATCCCTATACTTTCGTTATCGGGTTATCTCACGGACGGGTTCTTCAACACACATACATAGCTTAAACTCCTTTCAGATTTTATATACAGAAACTGGCAAAAAAATTAAAAAGTCCAAAACAGTATATTACGACATAAGGCAGGAACGGCAACCGCTCCGGACGAGGTTGACAGATCCTTTCTGCTAATTGTTATCTGTCAACCGAGTCTGGAACGGTTTTTCCGGCCGTACGTCGTACGCTATTTTCTGTGAAACCTTAACAATAGTTTAATCAAGTAGACCAAGATTTAAAAAATTGAAATAATCCTAGAGGGAACTGGGGAAAGGTTCCACTTGGGGTTTAGTGTGGTAAATGTGTGGAGTGGCAGGGCTTCCTTTCTGGTAAGGGTGGGTGGTGAGGATGCCGCGTTGCCAGGCGTGTGTTGCCAGGGGGTCCGCGGCCGTCGCGACGCGGTGTGAGGAGGGCTATGGGGAAGAGTGCGAGTGGACAATATTTACATAAGTGGGGCCGAATCGTGAGTGGAAGGAAAGCGGCCGGAAGAATAGCTCTTGAGACCGCTAAACTGTACTATAATGATGTACGGTTTCCCAGAAAGATTTTTATGCGATTTGGGGCCAACCACGTGTGGTATCTTGAACTTCTCCTCTAGCTCATGTTTGAGGCATCTACATATATTCCTTCCTGCACCACCGTTTTCCCTTTGATTCCTTTTCGTTTTTCCCCTCTTTTCCTCTTGAGAAAATGTGAATAGAGCAAGAGGCAACAGAGTAAGATGCGTGAGGGTGATGGTGATGGTGCGTTGATTGAGTGAGTTTGAGGTGAATGGAAGAGGGAGGTTTGCGTTATACATATTTTTCAGATCTTGATTTTAGCGGTATCTTACATTTTCCTCCCGCGTAGAATACATACAGGCATTAAAAGATAATAAAACATAAAACGTTGAGGAAGATGAACTTTTGAAAATTACAGTTGAGGAAATGAATGAGGGAAGAAACACAGAACAACGATGTATATGCCTTGTCTCTTTCCCACCCATTTCTCAACACATGGGATACAGTCCCTGCACAATTCAAAACCCCACAGATTTTGGCACCGTCCCTCTGATGGGTCACTTTCATCTTTCGCTGATTGGCCATTCCCATTCTTTGTCGTTTGAAGCACCTCGTCTCTCATTTGAACGTTTTTTTTTTTCTCTCCCACAAGTCCGAAATGAAACACGGAGCCTGGTTTCGCCCTTCCAAATTACCGCACTTTCTGAAACTTGCAAAAATGATCTGCGCCCGGCGTATAGGGTGAGACCTCTTAATACATTCCGAATTAGAGATGGAATCGGGCGGAACCCCCCGCATTGCGGGCCCGGGAAACCGGGCCCAAACACCGGGCTGGTCCCGATTAGCCCGACTTTTCCAACTTGAATGAATACATGTGCCCCCCCCCCCGCATTGAGCCAGTTAAATCGTTCCAAAAGTAGGGATCGTGATGAAGGTTGGTAGTGGGGTTTGGTGATGGTGAGAGGTTTAAATACCCCCTCCCGTCACCGGAAGATTACTGACGAGGAGTGAGGTTTTCAATTATTTAGGTTGCTCAATACACTTTAATTTTTTACTAATTATATACTAATTATATTTATATAACTTTTAGTATTATAATTTATGACGTATCAAATAGTAACGGCTGCAAGTAATTATAATTTCGCTCCATCACTGAATGAGGATTGCCTGCAGTAGGTGATACTTTTCCCTCTGCATGATCACAATACGCGCAATTCTATTTTCTACACTAATCACAATTAGTGGACCCCCCCTCCCCATTGACAGATCTAAAGGGGGGGTAACGGCAGTATTACCCTCCCTCAGAGCTGGTCAAATTCAAATCGCTGTAAACCAAGGGGTGGATGGTGGTGGAGGGTGTACAGAGAAAGGGGGAGGAGTTACAATTACCCCCCACCACCAAAGAGGTCCCAGATCCGACCCCCCCCCCCTTGTACATAAAGATCTATGAGCTCCAGGTGAGACGAAACATGGGTTCTTCGAAGAAAGAAAAGTTCAACGAACGGCATTGTACATAATTTGTTGTTGTGTTGCGCATGTTCGGGCTTTCGGGCTTTTTTCGAACCTCAGCCCGGCCCGGCCCGAGAAAATCTTCGGCCCGGCCCAAAGCCCGACCCGAAAATAAAATGTAAGGCCCGGCCCGAGGCCCGGCCCGGGCTTAAGCGGAATAGGGATGGATCACAATTAGTGGACCCCCCTCCCCTTGACAGATCTAAGGGGGGGGGGGGTAACGGCAGTATTAACCTCCCTCAGAGCTCGTCAAATTCAAATCGCTGTAAACCAAGGGTTGGATGGTGGTAAGCCGGGTTGGTGAGCCCGGGCCCGAGTCCATCCCTATTCCGAATCAAGAGGTTTGTTTCTACGCCTCTGAGGCTCTGGAGCACTCAAGAAACGGCAGCTAAATGAATAAAAAAATGATGGCCCGAAATGGCCGTATTCATGGTGGCTCCCCGCTCCGCCCCGCCTAATGACACTGGTCTGAGGGTAGAGTCGAAAGTTGGCCAAAGGAGCAAATATGCTTGGCCTAAGAAGCGCGTTTTATGATTTATGAATGTTACTGTAAAAGTTATAAATGCGGTTAATGACGATATTAACCGGTTAATAACCATCCAAGTTCGTTATTGTCTTAACATAAACCGGTTATTAACGTCATTATTTAGCAGTTTTGGTTAAAGTAGGTAATATCACCATTATATTAACAATGTTGAGAGAATATATTTCACAACGAGTGAGAAAAGTCTCATTTCACGCGCGAGTTGTGTTCGGTGATCGAGGCAACGCCGAGTTCGCTAATAGGGAGATTTTGAAAGACGTAAAAATGAAAAAAATTTCGCTCCGGCAGCTGGCGGTCGGAAAGAGTGCATTTCATTTCGTATACGGATACCCTAAGCCGTCCCAGAAGTAATAATGTTGAGACCATGATTTGTTTCGTTAATGTTTGACCCTTCCTCGTACTGTTTGCGGCCGGGTTTGCTTAAGCTGAACTTAATGGGAATCAAAGGCTACTTCAAAATGAAATCAACGTACTGAATATAATACTTCTGGAATCAAATGGTGATTTGTAATGATTTTTTTACCAGTTCAAGCCACATTACCCCCCCACCATCCAAGTCGACCGATTTGGCCCAAATGCAATACCAACCGACGTCGTATGACTAATGATTTCTGGGCCAAATCTCGTCCCGCTAAATTAATTTCTTCGAGAGCTATCGTGCTAACAACACCACACACTTACTTCAAACTCCGGGGGCACCACCCCCTCCACCATGACTTTTTCAAAATATTAAAATGGGAATCAAAGGCTAGTCCAACGTGGAGAATACGTACCGAATATGATGCTTCTAGAATCAACTGGTGATTTATAGTGATTTTTTGACCATTTCAAGCTCTATACCCCCCTCCACCTTGACCGATTTGGCCCAAATGCAATACCGACCGGGGTCTTATGACTACTGATTTTTGTGCCAAAGCGCGTTCTGCTAAATTCATTTCTTCGAGAGTTATCGTGCTAACAAGACCACAGAGTTACTTCCACCCCGAAGGCACCACCCCCTCACCATGACTTTTTCAAAAAATTGAAATGGACATCAAAGGCTGGTCTAACATGGAGTATAGATGTCTGATTTAATAACTATAAATATAAAAACCTATACATATATTTTTTATATATATGAATTCCGGAGACCTCTGAATTCGTGTTCTAGAGGTTCTGAAACATGAAAAAAACATGACATGACCCATGTTTGCCACTATCCCGACGAGACCAATATAGTGCGTTTTCAGAATTAAATGCACTAAAACCCTCAGGTCTCTTTTAGCGTTCCCCATTTGCACAAAATTCTGCAACGGAGCTATTCATTTCCACCCGTCTTCTCCACTAACATATGATTTAATTCAGTGAAGACGGGTGGAAATGAACTGCCCAAATGCAGAATTTTGTTCAGGTGGGGAACGCTATTTGATATTCCACCAATAAGCTGATCCATACCCTAGCAACCGTCGTATTTTAACGAAGACGTTCGTGTTTTTACTTCATTCAAAATCTCACTAATCACTAGCAACGAGCGCGTAAAGACGCTCCTCACTAGTTTACCAATAACCACAAAAGTGGTTTTTGGCATGCCGTCCGTCTGGCGGTCTGTCGCTTTTTTTTTTCTTGCTTGGCAGCCACCCATCAACACCTCCTCTACGTACAAACTCGTGAAAGTTGTACCTACATGTATAGCCCTACTGAAAATAGAAACCTTCACAGTCGAGCGACAACGTTGAGCCCTCTGATTGGCTGTTGGTAAAAACAGTTCGGCAGGTCGGTCAGAAAAATAGAACCGCTTCTATCTTGAGAAACAGGCACAGCTCCCTCCGAGGGACGTCACTTTCATGCACGGGGGCATGCGCCTTACGATTTCATGAAACATGCATCGAGCGGGGCAGGAAAACAGGCTCCGTGTGCACCGGGCTTAACTCGTGGTTAAAATGGAGAAAACGTCAACTTCGTGGACGTGGCTGAAAGTGAACAAAACCGCTGACCAGCAGTAAAATTGAGGAAAATCGCCAATTCACCGTTCACCGATGAAAACTTCAAACAACAAATCGCAGCTTCTGAAGGCACTGGTCTGGTTGCAGTCGTTCACAGGCTTGTTACAGTTGTGAACAGTCTGGTTATACCCGTCAACAGACTGGTGACAATCGTGAGCCTGTCCACAGTTATCGACTTTAACTGGTTTCCCTATGAGTAAAAACAATTTGTCTCCTCAAAAACCACAATTTTAACGTGTCCGTCCCATTAAAAAAAAAAAAAAATTATTCGCGTCAATAGCTCTTCTGTTCTTCTATAATAGGTACAAAATTTCGTTGATCGGTGCCTGAAGAACCAAATTTCACGGGTTTGGCCCTCATAAAATCGATTTAATGAAGGCTTGACTCTTCCATAGACGAAACTCTTGGGTGGTAAACATACTAGAGCGGTATGATATTGTTTCGATGTCGCCGACGCTAATTAACAGCGTTTGGGACAGATAAAAATAACTGGAAATGTGTCAGAGTGATATGTAGAAACGATATCGTATATCGCCACAATATGAACGCCGCCTTAGAGTCCCATGCCTCAACCTCTCACACGGGTTTTGACATTAAATTTCAATTCCACGTGATTTGCTCTTTTAAGACCGAAATTTTGCGGATCCACGGTCATATAAACCATATTATACGGGGCTGTCCCCTTAAAAAACAGAATTTGAGGGGTAGGCACATTCAGGGACGACATTTCCCGGATCCAGCGCGCCTGAAACCCCAAATTTCACTGGTTTGGCTTCTTAGGAAACATAATTTCACGGGTTTGGATCTTTTATGAACGAAATTATGTTTATTCGATGCCTGAAAACCCCCAAGTTTCAGGGGTTTTGCGTTTTAATAACCCAAATGTCACGGGTTTGGCCCAAACCGTTTTTCTCTGAAATTGGAAAATGAATGAAATTTTACGGACCCTGCACCGGAAAGCACAATGTTCATAGCTTTGGTCATTAGAAATGGAATCTCACTGGTTTGGCCCTTCCAAAACTGATTTTAATAGTTTGGCAAGTGCCAGCCAATAATTTTGATCGACTATTGTCAACTATTAGTCGACATGAGAAGTCGATAATACACTCCGCTGCGGCTTAGATAGCACGCTGAGATAGGGGAAAATGAAATTATTAAAACAGAGGTTTGATTTCAAGGTTGTTCGTCACCTGTTTCTTAATCAGAGGTGCGGCATTTTCGTAAACATTATGCAAAGCTGGACACACAACAACGGAGGATGGCATAAGATTGATATACATATTACTTTTTGAGTTTCAATATTTTTGTGAAAGGAACAAAACGCGATGAATGAATGAAATTTACAACTAATATAAGAATGCAGTGAGCCTTCTAAATTTAAGATGAAGTTCGATAAACTGAATTTTCTAAATCTAACCTAGGAAATAAAAAGACTGGGTTCTCCATACTGTAATATCACGATTTACAGATCATTGAACAAGCAAGATATTTCTCGTATTTATTTGTCAAACAAAACTCTCAAACTGAACAATCAAAAACAATCTGTTAATTTGAAATATATTTGAAGTGGACTCCGTTCCATTACACATACCTTTTCTCTTCCAGACGTATTACTATATGAAGGAGGGCTCACTCCCTCCCTAGAAATGAATTCATCTTTCATCACCTGTACTCTTCAATCAAGATTCAAGACCCTGTATATGCTGTGCATGTATGCTACGTGGGAGCTATTGCGTGTTTTAACAAGACGAGATGAAACTAGTTGAAGAGGGAGTATAGAAAAAAAAGAAGAAGATATAATGAATAAAGCAAGCGATGGGTTTGACATCACAAACACTACAACCGATGGTATAATGTGGCTCGCTGTTTCAGATCCGCAGTGACCATATACTCAAGGGCTTCACAAAGGGCTAAAGGATCTTCTTTTCTTTAGTTTTCAGTAATGCATGAGAATCCATCAATGGAAAGAGAGTTTCTCTCAAACCATTCTCAACATTCATCAGCCTCCTAGGACAAAAGAGTGAATGTTGAGTGTACAGAGGGGGAGTTTTTGCTTCCAAACCGTGCCCCGCCGCCCATCCCGATCCACTTGAACTTTATATGTGCGATTTTCATTTTCTATCACTCACACTCTCGTTCTTTCAAAACAGATGGAATAACGGATACAAAAGAATGGAGAATGGCTATTTTTCAAGGCGTACTCGTCACATTGGGGGATTGGGGGTCACTATAAAGACCCCGAAATTTGCTAGACGTTGAGATTTATGACAAAGCTTTTACATTTTTTATTTATTTATTTTATTTATTTATTTTATTTTTTTTTTTTTTTTTTTTTTTTTTTTGTGGATGAGAGAGCATGAGAAGTAGGAGGTGACCTTAATGACGAGTTGTTATAATTGCGGTCGTTGTTACGACTTTTTCCTCTTCACCGTACCTCGCTTTTATTGAAAGAACAAAGCTCATGAAGATGCTTCGAATTTAAAATGTAAAGGGTAATGGCATGGATGATAGTGACGTAGGTCCGTGAGAGAAAAATACTTTTTTTTTTTTTTTTTCAGGATTACCTATTCCGTTTTGAATAAAAGAGAGGAAATATTTTTCCGTTCTCACCCACTCGCTTTTATGAATTTTATAACACAGCCAAATACAGACTTTCACCTTTTGTTCAACGATCGAGTCGGCGGAGGTTTAATCAAATTTTAATTATGTACCTAGCTCAGAGGTAGGTCGGAGTAGCTATGGAAGTGTTTGCTTGGGACTTAACTGTACATTCGAGTTGATTGTTCCAAAATTAAACGCGAAAGGAAAAGAAAAGAGCTGGCGGTGATTCATTTTTATTTTTGTTGAAGTATTCACTTACATCACATTTTCCTTCCCTAGCGATTCACCCAAAAAACTAAGTTTGAGAGCCTTTCATACCCAATATGGAAAAGCTTTCTCGAATAACTTCAAAGTTTATCGTGTTGACAAAGTTTATTCGAATAGGTACGGACGGGTGTTAAAATGTAGAACGAACTTGATAATGGAAAAGAAAAGAAAAGACACATCCACACGCACAGTTTTTCTTTCATGACCCCGCCATGTATCTGCCAACTTGAAAGGGCTCGAAAACTTAATGCTTAATAATAGAATGGCTCAAGAGAAAATGCGTGCCTCATTTTGACGCCTTTCTGATTGCGCTACCTATAAGGTTGAGGGAAAAAAGTAGGCCTGTAACTTATGAACCCACTATTGTTAAGGGCTGGAGGGGGAGGGGGATTTTATGAAAAGGGCGAAGGCTACAAGAGCAGACATTGGGGTCGGGAAAGAAACTGTGATCGAACCAATATTTACTGGCCTCGACCCCTTTGCTTGTCGTATACTCTTTGAGAAAAATACCTCATGTGACTCTCACATTGGGAGGTCACGAGCTCCCTTGCCTAGGGATCCACACACGCAAGAAAAGAACCAGCTCAATTTACTCGCACACACTTTGCCGAAATCATCCAAACATAAATGTAAGGTGCAAACGTGAGGAAAAAGGACTAGTGCAATTTTTTATAGCTCCATTAAGTAGAACGATGCACGCTAGTAAATACTAAGTAAGTATACATATAAGATTTCTGAAATAATATTTCTGTTAGATAACGTTTGCATGTTGTTGTTTTTTAGTGTTATACTTTAAGAAGAAAATAAAAGGTTCGACATAAGAATTTTTTTATCCTACTCGATGTGAAAACGCGTGCCTTCACCATTCGCAACTGTCATAAAAATACGATTTTCATTTCTAGGCATGAAAATGTTTGCCATTTGTCACCAAGATTCACTTCGGATAGCTATCTCATTTTGTTTCCTATACGTTACAAAAGGTAGGTTCGCTTTTTTGTGTGGTTATCCCGACTCATAACAAACCCAAATTATTATAACAAAAGTAATAATAATAATATCGGAATAGCGGAACGGGGAAGGGTTGTACACGAATTCTTATAATGCTATTACACGTGAGAGTAAATCTCGAGAGTTGAACACTCTGCGAGTAGGGGGGACGGGGCTTCCGGCGGTTGTCCCGCGGGAAATCGATTTTGTTTTTGTTTTTTTACTAAATAGTGAGATGAACTAGAGAAACCAAATAATACGTTCGAATCAATGTAATAGAAAATTCATGTCCTTGGCCCAAAAACTTCCATTTTGAACACATTAAATACGTCTTATATTCTATCCTTCCCTTGCCCGTTCCCGCCATTCGATGCGAAGAATAATTTTAGTGAAATGCTTGTCTGCACGTTTGTAAAGGGCTGTATATCGGTACCTATTGGACATGAAAGAAAGTGTTGACCAGTAAATTTAGCCTTCTAAATTCACTGTTCAAACATTTTTTATTAAATTTCGCAGTTGAAGAGCGTTAACTCTAACGAAAAATTAAACGTTCTTTTAACATTTTACATGGAATATTTTGTCTGTGGAACTCTATCGAGACATAGGCAAAAAATAAAAAAAAAACACGAAGAAAATCTTGCGGTTCCCCTCCGCCCAGGTTGTGAGGAGGGGGGCCATGCTGTCATTTTGTTGAAATTCTCCTCCACCTAATCCTTTCTCTGCATTATCCAATGGACAAGGGTTGCCCCCACCCCCCATGGTTCATTGGTCAGACCACCCGAAAACGATTCTTTGAAAACATCTGTTTAGGGGGGGGGGGAGGTATTTATCACGTACTCTTTTGTCCCGCGGTACATGCGGGAAATCCTGCGCGGGACGGGACGCGAGACGGGAACTCAGCAAAAAAATGCGGGACGGGACTTTTCATTTCCCGTCCCGTCCCGTCCCGCGCACACCCCTATCTGCGAGTGCCAGGTACTAACGTCTAACTAAGGTCTGAGTAGCCTGTCCCGAATGGTTCCCAACGCTTCGTGGGGTCGAGGCCTATTCTTCAAATTGTGAGAACCTTGACTATATTGCTTTGAAGGGAATTGTACTTTGAAAGAAATGATTGCAACGTTGCCTGGGCCGTGGATTTGACAAACACGATTCACCTCGTTGGCTCTTTCAAAAACCAAATTTTGAGGTTCTGATTCATTGAAAACAGATTTTGTGGGGTAAGCTCCTTAAAGCCCTGTACACACGGAGACATTTTATGTCATGACATCTACTGAAGCTGGTGTTCAAAACGGCTAAAAAAGTAAAATTTGAAGTTTCAGGTTTGTTCGTTGTTCTGGTTAGTTCAAATTAAGAAATTATTTCTTTTTTGTGACCCCCTTCTGAAGCCAATGGAGTTGCTCAGTAAAGAATCTTTCGCACATCTTGGAAGTATTTTAATTGCCCCCTCTCTTGAATCATTAAATTGAGGAGCACTTCAATAAAAAGTATGCCCTCTATTGTGGTTCGAACAGTAAAATTCATGTTCGGACATAATGGACTGTTTCACGGCTGAATAGCTTCTTGCTCCTTGTCGATGCGGTATTTCAGCTTAGTTTCTACAATGGAGATGGTAAAGGGGAAAATTATTGACAATTTTCCAGCGGTTTCCTGGCTTTTTCATGAAAGCATATGGTTTTTATACTTTTACACAGCACCATCACACGAATATATTGAAAATTTGATGGCATGACATGAATGTCCTCGAGTGTACAGGGCTTAACAAAGTGAATTTCCCGCATTTGAAATTCAATAAAATGGGGTTGGCGTACTTATTTCCAGAGAAATTTGTATCCAAGCCCGTGAAATTGGTTTTCAATTATATGAGCCAACCCTACGAATTTGTAGTTGACCATTACGCTTCTTTATTTCCCAGGTCCCAGACTACCTCGAGGGCCCTCTGTAATCACAAATTGAACCCCAACGAGGCACCATTTCCCGTATTCCACTGGTGCTTAAACATCTCAAAGATGCTTCCGCTTCATATTTTAATCGAATACTCCTCTAATAAATCATTTGCTCCGAAATCTTTCTATTTGAAAAAATCGGTATCATCAGTCGTGGTCTTAAAATTACAACGTTGTAATACGTATAGGATTCCCGCTCCGGCTGATCTGTCAAATCATAATTATGTGGCATCCAACTATCCACCAATCATATTCGAGAAAACTCGGATGCCAAACAAAAGGTGCCAGTTACAAGTAATTCCAACAGATGTTTATTAGCGTGAACGGGTAGGAAGCTGACGAGAATCTGATTGTGAGAAAGAGAGATACAGGAGGAAGCGAGCGTCCTAATCCTGAAGAAGTCGAAGGAAACTTGTCTGAAGGTACCATCCCACCTTTCACAATCGCCTCCCGCATCCACTCACCCACCATAACCATCTTTCAACCAATCTCCCAACCTTACCCTCTCCCTTTAAAATCCCCATCTCTCATTGAATTTATGACTATTTCCCCTGTTTGCATCAGCTCCTTCCACGGATTTATCTGTTTTACATTCTAATGCTTTACCCCCACCGGCCGCGTCTCGCTTTTCTGCCCAAACATTTTTAAGCTTATAAAAATGCAGTGAAGTATTGCTTTGGGCGTATACTGGGTCGTCGTCGAGAGAAGGGCAGGTGAGGGAAAATCTAATAACTTTAGCAGATTACTAAACCGGTTACACCGGGCCCGTTCGCTTCGCAAAATTGATCGCAACGTCGATATTTACATTTGTACCGTTTCATATTTTCAACGATTGGAGTGGTCGAGTGAGATATGGGAGTGTTGGGACGGTGGGATGGGGCCCAAAGGGAAAGTGTATGAGAGATGACTTGTACGGAATATGGCGAAGCTTTTAGTTGTTACAGATTTAAAATGTTTAATTGGGCAGTAATGAGATTCCCTCTTCACACAATTGAATTAGGAAATGAAACAGACCTCTAAGTAATTAAATTCAATGTTTATTGCCTCGTGTGTACAGAGCATAATGAAATGGAGAATTCAATTTCGTATAACCGACCCATTTATGCAGACGATTTTCTGTTTAATTCATGTTAGGAATATACAGGGTGTACAGAAATTCACTGCACAGCCGAAAACCGGTGATAGGGCACCTGATTTGGGATCAAAATTACTATTTGCACTTTTCCAAAATTCCGCATGGCTTCCGAAATATTTGACATTTTGTGATTTTTTTGCGGCCTCCGGTTTTTGTCATTAAATGCCAGCTGCTCGCCAGTGGATTAATTGAACACTAAAAGTAACTGACTCTTCTAAAAGAGCACAAAATTTCCTTCAAAATGACGTAATATTCGTTCCAAACAATAGCCTATGACAGGCGTAGGAGCTGTAGATTTCGAAGGGAATCGAGTTTATTGGTTCGCTTCATTTTCCAACGCGATTTTCCCAATTTTCTTGAATGGAAAAGTATTTTTGTGTTTTTGAAAGCTTTCGAATGGTGTGCACCATTTTATGGTTTCTACCTTTCCCTGCCAGCGTACAACCGATCTTACTGTTTTTTAATCATTGTAACCTAGTCAAAAAGATTAAATTTAGCGACGCTGGCATGAAAATGAGACCTCCTAATCTCGGGACTTGCCTTAAATTGTACGAACGGGCTTCCAATGAACGTGGATCGAGCCACTTCGGTGAGTGTGGGAAAGGGATATCGGCGTACCACCACCTTATATTTTTATTTAGATTTGACGGATACAGATGGTAAGTTTTTTGTTCAAAAATATGTTCAATCTGATCACAAACAGTTCATTTTAGGCAGGGAACATCTGTTAATTTTTTTCAAAATGGCTATTTTGATCAAAAAACTTACTCGTGTAAAAGGGGCTTTACGTATAAGTTTCACTCCCGTGATTTCACTGAAAGATGCCCAGCAAAAGAGGGAGGTCCCTCCATCTTCGTGCCGACTTCCTGCTCGAATGTGTTACCAGCGAAATCCAGGGAGCAGTCGACAATGATACAGCAGCTCAGCAGCCATGGCCGAGGCTATGAATTTCGTTCTCCGAGATGACGGAGTACGTGTCCCGATGGAAAGTGAGTGTGAGGCAGGGCCCGCCGAAGCAACCTGCCCCTTTCTTCATCCCTCTTACGGTTCGTATTGTTGTTTTGCCGGACCTTCTGAGAGTATTCCAGCCCTAGAGGACCAATCGACCGCCAATTACTGCCGTATGCAACCCAACAATAATTTACATTTTAAGTGAAGCAAATATTCGATGAAGTCGTCATTTCCTTCCACAGTTTTTTTTTTATTATTTTCACACCGAAAAGCGAAACCAAATTGGAGATAACAGATATGGCCGGTCGTCTACTGGAAACGTTCTCGAGCGGTGCTACAACGCGCGTACATACAAAAATGCTTAAATTGAATTCACTGCAGCTAAGCCTGCAATGGACGATGTCACATTCAATTTGAGCCTTTGTCGCGCCGATCGAAAACGCTTCCAGTGGACGACCGACCTAATGGAGTGAAGGAAGCCTCAAGGCAGATCACAAGCTACCCTGGTTCAAGGAAAGATTTTTACCAAGGCTTCCTTGAAGTCAAGGTAGCCTTCAACTCGAGGAAGTTTCATAAATACGAAAACTTGTCAAGGAAGGCTTCTCAAGGAACGTTCATAAATACGGGCCTTGATGACATTTTAATCATTTATTGTAATCATACTTGTTTACCCTGACGCCTGCTGAACGAGGAACGACCGAGGGACCAGATCTGGCGGTGATAGCGTGTTGCAGTACCTGTGTTCTCTACCCTGGGCCAACCATATATGTATAAAAGAACTGGATTGCTCATAAACTGGGGCCATCAGAAAGTGGTTGAGAGGGATGGGGTTTCAAAATAAGGACCTATAGTTGCCATAACTACACGAAAAGAGAAAGAGAAAGAAAGGTGTGAAATTGGTCACAATTTTATCCGGGGACGGCGCACCCCCTCCAAACCCCTCCAGCCAGCTACAAGCAATCCAGGTTGATATATCATTGCCCTGGGCAGAACCCCAAGAACCGCCACTGGAGTGTTCACTGATGAGCAACTAGTTGAACCACATTAGGTCCGTTCCATTGTTTTGCTAGAGCTACACTAGTGTAGAAAACCATGTGATTTCATTGACTTATTCTGAAAAATTGAATGAAACCAGATGATTTTCTTCAAAAGTGTAGCACTCATGAAACAATGGAACGGACCTATTCTAATGAAACCTAGAAATCAATAAAACCAATTTGTATTATAGTCCGGGAGCCCACCGTATGAAAAATCCGTGTCAGCTGATCGCGCTTGAAACCATAATCACGACGTAACATGGTCACTAGCAAATGCACCTGCATCGTCGCCAGAAATTTTTAGCGGGTCACCGAGCAAAAAAAATCAAAATCATCAATCAATCAAATCACCCAAGTCCCCCCCCCCCATTTTTTTTTTCAATTTCATACCTCCATATCTACTCAGTGTCCCATCCGATTTGTCTGGCATTGAGATACTCCGGTAACGGAGCATCCAAATCGTAAGAAATGACCCTCGCCAGACGTGTTCAGATAATCCAATTTTGGGGCACAAATTTTGCAAACTTCGAACGCTGTCGCCCCTCTAGGTCCCACTGAAATTGACTGGCCTTTGTTGCTAAGGAAACCTCTCTAGGCGTATAATGGAGCTATCAAAACGCCAGACACGATCAAATGATCCGAAAAACGACTTTTTTTTTTTGCAAACGGCAAGACGCCCTGCTCGGCCTTGTCCCGCTGAAAATTTCTGGCGACGATACAGGCGCATTTGCTAGTGACCATGTAACGTCCTGATAATGGTTTCAAGCGCGATCAGATGATACGGATTTTTCATACGGTGGGCTCCCGGACTATTACATATGATTAGGTTCATTTACACCTGGAAATTTTGTTGAAAAATTCCATTAGAGTTTGGTTCAACTATAGACGCATTAATACGCGATGATTGATAGTACAACTCGGAGTGACTATGGGCCATTTCCAAAGACTGACCTTGTTTTACTGCTTCCATAGGAGTCAGCGCGTCGTTCTCGAGAAGACGTTCTCGAATGTGAGGGTCAGCAAGCCCAGCAATAAAATCATCGCGAATATACCCATCTTGGTGGTCAACCGCACTCACAATTTTCCGAATTCACAATCCTTGCTGAGAATTTTTAGATTCTGAATTTATTGATCGACTGATTCTCCAGGTTGTTGTTTTCTGACTGCTAATTGATGTCGCGCAAAAACTTACTCTTCTTTTTGGCGTAGATTGAGTATAAAGATTCAATAATAGTTGCATACGACTTGTGTTCTCCAATCAACTCAAATACTGAAGGCGAGAGAAAACTGATGATTAGCAGCAGTTTGTCATCGTCTTTCGTGATTCCCCGCGATTTCAGGAAAGTTGTCGAACGTAATCTTCCAGCAGTTCCATTCTTTTGCAGCAGAAGGAGAGTCAGGATCCGTCTCAATTTTTTTTTTTTTTTTTTTTTTTTTTGAATGGCGTTTAATTAGAAATTAAAGAAACATGTTACAGGGAAATAAAAAAAAAATATAATAAAAAATAAAATAAAACAAAAAAAAAATAAATTGTTATTCTTCTTAACGCTAATCACCCCCAAAGAGCTTAATACTCGCGCAAGGGGTGATGAGTTAAACACAAGACCTAAAGCACATCAAAATGCAAGAGAGAGAAAAAGAGTGAGAGAGAGATATTTGCGCTATAAAACACAAAAAATAGAAATGAATAAATTAAAACATTACATTACTTATATAAACATAACATCATAAATTATAGGTTCATTCTAGTCGCAAAGTAAATTTTTAAGGCACTCTTAAATTTTGACAGTTCGGTTATTTTTCTTATATTTTCTGGTATCTCATTAAACAATTTAACTCCTCTATAATCTAGGGATTTTTGGCAGATAGAAGTGTTTTTGAAAGGCAGTTTTAGTAGCATTTTGTTTGAAGATCGCGTAGGTCCATCAATTATTTCAAACTTACTAATATTTTTTTTCATTTTAAAAACTTGAATTATTGAATTTTATCAATTAAATCATTGGAAGAAAGCACATTGATTTCCTTGAAAAGTTTTTCAGAATGGTATCGCCGAGGCTTTCTCCAGAGGATTTTAATTAGCGTTTTCTGTGAAACTTCAATTGTTTTGACGGTTGTCGGCCAGGCACAGCCCCAAATTGCGGAACAATATACAATTAGCGATTGTACAAGACCATAATAGACCATTTTTTTTGCTTTGAAGTTAAGGAAATTTCTAATTTCATAACACATTGGTATAAGCTTCCTCAGTTTAGAATTGAGGAAATTAACATGAGCAGTCCAATTTAAATTCTGATCAATCAACATTCCCAAATACTTTGTTTCAGCAACTTGTTTGACGGATGGACACGTACAATTTACAGTGTGAGATTGCTGACAAGCGTTCGAATGTACGGCCAAGTTTCCGATCACAGGGACATCGTTCGGTCTGAGCGCGAACGCCATGAAATTTGTCTTGGTATAGTTCAACTTCAGCCCATGTTCGGAAAACCATGCGTTTATCTTATTGAGATCAGAAGAAGCCGCTCACAGAAGGCGATCCCAAGCGTCGTTGCAGAGTATAAGAGCTGTGTCGTCAGCGAAGCAAACCAGTTGTCCTTCTAGTTTAAGTCCAAATAATCCATTGACATAAAGTACGAAGAGAATAGGCCCTAATACAGTTCCTTGCGGGATTCCATACTGAAAAGTTCGGGCGTCGCTGAGATGACTCCCAATTTTGACGCGTTGCAATCGTAGGTCGAGATAGCTGGTTACCCATTCAAGGAAACTTTCATTCATACTAACATTTCGAAGGACTTGGACAAGTTTTTTATGTGAAACCGTGTCGAAGGCTTTGGTGAGCTTTCCGACCCTTATCGAGGCTGCTTTCAATTTGACTTACAAGAAAGGCGATAGCATCTTGAGTTGACTTGTTGGCTTGAAACCCAAATTGAAATTCACTCAGCAGCTTTTCGTCCTCTACAAAACGGGTAAGGTATAATTTGACAGCCTTCTCGATTACGTTAGCAATATTTGACAAAAGGGAAATGGGACGATAGTTTTCTGCTCTTCTGGGGTCTCCATTTTTGAACAGTGGAGCTACAATGGCTTCCTTGTAAAGGGAGGGGAACTTCTTGGTCGCAAAGCTTAAATTTATTAAATATGTTAGAGGCTCACTTAAATGACTTTTGAATCTTTTCAACATGACTACTGTCACTCCATCGAAACCAGGGCAAGAACCACCTCTTAAGCTCTCGATAATTTTTGAAACTTCACTGGAACTCACCGTGAAGAAAGGGTCACACAGGAAATCTGGAGGTGCCTCGTGATCATCCATTGGCTGAACACCATCACATAACTGACCAATGGTTCCAGCTATTTTCCCGCCGACTGTAGTAAAGTGGCGATTTAACAAATTCCCAACTTCAACAGGGTCGTCTTCAACTTTTACAACAGTTCCTGTGGAATCGTCGATCAATGAATCAATTCTTCTTTTGCCTCGCATGGAGGTTGGAGCAACTTCGGACACAACATTCCATACCTGCTTTGAATCCTTACCTGCTGACTCCAATCGAGCTTCATAATACGAATTTTTGGCCTGTCTGATCAATGAGGTCAACTTATTACGGTACTTATTGAAATGCTTGCGGAGTGCCTGATCAAAAGGAGACTTCCTGATTTTGTTGTATAACACTTCTTTTTTCCTGATACTTTTCAGTAAGCCAGGTGTGATCCACGGTTTCAAGGAGGTCATCTTATGTGACAACAGTTGCTTTTTCGAAGTACAGGAGTTGATACAGTCTTGCAAAATCTTGTGAAGCGCCTCCGCACATTCGTCTACGTCATACGAGTTAAGAACACGCTCCCATTTTTCGTCGCCCAATTTGTCCCCTAATTGTATTGGAGTTTTCGATTTTGGTTTCAAAAGCCAGCTTCAGAAGAGAGGTGAAGTGATCCGTTACGGTAGATTGCCAGATTATACCTTCAGCATCAAAATGCCTGGATGGCCGAGCGAAAATTTGATCAATACAGGATTTTTTATCTCCTTGTATCCTTGTTGGGCGCGAGATGTATAACTTTAAGCGCAAGCAAAGTTTTTTTTTAAGCGATCGTTTTTTAAGCAAATAAAATTGTCATAAACGAGAAAGCTTTACCAAAAGTGGCTTTTATTTGCTTAAAAACGTTGCATGGAATGAAATGGATTATTAAACAATGTGATTTTTTAAAGCAGGTAGACAAATATTTACAACACGTACAACGTAAAAGTGCATGAAAATAGCAAAAACATCTACACCCTGGGGAGGAGGTTTTAGTGGGTAGGCCCGGACACGGGGAGTCCCATACTCCGTGGGCAACTGGCATTTCCTCCTCCCTCTTTTTAAAATAAAAAAAAAAAAAAAAAAAAAAAAAAAAAAAAAACATTTACAACCCCCACCCACCCTCAAAAACGTGAGAACTGTTTGCACATTTCAGTGATATTTCCCTTGAACTGAGTGGTTCAGGCCGATGGAACTCCACCCTTGACTTTATTTTTTCCAATATTATGCGTAAATTTCGCCCTGACGCCATTTTAGGATGAACAAGACAAAGACAAAGTTGACAATTTTTGTATTTTTCTGGTAACTCGTGGTTGTTTTTTAAAATAAATATAAAACGTTTCCATGATTTCTCCGGGATTTTCAAACGAGAGATAAACTCATTTTCCCTCCGCCTATTTTGTCCCCATTCGATTTCTTGGCACTCATATTCTAGCCATCAATCAAACTTCCCTTCACGTTCACCCTCGATAATAATACTGTTTATTTCATTTTCGTATTACGTATTTCTCTCCGAAGGCTTTATCAAATAATTGCTCTTGATATTGACCGTTTCAATTATGGAAACAGACTCACACTGTCCATTTCACCAATTTCCCGCTTTTGATTAGATTGGGTGTGTGTGTGGGTGGGGGACGTGTGTGTGTGACAAAGAGAGGTGGGGCTCTCCGTTCTCCTGGATGTTTTATTCCCTCGATTTTTTGTACAAAGAGGAACTCTGGCTTTCATGCTGGAGTAGTTCACCTAAAAATCTAAATTTTAATTACATTCTGAGCCCAGAGACTGGTGAACACGATGCGTTTTCTCGTTGGTGGTTGGTTTTCTCTCTGCTTGGTTTCACTGTTTGGAGCCATTAGGTCTCAGTGAAAGCTTATGTTACCTGGTATTTGTTACTTTACTGTTGTTACTTACCGCTGTTCTATCATTATAGGGGCATTCATTCTCAGAAGTTTAACATATGCTATCGACGTAAACACTGTTATTTCGTATTTTTTTGTGTCCCATTTCTCCGTTTCTATGGACTATACCTATCTGGGGCCTTATTCTGAACGGTCGGGAAAAAATGCCGCAAGCGGGATCCAAGGACGCAGAATAAGAAATAACATTATCCCGCCATAGCAACCGCTTTATGCGGCATTTTCACATGGCTTCGGAATATGGCCCCAGTTCGGAATTTAGCATAATATAACAAATACAAGGTTTAACATTTTTCATGAATACCCCTTATATTTCTTGCTATTTCTATTTTGATCAATACCTTTTCTTCCACTGTCAGCTTGGAGAACGTGACAATGAATGAACATGGGGACGATTATATAACTAGCCGAGTTCTCAGTTCAATAATTGCCGGACTGTTGAAACCAGGACCAAGAAGCTCTGGTAGCAATTGTCATGATTGTCTCTGTCTGATGGGTCTGATGAGCGGTATCAGAACAAGAACGAGTGGGAGTGAGTAAGTTGAAGCAACAAAATTTATCACGAGCATTACTTAATTACACAGTTAGTACATTGTGGAGGCACCACTTTCATCATTACTGTCTGAAAATTTTTACAACTTGGTTGTGGCAAAATGTGAATGGCTCGTTCTTTAAGGAGACGGCTGACTGTTTGGCTGATGGTTCCAGCTTCTCGACCCACTACGTAGTCCTTGAAAAACCCGTCGGTCATACCGCTTGACCTGAACGACACAGTGCTTACGACCTTCTCAGTTGACTGGATTTTACATCGAACCGGTTCGATTTTAGCTGGTACGACGATGTCAACGATAAGTGAGACACTGTCTATCGTTCCGTAAATTGGTCCTTTGTAACGCACGGACGTCGCGGTTATTTTGCAGCGATTGAACGAGTAGGTCATTTTTTTAAGAAGAAGAACTCCTCTGATAATTTTTTTGTGTTGAGTAGGAATGAGAACGATTCCTCTGCAAAACATTCGCAAGAGGGAGCTAAAACTCTTAACTGTGTTTGGCTGCAATACGATAACATGCAAAAAAATTACTTACTTGGAGCCAGACTCAATTTCCACCAGTTTTGGCATAGACATAGAACCCTCGGGGCACTCCCATTTATGTCTGGCCACCGTTGCGTTAACCCCCTGGATTTTTACCGGTCCATGACTTCGAATTTCTGCAATTCTAGACTCAAAAAGTGACGCGTATTTGCTATAAGTTTCAAATAAATTCAAAATCGTTCGACTTGAGCAATTGCAATGAATGACTATAAACATTAAAGTGAAAACTATTTGAAAACTCAGGATTGATTCCATTGGATAGTGAAAAAAAACTCAAATTAATGAAGCGATTTTGAGGATCGTTTGCATGTGTTGGACAGCTTGTCAATTGAAGTGAAAAGAAAGATAAAATCGAGATGTCCCCTCCACTGACAGTCCACGCAGTAACCAAAAATAACTTTAGCCTGCGTAAAGGTGTAAAGAATGGAACTTTACGAGCCGTGAAATAGAGATTTATTTCAAAGTGATTAATCATAGCAAAAAAAAAGTCGAGAGTGATAATTTTAAATCTATGTCTCCACTTGTGCCTTTTCGCGTGCGTCAGAGGCATGCGACATAGCGCACGATGTGTTGAACGTGAGGAATGCGCTATTGCATGCCTCAAAAAGCTGGAAGGATATCAGAAATTGCGTGCATAGCTTAGACGCATTAGTTGATCCAAGTTGGAGCGAACGTTGAAAAGGCGTGTTGAATTGAAAGAGGAAGACGAAAGCGCTCAAGTGGAGACATGGCTCTGGAAGAATACCCGGGTTTGTGTACTTGTCAACAAAATTTCAATGAACATCAACTGAAATGGAATTTTTTCACAAGCTATTAGATGCATTTCACATGTACTTCTTCTCCGGATCATTAAAAAACCACATAGAACTCAGTGTAATGAGCAAAATCTCTTCACATACATCTTGTAGAATGGAGGAATTCATTTCATATTTCATTGAAATCCAGTTGCATTAATTATGAAGACAGGTTAACTACCATGCTTGTACCCTGGGTTGTCAATTATCCGCTTAGGTATAAGTCTGCGTAATTAAATAGTTTACCTGAATTTTGATGTTTATAATCCTCCCACGCAGTAATGTAATGGTTTTAATCTTCCAATCCCTTTCAACTGGTTGCCATGAGCTTTCGATTCTTCGTGCTACCCTCGTGACTTTAGAAATATAGAGATATTGGTTCATTATTACTAAATACGTATATAGTCTGTCCACTTAGGGATGGGCTATCACCCGTCCTTGAATTTAGTGGAATGAGCTTCCCCTTTGCCCTTTCTTCTTAAAATAACACACCGGGAATAATTTTGGAACAAATCAAGGTGATTAAACTTTCTATAGATGCGCAGATCTTCGGCCATTACTGTCCGTCACCTACGTCACGAGCAGTCCCAACCGCCTTTGCGCTGGACCCAAAACATTATTAATTGTTATTGGGTGGTGATTTTTGAGAATTCATATTCAAAATTAACTTGCTCTGCTGCTCTAGGGGGAGAAATCAGGAGTAAAGGACCGCTGCCCCCCTATTCTGTAACTCCTAACGCGTGCGTTAGCGAAATAAACAAGGTGAATAATTGAAAGTTATCAGCTGAGAAATTTTGCTAACGCACGCGTTATGAGTTACAGAATAGGGGGGCTGGTGACGTCAGTCTCCACCCCTCCCGTCCGATGGGCAGGGAGAAATCTGCGGCACCTATAGTAAAGTTTAAGACCCCGTTCACAAGCTCTATGCTTTCGTTGTGTGGTGTCCATGCAACCTATCAAAATGCTTCGTTTTTCGAGGTAATAAATTTGTTTGGTTGCATAGACTGCACACAACGCAAACACAGAGCTTGTGAACGGACCTTAATCACCTTGGAACTATAGAGGTAAATAACTGGAGAAAGCCTGGATGGGCTGGGGGGTGGGTAGAAGGGTTGTCACAAATATGGCTGCCAAAGTACACCTTCAGAACCTTGGATTTACCTCTACATTGTCAGGTTATCAAGAAAAATTGTCACCTCCCCCCTGAGATTAATGCAAAATTACAAAAAAAGAGCCCGAGTTAGAATGAACAAGGGGCATTTCGGGGAATTTATTCGGTAAAAACTAAATCAAACTCGTCAACACTCTCGTTCTCAAAGCGTGGACGACTTGAGGTTCATAAGATTTCATCGTAAATGTCATCGAACGTGGCACGTAGCCGTGTTTTCAAGTGTATTTTGGTGTTTATTTTCTAAAATAAGTGGCCCTGATCGCGTTCCATCAACATAATAGGATGGGCGAGACAGTCTCGAGTTCAGAAAGAGCCGCTCCGTCTCTTGAGGACTGCGAAACAAGGATTTGAACAAAAGTCGCCACACTCATGCAGTTCTCGCTGTGCTCGAACCATGGGTCTTCTCATTCGCAGTGCTGGTACATATAATGTTTCTGAATTAGTTTGTTTCTTGCCTGCGAGCGATTATTATGTGAAATAAACGTTCGTGATTTCTTAACCCTGTATTTCTCTTTACTATCAGAGGATCGACCCCTGAAGAAACATACCCAAAAATACACAACACATCAGTAAAAAATAAGTTATCTTGAACTCAGAAACAAGACGTATTCCATAAAAAACTTGAGTGACGGATTTCCCGGTGGCTTCTGTCGTGACTCCCGGAAGAGGATTGGAGCTACTTGCGCACGTTGAAATATCCGGAAAAGAAGTCCAACAACTCGCGCATGGTCGACCGTTTAAAATAAAGATTCTCCGGAGTATAGTTGCGGGATATTCACTTTATTAATGCCCTGTGAAACAATCTAAAAACTCACAGTGACAATTTCTAGACAAACTAGATTAAAAAACAACTTGACTTGAGGTTACTTTGTGGTTCACAAGGTGCACCTCCCACCATAACTACGGCCAACAAATTTCAAGCCCAAGCTTTCTCCATTCATTTTTATCTCTATGCTTGGAACAAATGATCACTGTGTAGCGTCTATTATACGTATAAATAACGAGCGGGTAATACCACTTAATAGTCGAGTGATGTACGTTATTTTTCGCGAAACCTTCGTCAAATATTACCCAGTTTTAAAAAAAAAAAAAAAACATGGGCGAGACAGTCTCGAGTTCAGAAAGAGCCGCTCCGTCTCTTGAGGACTGCGAAACAAGGATTTGAACAAAAGTCGCCACACTCATGCAGTTCTCGCTGTGCTCGAACCATGGGTCTTCTTATTCGCAGTGCTGGTACATATAATGTTTCTGAATTAGTTTGTTTCTTGCTTGCGAGCGATTATTATGTGAAATAAACGTTCGTGATTTCTTAGCCCTGTATTTCTCTTTGCTGTCAGAGGATCGACCCCTGAAGAAACATACCCAAAAATACACAACACATCAGTAAAAAATAAGTTATCTTGAACTCAGAAACAAGACGTATTCCATAAAAAACTTGAGAGACGGATTTCCCGGTGGCTTCTGTCGTGACTCCCGGAAGAGGATTGGAGCTACTTGCGCACGTTGAAATATCCGGAAAAGAAGTCCAACAACTCGCGCATGGTCGACCGTTTAAAATAAAGATTCTCCGGAGTATAGTTGTGGGATATTCACTTTATTAATGCCCTGTGAAACAATCTAAAAACTCACAGTGACAATCTTCTAGACAAACTAGAGGAAAAAAGAACAAAACTAGAAATTTAAAGTGGACACGTGTAAATAAAAAACAACTTGACTTGAGGTTAATTTGTGGTTCACAAGGTGCACCTCCCACCATAACTACGGCCAACAAATTTCAAGCCCAAGCTTTCTCCATTCATTTTTATCTCTATGCTTGGAACAAATGATCACTGTGTAGCGTCTATTATACGTATACGTAACGAGCGGGTAATACCACTTAATAGTCGAGTGATGTACGTTATTTTTCGCGCAACCTTCGTCAAATATTACCCAGTTTTATTCTTTTGACAAAAAGAAAAGAAAAAAAAAACTTGTCCTAAGATATTTCTATAATCACGGATGAGGTGATATCATTTCAACAAAGTTTGCACAAGGTTATAGAAAACAGACATGTAAAAAACTTTTCATGTCAGTTTTAAACCTTTACTGTACAGTTTTCAAAAAGTGAAGCTATAAAGAACCAGGTTATGAAAAATTCAACTTACTGGAGTTATTATGTTATCGTAATGGGCGACTTACGAAGGAAGTAGCGCGAAAAAAGTTTATAAACCGCTAATTCGTAACTATACATGTATAGTGGAAAAAAATCGCTCATTCACGCATAAAATGGGGAAAGCACATTCTCGGCTAAAATAGAGAAAAATGATGATTCACGAATGAAATTGATAAATTGTGCTATGGGTGCGTGGCTAAAAATGAGACAAAACGCCAGTATAGTTTACGGCTAAAATGGAGAAAAAGGGCCGTATTCAGAAACCAACCTTAACCTTTTTGTCTCCTTTAAGCGCTTCAAAACAGATGACACATTTTAATAAACCATCACATTTTTCAACTCCTTTAGTTAAGGCTTTGTAAAGGAGGGTTTCTGAATACGGCCCAAAGTGTCCATTCACAATCACACAGCTACATTAAGAAAACTCTAATTCACTAATAAAAAATGGGGAAAACAGCTGATTCGCGGCATAGCTAAACGAGAAAATAGGCGAGGGCAGCGACGACGGCCGATTTTTTTTATCGAGATTTCTCAATAAATCAGGTTAATAGTGTTCGGACTGTGTGGGTTATTGGGAAGCAATATTGCATATTTTTGTTGGCCAAATATCTAGTTATTGGAACAAGAAAAGTCAATTATTCTTGATCAGCTCTTGATGGGAGATCGGGTCCCGGGCCCGGAGACTCCAAGCGAAAACCGAAATTCTGACAACCTAGACAAATTAGATTTTTTCCAGGAGTTAGTTTTAAGTCCAGGAGTTATGGTACAACAGCACCTTGACACTATATAGGGCGCCGCTGTCTGTAGGGACTAGTCTTCTCATACATCGTCGCTTTTTCCATTTGCACAAAAATTTGCCCCCGGCAATTCATTTTGACCCGCCCAAAGTCGTGATATCTGTTGAGCTAGTCGAGGGGAAACTATCAGTTAATGAAAAATCATTGTGTGTGAGTCAAACCATTTGCACAAGATTCGATAAAACGCGAACCTGTTGTATTTCATAATCATTGAAGAGAGGTCGCCCTACCCCCTCACCCGGCTAATGGCTTGGAAAATTGATGACGTTGCTGCAGGTCACTTAATTCACGACACATTGATGGTGTGATGAGTTTAAAACGAGCCCCCTTTTCGCGCCCCCCCCCCCTTCAATATTCCAGGCATTTCGGCACAATAATGCTGGGCCCTGGAGCCCACTCACTCTCTCTCAAAACCGTTCTATACACACTGTAATAGATGGCTTAATAACTCTGCTTTTCAAGTCCATAATTCATTTCGAAGCCGGCAAAAAGAAGAGGGGAAAGGGCACGTGGATAGGAGGTATGCTGGTGTGGCCTGATATTACCCTCTTAGAAGTGAATTACTCCGGTCGTGCCCCCCTCCTCCAGCCATCATTTCCTCGCAGGCTTTTCTTTAGTTCACTCGTGAAATTTTATAACCTCTGCCCTGTTCCTTAAAAACCCTACACCCTTAACCGCTTGCGCTTTAAACGTTTTTAAAGGTTCTATTCAGCTCCTTCAAACTTTATTTTTTGTTCTTATATTAAAATGAGATCGCACTTTCTTATGCGTGGCAGTGAACAAAAACTTTCTTTTTTCAACGGTCTCCACATGCCCAGCCTAATTTGTGCTTGAGGGGTTTATTAAGGTTTGAACCCGAGAAAAAAACCCTGAAAAATGTTATTGAAGGAAAAAAAAATGGGGGAGGGGAGCCTGCGGGATTTTATTCAATTACAGGATAAAGCATATATTAGAGTTGCTCTAGACCGAGATTTTAAACGCGAAAAAAGAGTAATCCCGGTCGGTGGTCATTTTATTTCCAATTAATTGTCCCTTCCACGCTGTCTCGATTCCGAGGAGCATCATCTATGAATTAAAATAGACCAGAGCCTTTCGAACATGGGAATAGCAGCATTTTACTCCAAATGCGCCTGTTGACGGGTATTAAAGAGGAGTTTATTTCTATACAATTTAAATATAAATAACATTCATTAACATTCTCGGTTCATTAGAGGGTTAGAGCTTATAATAGTATATACGGTGTGCATGGGTTTCCAGCTCGGCGTATAGCTGTTTGGGTTTAATTAGCGCTTATTTGGGAATATACTTGAAGCATGCATTCATTTTAAATATAACCCCCTTAAGGTCAGACTATTCTGACGGGACGTGGGCGTGGGAACACGCGTGGGGCTGCTTTAGGATGCCATAAGTTACTCCAATTCTTTTCTCGGGGTGCGTAAGCATAAATTTACAGCACTCCCGTATACTTGCTCGTCGTTTTTATCAAGGCCCGATTTCACCAACCGCGATTACAATGTAAACACTTATAATTAGGTCTATTCGTTTGTCGTCCCGGACTACTCCGAGCAGCACGAAATTTTGCAACCTCGCGGATTATCATGTGAAATAACGCGAAAAAATAATGAAAGGTTAGTACTTTCAGTGCTAATAGTGCAGCTCCGGACGACAAACGAATAGACCTAATATTAAAGCAAGGTAAATAGACTTACAGAGGTATGCTCGTAACTAAGGAAATTTTTGTCAAAATTGACGTCACGGGAGTAAAAAAATAATGAGGGACCAAACTTCACATAATATGAAGCTTCCCCTCCTATGGTTGATTCCTTGGAATTTCTTTGTAGATCAAGCAAAAAATGAATGAAAAGCCAAAATGAGTGCCTGGACATTTTTTTAAAAGCGATATAATTTGGCGGAGTTGTTCCTTAGACCTTATGTACCGTTTTAAGGCCCAGTTAATTGACACGTACCACGTCAAGCCCCGTGTATTCAGTACAGACAGCACTCGGCGCAGTGACGGGCGAGTTTATAATGCGAATCAGTGAGAAACGACCAGTAAGCTTCATGAGGGAGCAAGGAAGGGCTTCCCTGCTGCCCGCGACAATCACGCTCACGAGCATTTCTTAGATAGGTTGGACAATAAAGCTGAAGTTTAAAAGTGCTCCCTGTCATGTATAAAAATAGAGGTAATTTAGTATTTTAGTATTAATGGTGTCCTTCGACCAGAATCCCGGCCTCGAACCTAGCCGTATTCAATCACTGGCGATATCGAGGAATTTGTTTGCCTCATCTGGGGCCCATAGTACAAACTCGTGCGAAAATGCCGCTAGACGTGATCGCTATGGCGGGATAACGGTATTTCTTATTCGGCCGCATACCCAGGATGGAGTAGGGCGATTCACACCCTCACCATACGAGCGTATTGGTCGATGTGCGGTTTGTTGTCCAAACACCGCCGAAAACCCTTAATACGAAGCCAAGTGTTTCGGGCGCTTATATTATTGTTAATTGGAACGGTGGCGAGGTCTCTATGTTGTTGAGTGTCACGAAAACTCATTGTTTAATGAGAAAATTGTTCACTTAGCTCTATCTTAAAAGAATTTCTAAAAGTTTCACAACTGAGATGATACCCTGCACCTGCAGCAGTTTTGTTTGCTCCAACCATTACACTTAGCGGCCCTGCAATCACTTCTTTCACAGGAACATTGTTCTGCTGGCAATAATGCGTAGTTCTCCCGACTTAAAAAGTGGCCCCAGAAATGTGTTGAAAATTTTGTTTTATTGAAAAAAGTCCCACTTGTTAATTTTTTAAAAATTTGTCATCCCATGACGTCATGGCACAAACAATAATAATTGGTTGAAAATTAAGAGTATACCTCTTTAGTCTATTTACCTTGATATTAAAGTTCATATTGGTTGTTATTGGCAACTAATCACGATCAACTTTAACGAGATCAATTCTAACGTGTCAGTTACTGTATAAGTCAAAAATTAGCCATTTTCCGTTCTTGCACTCAGCTTGATGGCCTGCCTCTTCTGTTCTCAAGAGTATAAGTCACGAAAAAAAAAGTCACGAGTATAAGTCACGAATTCCTATTCCTAAGGGGAATTGTACCTAACAGTATAGTTCGGGTTTATTTAAATTGTTTTAAGTTTGGAATGCTCTCTTGAAAACTTCAATTTTTTGACTTATACTCTTAGTAACTGACACGTTAGAATTTTGTTCGTGACAATCAAAGATGAAAATGGGCCTAAATGAATGAAGTATTTATTAAACTGAAGTGAAGTATTTAAGGGGGAGTTGTACATGTGTTTCCTCGACCCCCCTCCAATAATACCTTGCCTACTCCACGTTACGTACATTATCGCCGTATTTGTGCACCAATCCTGGATTTCAATGTCTCATTTCACCCCTGAAATAACTGTAAAACCCACACAAACTTTTACTTTGAACATTCACGCTCTTTCAACGACTTATTTAGGAAAGAAAGGTTGTACGGGCGTGCGTAATTTCCTAGAGATTTAGACCTTGAAATCCAGGATTGGTGCAGAAGTACGGCGATAATTTACTTAACGCGGAGTAGGCGAGGTATGATTGGAGGGGGTCGAGGAAACACAACGCGTACAACTCCTCCTAAAGCCTGTACACACGGAGACTTTTCTGCCCTGACTTTCATGTCATGGCGGAAAAGTCTTCGTGTGAACACGAAAAAGTTATGGCATTTGATGTTATGCCATATTATCTGTCATAACAGATTTTGAGAATTCTACGGTGACATCTTTCTAGACAGAAATGTCTAGCAACCTTCCCTTTTAACCCAACCTTCATGCTCAAGCCGAAGGGTAGGGAATAGGGATTATTAAAACCGTGGAAGTGAGCTTGTAAATTGTTGTTGTTGAGCGTTCTGTTGTTTCAATGTTCAAGTGAAGTTTGGGGAAAAAGTGGATTGGAGTCGTGAGGCAGTAATGGCATCACTCATCATAGAGTATGAGATGCGTGAGTGCCTTTACCTGTACTAAACAAGTTTGTAATAAAACAGCTAGATGTATTTCATTAATTTGCTTTTAAGAATTTCACGAAACAGCTACTCTTATACCGTTTATTAGTTCATCCTTATCTTTTATTTTGGACAGTCTTTATTGCGTGAAGAGCAGAACTATAAACTCCCCACGGCGGGTGTGCTCCTTAGAACTGCCCTCCACAGGTACGTCCCTGGTCCCATCAATGTCGTGTTTGACCTCGGTGGTATCCATGGGCGGAGCAGCCGGTGACTGCGGCGTTCACGGAAGGTTCTCTGAGCCCCTTCCGAGTTCTTCATATAAACTTCTGGGTGAGCCCTTGAAGGTCCTGCCAGAAGCCAGGGTAATATAAGTACACCGCCGGCAGAGGCCTGCATGCCGTAAGCGCCGAGGCCTGCGGTAAGCCTATTACACCAGGGGATCGGCCGGTGTCCTGGGGGTCCGTTCAAAGCACACTTTTCCCCCTGTGCCATGCAGACCTTAGGTACGGACCAAACATCTTGTCTTGGGGGGGGGGGATAGCTTGAGGAGGTAGGAGACGCCACCCCCTTCTGTCCCGGACTCAGGACAGCCCCTAACCCGTTGTTTGTCCACGGGGTCGTATTCGGCCCCCATGTCCAACGGGGGTGTCCTTTAACGTACTCCCCACCGCACACGGTGCGCCTTATTCCGACCCAACCCACCATCGCACCGTATCAGAGAGCGGGTCGGCCCAATGGTGGGATCCGCAACCCGGGGGACGCGCCCGATAGGGGAAACGAACCCCGTGAAAGGTTTGCAGCCATTCACACGGATCAAGTCCGTCACGGGTAACTACCGCTTTCAACACCACCAAATAAATTGGAATGATGAATTGTCCTTGTAGGAAACACGATTTTAGCAAACTACTCCACCAAAACTATTGAACTTTGGAGCTCAGGAGGAGCCGACAGTCCCTCCCCCCCCCCCAAAAAGAAGGTCTGCACTTCAATTCCGAACGAAAGAAAATGGTATTGGGGATTTCGTTCTGAAAATAATAGTTAAAATTAAAAACAAAGTGAACACAAGCACTAGAAAGCAATGAGACAATTCTTTCGATTCATTCACTGAATCAGAGATTCAGCCCTCGTGTGAACACAAGGGGCTTGACAGAAATGGCGTACAATACCTTGATTCGAGATGTTATGACTTGTTTATGACATTTCTGTCTCCGTGTGTACCACAGAGCATTAACACATAAGAGTGAAAACAAACGGGCTGGGTAGTGGAACAGCTGCGCCCCTTGAGGGGCGAAGGGGGGAATTGAGACCAGCGCTCCGGGCTGTAAAGGCAGTAACTAAAGTGGATATCCCCGCGCTCTCCCCCGTTCCATCCCCGGATCTTTACCCCCTTCTTCACCTTATTGGCTTTCCATCCCTACTAGGGTGATCTGTAATTTAACGACGGACTTGTTTTCGTTAAGTTATCTGATTCATAGACTTTTTATAAGGCCTGTTTTACACGAGTAAGTTTTTTGTTCAAAAATATGTTCAATCTGATCACAACCAGATGATTTGAGGCAGGAAACATCTGTCAATTTTTTTCAAAATGGCTAATTTGTTCAAAAAACTTACTCGTGTAAAAGGGGCCTAATGAAATGAATGAAAATCAAATGACTTACGGAATATAAATCCGACATTAAAAGGGTTACAGAAACATTTTTGAAGTTATTTGTTCTAGAAAGAGAATTGGGAATCGGTATTGCAGCAATCAATAAAATTTATGAGTTTGTTTCCTCGCTCTTTATTATATGAAAATTAAATTGTAATCACAATTCTAACGGCTTAATTTACAAAATGAAACTCTTGTCTGCCCACTCAAATTCGTCTCAATACCTCCACATATCGCGTTAAGGGCGGCTAGAAATTGCATGCAAAGAAGATGCAAGCAACCGTTAGTAGGGGAGGAGGTACTGGGCCTACTCGAAGTGTGCTTGCGTCAGAGTTACGTTCGATTTAATGGGGAATTTTACGCCCAGGAGGAGGGGCTAGCCATGGGTTCTGGAGTGTCTCCATTTTGCGCAGATTTAGTGTTGGATGAATTTGAGACCAGTTTTGTTATGACGAATTGTAATCCTTTCGCCGGCAAAATCAAGTACTGGGCTCGATACGTCGACGACACTCTTGTCGTATGGAGTGGCTCAAAAGAAGAGTTACAGGGTTTTCTTGGCTACCTCAACAGCAGAGAAGAATATCTTAAGTTTACGCTCGAGGTGGAGTCGGAGAAGAAGCAAATTAATTTCCTCGATCTCTCTATCTCTAGAAAGGAAGATGGCCTCGAGTTTGGAATATTTCGCAAGGAGTCGGCTACAGACTTAATTATTCCTGCCGAGTCGAACCACCACCCGAGACACAAAATGTCAGCTTTAAAAAGTCATGTACATAGATTATTTTCCATACCATTAAGCAACAATAGTTATAAAAAAGAAGTAAACACAATATGTAACATAGCAGTAAATAATGGATATAGCAGCGAATTGGTACATGGTTTAATTAAGAAAAAGAGACGACAACTGCTGATGAATGAGGTCTTCCCGGTGTGCAAAGATGCGGAGAGTGGAAATGAGATGAAGGGGTGGGTGAAGTTACCGTACCTTGGTCAAATATCCATCGAACTGGAGAGAGTACTCAGACGGTGTGGATACCGAGCGGCGTTTAAAGCTCAAGGCTCCTTGAAGGACATTCTACCATGCGGCAAGGATCAAACTAAGGAAGAAGAAACGAGTGGAGTGTACAAGCTACAATGTGGAGCGTGCCAGGAGGCAACGTACGTGGGCCGTACAGCAAGGAAGTTTGCCACGAGGTTTAAAGAACATCTTCGTAGACGCGATTCTCGTTTCCTACAACATACGGAAACCTGTGGTCCTGGTAGTCACACCGCAGAGATCCTGGTCCAGGAAAGCAGAATAAGCACGATGAGCGCCCTAGAAGGTTTCGCCATTCATGAGGAGATTTCGAAGAATAGTTCGTGCCTAAATGAAAGGGCGGAGATTCCGGCTTCCTCCTTCCTATCTCTCCTCCCCTCTTTGCCACCCTCCATCAAAAGGAAGAAAACGATCCCTCTTAATTGACCTTGGCTGTAGAATTGGTTTATTACTTGACAACGTGCTGTGCACGCGAATACACAGATGGATAGGTAAGGGTGAATTTTATTTTGTTGTGTGTGAAATTATTCGTTTGTTTATTTATTTAATTTATTCTTAATTATTATTTATTTGACTAATTACTCTTAATAATTATTCTTTTGTTAGTAACTGCCAGTCCGGTGTGTGTTTGTTATTCATGTCCCTTCTTGTTATTGTTTGTCAAATAGATCCCCGATGATGGCTTCATAGAAGCAGAAAACCGGTTCGGAAAAATAAACGAATTTGAGTGGGCAGACAAGAGTTTCATTTTGTAAATTGAGACTGAAACCCACAATTTCCCCCGCCAGGATCATAATGAATTCTAACGGCAGACTGTAAATAGTGAACTTCCACAATTTTAATTGTTATTTAAATTTTTTAAATTATTAATTTTTTGTACATAGTAATGAGGTGTCACTGCTTGAACCTGAAACAAAAAAGCACACACGAGCATATTAGTATCACGATCCACTGATTGAAATATCGTGTTCTTTTTAGAACAGGAGTTATTTTCTCAATAATGCAATAACGCTCATTCTCTAGACTGGGACTAGGGCCCCATTCTTTAAATTTTTGCAAACCGTGGCTTTTTCAGTTTAAAAACATTTATCCTCAATTTATGCATACGTAATGACACGATTGCATGCAAAGGCAGTAGCTATTGCAAATCATTGCAGAATGCTCTAAAGTAAATAAACAGCACGTTTTCTATTTGCAAATAATTCTGCACTGGGGAATATTTTTCCACAGAATTTAATGTCCTCTCTGAATTTGAAACATGCCAGTTGTGAGAATAGGTATGAAATGTTTCCCCGTACAAAATTTTGTGCAAATGCGATACATTATCTTCTAACATACCCCACTCACGTGCAAAGCAGAAACCCGCGGTCCGGGCCCGTCAGAAAAATCCGCGGGCCCGGCCTGCGATTCTGGTCTGTCAAAAAAATCCGTTCGTGTATGGCTTGCTATAATTCATACATTCACCAAGCATGCACTCACCAATCGCCAGCATGAAATTTGCGCAATCATAAGCAGTAAATCGTGAAACATTCCATATAGGGAAAGCAACGCCAGCCACATCACACACCAGGAAATCATATAAAGACCTGTCTTCCCCAACAAAATTGCTCACGGTTGAAGTAGATGGCGATACAGTTGCCAATAGTGAATGAATTCTGACGAAATTGTTTACGCTGTAATCATGATTAATTGTTGATCGTGGACAAAGAAGTTGGTGAAAATGGGCCTTAAAAAGCCAGTTGTGGGCTTGTGGAGACAAAACAAAAATTTCTAGAGTACATTTAATAAATCGCTGCGCTGTAACTATCTGAATGTTTAACAGACCTCTCAATATTCTCGTTACAGTGTGACCATACTCTCTATAGGCCTTTGAAACGAGGAAAACTTGATTGTACTCGAATCAAGAGGATAAAACGCAATTGGCGCATTCCAAAGAATCCCACTGCAATAATTTTTCCCATCGAGCTCCGCAAGCAAGTAAATAAACTAACAAACTCAAGCGTTAATATTAACTTACTTATCATCGCGTGGAAAAAGGAATAAGGAAATCCCTTTGTCCTTTCTTGAAGTGCATCCCGTAACTTGACACTTATGGTAATTCAAACAATACGACTCATTCAAACAACAGAACTTCAGCTTTAAACTACATGAAGACACTTTAACAAAATAATTCAGCTAAAAACGAACAAAATACAAAATAGTCTCTTTCAATAAGTCCAATCTTCGCGTTATTGATTAGGAAGAGAATCTGAGTCATCATTCTGTTCTGTCATTGCCATCTCAAGAAGTCTCTTCTCTTTCAACCACCTCTCAACGTTCATATTTCTCGTAACTCCCTCCACACGAGCAAAGTAAAAAAATTAAAGTTAAGATCACCGCGCTCTCCGGTATCAAAAGCAGTGAAACAACTTGAGCTGTTCCCTACCCCTCGCCCTGTGTCGGTGGACCCTGGTGTGTACAGTTCTTAAGGTGGGTTTCAGGCGGGTTTCCTCGACCCCTTCCCAGTAACCCCTCGCCAAAACTTCACACATAAATTTTGACTCCCTTTCTGCATCAATATTCGATTTCAAAGTCTAATTTTAATCTTCAGGAAGTTCTACAGTGACGTTAAATCTTGCTTTTTCAAATTTAATCCCGAAAATAACCCCAAAGCATTTTAGAACTTTAGAATGAAATTTGGAAAAGCAATATCTTAAGCTGATGCGTTTACATTTGAGAGGTTTTTGATCTCGAGAGCTTAACTCGCCAGTCTAAACGGGCCAGAGAGTTTTCGGGAAGGGTATCCTGGCACTCTCAGAGAGTTCAACTCTCGAGATTTACTCTCACGTGTGGCGCAATTACACGCAAGAGTAACTCTCGAGAGTTGAAATCTCTGAGAGTGCCAGTTCCGGGCTGGCGGCAAGGAGGGTGAACTCTGGCCCGTTTAGACTGGCGAGTTAAGGGGGAGTTGCACTCGTGTTTCCTCGATCCCCCTCTAATCATACCTCGCCTATTCCGCGTTACGGATATTACCCGTATTTCTGCACCAATCCTGGACTTCAAGGGCTCATTTAAATCTTCAGGAAATTCCGCACAACCGTACGATCTTGCTTTCGTAAATAAGTCGTCGAAAGCGTGTGAATTTTCAAGGTAAATGTTTATGTGCGTTTTACAGTTATTTTAGGGATGAAATATGAAAAAGGAAGATCGTACGTTTGTGCGGAATTTCCTGAAGATTTAAATGAGCCCTTGAAGTCCAGGATTGGTGCAGAAATACGGCCGTAATTTACGTAACGCGGAGTTAGCGAGGTTTGATTGGAGGGGGGTCGAGGAAACACATGTACAACTCCCCCTTAAGCACTCGAGAGTACTCTCGAGAGCTAAAAACTCTCAAATGTAAACGCAGATTAACGTCACTGAGAACTTCCTGAAGATTAAAATTAGACTTTGAAATCGAATATTTAGACCAGTCAATATAGACAAAAAAATCTGGGTAAATCGCAAACATGCATGTAATTTTTTTTCTTTTTGCATGTTGTTAGGGCCAATGAGAGTAGTTTATACTCAAGTTTGCAACCCTCAAAACCTTGTGCTCAACTCGTGGCACTCGAAAAACCAAGAAATTTCATCACTTTTTTCTCTTTTTTTAACAAAACTACCAGAAGAAAGCGCTTTTCGAGCATGACCACAGTATACATTGTTAAAGCCAACTAAATTTGCTACAATTAAAGCCCAGCCCGAGCATCCTGGGTCTGTTAGTTCAGGAAATACAACCAGTCAACAAAATACTTAATCTTGCCAAAAAGCGAGATTTTATTGGTAGGGTAACTTTTCAAGACCCGTAGCACTCAAATACCGTTGACTCGTACTTGGTTTAAAAAAATGAGAGAGGAGGTTGTACGTCCAAAATGCAACAAAAAATGTCCTATGTCCTAAGGTCAGATTTCGATTCCTAGCCGGAATAATCAATTTGTTGTTTTTAGCACATCACGGGTTTTCGCAACAATAACAGGTGTAACATGGGAAGAAAGCTTCCTAGGTTAAATCCAACGACATCACTGAAAAGAGCACCCTTTTTTCTGTGTGAGTTAAGACATTTTGTCCAATGATAGTGAAAGATTCTTTGAGTAAACTGGGAAAATATCAGAATATTTTAAAAAATGTCAGTTTTTTACAACTGTTCAAAGCTAGACTACATTGGCCATGGTGCTCCCAGCGCCGGGCAAATTCCTCTAAAACTGAGTGAAGTAACTTAGTTTAATGTTTCATGCTTATTTTACTCCTGCCCTTCGCAATGTTTTGATAAAAATCCATTGTTATACCAAAAATGAGGCAATTAAGCCCATTTTGAGTGCCTAAAAGAAGATACGAAAGCTATTCCAAGAATGTTTTTTTCTGCTTATTCCAATTTTATTTGTCTTTCCTCATAGATTAGCGTAGTAAAAGTGAATTAAGCTGAAAAAAAAAGTTTTAGTAATGGCTCTTGATCTTCTTGTAGGCACTCAAAATGTGCTTAATTGCCTCATTTTTTGGTATAACAATGGATTTTTCTCAAAACATTGCGAAGGACAGGAGTAAAATAAGCATGAAGTATTAAACTAAGTTACTTCACTCAGTTTTAGAGGAATTTTCCCGGCGCTGGGAGCACCATGGCCAATGTAGTCTAGCTTTGAACAGTTGTCAAAAACTGACATTTTTTAAAATATCCTGATATTTTCCCAGTTTACTCAAAGAATCTTTCACTATCATTGGACAAAATGTCTTTACTCACGTTGGATTTAACCTAGGACGCTTACTTCCCATGTTACACCTGTTTTTGTTGCGAAAACCCGTGATGTGCTAAAAACAACAAATTGATTATCTCGGCTAGGAATCGAAATCTGACCTTAGGACATAGGACATTTTTTGTTGCATTTTGGACGTACAACCTCCTCTCTCATTTTTTTTTAACCAAGTACGAATCACCGGTATTTGAGTGCTACGGGTCTTGAAAAGTTACCCTACCAATAGAATCTCGCTTTTTGGCGAGATTAAGTATTTTGTTGACTGGTTGTATTTCCTGAACTAACAGACCCAGGATGCTCGGGCTGGGCTTTAATTGTAGCAAATTTAGTTGGCTTTAACAATGTATACTGTGGTCATGCTCGAAAAGCGCTTTCTTCTGGTAGTTTTGTTAAAAAAAGAGAAAAAAGTGATGAAATTTCTTGGTTTTTCGAGTACCACGAGTTGAGCACAAGGTTTTGAGGGTTGCAAACTTGAGTATAAACTACTCTCATTGGCCCTAACAACATGCAAAAAGAAAAAAAATTACATGCATATTTGCGATGTTTGATGTTTATATTGACTGGCCTAATTAACGCAAAAAGGGAGCCAAAATTTATGTGCGAAGTTTCGGCGAGGGATGGCTGGGAAGCGGTCGAGGAAACCCGCCTAAAACCCCGCCATAAGGCCCGTTCACAAGCTCTATGATTGTGTTATGTGCGGGTTGTGTGGTGGCGGGTTGTGTGGTGGCGGGTTGTGTGGTGTCTATTCAACCCATATAAAAATGCTTCATTTTTCGAAGAAATAAATTTGTTTGGTTGCATAGACTCCACTGAACGTAAACATAGAGCTCGTGAACGGGCCTTCAAGATCAATACCTACAGAATACAGGGTGGTCGGTTTTGAGATGCAAAAAAAAAATTGGGTAATAGTACACCAAAAATGAGATAAAAAAGTCCTATTCGGATAGTGGCCTATCTCTTTTTGTTTTCGAGTAATAATTTTTTTAGTGATTTTTAGGCGCAACTGTATTTTTCGCCGAAAAACTGTTATTTCTCAGCTTCTACCTCACGTTTTTCCAAAAGTGATGGCAGTTTCGTAATCTACGGACAATTTTCTACGGCATGAACGCAAAATCAATATTCTAAATATATCTTCAAATGTATTGCATTTGAAGAATAAACAAATTAATAAAATGGACGAAGAGGTGTGCGAATTTAGGGCATCTGCTGGTTTTTTATGGGGGCTGGGCTTGGATCGCCGGAGACCGAAATCACCGTCTTCCTGGAAAATAATTTGTTCCCTCAGCTCTGGGTCCATTCCGTCAAGAAGACGTGGCAATTCAACTTGTAGGAAATGCAGGTAGCCTTGCCCCGTTCCTTCGAAGAAATGTGAGCCTATTAATCGGTCTCTCCGACCCATAAAAAACCAGCAGACGCCCTAAATTCGCCCACCTCTTCGTCAATTTTATTAATTTGTATGTTTGTTGTTTATTCTTCAAATGCAATACATTTTAATTTTTACTGTGCCAGCGCTTGGATTTCTCAAGAAAAAGAGCCAAACAAATGAATTTTCGCACCTGTTATTATTCACTTTTTTAGCCCAAAATGTATGAATTTTTCGCTTCTTTTCGAATTTTCTCGTCAAAGGAGGGAGATAATTCCACTTTCGAGTACACCGTTGGAAAGCTGGGAAAACGGAGAAGTTTTTATGTCGTTTGACAACGTGTGAAGCTATTTTTGGTGACACAGTAAATTGTTTTGTGAAGTCAAATTCTTGGTTTTTTGTCATTAACACAACGAAAACGTTACGTTTTTAGGCGTTTATGACAATTTAGAATATTGATTTTGCGTTCATGCCGTAGAAAATTGTCCGTAGATTACGAAACTGCCATCACTTTTGGAAAAACGTGAGGTAGAAGCTGAGAAATAACAGTTTTTCGGCGAAAAATACAGTTGCGCCTAAAAATCACTAAAAAAATTATTACTCGAAAACAAAAAGAAATAGGCCACTATCCGTATAGGACTTTTTTATCCCATTTTCGGTGTACTATTACCCAATTTTTTTTTTGCATCTCAAAACCGACCACCCTGTATACACCGGCCGTGACGTGGGAACACGCAGTCCACGTGTGTTACAAAATAACAGAATCGGCTTTCGTTTGTCTATGTTCACGTTGCTCTGGCACGCATCAACCCACGTCACGTTCACGTCAGATTAATGTAAACGTAAATCAACAAAAGCCTATGCTGGATACGTTGGATACGGGACGTGGAACTGTGTGTTCCCATGTCACGTCCGAGTAGTCCGTATTGACCTTCACATTTATGGGAGCGGATCATAACACATGCGTACCTACAATTTTGCATGATTTATGTTGTATGGTGGCCTAAACCTGATTTGATTCTGAGTTTGGACGCAACATGACCATGCTACACAGGCTACACTAGTCCTCTAGATCCTTATATACGGTGCCGGCGTTTGATTTCCAATGCCACAGCACTATTCACAACGCCCTAGGGTTGCACTTAACAATTTTACCTTAAGTGTTCTACGACCCTTTTCTGATTCCAGTGAACTGGGGCCTTATTCACTAACTGTTTTCATCCTTGCTTTTTCAAAAGTCATATGTTTCCGTTTAGTTTTCTTAATTTCATGAATAAGATTTAAATGCATGTTTCTACCAAAGCAAAGCTTCTATTTCGTTAGAGAATAACATGGAGGTAGGAACAAGTGGAGAGAGAGAGAAAGGCTTTTTTAATGTAGAAACATGTGAAGTCAGGTTTTCCGCCATTACACACCCACTGTTATCATTTACTTAGAGGGAACGGGAGGGGAATTTATCACTTTTTCACTGATCAAGTATCAAATTGTCAATGTTTTTGTTGGGTGAGGCCTGGTAACAGATGGTGTGTAGTAATGGGGACAGGCTTCACGAAAAATGCGTTTCACTCCCTCCACTTGTTCCTACCTCCATGGAGAATAAGGCCTCTCGCCCCCTATTCTGTAATTCATAACGCACTTCACAACGAAATAAACAAGGTGAATAATTTAAAGTAATCAGCTGAGGAATTTGTCTAACGCACGCGTTAAGAGTTAGGGCGCTTTCACACTTGAGATTTCGGTATCCGACTCCCGTATCGAGGATACTAAAAAGACAATACGGCAAACGCGCTCATTCACACTTAAGATTCCGGAATCGGATACTAAAAGTATGAGATTCCGGAGCTTAAGGGCTGTATTCGAAAACCAACCTTAACCTTTACATTTCCTTTAAGCGCTTTTAAACAGATGGCATATTTTTATAAACCATCACATTTTTCAACTCTTTTAGTTTTTAAGGCTTCGTAAACGGGGAGCGGTTTTTCGTAAAGGAGGGTTTCTGAATGCGGCCCTCAGTGTGAAGGAGCGTCTTGACTGTTGTGTATTTTTATAGTATCTCCGATACAGGAATCGGATTCCGGAATCTCAAGTGTGAAAACAGCTTTACAGAATAGGGAGGCTGGAGACCGAATTGAATATAAGACTTCAGAAACTGGGAATCGATGCCATCTTATAATTTTCACTTCATCCCCTTTCACCGCATTTTCACGGTAACAATGAAAATTGTGTGAACAATGAAAGTTGATCAGGTTACAAGAAAAATGGAGAAAAAAAAAAAAAAAAACACGCCCTCCCTGAATAGCTGAATTGAACTAGTGAACGAAATGTAATCCGCACGCTCTTGTTTTCAAGTAAAACAAAAATGAAGGATTAATATTTCAAGTGTATGCGCACTGCGGTTTATCGTGCAAGACAAGTTACCTCATGCGACTTTTTTTCTGTTGATTAGGTAGCCCTGATTTCAACCAGCCCCTATTCTCTCTCCCCCTATCTTAATTTTAATTTAATTTGAATTATTAAAAAAGAAGAGATTGTCAGACAACGTTTTTATCGTGGTGGTATCAACCACCACTTTCTCAACAGCCCGACTCCACTACAACTCAACCAGACTTTCAAGGGGGGGGGGGGGCGTGTTGGCAGTGTAGCTTTTAAAATCGCCCCAGGGACAAAAGACGGCGCTGTCCATCGCACAGGGGGAAAAATTGAATACTTTCTTTTTTGTATTCGTAGTTTCTCATTTCGGTGCCACCCTACTGTGAAGGTGCGTTTGAATCACGTTGATATCATTCCATAGCACTTTATTTCACCATAAATAAACAAATTATTCAAACTTTATCTATAACACGCGAGATAAGCCAAAGTCAATTAGTTGGTTACATGAAAGGACAGGAGAAGAATGATCTCATCCACGCTCCCAGCCTTCATATAATTAAATTAGTTCAGAAACTAACTGACTGCTTAAATCTATCCGAGCTCTGGCCTTTCACTCTCTCGCTACCGTCATCAAAAGAGTGATGCACCGAGATTTCATACGGCACCATTTGTTAATGAATAACTGCAGTAAGTTTCAGAAACGTTTCCAAAACTTTGATAACTACTGTTCGGGTGTGCGTTAGGCCTAAGGCTCGTTAAATCAGAGGAATTACAATTTTACGGCTACAATGTGGAAGGCAAAGACGAAGGGTTGAATCAAAAAACTTTTTCAGAAGCGGTACAACCGAGTCAACAACGGTCGGTACATTTCTTACGCTTACGGAAATTATAAAAACAGGATTTTGAAAGAAGTCCACAATAATTAATGTTTACAGGGTTTTTCAAAAAAAGCGCTTTAAAAAAATTGGTGAATGCAGGTCTGATTTTCAATCAGAAACACTAAATTTTACGCCGCATGGCCCAAAACTTAAAAGTTTGTGGAATAATATGTTTTTCTTTCCTACATGATGAGAAAACTCAATTTTGCTGCCTCCATACGGAGAGGAAAGAAGGACTTTTCCGGGCTAGCCTGACAAAGTCTTTGTCGGGCTATAGCCCGGCAAAGTTTTCTCGGGCTAGCCGTGGAAAGTATGCATTTTCTTCAAAAATCCGCTTGGGGCACTACTTTGTCTTGCGACTTTGTCAGGCTAGCCCGGAAAAGTCCCTCTTTCCCCTCCCTACGAAAGGCAGCAAAATCGAGTTTTCCTATCATTCCGGAAAGAAAATAGTATGTGCACCTTGCCGGGAAAGTGTTTTGCCGGTCCTCGACGATTCGCCCAGCCTCGCCTACGGCTACGGCAACTTGTCTCAGCCCGGCAAACACACACTTTCCCGCCTAGGTACACAATATACTATTGATTACTCGAATTTGCAACTTTAAGGGGTCCATACACGCACAATAATTAATGTGCAATATTTTGACGTTTACCTGACAGAGTGATGAGCAATAACGCAAGACCAAGGCTCGAAGGTCTTGTTCTTGGTCTTGTTTAGTGAAGGAAGGTCTTGGTGTTGGTCTTGTTCTTGCAGACTCAGTCTTGGTTCAAGAATCTTCCTGTTCTTGCTTTTTGGCTTTAATTTTTTTCGTATTTACTTCGAGTGGTCTGTCTTTCATTTTTTGTTTTTTGTTTTTCTGAAAGGTATTATGCTCCGTAAAAGAGCCTCCATGCACCGTGAGTTAGCTATTTTTCCCCCAAAATCTGTTTTTGAAATTGCTGCAGCGAGAAACAACAAAGAAGTAAAAAGCGATTTTTTTGTAAATTTCAGACATGAACTGGCACTTTTTCTGAATTTTGGCCTATAGTGAGCGCTTTACCATAATTTTAGGCGCTTTGCGTTTCTACTTAGCGAAAAAACGTAATTTTCTGACTACATCACCATATCAACAATACTTCCGGAATTAAGTTTCCTCGCTAATAAGTTGATTCAAAACGTAGTAGACGTCGTCTGACCTGGATAAAAATAGGATCTTTAAATAGAAAATTTTGTGCTCTTTCCAATGGGCTCATCAATTTTTCCATTCCAACAATTATTGCGTGTGCAACAAGCCGTTTCTGAAAAAATCAGAAAATGGCGGATATCTCGGAAACATAGCGGAATTTCGGAAAAGCGCAATTAGTCATTTCGATCAGAAATGAGTTGCCCCTTCACTTGTTTTTCTCTGTCCAGTCGCTTTTTGTATACCCTGTACACTTATCGTTGTTTCAGCCATGAATTGTCACTTTATCTCAATTTTAGTCGCAAATTGGCGTTTTTTCTTTATTGTACAAGCGAATAATATTTATTTTCCACAATAGTTGGATTATGATAACATTATTCGACTGAAATGAGAGAGATAGGCGCCATTTTCCTAAACTTCACTACCCAGCTCAATTGAGTTAAGTAATGACATTATTTAACCCAAATCGGTGGATTTTTTTGTAACGACCTAAACGGGCTAAATGAGGGTGTAATTAAAAAATGTAAACCCTATTAATTAATAAATTAATTATACTGATGCTATCCGGACGACGATGGAAGGGCATAGCCCAACACGATTCGAGTTTCGAGAAAAAATGGCTCCCCGGCGGGATTTGAACCCACAACCTCTGGATTACCAGTCCAGCACACTGCCAATTGCGCCACGGAGATTCGTAATCCGAGGGATAAGCTAAGCCGAACCCCACCCAGGTCCATTGTTTCTCGAATACCGGCGACAGTAAACCCTATTATTCCGTCACAACGTTTCGTCGGTCAAGTGCGCCGACCTCTTCAGGTTATATTTCCACAACAAACTTTCTCTTCCTTTCTGAGCCATATACGTGTTCACTGAGCGCTCCACCTCCCGGCAGGTTACTATAACATTATAACAAACAAAGCTCGAGGTATCACAATATGTCGACTAGAAACATGTATGTTCCATACAGGCTATAGGAAGACGTCAACTCAACAGTTGAAGACGTCAAGGCGCCTTGTCTCAATTTCAAGGGACACCAAAAGCCGAGCCTCACATTCGCGGATGATTCTCAATTTTAAACTCGAATGAGCGCTTTTTTGAGGATATCTTATTCGTACCTAGGTTCATGAACAGAATACCTGAAAATCCAATATTATTCCATCTGTAAGCTTTTCAGGGGCATCCTCAAAAGAGGGCCCTGTATCTGCCTGCCCCCCCCCCCACGATCGAATATTCTGATTATTACTGCCAGTTTACAAGTGACTTTGTCAGTTTTTTGTCAAAAATCAACCGTATTTCCATGAAAAGTCACCCATATTGCCGTGGAAAATCTGTTTCTTGGATAAAATTTTCCCGACTATTCGTGTGAATAAACTAATGAAAGAGAATGGTCATTCCAGTCCAAATTTGCGCTTACAAGTGTCTACTTTATTAAATAATAACGCGAAAGAGATACCCTTCATAGTCAAACTCTGGAAGGCAAGTTGTTTGCCACTACGGAAGGTCTCTATTACTCGTAAACTTGAGAAATAGAGTAATTAAAAACATGGAAGTAAAAACAGCCGCAAACAAATTAAACCAATGACGCTTTCCGCTATAACTGCTCAGACAACGCAACAAATTAAATTCAAAAATAGACACCGATTCCCCACCTTTTTTTTTATTTTACGAATGATGATATAGCCTCCCTCTCTAGTTTGGTCCTTTTTCGTTATCAAACGATCCGAATGTGTAACCCCCTCACACTTCCGACCGCTAACTTTCAGTAATTAAAATAATGGTGAAAGTAAGTAAGCGATAGGAAATTTGGGGAAAAACGCCAACGTGTGACACTCCCAACTGGATATTTATGTGGTAAAGGCAACAGGCTGGCTGGAGGCCAAGGTAGTGCGCGTCGCACAAAAAATGGGATTGGGAGAGTAAGATTTTTTTTTTTTATGTGCTTCTCTTCAACTGCTGTCGCGAACAGTTGGGCGAAATGGAATTGTTTTTCAAATAAAGGCGAGAAGAAAAAAAATCCAGGAGGAGGGGAGCTCCATATCATAAATTCAGTGCTCTAGCATGGAATAGAATGGGTGGAGGGGGATGGCACCTTTCGTTGTCTGCGGGTTTTGGAATCAATGGTGAGAGGTGTGAGTGGGGAAATAGAAGGGTTGTGCAAAAAAGGAAGAAAGATACACCCTTATTTCTATAAAGGGCGTACGCCTGTGATTCTTCTCAGAAGGATTGGTTTGACTCAATGGAAAGGGGTGATTTCTTTGTTTCGTTGATCTAGGATTGTACCATATTGAACTGTGGCCATGAATTGAACTATAGCTATCAAGGCGAAGATTCTTTTAGCCCTTTTTTTATTCCTCTCGCTCGATCAAAAACAACTTTTCACGGTAAAAATAAAAAATATTACTCAATGCACTACTCTTTCCATCTTAAATTAGGTATTCCTCATTTTTCATTCAAATCTACCACTTTAAAACAAAAAAGTCCCTTTTATTTATCCCCACCTCCACCGTGTGGATCCACCTTCAAACTCATTAATGACCTGGGGTGTTGGAAGTCTACTATAGTTCAAATGAGCCTCCTCTTCTCGCCCCCCCCCCTCCCGTTACAAAGTCTTTTGAAAAAGGAGATGAAAGTGATAAGGTTCACTCTACCTCTGTGGGGCTTGGAGAATCTAGATACAAGGCGTCACGAGAAAAGTTAGTTACCAGTAGCTTACAAGAAGGGTGTGGTGAAAAGAAAGCAAACCCTCGTGAAAAAGAGCACGCGTTTCGATTTTTATCAACTCTTTAATTTTAATCTGCACCACGAAAGGCACTCATGCCTGGGATTAACTTTCCCTTTGTTTCTTTTTGTGTTTTTATTTTTATTTTTAGCCCTTATTTAGAATAGATGGGTTTCACCTTCTTCCCTGTCTCTTTTGTGTTTGAACTACGTTTACGCCACTTTTATGCAAATCCACCTCGATTCAACTTTCTTCAGTATCAATTTTAGCTCCCGCAGTAGCGGCATCAACCACCTTCCTTTCCACCGTATATCCACCATAAAATTCATCCATTCTTCAGGGTAAAGAGGATAATACCCACCCTAACAGACTCTAGGAAACAGATGAAGCTACGGATTAGAAGGGTGAACTTTCCCATTAATTAACCGTTTAAGGCGAAATGAGGAAGCCCCCCCCCCATCCTACCTACTCACCAACAACTCCAGGGTTGCTGTACCAGTCGGACAAGCAAAAGGCCTAACTCGTCCGCCCGATCCCTCTTCTACACAACTATATACTAAGAGTTTAAGATAACGTGTGCGCTAGTGCTGTCGAGTTGAAACTAAAATGAGAACGTCCAAAACTATCCCCATTAGATTCCACTTCCCCTCTTTCACTATCATATCACCCAAGTGCACGTTCACATGCAAAAGCATTAAATTTTCATGCGCCCGAGATAAGAGTAAATAGACTAAGCGTTAATATAATCGTTGCTTAGTTCTCTCGTGGAGGCTATATTCTCTAAATTCATGCTCTGTTACTGCGTTTGTTAAAAAGCATTTCACCCATTGGCCCTGCTGTGGCAGCGGGACAGGTTTTATTCAATTTCCCACGTGAAAATATGGGCAATCTGGCTCAAATTCAGATGTTGTTCAATCGCCGCTTGATACAAAACTTATTTATTCGAACTGCTAGCAGCTAGAGTAGTTTTTACATTTATTTACATCTAGTTTCAACTAGATGTAAATTCTGTGTCCGTCTATACCTAGAGCCTATACCTAAAGCTATATAACGAACTCTTCTATAACTTCAAGGATTTAAATTGTGGTTTTAAATAGACAAACCCAAGAAATCTTATGTGTAAAGAGAAAACATCTCCTAAATTCTTATTTTTATGAGCCATGAGGTTCGAAAGAGCGAAATTTGGTTGGAAATTAATAAATAGAATATAAGATGAATGATAAAAACATCACGAACTCCTCTGATTACAAAGGCTGGTTCCGAGCCAAGGCTACTAGAACTAACAAGGTTGGCCATTACAATGTAAACAAGACGAAAAAGTTGCCTCAGTGTTTTGATTGGTCGAGACCGATTGTGACGTAGAAATATGCTCCTCTTCCCGCCCCATTGTTTATAGTCTATAGTATTTATGTAGAATTCGTGTTTTTTGAAAGCCCAAACTGCCCAAACTATTGTTTTATTTAATTCAACCAGAATTTCGGGCTTCGTACCTTCACAATGGTATCTTCAGGTGGCAATATTCTTGTATAGAAAGATATTTCGGACCAAGAAAACTTCCCATTTCCTTCGCAGCCCTCCTAGCCCCGGCGTTTCTTCTCATTTTAATAATGAGGAAGTCTCACATTTATCGAAAATATTTTTTTTCGATGAGGTATACCAGCCCTTCTATGTAAATGAAAAAAATTAAACCCTTTGGAAATTTTTTTCTTATTTAAAGTTGGCATATTTTCAATCCCGCCAAATCGAACATTTTCCGCAACGTAACATACGCTGCATTCTCTGCCCTTTTCATACCTCTAAATGGCTAATTGATTTATCCTTTATTATTTTATTATTCAAGGGCTCAAGTAGAAACACAACAAACCGCTCCCCACTTTTTTCGGAAGGCGTTTCATGACGAAAACATGCTTAGCTGGCGTGTTTGAAAATACCTAAAACTTGGTTATTTTACAACTGATCCCGATTTATGTTCTATTTTAGCATAAATAATTACCTTAGAAAATAGAGTTATAAATAAGTTGTGACCCATGAATCTTCCTAACTTCGATGTTTTTCGCGTCATCCCCACGAAAACCAAGAAAAAAATCATATTTCTTGGGCCCGGTCTCGCTTATTGGACGCTTACAAGTATTTTCAACCAAAGATTCCCCAACGATTGTAGAAAATTCGTGTTTAAATGAAGAAGACACATTCAGCGGTTTGTGCTTTCAAAGAACTTGAATTGATTTTCCCTTACATTATTTCCAAGCCATCTTAGCTGGAATTAAGTTACCTTCTCACTGCTTCTAAATAAACAATTAATAAATTTTTAAGATTTTCGTGAATGTTATTAATATTAAGTAATTAAAGATTATTTGAGTACAAACATTCAAGTTTTATTAATGGCCGACTAGTTTCGGAGTAGACTGCACTCCATTTTCGAGGCCGAAACAACTAAAAGGAGACATCACAACAATCAACAAGAATTCTCAACAATTATTAAAAATCTAGCTTAACGTTTACTCACATCTCTTTGACAAACGTCTCACGCAAAATTCCCAAAAATCCCGGCGACGGATGTACAAGGAAACTTGTTTCTGTACTAAATGATTTAAACCCTTTTATCTTTCAAGACAGAGAGCCACACCCCCTCAACCCACTCCCATATCTGCTTTTTCCACCGCTTCTCTTATACATTGCCAAAACGTTCTTATACGGTTCTACTCCAACACTATCCAACTGAAAATTGACAGTTTTTTCCCCCAAATTTATATGTAATTTTTCCAAGACTTTTAATTTTTCGCTAGAGGAGTTCAAGGTTTTCAATAACATTGAAAGAACAACAATACGTAAAACTAAACAAGAGTGCCAACTCACTTTCCTAATGAAATGTAGAAGTTCTCAGGTTTTTCCAAAACACATCGCGAATATTTTGAAACTTAGCAACAAGTCACAATTAATTAGTCCCAGCTTGTATAGGAATCTGAACAAATATAATGTTATTCATGCGAACAAATTATTAAATTTAGAAATAAAAGACAAGCACGTAGTAATTAAAAGGCTTAAAAAAGTGGGGGAAGAAAATTTTAAAAGTTTAAAAATGAAGGTTTCAGCAATTCTGTATAACGACGTTGTTAGCTTTTTCACCAATGTCGCATCTGCCGTAAAACTGAAAGAAAAAGAAAGATTGAAAGGAAAATTTGAAAGGCTGAAAACAAAATCTCAATCGTTTGAAATTAATCACTTCGCCTTTCAAAGAGTGAGTGATACAGAGTTTCCAGAAAGCTTTGTAGGGGATGCGGAAAGGGTGGAAAGGGTGATAAACTTAACTAACACAGTTATCCCCCCAGAAGTAATGTTTTGTCTTAAAATGGGGCCCAAATTTAATTTGCCATATCAAAATAATTTCAAAGACGTCCCAAAGTTGATAGCGGATGTCGAAAATGTATTTAACGTAGTTGAAGAAGGAACATGTAAAAACCTTATTGCAGAAAGCCGATGTAAAATAATTAATGCCCTTACAAACCATTTGATAAAACAAAATTGTGCAAAAAATGTACCTATGATACCGGGAAGCACAGATGTAAAAAATAGAGCAATATTAAAGAATGCTTCAATGGTTAAAAAATTTTTCAAAGAAAACAATACTATAATCGCAGTAGAATCCGATAAAACAAGACAAACAGTAGTTATTGACAAGAATTTGTATAATGTTAAGATGGAAGAGATTTTTAAAAATGTTGACGCTTATAAAATACTTGATAAAGATCCCACTGAAACGCTAATTAGGAAAAATAATGAACTTGTTCGTAAATTAGAAGAGATAAAAGTAATTGATAAAGCGGAAAAGAGGAAGCTTACCACGTATACAGCAATTATCCCAAAAGCGTATGGGGTGTATAAAGTAAAGAAAAAAGCTTTCAGACCAATTGTTTGTACGTTTTCAAATCCAAATTACAATTTGGCAAAATTTATTATAAAACACCTTCAGTGCTTAAATAACCAACATAATTTTTCAATTAAAAACTCAGAAGAGATTTGCAATTTTCTAAAAGGAAAACACGTCGATGAAGGGGATGAGCTTGTTAGTTTAGATGTTGAAAGTATGTTCCCTAGCATTCCGGTAACGGAGGTTTTAGCATACATCGAGTCAAAATGGTCAATCATAAAACAGCATACTAAAATTCCAAAAGAGTTATTTTTTAATATACTACGTTTCTGTGTTTTTAATAATTATTTTATTTTTAATGGAACTATATATGAACAAAAAAATGGTTTAAGCATGGGAGGCTGTCTATCGCCTCTTTTAGCTGGTATTTACGTAGATAAGCTTATTAATGACGTTTTACTGAAAAGTAAGTTAAAAGTTGATTTTTTAAAAATTTATGTTGACGATTCCATAGCTTGCGTTAAAAAAGAACATATAATACCCTTAATTAACGAGTTGAATTGTGCTCACCCTAATATTAAATTTACGGCTGAACGTGAAATTAACAATAAATTAAATTTTTTAGATATGACGCTCACTAGATTAGAAAATGGTGAGATTAAAACGAATTGGTACAAAAAAGAAACTGCATCAAACAGAATATTGAATTATTACTCGAACCACCCGTACCACATGAAAGTTATAATATTGTTAAGAACCAAACAAGAAAAATGTTATTGCTAAGTGAAGATTGTTATCATCAAGATAACATAAAAAAGGTGGAAAATATGTTTATAAAGAACGATTACCCTCCGGGACTAGTGAAAAAGCTTGTTAAAAATGAAATTAACAAATTAAAGTCGGTTAATAATATTGAAAGTGAGGTTATGAATACAAATTTAAGATGTAAAATGGGTATTACGTTTATAGAGGGTATTTCGTATACGATTAAAAACTTATTAAAAGAATTTTGTTTAGTCAATAATATAGATATAGCTTTCAAGTTGAATAACTCACTTAAGACTATTTTTCCAGCTTTTAAAGACAAAGATAATATTACTCAAAAGAATAATGTGGTATATAAAATTAATTGTGGGGGGTGTGAAGGTTGCTACATAGGGATGACTACGCAAAAGTTAAAAAATAGAATAGCTCAACACGTTTGTGATACTAAAAATAGAAAAAATAATACTGGGCTTAGTGAACATCATAATAAAACGGGGCATATTTTTAATTTTAAAAACGTTAGTATATTGGATCGGGAGAACAACTGCTAAAAATTAAAAGTCTTGGAAAAATTACATATAAATTTGGGGGAAAAAACTGTCAATTTTCAGTTGGATAGTGTTGGAGTAGAACCGTATAAGAACGTTTTGGCAATGTATAAGAGAAGCGGTGGAAAAAGCAGATATGGGAGTGGGTTGAGGGGGTGTGGCTCTCTGTCTTGAAAGATAAAAGGGTTTAAATCATTTAGTACAGAAACAAGTTTCCTTGTACATCCGTCGCCGGGATTTTTGGGAATTTTGCGTGAGACGTTTGTCAAAGAGATGTGAGTAAACGTTAAGCTAGATTTTTAATAATTGTTGAGAATTCTTGTTGATTGTTGTGATGTCTCCTTTTAGTTGTTTCGGCCTCGAAAATGGAGTGCAGTCTACTCCGAAACTAGTCGGCCATTAATAAAACTTGAATGTTTGTACTCAAATAATCTTTAATTACTTAAACAATTAATAATACTTAGCATAAAAATTAAAAGTCAGTTAAATCTGTGATTGTCATATAGGGCGAACGAAATTCGGTTTAGTTCGCAATATCTCCACCCCACCACTCGATCAAATCACCCTCACCACATTCCAGGAGCTTATTTCTTTGAGAAGCTTATTGCTCTTATTGTAGCTCTTGCTTTGTGCGCGCTGTTGTGATTTCCTTTGAAAATCACTCTCAAAAATCGTGTTCTGTTCTACCCTCTTTATCCTCTTGAAATTTTGAACATGACAACGCGCCACGCCAAATGACACGATACGAGACCATGCACTAACGTTTTATCTCTTCAAATGACAACAATATTTGTGAAATACTCTCTATACACAAATTTGATTTGTATACAAAATGTTCTCTCCTCTCCTGTTCCATGCGCCACAATTCACCATGGGAAAGTGTTTTTTGAAGCAAAATTTTCCTACCCCATTTTATCTCTTTACGCTTTGGATGCACCACGATTTTTGAGAGGAAATAAGAACGCAAGTGTATGGCTGGCTAATGTTCTTGAAGGAAGGGTGAGTGTTTTGTTCAGCTTCAACATAATATTTTTTGTATAAATAAAATATGTAATAAACATTGGTATCTTTTTTCTAGCCTTAGGGGCCAAGCAATGTGCGTAACAGCAGTAAAAAATTCGATAATAAGATTTGATTCACCTGAATAACTCAGTTTCAAAGGAGTTGGAATACTACATGAATAAAGTGTGGTGGGAGGGAGCATATTGTGACGTGGGCCTCCACCCCTCGCCTATATATATAGAAAAACGTAAACAAACGGCGTAATGGCCAACCTTGTTAGTTCTAGTAGCCTTGGTTCCAAGCGTTCGGGAAAAAAATGACGCAGGCGCGGGATCTCAAGGGCGCCAAATAAGAAATATGATTGTACCGCCGTAGAAACCACAATTGCGGCATTTTTCCTGACTACTCAGAATAGGCCCCCTGGTTTTCGACGAATGACAGCCTAATAATTTTACCCAATTTTTAGGGGCTTAATAATACAAGTTCGCTTTAATTAATAGGGAGTTATTGCACAAGCGTTTGACACTTAACATTTGCGGTTATGTGACGTCACATTAGCGTAACCTGAGTTATTGCAATGAAGGGTGGCTTTATCAATCACTGGATATCTCATGGAATAAGAATCCCTCGAATAACTTTACATTAATGTGTGCAAAAAGGCCCATAGCAACCAAACTTATCCCAAAATTTATCTGAGGAACTCGGCGCATAAGACGCCAAGACGGTAAGTCTATCTTCTGCTAATTATGGCGCTAAAGGGTTATTCCACTAAAATTGGTTAAATCATGTCTTTTCCGTCTTTCCTGGAAACTATGTTTAGTATTGCAGCGGGAAAAAATAAATCAAATTTTGTCTTCTGAAATAGAGGACCTATATCCGATACAACTTCCAGACCAAACTTCACTAATTCACGGCTGAAATTGAGAAAAATAGCTAATTCGTGGGTCCCATAACGCCCGATATGTCGAAAAGCGAAATTTGGCATTCACATTGGCTGAAATAGTTGAGAGGGATGGAAAGCATTGTCAGACTTTTTTTCCCCATTCCCAAGGCCTCTCCTTTCTCTTCCACAATGCCTTTCCTTTATGACCGCAGTTATCAGAGACTTTGCCGCCTTCCCCCGTTCTTCCAACTAGCAGGAGATACTTCAAGACTGACCGCAGGTTAAAGCCCGCAAACTATTCAGGATATTCCAAGCGGGGTCAAAGAGCAATCCCGCGAACCCCTTTTGCACTCATATTCTAGCTTCAAAAGCCCTGGCGTTTACCCAGTTCTTCCACTTTCTTTCTAGCCCTAATACAGCCCCCCCCCCCTTGTCCCATGATCGCCAAGAAAAGACTCTTTTCGTCCTTCATCTCGTCGTTTTTTCGCTCTTTATCCCCTTTCAACCAAGAGCTACCGACTTCTCTCATTGGACCCAATGGTTTCTGGTTTGCGTTTGAAACTCAACTACTCTGAAAGCTTTTAGATGCTTGCGGACATATTACGACGGTGAGGGAAAAGAGGTGTATGGATGTTTATAAACTCAGTTTCCTTGTAAGAGAGAGGTATTGTAGACGCGTTGAATTGAGAGGTTCGAAGCAGCATTTCAAAGTTGTTTGATGGGTTGGACAGATTTCCGTTGTTTGTTCGTATTTTCTCACCTTTTATGCTGTCAAGTGAATGTTGGAGAGTTTTCAATCTTTATAGGAAAATTCTCACTTTTTATTTCAAGCATTTATTTTGGCTCCCCTACATTATAGAACATACAGGAAGAAATGTAGTTGCTCACGAAGCAATACAGTATTTGTTTTTTTAGACCAACAATGTTACTAATCCTTATTAAAAACTAAAATGGTCTTCTCCGAGTTCAGAGATCCTTTACCTTTACCATGCCTTAGGTAAATAACGTAATAATAGAATCCAAATTCTAGTGAAGAATTAGGAGTTAAGTCTGAATTAGACCAATCATCTTTCCTCCTTATTTGTTTGAAGAAGACAGTCAATTTCACAGAAGTGACGAACACTGCCTGGATTTTTTTCGCAAGTCTCATTAAGTCTTGAAGATTATACTTTTTCCTCCTCTTTCCTGATACTGCAATATTGTTGGCGCGTTAAAAGGGTTTTTTTTATTGCGTGGGAGGGGGAGTTAATCTAATACGCTCCAGGGGATTTGCCTAAAAACTTTTATTTATTACTCCCTTTCATCTTTATTTTTGTACCTAACTGCCAATGGTATATAGGGCAAAAAGTTCAGAAGGGAAAGCATAAAAGAAATGTTCAAAACGAGGAGGGGAAACACCCGCGCAATAACAGACGAGATGTTTTTGACGAGAAAGAGTGGGAGATAGCGGAATAATACATGTGCGAATGTATAGGGGAAGAAAGGTAAATGGCTGATAAGTGAGGTCAGAGGTGTTTCAAGACACTTCTCCTTTATAAATCACAAGCTTGAAGGCCTGAGGGTGTTCAAGACTCTCCAGCAACGCTAGTATACTCATCACCGATAACGTTTATACGCTCTTACTTCACGCAATACTTTTCCCCGCAGAAAACACATTTACCTCCCCCAAAAAAAACCTCCTCCTTCAGAGGGCAAAGGATAAAAATCATGTGCTCTGCACATGCTTGTAACTTCTCCTTTATGATATCGGTTAACTTTCTTCCTTTATTCAAAATTTACCTCCTCAGGGTTGTTTAAGGAAGACAATGGAGAAGAAAAATATGCTTTCTTATTATCATAACAACTCATGGCCTTTAAAAACGTTTTCTTTATTTTCTTTTGAAGCGTCCTATTGAATTACATGGGCCTACAATAGCATCATATTTCACATTTTTCCTCTTCATATTTTTTTTTTTTTTTTTTTCTGTATTTGTTATCTTATAGTTGTGTTTTGTATTTGTTGTAGTTATAGTAGGCAAGATATGAAGTCAAGATTGCATATGTTGTAGACACTTCCTGTAATTTGGCAAATCACCAGAACAAGAAATGACCAGCCATTTCATGAAGTGTGCGCTCTTGATGTAACTGCGAGGTTAAAACACTGTCTGACCTGGAATTTTGGTCATTCATGAAATGCATCCAGCCTCTGGGCACTTCATGAAATACGAAAGGATTACACCATGTGACCAGTCATTTCAAAAAATTACCAGAGTAAAAGAGTAACGAGGCGAGAATAGTGCCCTGATGCTTGACACCAATGTCAAATGTGGGGATAATTTCGGACATATCACCGCCATAGCTGACATACTGACTCCCGCCAGGAATAAGTGACATTATCAGCTGTACGGTTGAATTACCCACCCAAGGATGAGCAGCTTTGATCTCAGAACATCAAGGTTTATGGAGTCAAACGGTCGAGAAATGTCTAAGAAACGCGAAGAGACCTTCTCAGACCATGAAGACACTGCCGTAACAGATCAAGAGCAGCATAATCCAAGAATTATGGCTTTGAAAGAGCCAAAACCGCAAAAATTTCTAAAAGTGTCAAACCCTCATAATTAGGGTTTAAGGGGGTGAAATCCGCCAATTTTAGCAGTAAAGGTAACCAAGACCACATCAGGAAGAAGAAGTGACTCAGAAATTTCTTCGTTTCGTTTATGCGGTTAGGAAGAATCAAGCCTAGTTGTGTGAAAATGCTAGGATGGTTGTGGTGAGGGGTCCCACCTTAACGTAAATCCTTATTGCCTCAGCTCCTCAAAATACCCCTCCCCTCCATGTTGACAGCTAGACGACCTGTGTAATCTAGAACTAACAAGCCAGGTATGCTGCCAAATCAGTCCAATTGTTTTCGGCTCAAAAATTGTCAACTTCAGACATGCAACTAGCTATTCAACCAGTAAACGTTCAAAAAGTGACTATTCGGCCCCAATGACCTCAAATCATAACATAAACGTTTTCCATCAATAATCTTACAATTTTCAGACTGGTAATAGTCAAATTTATCTTTAAATCTCAATCATTTCAGAAAACTTAAAATTCATATTTTAAAATCTAAATTATCATGTCCGAAAACTGTCGATACCCATGCATGTCGAGAGGAAGGGGGCGCTGGGTTCGTTACACTTCCCTGGGCCTTCTTTGGAGGCCCGGATTTCGGTATTATCATTAATCTAATGGGAAGACAAGGGGGAAAGGGAACGCTTTATAAGGGATTGAAGCTCTATGTGATAGGAGCGTGGGTGTGTTTGGGCTGTGTTCGTGGTTGGTGTTTCCGTGGTAGGATTTTTGTTGTTTGAACTTTTCTGTGGTGGAGGTGGTTAAAGCTAAACTGTGGCTGGAGCTTTACTTTGGTTAGAGCCTTAGTTTGGTTTGTGGTAGGTGTGGTTGTACCTTTACTGTCGTTTGGAGCTTTGCTGTGATTTGGAGCCTCGTGCTTTCGTTGAAGGGTTTGCTGTGGTTTGGGCGTTACTGTGATACTGTGGTAAGAGTTTTTTGTTGTTGAAGCTTTGCTTTGAATGGACCATCGTCTGTGGTCTGTGGTTTCCTGTGGATGGTGCTTTAATGTGGTTGAAGCACTATTTTTGGTTGCAGCTTTACTGTTGTTAAAGCTTTTTGTGGTTGCAGCTTTAATGTGAGTGGGCCTTTTTCGTGGTTATACAGGGTGTTTGGTAAGTCGACGGCAATAATGCAGGGGGTTTTTCTAGGTCCAAAATGGACCAAAAAAGTCCATATAAACATAGGTCCGATTTCCAACCGTTTTCGAGATAATCGATATTTTAGTATTTTTAGCCATAACGTTGATTTTATTGGATTCAGCGCTTATAAGTCGAGAATAGCTCCACGTATACATTAAATCTGAGGGCACTACCGAAAAGAGCAGACATTTTTCAGTGAGAATTGGTCCAGTTATCCCCGAAAGTAGTCGCACTTTTCCAGTAACCAGTCAGATTGTGGAGATTTGTACAGATTTTATGCAGTTTAGCCGTAACTTGATTGCATGATAGCGAATCTTGAAATGTCATCCAGGTTTGGCAAATTTCACAAAAACTTGCCTCATTAGAGAGGATCAAAGTACCAAACTCAGATTATCGCACATCTTTGTAAAAGTTTGAAGAAATGAACACATTTCCAGCGAAAAGTGCTTGTTTGGGTGTTCTTTGCAATAGGCCTTTGCGAAGAAATGAACGTGAAAAAATTGAATTAAACACACTACTTCTTATTTAAAATGAAAATAAAATTTCTTTTAGGCCTTAATCAAGGTCAGCGATGCAAAATAAAAACTTATCGTAGTGTATTTGAACTTTATTCAGAACGATTTGCCTCATTCAATGCAAAATCTGGGGGAAGATGTTCGTCGAAGCCTTATTCTTAACATGATCGAAATAGGTTCATTTTTCCAAACTTTTACGAAGGGGTGCGATGTTCTGGGTTTGGCATTTTAATCCTCACTAATCAGGCAAGTTTTTTTGAAATTTGCCAGAGCTGAATAGTATTTCAAGATTCTCTATCATGCATTCAAATTACGGCTAAACTGCTTAAAATCTGTACAAATCTCTACAATCTGACTGGTCACTGGAAAAGTGCGACTACTTTCGGGGATAAGTGGACCAATTCCCACTGAAAAATGTCTGCTTTTTTCGGTAGTGCCCTCAGATTTAATGTACGTGGAGCTATTCTCGACTTATAAGCGCTGAATCCAATAAAACCAACGTCATGGCTAAAACTACTAAAATATCGATTATCTCGAAAACGATTGGAAATCGGACCTATGTTTACATGGACTTTTTTGGTCCATTTTGGACCTAGAAAAACCCCCTGCGTTATTGCCGACCAAACACCCTGTATAGAGTGTTGCTGTGGTTTGGAGCTTTTCTGTGGTCAAAGCATTGCTGTGGTTTGAAGCATTGCTGTGGTTTGAAGCATTGCTGTGGTTTGAAGCATTGCTGTGGTTTGAAGCTTTCTTGTAGATGGGCTCTGCTGTGTTTAGAGTTTAGAGCTACACTGTGGTTTGGAGCTTTGGTGTGGTTCGAAGCTTTTCTGTGTTTGTAGCTTTACAGTGTTTTGTAGCTTTGCTCGGGTTTGTTGCATTACTGTTGTTTGAAACTTTACTGCTGTAAGAGCTTTTTGTGGTTCAAGTTTTTAGTAATTAAAGCTTTTTGTGGCAGCAAAATTTCTGTGGTTGGCCGTTTCGTGCGACGAACAATATTTGGCACTATAGCGAGATACTAAAGAGATGAAGGGGTGAGGGGGTCTCTGTAAATGGGCCCCATTGAGGTCCATCCTCTGGCCAGAATAAATTCTCCAAGGCTCTGTCGATACCACTCAATCATAGAGCGCCCTCTTAAGATAATAAATGGAACTCTGTCCCCTGAACCTATTGCTATCCAGCCCCAAAACTGAATACATGGGCTGGTCGTTGCTCTTCCTAGCAATACATGGAGAAAATTTGGTATTACGGATTAGAACCAGCGAAATTGGATTTCGGGTGAGTCAAAAACCCGCAATCAAAGTTTTAGGGAGCAAAATCCGCCAAATCCGTGGGAGTGTCAAACTCACGAAACGTTAGTGACATTCGCTAACAGCTAGTTGGTTATAGCAATAGTGGCTAACGGCTAGAGCGGGGTGAATAGTGAGCCCATCCTCACCAATTGCCACACTATGAGAAAGATCCGGTTACCTGAGGCGGAGAAGGAAAAACAGCTCTCTGTTTGCTCTTTGCTCTTTCGAAGCTTTTCCCAAATTCCCAATTGGTCGATTTCCGTTCAGACGAAAAGAAAAGGTTTTTCCCGTTATTCCGGCATTTTCACCGGTTTGGCACAATTGTGTTGCAAGACTGTCGAATGGTCAAACCGCACCAGTGTGGACAGTGCTTTGTGACAATGTCTTGTGAAACCAGGATGGAGAAAACCACAACAAGCGGGAAAGCCACAACAAAACGGGAAAGCGCTGTTTTCCATACGTGAGCAGACGATTTCTCCTCGTTCCTATTTTTACGTATTTTCCCATGAATTTGGTTTCGGAACTTGCAATTTCCCTCTTTTAACGACTCCGTAGGTCCACCACAGGCACAGCTCACTTTTATTCTTGGTTTATTGAGCAAACGGCGTATTTCCTTCTTTTTCCTGCATCCCAGGGGCTGAGATACCCACCCTTCAAGACAGGTCAGTCGTCCAGCAAAGCATGTCTTCTTCTCTTCATTCAGAGTTGAATTGATGTGAGAGCTGAATGAGAGGAATCTCGATCAATTTAAGAGTGCTTTGCGCAGAGGGGCATTAATTGAGTTCGAAGAGGATAATGCATTACAAAACTTGATTTTGTCTATGTGCATGCTCCGGAGAAGATAGTTAATGGCTGCTGTGCACAAACTGCTCTTATATAGCTGGATGACAGACCCCCCTCATTCAGGATTTTACCCAGCGCTGAAAACATTGTGGGCTTAAGTCAGTTGATATCCGAGTGTATTACTTATTATCAATATTACCTGCAGGTAAACTTGCATTTTTATAGTAATACGTACAGTCTAAAACGTTTGGAAACACACATTTCTAGTGCTGTCGCGTCGTATAAGGAAAAGGAAATTGATTTTCAAACCAGCAGTTGTATAAAGAAAAATTGATTTTATTTTAATGTCCAGTAATGAAATAAGTAATTGCCTAGAATAGTGAACTACCTTTTTTATTAGTTTTTCCAAATAAAAATTAGATAAAATTCACTTCCACCGTAAAAATGAAATTTAAAAGCTTTAATAAAGTACGAAACTGATGAACGCGCTCGTTCAACTAATATATTTTTCGTAATGATTGCAGGAACATAATAAAATATCATTTGAAAAGGGCGGTGAGACTAAAATGGTCGTGAAGGCAGAGGGGGAGGGTTAAAGTTCATAAAATAACAAAGACGGTTCCAATAGTTGAAGAAGAATAGAAAGAAAGATAGTCTCTCGGTGCTTTCGGGTAAAAAAAAACTGTGCCGGAGGGGGGAGGCATGGAAGCGTAGCGAGTTAGGGGGGGGGGAGTTATTAAAAAGTTTTAAGGTGGAATCTCATGAGAGACGTTCAAAAGATTAGATTTGCTTCTAACGTCAAGATTTGAAAACGTTGTTATCCAACAGGTAAGCCCTTTCCCTTCCTTGTAAGTTAATTTTTTCTTCTCATTAAAAAAAAAAATAAATAAAAAGCTGGAAAAAAGTTCTGAGGGATAACATTTTCAATTGAGGTCAACAGAAGTATTTTTATAAAAATTATTTCACAGTCAAAATAGCTCTAAAATGAGAGAATTTTCCCTCATTTGATGATATAGGGATAAGAGAGGGGGTTTTAAGGGAAATAGTTTACGTGAAAAAGTGGCAAACCCAAAGTGTAGCCCTGCGTGCTTTATTAAAATTTACCGCACGTATTGCCATATTCTTAGCCCACCTCCTCCCCCCACTCCTTGACCGCTATCCTCGGGTATACTTCTCATGTTGTGCGGAGGCTTAGTTTTATTATGAGAGAATACACACGTACGCCTTGCAATGTATTGTGATTGGGATAAATTGATTCCCCTCCATCAACCCCCTATCCCATACGTCACACTAAATCTTCATGATTCTTATCTTTGTTGCAGCGGTCAGCAATATAGAAGACATAATGCATATCAAGTGAACTAGACGGAAGAAAACCCATGTATATAACATTCAAATAGGATTACGGCCTTCCCCTTCGGAAAAGATCTAATTTACCCAAGCTTCGCCTTCTCGTTGTTTCACGCTGAACAATTTTTACCATTATAGACGGTTCACGCGCTTATTGATATCTAATGAAACGTGAATCGTGTGTATTTCCTAAGGAATTCCTACCCAAGTCTGAGAATGTGGGGTTCAAGAAATTCTTAAATTGAACACGCTTCGGAAAAAGTGTATGATACTTTTGTTCGCAACAAAGCGAACTGACTTTTTTTTCTATTTTTGATACCTATTGTTCTTTTTTTTCTTTGTGCTTCAACCCTTCCTACGCATCACGACTTTTCTCCTCTCAAAAATTTATTTTATTGCTGTACAAAGCTTTTGCGTAGCATTTGCTGTAACGTATAATACGGTTGGTCTCTTCGTCTCGACAATAATAAAAAAAAGTAGAGCGCACATTTAAAAGCTGTACTAACTTGTTTAATTATTATTGGCCATTCTAATCACTCTACCACCAAGTTTGGCCCATTTATATTAATTACAAAGTGGGTAAGTTAAATCCCGGTGGCTAATGCTTTCTTCCCCGTTCGCCCAAGGCTCTACCCACTCACTTACCACCACTTAAACTTGAAACAGAGGCTTCGAGCGTTAAATATTGGGCTAAAGTTGAGGGAAATCGACTCTACTCTCATTCTCCAACATCGCAGAACACTCTACCCCCCCCCCTCACAGCTCTGTCGTGTATGCATGCCAAAAGTGGAAAGGAACATAAATCTTGGTAGATAGTAGCTGATATTACTGAGGACGTGAGCACATCATACATCTCTATTCGAAATGTCTTCTCACACGCTTCCCCCTCGTCGTACTCTTTAATGCTGGGAAAGAGTGGTTGAAAGGGGTTGGTTATGTGTGGTGGGTAGGGGTGTGAGGGATGGTTCTGGAATTTCAAGCAGTGTTTCCACAAGTACCGAGCCGTGAGATTTTGTGCCTTTGTAGCCCACTTATCACCTACAAACAGTCGGATTTCTTAAGAGCTTCTCGTTTTGCTAGAATTCTCTCCCCTTCACGTTTTCCTTCATCTTATAATCTTGAAGCATACGGAGCTTTTATCAGTGACTGGGGAAAGGGGAATGTGAGAAAGGGGATTCCTTTCTGGATAAAACGGCGTAATACAGAACGGAATATTTACCTTAATTTCGACTGAAAGTTTACTTGCTTTCAAGTTTCTTGTTTTAAATAATTTGCATATTAACGCTCTGTATTCATAACTGAATTACTAAGGTAAAGTATCGCTCCGTTTTAAAGTAAACGGGGCAGGGTTGAAAAAACTTCAGTTGTTTTGTTCGTGTAGAAGTTGTAGTTATAATAGAATTCTCAAATGTTGCTTCCATCGAGCGTAAAATTCATTGTAAAAATGTCATTATCCTAAATTCCTAATATAAATCAATTATTAAAATGTATCGTTGAGTGGACTAGGTGTATAAGCTGAAGATCACCTGCAGCACCCTGAAGCATTGCGGGCGTTTTGCGGAACAACCTGAGAATTACTTTAAAGCTGAGATAACGTTTTATGCCTAGGGCCAAAAGGAGGTTTAGCAGGTTAGTAGTAGGAAACACCCAAATTTAGTGACTTAATAGCGGAGAAAACCCCGCGTGAATCGAGGTTTTTGCTCAGAAACTGGCTAGGCGACCAAGTTTCACCTTCGAAACATCGCTGGAATTCGAACGAGAGGAATTCACATAATTTAGTATTGAAAGAGTTGAAATCCACGAAATTGGGGTGTGGGGGGGAGGGGGTTCGGCCCAACAGACCAAGTTGCATGGGGCAGAATAGTGTAGAACAAAAAAGAGGAAAATCTTGACCTCTCGCCGAACACCTGAAAAATGACTCTATGACGCTCTGAGAAGTAGGACATGTTCGGGGAAGGTATACAGGACGTCTGGTGACCCTCTCCCAGCACATTCGTGCTCCGTCGTGTACAGATCAGAGACTGAACAATTGTCTCTCCATTCTAGGGTATCCCTCTCCCCAACTATTTTAGCCGTGACAGCACCTTTTCTAAAGCGCGATTTTTAGTCGAGTCGCTCCGCTCAAAATCTCTTCAGTGTGTCACAGGCCTGGCCTGGACCTGAGTTGCGATTTATCAGAAGCACTGTCCAGCTGAGCTGATGTCGCAGTTGGCCGTAGAAACTAAGTCCATATCCTTGCAATTTAGCCTAAGAGGCATGCCCTTGTTTTTTTTTTTTTTTTTTATAATAACACAACTTACAGAATAATATGTATGTTTGGCTTATTGGAAATCTTAATTTTGTACAGGAAAACCAATGGAACTTGAGGGAGGGTTTCTTTCAAATAACAGTCCCTCTTTTAAGTTGTTAAGCCGGAGACACAAATGTGGTACTAAGAGGGCTTCGTTACGATGTATATTAACAGTAAAAACTGCATTGATATTAGGAACGTTGTATTTGAAAAGAAAAACTTGCATACACTAGTCCTTTTCCAGCAAGGTGTTTGGATCATTTTCGGAGCAGAGATGCAGTGGGACCATGCAGACAATAAAATGTAATAATCTTAAATTTTATTGGCTATAATCTGATGTTAATTCTGCTACATACACCTTGTTGGAACATACCAACAAGGGGTTTTTAAAGAAAAAATTGTGTTGAGAGACCCGAAGTCTCATCGCAAGATTCTCTATTACTTATTAAATCATTTTAATAAAGGCCCGTTCACAAGCTCTACGTTTTCGTTGTTTGGTGTCTATGCAACCTATCAAAATACTTCATTTTTCGAGGGAATAAATTTATTTGGTTGCATAGACTCCACACAACGCAAACATAGAGACTGCGAACGGGCAAAACGGGAAATCCAATCAAGAGGAATTAATAGAAGAAAAGAAAACGTGATTTCGTGGAGGTCATAAGTGAGTGAGATGATTTTTACGCCATCGATAGTGCAGCAATTCTTACGCTATAATTTTCAATACCGTTCAATTAATCTGGAAACAATTAAGTTAATCAATTTAATGGGTAGGTATTTCATTTCCGCGGTTTTCATCACACTCAAGCAACTTTTTAATCGATTACATTGAAAAAAAAAGTCTGCTAATTCGTTGTCGTGAGCAATGCCGCTCAATGCTGCCTTGACGTGTTAATCTTATTTAAGAGAAAAAAAGAAAAGAAAAAAGTTACCCCTCCTCTTTTCCGCTTGAAAAAGTTGAAATTTTAACGGAACCACTGGGCTAGGACCTAGCCTATACGTCCTCCATGAAAATGTCATCAAATTCGGGTCAGTTCAGGACTAGTGATATGCACGTTGGAAGGAATACTTATAGGAAACCATTCTAGAGACTTTTTCATGCTCGTTTACTCCCTCCAAAAACATTTGGATCGTTCTGTCAGGTTGCGAGGTTTGGGCAGACGAGATGTTATAGGACCGCAACTATACACATAGGAATTGAGTTGAGACAGCCCGTGTGCGAAATAATAGATTTTTTTTTGTTCTAATTTTATTGACCGATCTTGCTTTTTTCATCTTCTTTTCACGTTTCGTCGAGTAAACCTCAACGCCCTGTCGTTTTTGTGTGTGCGTGTATGTGTTTTTTAATCCTCACGAAATTGCCGCACAAAAAACTCAAAAAGAAGATGACTGAGGGCGTTGTGGTTCCCCTCGACGAAACGTCGTGAAAAGGAGAAAAAAAAAATCAAGGCAAGATCGGTCAATAAAATTAGAACAAAATAAATCACAGTTGGCGTTGCAAACTGACTCGAAATTCCGTCAAAATATATTCCATCCAATTGAAAAAAAAAATCCGCCAAAAAAATAATAACCAGTGCGTGCCTGATAGATAGACGAAAGAAATAGAGATGTTTAGGTTTTTTGTGAATTAATTGAGGAGGGAAATTTTGAAAAAAAAAACGCTCGTTCGAACTTGAGAAACATTTGCGAATTCACAGTGAAGTATAGCGGCCCAGTCGCGGCTAAAATTGAAAAAACCGCTTATTCCCGCAGCAAAAAAATCAAGATAACCATAATTCGCGTTTTTTGGAGGCGACCGTGCCTAAAAATGAGACGAGGCACTAATTCATGGCCAGAATTCAGTAAATCGCAGCTAAATTGGCAAAAAGCTCTAAAACGCGGCTATAATCTTGAAGAAAAACGCCCATGTAAGGCACAAATTGAGAAAATGTCCAATCGACGTTCCTGGAGGACACTTCCCATGATTACAAATGAGAAATAACGCGCTTATTAATTACTTAGAAAACTAAAATCCTTCTAATTCGCAGCAAAAACAGGGGGAAAGCGACAAGTCATGGATAAAATTAAGACACTTTTTTTTCTTTTTTTTCTAAGATGTTGGCTAAAATTGAGATAAATTAAGCGCTAATTCACGATAAAAATAGAAATATAAACGTACAATGTCGGCTAAAATTGAATAGGCGCTAATTATCGGCTAAAATTGAGAAAAATCGCTTCAGCTGAAATTGAGGAAAAGTCGCTAACTCAAGGTGTACGTGTATAGAGGCTCTCTTACGGATAAAATTTGGAGAAAACTCTAATTCGCAGCTTATTACCTTGGCAAAAAACGCCATTTCTCGAAAAAATCTAGAAAATCGCGGTTTCTGAGGCAACTTCGTGGCTGGAGATGCGGAAAAAAGAGCCAATTCATGGGTAGAAGCGAGAAAATGCGTTAATTGGCTGCTAAAAAAAACGTTAGTTCACGGTTAAATTTAGATAAAGTTGTATCCTACTGCTAAAATTTAAAAAAACGCTGTACGATGAGATTTAGATAAAGCGCTAATTAGAAGCGTGCAGCTTATCTTTCGGAAGGCATAGAATACGTAGTTTTGTATGGTGATGAGGTGATTTTTTATTATTTGTGAGTCTTCTCGTTCACTCAAGGTAATTTAACATATCATGGGAGAACTCCGAGTCCACGGCTGAACTTGGGTCGAACCCTCCGACGAGGGCCCTCAGCTCACCGAGCCTCTCCTTCACTTCAGCTATCATCTAGAAGTTAAAAATGTATTAATTCAATCCTACAACTAGCTTACAATAAACCATAAAAGTATTTCTCAAAGAGAAAACACTGAATTGATAACACGAATGCCTTCCGAAAGATAAGCTGCACGCTTCTAATTCTCTCGTTTAAATTATACATATAGAGAAAATGCTCACGTGTTACTTAAATAGAAAAAATGTGATAATTAATGGTTTCTCGATTCAATTTTATGGCGAACATCAGCTCTAATTTTTTCGTCTAAAATAAAGAAAACCCCCTAAATCACGGCCAAAATAGTTTAAATTCGAGTTAACCATTCTGCACAAGTAATGTCGGTTGACTCCCCACCATGTAAGCAAACTCAATCATGAAGTTTTGTCCCTACCCAATTCTTTATCGTAATATGAATGAAGTTTCTTCCCATTTATTGTAGTCAAATACACATTTTTACTTTAAATTGTGTTAAAAATTACCTATTAAAATGAATAGAATTATAATTATGTAGTAATAAAAATCACAGAGCAATTCTGAAATTCCGTTACAAAAATCCATCTTCCGTTAGACAGAATTTGTTCCTCGTCAGCTACTTTCCAAACCCGTCAGATCTGACGAGATATCCGTCAAATTGGCAACGCAGGGGGAGGGGCTGCCACAAAAAAGTGAAACACGCGTGGGACGAGATAAGAGCGAATTTCACAGCCTGAGTACGTACATTTTAAGCTGTTAATGTCAATCTCGTCTCGTCTCACGTGCGTTTCACTTTTCTATGACAACCCCTTTGGTATTTTTGTTTTGAAAAATCACCAAAATTGAGATTCTATTGATCATACAGGCTCTACAGCGAATAAAGGCGCGGGCGGCGGACGGACATTTTTTATTTATTTATTGCAGATTTGGATTCTAAGCACTTTGAAACTGGAAGTGACTAAATTGGTAGAGGAAGATGGGGTTGCAAATGAATTTTTGTGCATCACGAATCCATAGACTTATTTTTGAGAAATAATAAGCCAAAAAAGGATCTCATTCTCCCACGTTTCACTGGCAGTTTCATTTAAATGTCTTTCGGGTGAAATAATAAGCTTCCCCTGAAGCCTGTCCGAACTTCAGGGAAAGGGGTTTTTTTTTTTTTGCTAAAAAAAAAAAAAAAAAATGCGATAAAAGAATACTTTACTTTGGAAGAGGTTTTAGGAGATTTGGGATTGTAGCTCATCCAGATTATTAGTGTTTTATTAAAATAATGTTATTGTTGTCTGTACTTCAAGCCTCGACCACACATTGTGTCCATTTTGGCCAAATATCTTCCTATAATAATTAATTTCTAGCAGTGCCTATAAATGAACGTGCTGGAAATTAAGCGTTAAATTATTACTTAACGTATTAAGTAATATTGACATTTATGTGGTGTGGACTATCCTTTATTCTACTCTAAAATTGAGAAATAACGCCCATTCACGGGTAAAAACTAGAAAAAGTTCTCATATGCGCCTAAAAACGCAAATTCACGGTTAAAATCGAAAAAATTCGCTCTTTCACGGCTAAAATTAAGAAATCTCGCCGATTCGCGATGCATAATTCAAGCCAAAACCATGAAAAGCCACTGATACGCACGGCTTATGGAGACCTAAGCCAACAGACCGCAATGTTTTGTTTAGATGGCGTGCAGGGGATCTCCGAAACCTTACAGAGATTGAAAAAATTACGAATAATACAATCACTGAAATACTTTTAAAGCGCAGCGTCTAAAAGTTTAGAGAGCGCGGAGAAACGGTGCCGCACATCACCGTCGTTTTCCCCATGCGAAAAACTCAAGAGGAAAACGTCTGGGCTATGAATTCATTCCATTCGGTTTTAAATTGCCTCTGACTGCCTCTGAGCGGCTGAATCGTGAATTGGAATATTTTTAACAACAAACAAACAAACAACCACAACAAAGAAATTGCTATCCGGGATTGTATCTCACGTTTGACGGAATCCCGTTTATTTATTTTTTTTGTATTTTTTTTCTTTTGTTTTTTAGCGATGGAGAAGCTCTAAACATTCCGTTTTCAGACAAGAAATCCTGGAGTTGTAGATCGAATTTCCACTTTTTACAGCCAAGTTATTAGTTTGAGACTAAAAACAAGACTCTGGGACTGAATTTACGGGCTAGGCTGCTTTTTAGACCAAATTATCACGTTTTGAGGCAATAACCGAAGTTCAATTACATAATTTGGTGGTGAATATTCATTTTCCATGGCCCTATGCTCGCATTTTCTATGAATTTTTGTGAGCTGCGTTTTCTATGCCCGTAGCCCACCAAAACACATAGGTTCTGCGGGTTAGTTTCCCATTCTCTTCAGTTCTCTCTCATCCATCAAGACTCAAGACCTACGAGAAGCACGATACTCAGGGCTGCCCATGAGCCGAACGGCCCCCCTCACCAATACGTGGACCGTACCGATCAGAAAATAAATGCACCAAATCATCCATCAACCATCAAAGATGCACGAAATCAGGGGTTTGAAAGAGCTAAAACAGTGAAATCGATTTTTCAAAGAATCAACCCTGCGAAATTAGCTATTTGAATGAACCACCAACACCACCCCCCACAACCTCCCCCCCACAAAATTACTTTTTGAAAAGCGCATAATTTCGTTCCTGCTCCTAAGAAACCAGAAGAATTTCTTGTTTTGGGAGACCCGGGCCCACAAAATTGGCTTTTTTTTGTCATAAAATTTATTTTTAGTTAGCCAACTCCCCGAAATTGCAAGGCCCAGAAAATAATTTGGTTTTTAATAAAACAACCCCGCCAAATTTCGTTTTTTCAGGTAACCTGTCCAGTGAAATGATTTGACCAAGACGATTCCGTGAAGTTTTGAAGGATTCAAACGCTCGAAATTGGTTTTTTATCCTACTCGATGTGAAAACGCGTGCTTTCATGGCTCTCGCAACTGCCATGAAAATAAGATTTTTATGTCTAGGCATGAAAATGTTTGCCAAAATTTGTCACAAAGATGCGCTTCGGATAGCTATCGCATTTTGTTTCCTATTCTTGCTGGGGTTTTTCTCGTTGCCACGCAAGGCACCTCTCCTCACTCCTCCACACCGACCAACGTCGTTCCAACTCACTAAGGCGTTGTCGTTTGTCTGGATGCACTTTTATTTTGTATTTTGGCAAGTACAGATGGACGTTTTCTTTTCATTCCACCTTCCAGTTTTAAACTCAATACTAATTTATTATTTTTTCCCCCTCTCTTGCGTAGGATAAAAAATCATGTGTACGCCTCGGCAGAAAGGCATACTATTCTGGGCCTCAAAAAATGGTCAGCCTCGACTGCGTCTCGGCTGGCCACTTTTTTTCTCCCGCAAAAGTATGCCTTTCATGCTGGTGTACAATATAATATTTCCGAGAGGCCTAAACCCGCGAAATTTATTGTCACAAATTGGCCCTGCGATTTTTTTTTTTTAAGGTGTCAGACCCGTGAAATGGTTCCTTAAAATGGCCGAACGTCACTAAGTCACTTTTTGAATTGGTCAACATCGCGAAAATATATTTATGTGGTATCTAAAACACCGAAATTACTTTATTGGGACGAACTTTTCCTGCAAAACTGCGGCTTTAAATAACCCAATTACCACATGAAATTTTGTTTTTCAGGAAGCCATAGTCCCATAAAATTTTGTTCTTTCACGGTGCCAACCTCGCGAAATTGCTTTTCGAATGGGACAATCCAGCAAAATTTTGCTCGTGAAAGGAAACAGACCCACGAAATGGCTCTTAAAAATTATTCAGAACGCTGAAAAATTAAACTTGGAGAGAGGGGGAATGTAAAGTACCGTGAAATTCGCTTTTATGGGCAAAATTGACTTACGACGTGCCAGATCCGCCAAATTTTGATTTAGAAAGAGCCAAGCTGAAGGATTGTTTTTTTTTTTTTTTTTTTTTTTTTTTTTTTTTTTTTTTTAATTTGGTTATTGAATGAGCCAAAATCGCGAAATCGTGGTCTCTGAGTGTCAAACTCACGAAATATTTTTATTTCGAAAGTGCCTAACTAACGGATTTGCGTTTTTAAACGTGTCGGCCCCATGAATTGGCTTTTTACCTCCGGTATCATTGGCGGTCACAATGAGATGGAGGGAGGCAAATAGAGGCACTCGCTCCTCCCATTCGTTAAAAGTGCTATTTACCTCATCCTCTTGTTTTGGGAGACAACACATACCAATTTTACTCTCAATAAACATGGTTTATTAAATCGCCATGTATTGCCATTTTCAGGGCATGCATTGATGTATCGTGTTTGCAGCCATTTTTAGGCCGCGAATTAGCCGGCTTAGCCCATTTTAGCGCACGAATATAGCCAGTCTATCGATTTTATAGGTCGAGAGCAGGCATTTAATCAGCACGGGGAAGCATTACAGCAACCGATGGTTGGTGTTGGGAAGAGGTCGAACATTTTGGTAAGGTTATGACGGCGTTGTTCGGTTTATATGGCGTGGGGGATAGTCAATCAACCCATTCAGGGCGCGACTGGTACCCGCAGTTTGTGATTTTATGGCCGCTGATTTTCAGTAAGTCAGTCTATAGCTATCATTTTCAATGCGCGAATCGAAAGTTATTCCATCTGAAGGGCATGATTACCCAGCCCAGCTCCAGGGGCCCCAGTTTAGCCATTATTGAGAACGGTAATTGAAATTCTGACATTGTTATGTCATTTTGGCTATTTTTAGCACACGAATCGTCAGTATAGCCATTTTTGAGCGGTTTGTTTGGCCATTTATGAAACGCAAATATTCAGGCTGGCCATTTTCAAGGGCGTGGTTATCGCCAGTTTAGGCATTTTAAAGACGCAAATCATCAGTTTAGCCATTATTTGGGCAAATTGTGACAGATTTGCCAATTTTAGGGCGTGAGTAGAGTAGTCAGTGTGATTTTTTTAGACCACGAATGGTCATCAATGGTCATCAGTCGATTTTAGGAGGAGGGGTTAAGATGGCAAGATGACATATCTGTGATTCAATGATGCTCTACGCCTGCTACCGCCACAATACCGTGTTTGATCGCGAAATTTCCCTCGAGAACCCTACAATTTTCCCCCGTGGGAAAAATCTATAGGCTGATTTCTGTTCTAAGCGAGTAGCCCAATGCTCAGTTGATTTGAGCAACCAGAATTTCTGTTCAGCGGTTTTACTCCATTACAACCGTGAAGTTTACTCCAGAAATAGCCCAAAACGAGGTTTTGAGTCCAATCTGGAATCTTTGCAACTCGTTCCCAACCCCATTTTCCCCTCATCAGCCTACTTCTTGCCTAAATCTTGTTAAGGAGAGGGGGGTAACCACGATACGCCCCTGGAAATGGGTGAATTCCGTAGAGTCTAGCCATCGACGCAACCAGGACCGTAAACTGGAAGAAGGTGACTCAGGATTTCAGGAAGGAATCATCCGTTTCATCCCCGCGTTGCAATGAGTCAAGCTTCGAGGTTTATTGTGTAATTTTGCTTTGGTGGCACATTCGCTCATTCCTTGCTAACATTAAGAAAATTCGCCAACTCGCGGTTTCTTGGTGCAAGTTCCAGACCAGAACTTGAGAAAAAAGAACTTTTACGGCTAAATTGAGGAAATTACTCTAAAAGGTCAGTAGTTGCGCTCGTTTGCTAATAAAATCGAAGCTCCCCTCCCCCGCTCCAATGGTAAACCTGATTTTTCGAGCAGGAAATGCCAACTAAAAGTATCTGTTCTTCAGGGAAACTGAGTTGCTCCGTCCAAAAACTGGTTCCTTCACCAATTTAAAAATAAAATTGGCTCCTCAAACGACTGAAAATTTTCGCTGACTGTTGTTTATTTTTGTTTTTGTTCTTTTCTTTTCCACGTGAAAAAAACGGAGATTGCAGCACAGCATTGTATTTCTTGGGTCTACTATTCGGCGTTGCCTGTAAGTGGTCATTTTACCCCTGCCAGACACTAAAAGGTGCCTAGAAATTTGTCCCAGGCGCGGGCGCTGACTGATCCGACATTGCTGGGGCACTGCCTCACAGGTTTCCTGATTTCGACTTCGACGTCTCATGTCACTTTAACATGAATGCGTTCTTCTAGACTCGAATGCAAGTATGGAAATGCCCATAAAAGAACGTTATCAACTTAGTTTTCGAGAGGTTTCGAGGTCTAATTCAAAGTCTACAGCCCGATTCATCAAATAACAAGTTTAACCTCAAACTGCACGTAGTTGACCTTTCCAAAATTAAATAACGTTTTTATTTTTTCAACTAACAAATTACGTTTTTACTTCCGGAGGCGCACATTTTAGAAGATTTTGGTTTGTTTACAACCACTGAGAAGATTTCTTTTCCTCGTTGAGGTCATTCGAATCGTTTTGTAGTCTCTATTGTTTAACATTGATGGAGGATCCATTGAGGAAGAATAAGCGTGAAAAATGGAGAAAAAAAGAAGGTGATAATTCAGAGGTTTGTGCGACGGGTGTAATTATGTAAATGGGCTGCATGAGTAATCTGGATGACTTGTCTGGAAAATATAGTCTGATGAGAGGGGGGAGGGTGGTATGGGTGACCAATGCGAAAAGCGTGCTCTACGTGCGAATGCAATTCGTATAATTATTTATTCGATTAGGTTTTTTTTTGTTTCACAACGCTGTCTCTATATACGAGGGAATACGAATAGACCAGGAATCTATTGTGGAGCAAACAACTAGAACTATAATTTATATTTACGCGGGTGATGAACGGGGTTTTATGGCGAGAAGAAAAATCTCAAAGAAAAAATGATCAAGGAATCTTCCGCACAGCCTTGGCACAGATCTGTGTGATAGATGCTACTGCTTGCTTGATTTTTTTTTTTTTTTTTTTTTCACGTCTCCCCTAATCGTACATGATTACCTGCGTTCCAGTGCCCCCAACGCATTGATTTTTTTGTGCGCCCTGACGAACTGTATTTCAAATGGGAGTGACCTTCGACGCTGTGTGTTACAAGAAATGACAAGAAACAACCAAGCGACAAAATAACAAGCAACAAAAAAAAAAGTGTTGGAACGTTATAGGGCAGTTTGCTCGTCACGACGTCATTTTCCGCCCATTTTCAGGCACCGATTTTGCCGTCTGATTTTGTCCTTCAGCGTAAGTACTGCGATGAGGACCACGTATGCCTATATACCTTCTGTTAATTCATTAGAAGCACAGGTCTTTCAGTTACAACAAGACCTTCAAACAATACAGGGTTTCACTCATCGTTAGGGACACAAAATGAAAAAGAAACGTGGTTTAAATGGAAGAAGTGTACTTACCCCATCAAGTGTCAAGTTGTGAATTGATTAGCCCCAGACTTTCTGTCTCTTTGGTTTTCTACAGAGAAGAAGAAAGTAACAGCGTTTGTTCGACATTTCAGGATTTTTCTATTACAATTTTGAAAATATTACTATTCCGTACAAAAAATTAATTGAAATGCTATCAATCGGAGTTTCAAGAAATATCAATTATTCTTTATTGGCACAGGCCTTACAGTCATCATTATACTTTATAGTGGCCTTACACTAAGGCGATTAATACCTTCGATCTCATCTTTCTAGCCGTTGACTTGTCGAAAAAGGTAATTAACAGGATATTAAATAAAAGTAATAAAAAATACAAGGAAACTAAATAGACTTGTGTATAAAGAAGGAGATTCGTTTACTTTATTTTTTATTACCTCATGCCTTAAAATATGTGCAATTCAAATAAAAGCCGTTCTGGGATCACCTTGGTTCTTCCCCCTCTCACAAATATGAAGAGTTTACGAAATGTCCAGGATGCTATACTGGTCAGAGTCTTGACCTCTGACTTCTTTCAAAAGGAAGAAAAGGACGAAATACGTTCGTCCTTTTCTACGGTCAAAACTAAAGCAAAATAAAATTAGATGAGAGAGAGAGAGAGAGAGAGAGAGAGAGAGAGAGATACTTCATGTTTAGTATCATTTGGATGGGCGCGACTTGTACATCAACGTTTATTAGAATTGGTCGGCTACACTGGTGTAAAAAAGTACATTGGAAAATGTCGAAATTATAAATGATTTCAAACTGTTTTACACAGTCTGGAAGAAACAGGCCTTTATTTGTTTACGTTTTATTGTTGAAGTAAAAGTATAGATTCTGATTACCACGCACGTTCCAAAAATGAAGCAATCGTGTCTTCCTTGAAAGCAGAAACTTCACAATCATGTTTCGTATAAAATTAAGGATAAACGCATTACTCGAGTGAGTAACCCAGATTATTTGGAATGTTTCTTTGAAATACTAGTTTAAAGTTTAAAATGAAGTTATTCGTAATTTAATTGTTTTTTATCTTTATTGATTATAATTATGAACTGTTATACTTTTGTACTTCATTATTCGAATCAGTCAACAACATGCAGATCATTTTTTTTTTTTTACATTTTAGAACTAGCAGACTATTTGACGTCTACTTATAGGGAATTTTAAGTTTGAGAAATGTCTGTGAATATGGGCCCAAGGCTCAAAGCAAGCACAGTATTACTGCGCATTGAACATAACAGTTTTTTATATTACAAGCTGTGGAATAAATATCACTGGAGCCAAGTTTCCATAATATCGGGTCACACTATCATATTAACTACTTACACTTCGCCTTGTTCTGGTAATTTTATATGCATTTCTGCCAGGTATAGAAACTCTCCGAATTTGGGGAGAAAAAATACAACCTCTCGTTGGGCCTTCAAGCTCTCCGGCCTATACTATTTGAGCTTTCTTGGCACGGCATTCAGTTTTAGGCGAGGTGAATGAATGTTAAATTGAATTTTAGTGCGCATGAATTTTTGCCTACTTTGTGAACATTGATTTTTTGTACTCGCGTTTCATCAATTTGAAATAAATAAGTAAGTAGGTACTGCAATCCCGTGAGAAAGCTTCGGAGATCTTGAGCCTATTATAAATCGTGGGAAACGCTTATTTCTTCTTACCTGAGCTAACTTTTTTTAACAAAGTAATTAAACTCTCGGGCTTTTTGTTATCTCTTTACTGGGTGGTATTCCGCAATTTCTTTGTAGCCTTTTGAGATCATCCCAAAGCTGAAAGACCTTTTTTTTGCATAATGACACCTGCGAAAGAAAGTAGAGGTTTGGGTAAGCGAATTGACTAACGACTAACTCATTTTTTTAACCCGCCGCGATTGCTTCCTCGTGAAATAGTAGCTATATGTAATTGTAAAGCGACTCGCTGCCAAGAGAAAGGGGCAATGACAAACTTGACAAGAACTTTGATCAAAAACAGCCGAAAGAATGGGGCTTTTTTGAATATTGTTTTATTACTTTACCCTAGCACGATCACGACTGAGCTGTAAAAGGCAATGCACATCACCATTGAATAAGTAGAACAAAAATTCAAGTATCCGTAAGAAGAAACGATAAATATATAAAAAAATGGTTAAGCAATGACTACGAAAAATGTCATAACTAGGTAAGGAGAGGACCCTGCCGGTTTGGCTACGCTTTTATTACATTCTGCGGATATGCGTTGCCAACTGAAATTCTGCTTTTCCCGTCAAGTCAAGTTAAAAATTCCGTCAAAATGTATTCAATCCCGTTAAAAAAAAAATCCGTCAAATATGGCAATAACCAGTTTCACGCCTAAGTAGTGTCGAGTGGGGGACGACTGACCGTAGCCCTTCTTCTGAGAACACTCCTGTAAAGCTTAAATATGGAAAAATAGGAGGCAATTTCGCGGTTAAAGTTTACAAAACGCGGTAATTTATAACCAATAGTGAAAAAAATTGCTCATTCGCGGCAAAAATGGGAAAAACGCTTATTCACAGAAGAAGAAAATCGAGAAAACGCCAAGTCAGGGTTTCTGGAGGAAACTTATTGTGCTTAAAAATAAGAAAAAGCACTAATTCATGGCTAGAATTCAATAAGTCGCAGCTAAAATTGGGGAAAAGCCCTCATTAGGTGGGCATGCACGAGCAGATATCTGCGGCAGATTTAATGTTTTTGACAGATATCGGTGGTGAAAATTTGCTCGTTAGTGGGCAAGAAACGACGAAAGATCAACCGTGATCGGCCAAACAACATCGGTGGGAGTTTAAATCCGCCAGATGTGGTCTGTCGTCCCCCGCTAATCAACCGTTTTCTTATGAGAGATATCTGGCAGACATAGATCGGCCGATTTCGAATCGGGCGTCGCCCCTTAAAGCAACGATTTTAACCACCGAAACTTCACTAACATGTATTTTATTATTTTTATCATATGTATGGGTCAAGCTTTTTGCTCCCTCTACTAGTTTTCTAACTTCTTATCTGCCACCGATCTCAAATATCTTTCGAACCCGACCGGTAAATGAAATCTGTCAGATTTTTTTTTCCGCAACAGATCTCAATCTGCCAGATGTGCCCCCACTAACGGGCAGATTTGATCGGGTAACAGATATCGATCGCAGATAACTTTTGTAAGTTAAGGGGCGACGACCGATCTCATCGTTTGCTCTATATCGTTAACGATATCAGTTGAAAATATCGGCCGATCAAATCTGTCAGAATTATCTGCCCGTGTATGGGCCATATTCTCCGCTAAAACTGAGAAAACTAATTCATGGCACAAATGAAAAGTCGCTAATTCATTGCTAAAACCGGAAAAACGCTATTTCGCGCTTAAAATGAAGAAAAATTTGTAGTTGTAGCTAAAATTGAGAAAATGCGTTATTTAGCTGCTGTAATTGAGGAAAAACTTAATTCACTGCTAAAATAAAAATAAAACGCAAAGTGGCTAAAATTAAGATAAAACGCTGATTCTCGACGAAAATATTCGAAAACTCGCTTTAGCTAAAATTGAGATAAATAAATCCCGTTTGTGTCCAAAACTTAAAAAAAATGCTATACTCTTAGTAGTAATTATAATAATATTCGTGGTTTCTCGAAACAAAAAGCAATAATTCAAGACGTATTGGGGCACTCAAAAAACGCTCATGAAAAAATGGTAACCACGTACACAAAATTTTCCCTTTCAATTGTATTAAACATTACCTTTTAAAATAAATAGAATTATAGCAATGAAAATCATTGAGCAATTCCGAAATTACGTTTAAAATATCTGCCAGTCGTTTGACAGAATTGTTCGCCGTCAGCCACTTTCTAAATCCGTCAGATTATTGGCGGGAAATCCGTCATATTTGACGGAAAATCGGTCAAATTGACAACGATGGCCATCTTGCGGCGGCCCATGTAGGTTGGGTCTGGGTCCCACCACCAGCCACAATGCCTCGCACGCCCCCCCCCCCTTTCAATCAAATCACTCTCCGATAATACACTGGAATAATTTAACAATTTGACGACAACAACATCAACAACAACAACAACAATTTGGAATCCGTGATTCCAACCGCACTTCTCCTTAAAATTGGTCCTTTGAAGAGCCAACAGGCAAAACAGTGAAAATGGCTTCTTTGCGCAAGTTTACAAAAAAAAACTCGAGTTCTATGCGGGCCTTAACCTTTGACTTATTCATAACCCTTTCTTATTCCCTACATCGCCTGCATGCGGGGGAGGGGCTACCACATGAGTACCGCCACCGCCCCGTGCTTAAAAATGCCACGCTACGCCCCAGCGAGATACTCATCACGTCTCGCAATCGTTGCAGAGGACTGAAAACCATTCATTTGTATTACACAAAGCTCCAACCACAAACGTCACGCTTACAACCACAATAAAGCTTCTACCACAAAAAAAAAAACCGCAAAGCACAACAAAGCTCGAACCACAGCAGTGGTCCGACCACAGTCGGCGTAACAAAGGTGGGCGAGCAATCTGGGTGCACAACCTAAACCAACTTATTAGTCTAGAACAGAGTTTCACTGCCATTCAACAAGTAGCAGACCATCACCATTATTTTGACAAATGCGCCGGAGGTGTGCCCAGAAGACCGCTTCAGCGTTTCTGGTGAGAGCTCCCCACACGGTTAAAATTGGGATTTGAATGAGCAAAATTTTTTAAATCAGGTTTTGGAGGTGCGAAAAGCGGCAAAACCGGGGTTTGTTTTGTAAGCGCCAAAAAAGACGCACTTTAGGTTTTGTATTAGCCAATTACTGGAATTTGGTTTGTAAAAGAGCCCAATTCGTTTTTGAAATTAACCAAACTCTGCGAGAATAATTTTAGAAAGAGCCCAAGCCTCGAAATTTTGGTTTGAAAAAGCCAAACTTCGTGAAATTTGGGGGCGGAGCCAAATTCATGACTTTGGATACAAAAAGCGAAAATCCACGAGCGAAATTGGCCTTTGATAGAGCCAAAAAAAATTAATTTTGTTTTTTGAACGAGTCAATTAAATTAGATTTTGATTTTCGAATGAATCAAACGAGAGAAACTGGCATAAAAAGAGCTAAAGCCACGAAATTTTGATGTTTATAGAGCAAAAATCCACTAAATATGAAGTTTGACCAAACCAAACCTTCGAAATTTGGTTTTGACAGAACGAAAATCCATGAAACTGGAGTTCGTCAGAGCCAAAATTACGAAATTGAGTTTTTGGTTATGTCAAATCCGTGTAGTTTTGTTTTTGAAAGCCACGGTAGTTTTTCGAAGCAGCTGAACGCTAAAAAATTATTTTAGAAACAGCTATAGTCTCGAAATTAGGGATTTGAACTAACTAAATCCGCAAATCTCGCAAACCTCTTGGTCTACTGAGAGCCTGCGTGGCACTGTCGGTTGCGGTTGTGATAAAATGGTTTTCCGACCTCCTTGTACAAAAAATTTAAATTTATTGCCTGCGCGAACACAAATGAATAAATATCGTAACGTACAAAATATACATGCTAGGGACGCCTAAAAAAGTTTAGCAATAATAATGAAAGTGAAGAATTAGCCCTAAAAACATTAAAGTCGACAAAGTTCCAATGTATCCTATCACAACGTATAACAGAGTGTCACACTGACTGAGAACGGGGCTCAGTACATTCAGTATACCTAGAATGAACGCTAGAAAGATGAAAAGTGAAACGGTGATGTGCTTGGCATTTTCCATTGCGTAGTGTTTCGCACTTATTTGCCGTCGCTGTAGAGAAGGCAGAAGTTCTTGGCTTAGCATGTCGAAGATTTTAGGAGGCTCTCTGAAAATGAAGCAATATTTGGGGTTTTAATGATGTTTGTTTATAAGACACTGGTCTTCGGACCAGGGCCGTTTTAGGGGTAGGCATAGGGCAGGCAACTGTTCCGGCCAATGGAGGGCCCGGCTTGGAATTAAAATTATTACAAAATAATCGTTCAACTTCAACTTATTTTTTTTTTTTATACAATTTTGAGTTTTACTGTGTTTTAGGACACGCGTCATAAGTTTATAGAAATTTTCTGGATGTGAAAGCTCAGTTTGGCCCTTATAACTATTTCAGGACGCGTAGGCGTAGGTTCAGTTTTTTTTATATTATCGGGGCGCGAATAGTACGTCAACCAGGGCGCGAATGCTCAGATTGGCCATTCTTGGAGCGCGAATGGTCAATTTTGTAATATGCAGGGCAGGAATCATCCATTTATAGGCATTTTCAGGGCGCGAATCGTCGCAGTTTAGCCATTTTTATGGCGCGTAGAGTCAGTTTGGCATTATTTAGAGTGAGAATCATCAGTTTAAATTTTTTTAGCGCACGTATAATCCGCTCAGTCTTTAGCCATTTTCAATACGTTAATCGTCATTTTGCCATTTTGGAGCACGAATATTCAGCATATTTAGCTGTTTTTAGGAGTGCCAAGTATACGTTATGCCAAAACCATTTTTAGCGCACGAATGGTAATTTTGGCTACTTTAAGCGCGCAAATGGTTGAATTAGGAATTTTCAGGGCGGGAATCATGATCTTTTCAGGGCGCACGAATGCTTCGGACTATAATAGGTGGAGCTCTCCAACAGCGGCATCGATGCGGCTCAAATAGCTGTATTGGAACTTCTTTCACTTCACCGACTTTTTAGTCTCCTTGTCTGGTGAGTATCAAGTGAGTAAAAGCTTCAAATGTGGTGAATAATTCAAGACTATTGGTCTTATGAATTCAACCCCCTCCCTTCGTTCGACGTCGTTTCAGACATTGAAGAGTACAAAGTCAAATTATTCATTCTCACGTCCCCCTATGGAGAACGGATTCCAAGATGTGTAACTGAAACATTGAATCGACATCTGGCGAAAAACGCGCTGCTAAATAAAGTACGCCTATCAAGAACGAAAAAAGTCAAGTGTTGGCCTCGATTTTGTATGATTTGTATGTGTAAATCAGGTTTGTTCAATGTTGCTGGCTGATGGAAGTATAAATTCTACGACCTATTGATTGATGAGGGGATTACTTCTTCGAAAGTATTGACAATATGCTAACCTAATAGATATGAGCTTTGCGAGTTATGAAATTATAGTCTCGTCACTCGTCCATTCCATCAACATTCGATCATTGTTTCATATTGATCAGAGACAAATTTCGAGAATTGTGCTGTCAGCCCGCACAACCGCTAAAGTTATTTTTGTGTGTGTTGGCGTTGCAAGAACCGTGAAAATCTGAATGGTTGAAATATAAAGATATAATAACAGTAACAAGGATTTTTTCACTCGCTATTCCTGACCCCCCTTCCTCTCACAAACCATAAGCCTTGCCCTTGCCAATTCACGGTCTTCCTAAGCCTTATTAGAAAGTAAACTAGAACTAAAATTTATGTGCAAAATTGTACGAAAGGAAATCATAATTATGTGAAGCCAACCCTATAGGATAACGTTAGCGGAGCTGCCTGCAAAAAGTTCCTGTTTATAATTTCCCCGCGATCCCAAAGTTTCCACATACAGGTAGCAACTAGAAAATTTGTATTTTATATTTGACAACGTCTAAGGCGCTTATTTCGAGCGCCGGCCCTTTTGTAATTCCTGTTCGTTTTAGATCATGCAGTGAGAAAAAGCTGTTTATCTCGCATACTCCTTTTGCTTGGAGGCTTGCCGTCGCCGAAGCTATTTATTAAGGTATAAAAGTTTTTAGAAAGGAATTTTTTGAACGTTACCTTTATTTCATCGAAGATGGACTTAATAATTATTTCTCAACATGCCCTGAAAGAGCATGTTACACCATCACTGATCTTGTAAAAAACGGTGCCGTTCATAGCGTCGTTCATGACAGGAGTTTTACTTTTTTTTAATATTGAAAAGTGAGCTTACCTGTTTATCGGCTAGTTACTCAGAGAATTCCAAAAAATGTATTCATGTTGTTGAACTTAAACTGTAAAATGCATCCAAAAGTTGGCCAATGCACTTGCATAGGACCACGAATACTTCTAGTAAGGTATACGACACTGATTGTTCTCTTTCGATGGAAAAGAAGTGAAAACTGGTAAAGCAATAGAAGCTATGAAACCTGAGCGAGTGAAAAAATTAAGAGGCAATACCCATTCATTCTCGAACACCTTATCTTAACTGAAGGCCAAGCATAAACACACAGTTTGTCACAGAAACTGACGATAAAATTTAATAGGTGACAATTTGAGAACACGAATTAATTTCAGTTCTCAACTGAAATAATTGAATGAAGAATATTTTTTTAGTAAACAAACAAGAATTCAATAAGAAATGTTAACAACACTGCCAAATAAGCGCTACGAATCAGCTCAGCTTTTTTTTTCTTAAGATGCAAGAACGATATTTTTCTGCGGAATAGGGAAACACGTAGTCGATGTCGACACTGCTGGCCTTTAACAGAGGACCCCCGGGTCAAAAAGAAGAAGAGAAAGGACTTGCGTTTGCTAATTATAGCGCATGGTTGCTCTATTTTGTAGTAATAAGGTATAGTGATGATTTATTATAGGAACAAACTAGATGAATAAGAGCTTTTGTTTGAGTCTGTATATTGACGTTCTCAGAAGACGTGCCTATATTAAAACACGATCATGTTTCTACTCAGTACAAAATTTCACTATATGAATGGCTAGCATACTTTTTGATCGAATTTGAAAGTAAAGCAAAATAACGACGTTCTTGACGGAAAATGGTAACATAAACTTTGATTTTTTGGGGGAAGGACAGAATTGTTCAAAGACATTAAAGAACGTACACGCAAAAAAAAACCTTGGTCCGAAATACTAGCGTTTCAGAAGTAGAGTCTATCAAGATGAGATTAGGCACTATGGAGGCCTATGAGTTCACACACATTGACCTAATAGTGGGCTGGGGGTGGGATGTATACGAGTTTCCTTCTTATTTTATACTTGTTTTTGTCAGAAAAAAACAACCAAAAAAAAAAAAAACCTCTGTCTCCCAACAGGATGTGCAGAATTGGTATATCCTCTCCCCGCAAGTGTCAAAGTTTCATCGCTCATAGCAATCAGAGACCGGAAAAAAGCAACCTCTCTAGAACGTTTGTTCTTCTGTGATTCGAAGTTTTCCGTGTCTTCTCGAGGTTGTATGAAGTTCAAGAGGCAATAAACGTAAAAAATTGTTATTTTAACCGTAACCAGACCAAAGAAAGAAGCCCACCACCAAAGCCATTTAAGAATATCACTTAGCGTCAATAAGCCCTGTTCATTGCCTTTACTTTATAATACGGAAGTCCCTCAACATCAAACTACCCATGTGGACGTTCTCCTTGCAAGGTTAAACTGAAAGACGTGAAAATAAATTAAAAGAAATCGCTCCAGCAGTTGGATGAACAGAAAAATTGTTCATTTCTTTTTCTACATATTGAAGAAGATATGCCGTAGATTTTTCATGATATGGGTGGGCGCGCCTTGACCAAAATTCTGGGGTGGGCCATGCATGGGCCGGGTGACCCCTCCCCTCCTTATTCCAAGATGGTGAAAGATGATTCCGTGTTTTCTTGGGCGACTTTTCTGTTTCATTGAAGGAATAAGGGGTTCATGACGCTTGCTATTCACTAAAAAAAGCTAACTGAAGACTCAAGAATCCCCCCCCCCCCAGATTCCCTTATCTTATTTCTACCCTTCTGGGTAAGGAAGGAGTGTGATCGTGGACAATTAAGAAAACGGTGGCAGGATGAAATGAATAAAACAGAATGCGTGGAATTTACCCGGTGGTGGCGCAAGACGCAACTGCAAACCGCAACCCAACTCAAGAGGCGGCATTAGTGGCATGCAGGAGGGATTATCGAAGGTGCCTGCGATCTGCTAGAATTGTACATATCGATGAGATCCTCAAATCTCCGGGGAACAAGACTCGCGCAGCCTGACGCATCGTGAAGGGTGAACTGCGAGGTTTATCTTCAAGTGATTCTCGGCCATACATGCGCATGATCCAGACGCTATAAATGATTACTTTGTCAGAGTCGCGGCTAACTTGACTCACGATCTGCCCGAACCAAAATCTGACTTCGAACTCTACCCGTTCGTGTAGGTCGACAGAGCCTTTTTCATTTGAGGACTTCACAGTTGAGCAGGTTTTTTCTGCTATCCTCGGTCTGAAGCTCTCAAACACTGATGATGCTTACGGGCTGACAGCTCACATAATTCACCATGTTGGAAACAAAATCGTTGAGCCTTTAACGTACCTGTTCAACATGTTTCTTCGTTAGGGGGGAGAGGGTGCCAAAGTTCCTCAAAATTGCCCGCGTAATCCCGGTTCCAAAGAAATACAGTCCAGGTCTGTCAGATTTCCGGCCGATCACAATATCTTGCGTTTTCCTAAAGATCTTTGAGGGCCTCCTAGATAAGCAGATGTCGAATTTCCTTGAAAGGGCTGGAGTAATCTCCGATGCGCAGTATGGTTTTCGTCGTGGCAGATCAACTTCACCTTGCCGCGCTTGAGTTTTTGTGTTACTGTCTCCAGTGTGCTGAAAAGAAGGAAAAGGTTCTTTGATTTTACACGAGCGTTGATTCGGTCGATCACGACATACTCGCGGCCAAACTTGAATATCTGGGTCTCCCCAAACTCGCAGTTGGCACAATAATATCTTCGTTCAGTGGTTGGCAGCAATGCGTCACTAGTGCGGGGAATACGTCACGCAAGCTGAGGACATCGGCGTGAGGCAGGGCTCGATAACTGGACCTCCTGTTTTTTAATGCTTACATAAATGATCTCCCTGCGATATACGCGGTACGCAAGATTTCCTGTACGCCGACGATGTCACGTTGGTCGGCTCTGTGGCTACGACGCATGAGGTTTAATCTGGTAGTTTGCGGCGTGCGACCGAGACTATCGATGGCTGGTGTTTGACTAACCGTCTCGTTTTGAACAAATTAAAAACCCAGGATTTCAAACTAAATCTCTTCAGCCCTGCGGCGTCTGCTGACACTGTCAAGTTCCTGGGACTCACAGTAGACTCTCGCCTCTCTTGGGCGCCCCAAGTTGATGCGTTGTGTTGGGTCCTTTTTCGGTCGCATTTTGGTCTTAGACGGCTATCTTTCTCCGTCTCGCGCTCCATGCTGCGAATGGTTCACTTTTCATTGTTTCACTCAAGAATGACGTATGGTATACCTGTATGCGGGAACTCTGCTCATGCCTCCAGGGTTCAGAAAAAGGCCGTCCTAATTCTGGCAGGAGTGAGGCCTCGCACACCATGCCGTGACCTATTTAGAGAGCTCGTCATTCTGACTTTCTATGCCTGTTTTATTTCGGGGTTGTTATGTCGAACAAAGGAGTAGGTCGACAAGGGGGAACTTCGTCCACTTCACACGAGAGCCTAACGAGAGGGGGCAAATAACATCGATATACCCAGGTGCCGATTGAGTTGCTCTCAGGCATACGATCCGTGTTTCCTTGGGCCCCAGCTCTTTAACAAGATCGACCCCGTTTTCAGGAACTTGTCACTGAGAACATTCAAGGACAAAATCAAGGCTCGACTTCTGGAACTGGGCGCCTTATTCCGTCGCTGATTTGATTACCTAGAGTCATCTTCCTCGAGCTAGTCGCCGCAACAAATGATGTCCTACAAAAAATTAATATTTTTCAAGGAAATGAGTGAAAATGACGATGTCCTATTTACGATTGTAATGATGTCGGTAATAAATAAAGTAAATAAGAAAGAGTCTACATAAGCGTGCTTCACAATCTGATCTTTTGTATTTGAATGGTCATTGGTCCACCACTGCAACCCAAACGCGACGCTCGCTCGACTAATGCACTCAACTAAAATGCAACTTAGTGTGTCTGCAGTTGGGAGTTGCAGGTCTCAGCCTAACCTCCCGAGAATAGGTCTTCTGAATACGTAGCACCACAAAATTTGGTTTTCAAAAGGCACAATTTTAATTTAACAGAAAGCCAGTGCCACGAAATTTCAGTTTTATGAGGGTGTTGACCACTCCAAATTGGTTTTTCAAGCGGCCCGAACCCACAAAATTGTTTTTTGGGTGAGCCAATCCCGCCCTAAGTTTGTTTTAAATTATCCAAATTTAAAGCGGAAATTTCAGCTTGAAATGAGCCAACGTCGCGAATTTGTTTTTTTAACTTGTCGCAGGCGCGAAATTATATTTATGCAGTAGCGAAACCAACGAAATTACATTTTTGGGGTGAATCTGCTCAGCAAAACTGGTTTTTACTGACCCAATTCCATGAAATCCTGTTTTTCAGGAAATTCCGTTTTAGTTGGTTTTTAACGATCTGACTCTACGAAATTGCTCTTTCAATAAAGAGTTGCAACCAGTCCCGTAAACACTAATATAAAGTTAATTTTTGAGTCCGCGTTGCTAGGGTATTAATCATAACGTTAGCGATAGCGGAGCTGTTCGCAAAATCTCTCTAACGGGTCAAAAGTGCGATATTTATTTTATTTTATTTTATTTTAATTATTTTTTATTTTTTTTTGCTTGAGATCGATCATCGCGAAGTAATGGTTTTGAATGGGCCAACCCTGCGATATTTTGTTTTTGAAAAGTGCCTAAAACCTCGCGAAATTGCTTTTTGAATGCAACAGGGTGACCTTATTTGTTTTTGAGACAGCCAGGCAAGATTGGTTTGAATGGGCCAACTCCGCGAAAATGCTTTTTAAATGCGACAGACCTACGAAATTGGACTTACTTTTAAAATGAATAAACGCGTTGGAAATTTCAACGTTGGAAAACAAAAAACCTTGTGAATTGTGAAGTGTTTTTTTTTTTAGGGAGGCAACCCCACGATCCCGTGAAATAATTCATATCCGACGTGCCAGATTTGCAGAATTTGTTCTCAGAAAGAGCCCACTTGACGCAGCGTTGCCAATTTGACGAATTTCCCATCAGATCCAACGGATTTTTAAAGTGGCTGAAAGAGGAAAATTCCGTTTAACGGACGGTGGAATTTTTAAAAAGGAATTTCGGAATCGCAATCACTCAATGATTTTATTATTTCATTTATACTTTTAATTTTTTAACACAATTGAATGGAAAAAAAGTTTAGGAAGGCAGAGAAAAGCACTTAGACTCCGTCACCGTATTTTTATTTTTTATTTTATTTTATTTTTTTTATTTTTTTCAAAGTTTGACTCCCGGGTACTTCCCGTCATTCTGAGGTTCATAAAACAGCATATTTTCATGCATTTACCGGTTGCCAACATTACCGTCTTCTTCTCACTGCGGTGATTGACTATTCGGGAGCTTTATGAGGAACTAAACATCTCCTATGTGGGTCCGTGCAAAGCAATTTAACCGAGAACTTGCGAGTCAACTTGCGACTTGAGTCAACGTACCGTGCCACACGTCACTCATGACCCGAGAGCTATTGACCGAAAACAAATGCCGGTCTGTCTCCATCCACCTTACTCTCTAGATTTAGCAACACGCGATTTCTGACTCTTCCCAAAAATAAATTAAAAGTCCTGAAAAGCAATGATTTGACATCATCCCCGACATTGGGACGGCCACGACAGAGTAGCTGAAAGCTCTTCCAAAAGATGCCTTACAAAAATGCTTTCAATCATCAAACCGACGCTGGGATAAGTCTATTGATAGCCAAGGGTATTAATTTTTAGAGAGTACTTTGAAGGATATTAAGGGTCATATAAACTAAACCTATTCCTTTGTTTGCGACACAATTATTCACCGTATTTTTTCATGAAACCTCGTATTAGCGATTTTAATCAATTTTAGCCGCTGTATAATTACAATTTCTACAGTAATGGGCAGATGGGACCTATTCTATAAGAGCTTTTTCTCTTTTTTTTTTTTTTTTTTTAAGCTGCAAATTAACGTTACTCTGTATTTCAGCGTCAAATCAGCAGTTTTTCCACTATCGCTTATGAATTTGAGCTTTTTCTCGATTTTTAGCCGTTGCCTTCAAAAACCGCGAATTAGCACTTTTTCACTGTTTCAGCCACAGACATTGTGTCTTCTTCTCGCCGGGCCTGATGACTGAAACTCCCTGGAGTTTATTGTCTGAATAGCCATACTATTTGTACGATCTCCAAGTGACCCGACACGTGCAATGGCTGTTAGCCCGTGCCCAGTGTACGTGCAGTGGACACGTCCCGTTTGAGAGGCCGTTTCAGCCGTAAATAATCACTTTTACTCCTTTTTAGCCGTGAATTATTTCCGCTATTTCTCGATTTTAGCCACATACTCTCCGGCGATCAAAAGATTAAATGTGAATGCGACAAGGTTAGGAAGTTTGGGAAGGGTCAAAACAGCGCTCCGCTGAAAACATTCTCCTTCTTCTGCCTGCTGCTGAGAGCTGGAGTAGAATGTTTTCAGAAAAGACTCTTGCTTTCCCCCGTCAGGTTCATTCTTTCTATCGCCGATCTGTACCTATTACCGCTTTTCTCATTTTTAGCCTCGAATAGCGCGTATTTTGTACATTTCATCGCGGCCCATTCTCGATTTGGGTCTCAAAGTTGCATAGAAAAAAAATACATATTTCCTCAATTTAATCATAACAATTGAGGTGTTTTACGCAAATTTAACCACGAATTAACACGTATTGTCTAAACTTGCTTGCTGCTCTTTGCTTGCTTGCTCTGTGCCCCAAGAACAGCGCATTAGCGCGCCTTCTTAATTTTATACAGGGTGTTTCAGCAGGAATGATCCAGATTCAAATATGTTGTGCTCGGCAGGGTGGACCAAAAACGCCGTATGAACATTGGGTCGCAAATGCTTTGTTACTGAGATGGAGGCGAATTAGTGAATTTTTAGCCACTCTCCCTTTTTCCAACAATAAGTCGTCGAAACGAACGCGAATCCATCGTCTAACACAGAAAAAATTGAGTGACGGTTCTGAAAAGAGCACAAAATTTCCTTCAAAAATACCTATATAGCTTTTTCTTAGGGTGGGCGGCTATTTAGCCGTGAAATTTTAAGTTATTGAAGAGATTTACTTAAAAATTTCAGCCGGTGAGGGGAGGGGAGTAATAGCTGCGAAATTCAAGTTTCGAGGCTCGAATAGCAGTGATTTTTTTAAGTGTCAAAGAGTAAATATTGACTAAATTGAGGTGTCATGGCAGCATTGCCAGTTTTGAAATTGGTAGTACCTTGGGGGAGTTTTAAGATTAAATTCATGACAACATCACGAAATTTCAAATTTCGAAAGATAAAATAGCCAAGAACCCCCTTGCTAGGCCCCTGCCTTGAAGTCCCTTTGCTAGTTGTAGAGGATAATCGGACGCAAGATGGCGAGTTCAGGGGATGAATAGCCGCGAAATTTAAGGGGGAACAAAGCCGCACAGTAGCAGTGAGGCTTTTTTTTTTTTTTTTTTTTTTTTGAATCGGTGGCTGCTAAAATAGAAATAAACCGGAAATTCAGTAGCAGAAGTGAAAAAAAAATCGCAAATTCGTTGCCGAAATGGAGAAAATTCAGAGCGAGAAAACGCCAATTCACGGTTTCCGGAGGACGCTTTTTGATTACCTAGATGAGAAAAGTGGTAATTCACGTCTAGGAAAGAAAGAAACCGCTTATCGGGTTGTAAAACCAAAAAAAAAAAAACCCCTAATTCGCGGCTAGAATGAGAAAAATGCTCTTATTTACGGCTAAAATTTAAACAAAAACGCTAATTTACCTCCAAAATTAAGACGAATCACTAATTCTCGTCTAAAATTGCGGAAGACGTCTTATTCATTAAGGAAAAGGGCCAGCTCGGGTCTGAAATTAAAATCGCAAATTTGTGGTTTCTCGATGCAATTTCAAAAAGATATTGAGAAAAAAAATCGCTAATTTAAAGTGTTGGAAGCTATTTCACGGCTAAAATTGACAAAAAACTGATAATGTGCTGTTCTCGAGGCAAATCCGAGGCTAAAATTTTAAAAAATGGCTAATGTGGAACTTGCATATTTTTCAAGGACGGTGTTTCTTGAAGAGGGCTCTTTAACAATTGATCACGTTGAAAATTGAAATCAATAAAGGGTTTTTTTAAAGCGAATTTTCAAAGTTTTCGAGTGGGTGTTTGATTAAAGATTACGTCAAAGGGCAGTTAATGAACTGGATGTTGTGGGGAAGAGGGGGAAAGACGCGTTTTCTGGGGGTCAATTTTTCTTGTTATTTGTAAACAAAACATTTTAGAGTTCCCTCAAATGCTTCTCAACTGCACATTGACGTCATTTCGCCTCGCACTATCTATCCCTTCCTGAAAAACTTTAAAATTTATTGTAAAATCACCGGACGCACCAATCGGGCTGCAATTACCGTTGATATTCTCCTGTCCAAGTGCCTATTCACCGGTATACTTTTCCCCCGAATCAGGCATTCAAGCAAGTTCCCCATAAGCTTGACAAAAACGCTAATTCGCGGCAAAAATTTAAATAATGCCAATTGGTGGTTTCTGGAGGCAACTTTGAGACTGAAATAAGGAAAAAGTGCTAATTCATGGCGAGAAGTGAGAGAAAAAAAAAAGTTTTTGTGGTAGGGGTTTTTGTGTGTTCGGAACGCGGAGATTTTTTTGTGGTTCGAGTTTTTTTTTGTGGTTAGAGCTTTTTTGAGGTTAGAGATCTTTGTATTATAAAAACGATCAAATCTTTTAAATATAAGTGCAGTCCTCGGGAGCCCTCCAAGTATGAAACTTTGCCTCTAATCATGGATTCCGGTCGCTTAGCTATAAATCATGTATTACTTACGTGGAAAATAACAATATTTTGGCTGAAGTTATAGTACAGACTATTGGACCTATAGGTTTATTGAGGAGAGACCGCGTGGGGGACCGGACCATGTTAATCTCTGAGGGAAGACAGGTGCTCATGAACCATTGAATGTGCTATTTTATTTCGGGGAACAAAATACGTCAAATGCGTACATGTACGTTTTTGCCCTTCATTCGTTAAAAAGCACAAGGCCCCCAACCCAAGTGAGCGTTTACGACGTTGGTCATCAAGGGCCCCCTGTTCCCCAACATTCAATTATACAAAATAGAATAATTTTTATCAACTTTCCTGATTTTATTAATTTTCCTGTTTTAAAAGAAATGGTAATTTGTTGTCTCCACATTTCTCTTTTCCTCTCATCAGCATTCCTCCCCACCCCTGCTCGGTTGTGGTAGTTAAGGTACGAAAATTGCACACTTCATGAGAATCATGACAGTCTAAACCGTAAAAGATGACCCTACCCTCTTTTCCCACCGAACCCACTTCTGTAGTCCTTTTTTCCACCCTCAACTCAGAGATACTGCATCACTGCAAGTGTGGCTCAAGGGTAGTCTTTAGCGGCTCTCGGAAGTTTAGTAAGGGAATCCGCATTCAAGGACCCGAAGGAGGGCGCAAGTATAAAACCGGCATCGAGTTCAAAAAAAAGATATAGTTGCTATTCAACAGTCTCTTGAAAATGAGAGCCATCGTAAGTACAAACATTTATTTTGTTTACCTTTCTACTTCAAGCCCGACCTATATTTTGAGCGAGAATTTAGGAGACAAACCTTACAGAATTTCTGCCAACCATTTTTGATCAATTTTAAATTTGAAATCATACGACTCACTACCAGACGTTCAAAATATGTCAATCAGAAGCACGCATTCAGTTCTGCTCGATGGACATTGCCCTTTTTTTCGGGATAATATAATTATGTTGCTATAATTCATGATCCGATAAATTTCATGTCCGCGACACACGAGCCTAACTGATAAACGATTGTTTTTTCCTCCACATAAATCTTAGATCCTATGTTCACAAGCTCTGTGCTATATATCTGTGGACTCTATGCAACCCATCAAAATTCTTCACTTTTCGAGGGAATAAATTTGTTTGGTTACACAGACTCCACAGAACACCTTCATAGAGCTTGTGAACACAAGAAAGCATAGAACGCAAGATCTTAAACGATATCTAAAGGGTAGAAATATAGGGGATGTGATTGGTTAAATGCAAAGTTAAAGCGGAATCAAATTGTTCGACGTAAATAGCCGATTTTACAAAATATTAGAAGAGCTGATGAATTACTAATATTCAGATTTTTCGTCTCTGTGTTACTTGGTTTACTCCCACACTGCACGACCAAATGGAGAGACGAAAAATATGGAGTTTACTCATTGTTGAGTCTCCTTATCATCACCATCGCCACATCATTATTAGAAGAACTGCCCTTTGACTCAGGCAATTCGTAAATCTGAAGTTTTTTTTATTCTCAGACGTCAAAATTAATATCTGTTTCGCACGTCACTTTGGCAAATTAGGCATCCGTTCTAACGCAGACCGGCCGAGCAGGGGAAAAGTATGGAATCGCATGATTTCACCCAAAACCTGGACTTATTATTTACGTAGACCTGTGCCCAAGAATTGCAATCAGAATTATTTGGAATCGTGACCTTTATTCGCCCTCAAACGACAGGGTGATTTACCTTTTGCGTAACACGGAAAAGAAAAGAAATAATTGTTTCATCTCGTTTTCTCTCTCTCTCTCTCTCTCTCTCTTTCGTTTCGTGAAATATCAATCTGAACGATGAGTCGAAGTAACTTTATTGGTCAGGAGAAAGAAAGTCCTTCTTCCTCCTAAAAGCCCCCCCCCCTCGACCTATTTGATTACAATGTTCGGATAATCTTAAAGACGAAGTGAAACCATAGATATACGGAATTGACTAATACCTTTGGCGAACTATCAGCAATTACTCGCAGTAATGCCAAAAATGGGTTGAGTGTCAAATTACAATTTATTCAACGTTAACTGACGAACATCAACGTCTTTCGTAATCTGGGCACTTTTATACTCTTGTTTGACGGTCTTGAAAATAAGGGGGAAATGTTGTAATGTAATACTTGCACGAAAATATGTTTAAAAATGACTGGGGGAGGGGGAGGGGGCAAATGAAAAACGAGAAGAAGAAAAAAAATATAAGGTGGTAGGACATCATGTAGTCAGGTCAGGTGCGAGTCTCCCAGTTTTATGAGAAAGGTGTGTTGAATCATCGCAGTAAAACGAGGGAAAAAGGTAAAGGTCGACTATAAGCGCCTGGAGCGCATTCACGTCGAACAATTAGCGTGCCGGAATGGCAAAAAATTATGTATAAGTTTCTTTTGTTATTTCGGAATTTGATTATTTTATTAACATTGTGTGAAGAAAAGTTCATTTCACAAATAATAAATGCACTGAAGAGATAACGTTCTTTTTGAGAAGAACGGAAGTCGGTTGCGCAAAAACTATTGCGATCTCTGCAGGAGAATCCTTTTTTTTTTTTTTTTTTTTTTTTTTTTTTTCCTGAGGAGCGCGAGGACGCGAGAGTTGTTGCAATACCCATCGTATTTTCTAAACCACTTTTTTTGCGCGTGAATTCGCAAATTATGCCAAACTGCACAAAACATGACCCTTTGAAATTTAGACGTCTACCCATTTGGTCGTTGGTCATTACTTCATTGTCTACGGTTATATTTATACAGATTGTGAAATAGCGCTTTGAATTAAAAAGAGATGATTTAGAAATCTCGGACGCTGCTTAAACACGAGCAAAGAACAAACGACTGCCATATCTGGACCAAAAAAATAATTGAAAAAAACAAAAAACTATCCGGTTACGGTTACTCTAAACAACATTTCGTCTTTTTCACCCTCTTAGGGTACCGCAGCATTAGCGGCGACGCTCCTCGTCGTGATTGACGCCGGGTTCTTGTCTTCTGGTTGGAAGAGCGGCGGTGGAAGAGGATGGTCTGGAGGCGGAGGAGGCTACGGAAGTGGTAGCGGTTGGTCTGGCGGTTATAGCGGCGGAGGTGGTGGATGGTCCGGTGGAAAACGTGGGTGGTCTTCAGGCGGTGGATACGGTAAAATGATGGATTATATTTATATTGTTCACTTCTGTTTTTATTAATCGTATCAATATTATCCATGTTCTGTTTGTGAAGGTGGTGGTGGTTACGGCGGAAGCAGTGGATGGTCCTCGCCCGTGATTTCCACTTCTGTATGGAGACCAAGCTCGGGTGGTTGGTCATCAGGAGGCGGAGGCGGCTACGGAGGTGGTGGACGAGGTTGGTCCTCCTCATCTTCCGGTGGATGGCCATCGAGTGGTAGTGGCTGGTCATCCGGCGGTGGTTATGGAGGCGGTAAAGGATGGTCGTCGGGTGGTAGTGGCTGGTCGTCTGGCGGATCAGGAGGTCGAGGTTGGTCGTCCGGCGGTGGTTACGGAAGTGGAAAAGGTTGGTCCTCTGGTATCTCATCTTTCGGTGGATGGCCATCGAGTGGAAGCGGCTGGTCGTCAGGCGGTGGTTACGGAGGTGGGTCGTCCGGTGGCTATGGAGGTGGCAGCGGGTGGTCTTCAGGTGGAAGTGACTGGTGGTGATTTAAAGCTTAGTTGATTGCATTAAAATTTATTTTTTAAAACAAATGTAAAAAAAAAATTTATACCTACCTATGTATATTTTTGTACAAAAATCATAAACAGGATCATTCGGTAATTATCTCTTTCAAACGATGAAAATGCTAATTATGAAAAAAGTAATGAGAAAGTGAAAATTATCAGTCATTTCTTCGGTTCAGTTCAAGCCCTGTACCAAAGTCATATGGAAAACCAAGTCCTCAGACTCGAGGAAAAAAATGTTTTTTATTTTGGGTTGGGTTTTTGCTCCCGTTAAGAATAAAAAAGGAGAAAACCCGCCAAATACAAAAATTATTTTATTTATTTTCGGTTTGAAGTTTTAGCGTGATATCTATCTTGATACCATATGTTTTTTCCAACACTTAACTTTTGTATAATTTTTGAATTTAGCGGGTGATCTACTTTCATAGTAGAGCAGCGCAACGTATCGGGAGCAAAAATCCCAACCCACGAACCGCTTCAGTTTAATGCCTTGGTTTTCCATATGACTTTGGTTTCTATGAAAAACCCAAGAAAAAACGGAGAAATTCTGGAAAAATCTCTCCTTTCTCCCTACCACGCGGAAACACAGTTTAGAAATACCGCGTCTACATTAGCCCTGTGAACAAAGGACAGGACATAAAAAAAAAATTAAAAAAAAAAAAAAATTGGAGTTTAGCGTGAATACGTTTTTTGCAAAGTCATATGGAAAACCAAGTCATTAAACTTTAGGTCTATTCGTTTGTCCTCCGGAGCTGCACTATCAGCACTGAATGTACTAACCTTTCATTATTTTTTCGCGTTATTTCACATGATAACCCGCGAGGTTGCAAAATTTCGTGCTGCTCGGAGTAGTCCGGGACGACAAACGAATAGACCTATTGTATTATTTGTATGTTAAAAAAATGAAGCGGTTCGTGGGTTGGGGTTTTTGCTCCCGATACGTTGCGCTGCTCTACTATGAAAGTAGATCACCCGCTAAATTCAAAAATTATACAAAAGTTAAGTGTTGGAAAAAACATATGGTATCAAGATAGATATCACGCTACAACTTCAAAACGAAAATAAATATAATAATTTTTGTAATTGGCGGGTTTTCTCCTTTTTCGTTCTTAACGGGAGCAAAAATCCCAACCCAAAATAAAAAACATTTTTTTCCTCGAGTCTGAGGACTTGGTTTTCCATATGACTTTGGTTTTTTGGCTGGCAAGTGGCAGCTGAGCTTGAGTTTTGAGACCCCAATACCCTCCACCCAGCACCACCAACACCAGGCGGCGCACGCGCTGTGAGACCCATTTTACCACTTCTGCCGAATTGGACCCTATACTCCTGTAAAACGTATTCACGTTAAAATGGGAGTAACTTTTCGGGCTTGAAAATAAACAATTTCTGCCGGAATAATGTAGGTACATACGGTAACAGGAACGGATTTAGAGATTTCCGTCTGGGGGGGAAGGGGATTCTTAAGCACTTTTACATCGGAGTTAGGATAATATCTAGCACAAATCCTGGGGGCCTATTCTCTAACAACAAGCAATATTTTTTTCGCCAGCCATGTGTTTATTTCATTCATTTGTTTGAAGAAAATCAATGAAACAAACATATGACTTCGAAAAAGCTATTGCTTCGGAGTTAGAGAATAAGCCCCCAGATCATGGAGGAGTATATAGAGTGTCATCTTTCGTCGCAGCAAGCGTTCTTTATTTGTAGCCATTTCCCTTAGGCCGGTCGTCCACTGGAAGCGTTTTCGAGAGGCGCTAAAATAACGCGCTACAACGAGCGTACATTCCAAAAAGAGCCCGGGAAGCATTATTTTTCATAAATCGTCAAAAGAAACTCAAATCGAGAGTTTAAAACAATGTTTGAAGAAACTATAGGTATTGTTGAACTCACAATCTATTGAAACCAAGGAGCCTCGCTCCTCGCATTACTCAGCGGATCCTCAGACTGAGATTGTTGAACATTTCTTTGAATCACAGTATTCGTACCATTCATCATAGAAATCTTGGAGGGCATGAAGGAGAGATTCTGTCTTCGAGTCACGAGTTCGAACTCCTCGTGCTCATTCCGCATAACATAATAAAATTCGACTTGACGGAACTGGAACATCAGCTTCTTTGCGTGTAGAGTTTATTGAGTCAAGTTCAATTATACTTAATTACTGAACAATGAAGACTCTTTCAACGACTGATCAAGTTGAGGGTCCGGATGTCCAGTCCCTCAACCTTGTGGCCATCAGATGGCGCAGGATTTGCCCATCATGACAGCAAACACAGCCCTGTACCCTGCTGCGGATCTCCTTAAGATGTGGCCAGTACCTAGGCCGTTGACGGCCCTTACCTGGCCTGTACCCCATCTTTGGCCCAGACTCCCCAGCAGAGTCGGTCCCATCACTCAGCTCGGCTCGTTAGACGTAACTGGTGGCAAGGAGAGGCACGACGTGGAGGTGGGTCTTTCAGAGCTGGGGATGCTGGCTTGCGCCATGAACCGAAACCGGGCAGGGAAGGTGCCTCTGTACCCTGCATAGTAGCCAAGACTCAAGAGTCGTCCTTGCCAATCTGGGCCTTCATTTTATTTTGCCCAATATTCTGTGCGGGAGGCACACGACGAACTTTTTTACTGTTTGACCCTTTTAAGAAATCTAATGTCCCCACGCACATTAATGGCCACATTTTAATTAATAAGGTAATTTAATAAATGCAGAATTAAGAAGAGAAAAGAAGACGAGGAAGGATAGGACGGGGGTCGAGGTATCATCTGTTCAGTTCCCCAAACCTCTAGAAGGTAGAATGCTGCCAGAAAAAAAGGTCTTGAAACAAATCTGGGGCCTTATTCTCTAACGAAATAGAAACGTTGCTTTGGAAGAAACATTGAAATATCATTCATGAAATTCAGAAACTGAACGGAAACATATGATTTTTGAAAAAAGCAATGATGAAAAAAGTTAGTGAATAGGCCCCCTGGGAAAAAGTCGGACATTTCTTGCGCAAGTACTTGTCTGCCCATATGGCAATATATTTCAGTGTTTAAACTTGGTTCAAACGAAGCATTTTGGTTTTTTGTTTCACTTCAGCAGAGGGTTTAAGAGAGGGGGTATAATAAAAATGCTTCAAATTTATGTGCGAATAATTTCATACTAAGCCCCTCCATGGGCTTCAAAATGGGGATAATAAAAAAGAAATAATTCAATTTCTTGAACTATCATTCAACCAAACAAACCTAAAACTTCACTTTTAATGTTTTTAACTACTTAAAACACCAGCTACAATAGAAGACAGGACAGAAAAGTCTCCGACACGGCTTAACGTGGATCGTTTATGTCTTGTATGAATGAAAGCAATTTCCGTCCAAAAAATCGATAAGATTCCTCTTCCCTATAACATCGTTATAATATTTTCACTAGAAAATGACAAACCCCTCCTCACTCGTGATCGCCACCTACTTGGCTATAACGTTGAAAGGTGATAAGTTAGCCCAGAAACCGGTAATAGTCTCGAAAATCAATTATGTGACACACTGGTCGTAACCCCACCCCTTTCTATACAGGTACGCCCACACATAATAGCACACTCGACTAGCGAGAGGGGAGGATTAATAGGGAAATTACCCCACCACGATGTGGTGGTGAGGTAAGTTTTAATACGTTTGTAAGCTTACGATAATATGAATGATGGGTCATGTCCTACCTTCGAGGAATTTAATGTTGACTAATATTTTTCAGAATTGTTAGAATGTCCAATAATGTAAATTCCAATAATGTAAATTCATAATAATTATATTTAGTGAAATTTAGAAAAAGCGCTAATTTGTATGGAGCTATGGAGAAAAGGCGTTGTTTCGTGGTTAAAAGTGAGGAAAACGCTTATTTTTCTTTTCATTTTTTTCGATTTTATCCGTGAATTAGAGTTTTTATGGAATTTTAGCTGTGAATCGTTGCTTTTTTTTTAGCCATGCATTAGCACTTTTTCTCAATTAAAGCTGCAAATGAGCATTTTTATTCAAATTTTTCAAAGCGAATTGGCGTTTTTCTCAATTTTAGCCACGAATTAGCGTTTTTGCAATATTTATAGCAGCAAATAGTAGCGATTTATCTAAATTGTAGCAGCGAATTAGCGTTTTCCTCAATTTTAGCTGTAAATGAGCGTCCTCATTCACTTTAGCAACGAATTAGCGCATTTTCTAAATTACTAAACTCAACTCATGAATTAGAATATTTCTCAATTTTAGCTCCGCCGCCCAAGTTGCCTCAAGGCGAGTAAGTGTTTTCTCCTTTATAAACGTGAATTTGCGTTTTGCCTCAATTTTAGCCACAAATTAGCGCTTTTATTCAAGTTTAGCCACAAATGAGTGCTTTCAGATGAAAGTTTCATCTGAATTTTAGCAGGGAATTATAGCAGTTTTTCTCAGTTTCAGCCGCGTATTATTTCTTAATTTTAGCTGCGAATCATGGCTTTTCTTCAATTTTTGTCGCACATATTTTATAAGCGCTTTTGTCAACTTTAGCAGCGGATTATTCATCAATTTTAACGAGTAATAATGTTTCTATTCAATTTTAGCCGAGCGGATTTTTCTCAAATTGGTCCACGAATTGGCGCTTTTCTTCATTTTAGCTGTGAATGAGCACTTTTTAATAATGTTAGACTCAAAGTCGTGGTATTTCTCAAGTTTTTAGCTACGAAATTGAGCGCTTTACTTTTCTCAATTTTGACCGGGAATTTAGCAGTATTTCTCGGTTTCAGCCGCGTATTATTACCGGGTTTTCTGAAATAGATCCGCAAATGATCTTACTCAATTTTAGCCGTGAGTAACCGATTTCACTCAGTTTTAGCCCCGGTAAATTAAATTATTTTCTCAATTCGACCCGCGAATCGGCGTTTTTCTTTCATTTTGACTGCGAATGAACGCTATTTTGTCAACCTTAGCCGCGATTAAACGCTTTTTAAACAATTTTAGCCACGAATTAGCGATTTTAGCACTTTTTGTAAACTTTGTGCTGTGTTCTTGCCCTCTAAGATTCGCACATAGGCGTGCCTTTCAATTTTAGCCGCCCATCAAGGGTCTGTTGAAAAAGGGGGATTTATAGTTGACGAGACCACGCATCACGCACCATCATCAATTATCAATTAGTCACGTCGTGAACACGCCCGAGGGGAATTCCGACAGTCAAAACAACACAGGTGGTTATGAACATTGCTTTTAATCGTTGAATAATCACTATTAAAAAACATAATTACTATTTAATTTAAGCAGTTAGTTGAGGCGCCGGCGTGTCACCGGCTCCGAGTTCAGCTAAAAGTTCTCGTTTCGACGAAAAGAACTCTTTATACCACATGATGTGATCTTTTTTCTCTTGTGCCGTTAGCCAATGGTTTCTCGATAGCCCGACGCAAACGAGCTCCATAAAGTGCCGAATTGGGCCCCTTTCGGGACACCAGCCTTCCAAGTGATTTTCAAGAAACACGTGTTCGCTGAAGTCTACCTTTTGCTCTTCCTCCATGCCTGAAGATGTTAGAAGTGAAAAGTACGTAGCAGGTTCTCATACTTTCAGGTATATGAAAAAAATAGCTGAATCAAACCTTGTTCGTTGTCAATAGGGAACTTCCAGAGAACGCCACGATCAGTCCAAACAGCCATTTGTTCCCAGATATTTGTAGGTGGATGCGTGACCTTTAGCTTCATTTCTCGGGCATCGCAGACATCCCAAGTGTCCAGTTTAACTCCAGAAGATATTAACTTATTTTTATCGAATATGTTCAGTCTCTCGCCTCCGAAGATGTTGATCTCGGGGGATGTGCGACTGCAGCAATAAATAAGATTAATCGGCAAACACCCCTAGGAGGACTGCGGCAAAAATATTACGGTGTCGATGAAACACTTTGTCTGGTCCTCTTGTTATGGAGCAGGGATCTAACTCTTTCTGCTTTAGTTAGACCCTCCCGGTCGTTGAATGCCACAGGTTTTTTTTGGTAAGGCGCAGGTGGTTCAATTTCAACATTCATTCCAGCCAAAAGATCCCTGTGTGAGTAAGAAATCGTCGGAACAACTTTGTTTTCTTAAAATAACAAAGTAGGGTTCAAAAGGACAATTCTGTAAAATTTCACAAATGGGGCCCGTTGAGAGTGGGTACGGAAAATTATATCTCTATATGGTGATGAGAAACTTCTTTAAAGGAGGCCTTTAAAGATTTTTCTTTTTGCCACCCCCTGCCCTAAAAGCCTTTTTGTCACTCAAACAGCAGCAGCAGATGCAGCAAAAACAACAACAACAACAACAACAAAACGCGAGGCAGTTTTTCGAAGGCCGTCGGGGATTCTGCCCCTGTTGGCTGTTCAATACAAACGATAATTACGCCGGCAACTCGAAGTTGTAGACTCAAAAACGGAGGCACTTACACTTGGCGGCTTAACGGCAAGGCGGCCACCTGGAGCGTGAATTTTAACTTGAGTTTGGACCTCGAATTAGCACCTTTTCTCAATTTTAACCGCGATTTATCACTTTTGTCAATTTTTAGTCGTGAATTAGCAGTTTACTTGGTAAATTAATTAAACTGATATTATCCGGACGACGATGGAAGGGCATAGCCCAACACGATTCGAGTTTCGAGAAAAAATGGCTCTCCGGCGGGATTTGAACCCGCAACCTCTGGATTACCAGTCCAGCACGCTGCCATTTGCGCCACGGAGGCGCCTATGGGAGTCGTACTCCGAGGGATAAGCTAAGCCGAACCCCACCTAGGTCCATTGTTTCTCGAAACTCTAGGCGCTTCTCCTGATCGGTAAACCACGCCGAATTTAATCTTATCTAGATGTTGTTAGATTGATATAATGAATAAATCTGTCGCCGGCATTTTAATTAGTAAATTAATTAAACTGATATTATCCGGACGACGATGGAAGGGCATAGCCCAACACGATTCGAGTTTCGAGAAAAAATGGCTCTCCGGCGGGATTTGAACCCGCAACCTCTGGATTACCAGTCCAGCACGCTGCCATTTGCGCCACGGAGGCGCCTATGGGAGTCGTACTCCGAGGGATAAGCTAAGCCGAACCCCACCTAGGTCCATTGTTTCTCGAAACTCTAGGCGCTTCTCCTGATCGGTAAACCACGCCGAATTTAATCTTATCTAGATGTTGTTAGATTGATATAATGAATAAATCTGTCGCCGGCATTTTAATTAGTAAATTAATTAAACTGATATTATCCGGACGACGATGGAAGGGCATAGCCCAACACGATTCGAGTTTCGAGAAAAAATGGCTCTCCGGCGGGATTTGAACCCGCAACCTCTGGATTACCAGTCCAGGACGCTGCCATTTGCGCCACGGAGGCGCCTATGGGAGTCGTACTCCGAGGGATAAGCTAAGCCGAACCCCACCTAGGTCCATTGTTTCTCGAAACTCTAGGCGCTTCTCCTGATCGGTAAACCACGCCGAATTTAATCTTATCTAGATGTTGTTAGATTGATATAATGAATAAATCTGTCGCCGGCATTTTAATTAGTAAATTAATTAAACTGATATTATCCGGACGACGATGGAAGGGCATAGCCCAACACGATTCGAGTTTCGAGAAAAAATGGCTCTCCGGCGGGATTTGAACCCGCAACCTCTGGATTACCAGTCCAGCACGCTGCCATTTGCGCCACGGAGGCGCCTATGGGAGTCGTACTCCGAGGGATAAGCTAAGCCGAACCCCACCTAGGTCCATTGTTTCTCGAAACTCTAGGCGCTTCTCCTGATCGGTAAACCACGCCGAATTTAATCTTATCTAGATGTTGTTAGATTGATATAATGAATAAATCTGTCGCCGGCATTTTAATTAGTAAATTAATTAAACTGATATTATCCGGACGACGATGGAAGGGCATTCATTATATCAATCTAACAACATCTAGATAAGATTAAATTCGGCGTGGTTTACCGATCAGGAGAAGCGCCTAGAGTTTCGAGAAACAATGGACCTAGGCGGGGTTCGGCTTAGCTTATCCCTCGGAGTACGACTCCCATAGGCGCCTCCGTGGCGCAAATGGCAGCGTGCTGGACTGGTAATCCAGAGGTTGCGGGTTCAAATCCCGCCGGAGAGCCATTTTTTCTCGAAACTCGAATCGTGTTGGGCTATGCCCTTCCATCGTCGTCCGGATAATATCAGTTTAATTAATTTACTAATTAAAATGCCGGCGACAGATTTATTCATTATATCAATCTATCAACATCTAGATAAGATTAAATTCGGCGTGGTTTACCGATCAGGAGAAGCGCCTAGAGTTTCGAGAAACAATGGACCTAGGCGGGGTTCGGCTTAGCTTATCCCTCGGAGTACGACTCCCATAGGCGCCTCCGTGGCGCAAATGGCAGCGTGCTGGACTGGTAATCCAGAGGTTGCGGGTTCAAATCCCGCCGGAGAGCCATTTTTTCTCGAAACTCGAATCGTGTTGGGCTATGCCCTTCCATCGTCGTCCGGATAATATCAGTTTAATTAATTTACTAATTAAAATGCCGGCGACAGATTTATTCATTATATCAATCTAGTTTACTTGGGGTGAACGTTCCTCAACTTGAGCAGTGACGCAATTTTAGTGCGAGTGCAATTGCTTTTTCTTCGTTTTACTTGCGAATCAGCTCCTAATCTCAATTTTGGTCGCGAGTTGGTTTTCTCTCAATTTTAATTCGCAAATCAACGGTTTTCTCAATTTTGGCCGCCAATTAGCGTCTTTTCTCAATTTTGGCCGCGAATTAGTGATTTCCTCAACTTTTGGCGCTAATTAGGGTATTCCTCAAATTAAGTAGGTACTGTATTAGCGCCGCTTTGTCTCAATTGAAGGTGGGAATTAGCGTTTTTTTTTTTCAAATTTAGCTGCGAATGCGGCTGCTTTTTCTCTATTTCACTCACGATTAGCTTTTTTTCTCAAATTTGGTCGGGGATTGAATATTTCTTCCAATTTTACTCGCGAATCAACGTTTTTCTCAATTTTAGCCATGAATTAACGCGTTTTCTAAAATGCTTTTATCAGAAAACAAATTAGCAGAATATTTTAGCATTATTTTACATCAAGTACAATTTATACTACGCTCTATTTTACTCACGAATTAGCGGTTTTTTTTTTTTTTTTTTTTTTTTTTTTTGTTTTTTTTTTTAAATTTTGGTCTTGAATTGGAGCTTTTCCTCAATTTTTCCTAGTCAATCAACGTTTTTCTTCATGCTTGCCGCGAATTCGCGCTTCGTCTCAGTTTACGGCGGGAATTGGCGTTGTTTCTCAAATTTAGCTGCGAATGCGAATGCTTTTTCTTCATTTCACAGACGAATTAGCTCTTTTTCTCAATTTTGGTCGAGAATTAGATCTTTTTCCCAGTTTTACTCGCGAATCAACGTTTTTCTCAATTTCAATCGCGAATTAACACGTTTTCTAAAAAATGTTTAGCGAACGACAAACTTGCTAGTATTTTAACACGAATTCAGCGGCGGACTGGCCCGGGAGGGGTGGGTGTTCAAACCAGCCACTAGGGCGTGGCGCCCCTCTCGTCAGACCATCGTCAGACTAACATAAATAATAGATTAAAAACGAATATTTTACCAATTCGCGGACAAAATTGTGATAAAATTTCTAACTTAAATTCATAAAATGGAAAAAATGGCTAATGTGCGGCTAAAATTGCGGAAAACGCCAACTCCTGGCTAAAATTGAGAAAATTCGTGAATTCACGGGCTAGACGCGCTACTTGGCTGCTATAATTGAGAAAAAGTGCCGAATGCGGCTAAACTTGAGGAAAATCACCAATTCGCGGACAAAATTGTGGCAAAATTTCCAACTTAAATTCTCGCCTTCGTGCCTTCTGAAGGCAAAGTGGCTGAAATTGGGAAAAACGGCAAATTCATGGCTAAAAAAGCTAAAAAACACCTCTGATTCGCGACTTGAACTGATAAGAAGCGCTGATCTATAGCTAAAAGTAACAAAAATTGCGCGGTGCTAAAATTTAAAAAAATGCTAATTTGCGGCTAAAATGGAAAAATAGGCCGATTTGCAGCTAAAATTGCGAAAAACGCAAATTCGTGGCTAAAATTGAGAAAATTTGCTAATTCACGGGTTAGAAACGCTACTAGGCTGCTAAAATTAAGAAAAAGCGACAATTCGCGGGTAAAATTGAGGAAAATCACTAATTCATGGCTAAAGTCATGAAAAATTTCAATTTGCATCAAAAATTGAAAATACGCCAATTCGCGGTTTCTGAAGGCAACTTTGAGGTTAAAATTGAGAAAAATCGCTAATCTATGGCTATATATTTCCCGACCTATATATATGGCCCGCAAACTCTACGCCATTGCGTTATCAGTCGCAAACTGAAGCTCATGCAACCGGCGCCCCCTTAATCAAGGCCCCCCCCTGCGCCACGATACCCCAGTCCGCCCCAGCACGAATTAGCACTTATTAGTATCATTTTACATCAAGTATGTACTATTTATACTACGCCCTATTTCAAGTCGTAAATTTGGGCCGAAACATCGCGTTTTTCTGAATTGTACCCGTCAATTGACATTTTTGTTAATTTTACCCGCTTATTAGCATGTTTATCAATATTATAATAGTCTTGTACTCACAGTTGTATTAACATTAGTTTTGAATTAGCGTTTTCTCAATTTAACTCGCGAATAAACTTTTTCACAATTTTGGCCATGTACTAGCGTGATGTCTCAATTTCTACCACAAATTAGCACTATTTAGTATTATTTCACGCAATTGATATTTTGTATTACGCCCTATTTCAACTCACAAATCGATTTTTCCCCATTCAGGCCGAAACTTGAATTTTTTCTCAATCCTACTCTCTAATTAGCATGTTTCTCAATGTTAGTCGTGTATTATTGTCAATTGTCACAATATTAGGTCTGAATTAGCGCTTTCTCTTTTTAGGGTGAGAATTTGCTCTTTTTCTACACTGTATCAGGGAAACAGCGATTTTTTGACACGTAGCGTTTTTCTCAATTTTAGCCGCGAATGAGCCTTTTTCTCAAAAGACGAGAATTATCGATTTTGTAGCCATGAATCAGATATTTTTCATAATATTTGCCTCCAGAAACTACAAAACAGCGTTTTCTCAATTCCACCTACGAATTAACACTTTTTTTCAATTAATAAATTAATTAGACTGATATTATCCGGACGACGATGGAAGGGCATAGCCCAACACGTTCGAGTTTCCACTGGTAATCCAGAGGTTGCGGGTTCAAATCCCGCCGGGGAGCCATTTTTGCTCGAAGCTCGAATCGTGTTGGGCTATGCCCTTCCATCGTCGTCCGGATAATATCAGTCTAATTAATTTATTAATTAAAATACCGGCGACAGATTTATTCATTATATACATTCAACTTTTTCTCAATTTTGGCTCTGAACGAGCTTTTTCTATGTATTTAAGGCGCAAGTTAGTGTTTTTTTTTTTCAATTTCATCCGTAAATTGTTGTTTTCTCTTTCAACCGCAATTAAGGCTCTATACTTTCTCTACCGCGATTAGCTATTTTTCTAAATTTAACGGTTAAGTAACGGTACTTCGTGGTTTATAAGCTTTTAGCTGTGCCTTTGCCCCAAAAACGGCCGTCGAAGGTCCTACAAAAACTGGGAATAGCGTTTTTTCTATATTTTAGCCACGGAGTTGTCACGGAAAAGTTTCATCGATATTTTAGTAGTGAAATATCTTTCAAAATGCCAAATAGCACTTAGTGCTATTTGAGTAAAGTGGGCATCCCCGTTTCAGCATTATGGAACGGCAGGGAGAGTATTTATTGTGTGGATTCATTGATTCAGTAACTCATGCGTCTGGACATGGGTTCTTAGGCTGTGTTCTTTGGCTTACTTTAAAGATTTACTATCTGACGCCTTTTGCACGCTCTCCTGGAGTTTTACGTTTTTGTACAAAACTCTGCGAAGAAGTTCAGCCTCCGTGACAGTTTTGTCTCCGTCCATTTTCTCTGCTACCTGCTTTGCAGCCGAAAGCAGTTTCTCGCCTGTTTGATGAATAACGAATGAAATCGCCTGAGAATACGAAAACAAGAGAGCCTACCGTAGGTCTTCTTTGCCTCTTTTCTGGCAAACGATTTCTTCCCAACCTCAGCTGGAGCTCCAGGCGAGTCTAGTTTGCTGCTCTCTTTGGAAAGAGACTCATCCTGAATAATGCGAACAAGCAAGTTAACACGAGGAGAATGAATAGGTTCAAATAACGCACTTTTATTATGGACTGAAGAAGAGAGTTCAACTTTTGTTTTGCTTTCGCCGATTTATTTTCATTATCATCCGATGAATCTGTAGTGTAGCTCCGGCCCGCAATCCAGGGCGAAGGCTGACTCGTCAGCTTTTTGAAGCCTAGGAGCCTGCAGGAAAAGAAAAAGGAGATGACCATCGGGCAGCCAAATTGTTTGTTGAAGATTTATGTTTCGTGGTCAATGCTGTCTTTCGAATTGGGAAGGCAAAGGAAGAAAACACGGACCTCGGCCGGCCTTCAATCCGTCCTTACAATGATACTCAAAAATTTAACATACCGTGAAATGTGTCTCTGTGTCAGCATAATTGCACCGTAGTTCCACAGTAACCAGAATTGCAGAATTTCTAATAAAAATTAGATACTTGTTCACAAACACATCACTCTTATCACGGCAGCCTCCGGGAGCGGGAGTAGCAGTGAGGGACCCTTCCCGTTTTCTATCTTATCGTTAAGCGTTAACAGCTGGGCCCCTACTTCTTGATAGGCCAAATAACGGGTGTGAAATTAGCCTCGTTTTCGCCTCGAATATCAACTGGGGTTCTAGGAAGAGCAAAAAATGGAGATAACAACGCGAAATACGGTCTAGAGACAGCAAAATCAGACGATAATAACTACTAGGAACAGCAAAAAGCCGCTACATTTTGATGTCAACCACCCCACGGACTTGAGGAATTATTATACTTTTCAGATTGCCCCCCCCCCCACCAAAAAACCGGAGGGCCCTTAGAATCTTCTTGAAAAAAATCACAGGCACCCCGCCACTGCCCCCGAACAATATTCAGTGGTTAGCCTCATCCGACCTCTCTCCCCCTCTGCGCTAAAAATCGTTAAAGTTAGAAAATACAGGAAATGCACGGTTTTTGACGGGGCCCCCCTCATAAAAAAAAAGTGGCTCATAGAATCTTCTTGAAAAAAATCACAGGCACCCCGCCACTGCCCCCGAACAATATTCAGTGGTTAGCCTCATCCGACCTCTCACCCCCTCTCCGCTAAAAATCGTTAAAGTTAGAAAATACAGGAAATGCACGGTTTTTGACGGGGCCCCCCTCATAAAAAAAAAGTGGCTCATAGAATCTTCTTGAAAAAAATCACAGGCACCCCGCCACTGCCCCCGAACAATATTCAGTGGTTAGCCTCATCCGACCTCTCTCCCCCTCTGCGCTAAAAATCGTTAAAGTTAGAAAATACAGGAAATGCACGGTTTTTGACGGGGCCCCCCTCATAAAAAAAAAGTGGCTCATAGAATCTTCTTGAAAAAAATTACAGGCACCCCGCCACTGCCCCCGAACAATATTCAGTGGTTAGCCTCATCCGACCTCTCTCCCCCTCTGCGCTAAAAATCGTTAAAGTTAGAAAATACAGGAAATGCACGGTTTTTGACGGGGCCCCCCTCATAAAAAAAAAGTGGCTCATAGAATCTTCTTGAAAAAAATCACAGGCACCCCGCCACTGCCCCCGAACAATATTCAGTGGTTAGCCTCATCCGACCTCTCACCCCCTCTCCGCTAAAAATCGTTAAAGTTAGAAAATACAGGAAATGCACGGTTTTTGACGGGGCCCCCCTCATAAAAAAAAAGTGGCTCATAGAATCTTCTTGAAAAAAATCACAGGCACCCCGCCACTGCCCCCGAACAATATTCAGTGGTTAGCCTCATCCGACCTCTCTCCCCCTCTGCGCTAAAAATCGTTAAAGTTAGAAAATACAGGAAATGCACGGTTTTTGACGGGGCCCCCCTCATAAAAAAAAAGTGGCTCATAGAATCTTCTTGAAAAAAATCACAGGCACCCCGCCACTGCCCCCGAACAATATTCAGTGGTTAGCCTCATCCGACCTCTCTCCCCCTCTGCGCTAAAAATCGTTAAAGTTAGAAAATACAGGAAATGCACGGTTTTTGACGGGGCCCCCCTCATAAAAAAAAAGTGGCTCATAGAATCTTCTTGAAAAAAATCACAGGCACCCCGCCACTGCCCCCGAACAATATTCAGTGGTTAGCCTCATCCGACCTCTCACCCCCTCTCCGCTAAAAATCGTTAAAGTTAGAAAATACAGGAAATGCACGGTTTTTGACGGGGCCCCCCTCATAAAAAAAAAGTGGCTCATAGAATCTTCTTGAAAAAAATCACAGGCACCCCGCCACTGCCCCCGAACAATATTCAGTGGTTAGCCTCATCCGACCTCTCTCCCCCTCTGCGCTAAAAATCGTTAAAGTTAGAAAATACAGGAAATGCACGGTTTTTGACGGGGCCCCCCTCATAAAAAAAAAGTGGCTCATAGAATCTGCATTTCCTGTATTTTCTAACTTTAACGATTTTTAGTGGAGAGGGGGAGAGAGGTCGGATGAGGCTAACCACTGAATATTGTTCGGGGGCAGTGGCGGGGTGCCTGTGATTTTTTTCAAGAAGATTCTATAAGCCACTTTTTTTTTATGAGGGGGGCCCCGTCAAAAACCGTGCATTTCCTGTATTTTCTAACTTTAACGATTTTTAGCGGAGAGGGGGAGAGAGGTCGGATGAGGCTAACCACTGAATATTGTTCGGGGGCAGTGGCGGGGTGCCTGTGATTTTTTTCAAGAAGATTCTATGAGCCACTTTTTTTTTATGAGGGGGGCCCCGTCAAAAACCGTGCATTTCCTGTATTTTCTAACTTTAACGATTTTTAGCGGAGAGGGGGAGAGAGGTCGGATGAGGCTAACCACTGAATATTGTTCGGGGGCAGTGGCGGGGTGCCTGTGATTTTTTTCAAGAAGATTCTATGAGCCACTTTTTTTTTATGAGGGGGGCCCCGTCAAAAACCGTGCATTTCCTGTATTTTCTAACTTTAACGATTTTTAGCGCAGAGGGGGAGAGAGGTCGGATGAGGCTAACCACTGAATATTGTTCGGGGGCAGTGGCGGGGTGCCTGTGATTTTTTTCAAGAAGATTCTATGAGCCACTTTTTTTTTATGAGGGGGGCCCCGTCAAAAACCGTGCATTTCCTGTATTTTCTAACTTTAACGATTTTTAGCGCAGAGGGGGAGAGAGGTCGGATGAGGCTAACCACTGAATATTGTTCGGGGGCAGTGGCGGGGTGCCTGTGATTTTTTTCAAGAAGATTCTATGAGCCACTTTTTTTTTATGAGGGGGGCCCCGTCAAAAACCGTGCATTTCCTGTATTTTCTAACTTTAACGATTTTTAGCGCAGAGGGGGAGAGAGGTCGGATGAGGCTAACCACTGAATATTGTTCGGGGGCAGTGGCGGGGTGCCTGTGATTTTTTTCAAGAAGATTCTATGAGCCACTTTTTTTTTATGAGGGGGGCCCCGTCAAAAACCGTGCATTTCCTGTATTTTCTAACTTTAACGATTTTTAGCGCAGAGGGGGAGAGAGGTCGGATGAGGCTAACCACTGAATATTGTTCGGGGGCAGTGGCGGGGTGCCTGTGATTTTTTTCAAGAAGATTCTATGAGCCACTTTTTTTTTATGAGGGGGGCCCCGTCAAAAACCGTGCATTTCCTGTATTTTCTAACTTTAACGATTTTTAGCGGAGAGGGGGAGAGAGGTCGGATGAGGCTAACCACTGAATATTGTTCGGGGGCAGTGGCGGGGTGCCTGTGATTTTTTTCAAGAAGATTCTATGAGCCACTTTTTTTTTATGAGGGGGGCCCCGTCAAAAACCGTGCATTTCCTGTATTTTCTAACTTTGACGATTTTTAGCGGAGAGGGGGAGAGAGGTCGGATGAGGCTAACCACTGAATATTGTTCGGGGGCAGTTGCGGGGTGCCTGTGATTTTTTTCAAGAAGATTCCATCAGCCCCTTGTTTTTTATGATGGGGACCCATCAAAAGACGTGCATTTTCTGTATTTTCTAACTTTAAAGATTTTTATTGGTGGGATGATGTTAACTACGGACTATTGTTGGGGGTATTTCCGGGATGCCTATGATATTTTTCACGAAGATTCTATGTTGCCTTCGCTTTTTTCACGTGGGGACGTCTTGAAAACGCATTAATATCTCGTTTTTCGAACATTGACGAATTTTAAAAGAGAGGGGAGAAAGGTCTGATGAGGCTGACTCTTGATTGTTATTCGTTGATAGATGGAGGGTGGCTGTGGTGATTTTCAAGAGTTTGGGTTGCTTGATAGTCTACTAATTATTCTATTGTCCATTTGTGTTCTATTGTGTTTGCCTCATGATTTTAGTGCAGTAAGGAATGTTAGCGTTACTTTTGCTGCTGCCAGACGAGTAGTTACGGTATTAGCGTTCGGTTTTGCTTGCTGTAGACCTGTGCTCTGTAATATTAGCATCATTTTGGCTATACTTAGATTTGGGGGTCCAAGGTGTATTGCGGTTTAGTATGTTCGAGGCAGAAACGAGGCTAACTTCACACCCGTGGCCAAATAACATTTTGTATGTTGAAAAAGTCTTAAATTTAGTCAAAAATAGTTCGTCTAGTCAGCTTTTTAAACTGAGCAACCCAGGAGATACCTGTGGGGCCTTCTACTTGTAAAAATTCATCTTGACATGTGCCTACAACATGATGGGATCATTCAAGAAGCCGCTTTTCAACGTTAGCTATTATAAATTGGGCATTTCTCGAAATCACTGGCTTTAGAATTAGTTTCTTGTGTCAAGGTAAGTGAATACGCCTTTATGAGCGAATAAAATATAACCGTTATATCTTGGTTGTTTTCCATCTATTTAGAATTCCACCACTGTCATCGAAAATGAACAATAATAACAATCATAAAGATTGGGACCAGCCGAGCTTTAGACAGTATGAAATACGGTCGAAACCTGTACCGAGATTGAGAAGCAGTGATCCCAAACTGGAAGAACTTATTTGCACGGGGGTAAGTAAGTAACGGCATCTACGAAATGACAGTATGAAAGCCATGAATTCGCTCGCTGACCCTGTAAAACCCTTGTTTGGCGTCGTAATCCCCCCCCCCTTCTTGCAAACGATGGTCTACAAAAAGTAGATGATTAACCCGAATACAACTTTGAACGTTTATTAACATCTACCGGCCTAGCCCAGTTATGGCAAAACAAAAGGGCTTACTTGAACTCATATTTGTGGCAGCGACCCTTGGATTCCTCTGGTAACGCCCTAGAAGCGTCGAACGCCCCCCCCCCCTTGCGACGAGTCTGGATAATGGGACGTGTCCTCAGTTTGGACTTTTGTCATCCTTTTTCAGCTTCGGTAAGCCCAGGCAGTCCTCTCTGTCGTGCTTTACCCGTAGGGTGTCGGTGGCCTGACGCAGATTTTAGGTTTCCGATAGAGCGGAAACCCCCGAAATTGAGTTTTTAAGAGGTCCGTTCCATTGTTTCATGAGTGCTACACTTTTGAAGAAAATCATCTGGTTTCATTCAATTTTTCAGAATAAGTCAATGAAATCACATGGTTTTCTACACTTGTGCAGCACTAGCAAATCAACTAACTACTCCGTTTTTTTTTTTTTTTTTTTTTTTTTTTTTTTTTTTTTTTTTTTTTTTTTTTTTTTACGAATGCCCATGAAGTTGAGGCTTGAAAGAGCTGAGCACACTGAATTAGGAGTTTTGAAAGAGCGAACCTTTCCTCAAAATTGGAATTTTAACATGCCAAACACGCAAATTTTGATTTTGAAAGAGCGAAACTTGGGCCTGTGGGTGTCAAATTGACGAATTGTAGTTTTGAACGTGAATTTCCTTTTTGAAAGTGTCACATTTGATTTTCAGACTAGCGGTACTGATTATAAAAAGAGCTTCAACTCCATTCATTTACTTTTTTAATCAGCGGGGAATGCCCAGGAGCAGGTGCGTTGAAAATTTCTAAAAACTGACGATTCGCGCTTTGAAAATGCATAAAACTGAAAACTTGCGCTCTGGAAATAGCCAAATTGGTTATTCTCGCCTTTACAATGGCCAAAATGACCATTTACTCAACAATTGCCGTAATGGCAACTCACGCAATAAAAAATGCCTATTGGATATTTTGTGCTGTTAACGCGGCAAAAGCGATCATTAGCAATTCAAAATTGGCGAAACCAACCATGTCATGCCTTGAAAATGGCCATACTGATGATTCGTGCCTAAAAACCGACAAACTAAATAATTTACAACCTTAAAAATGACCATACTCAAAATTTATAACCTAAAAATAGCCAAACTGCCTGTTCACGCCCTAAAAACTGCGAAAATTACTAAATGTACCCTATCAATCACTATAAATCACCTCCAATGGGGAAATTGCATGAATCTCAGATTGGGGAAAAAAGCATACCGGTGATTTGACCCGTGAACTGAAGGATAACAACGGAAGGTGCAACCGAATGATGCTTTTTAAGATTTTTAAAAAAAGGTTCAAAGTTCCTCAGGAGTGGATGGATGGTGCGAGGGGATATTACGTAAATCCTTATTTGTGAATCATTTGAGGAAACTCTAAAATTGTTTGTTTACAAATAACATGAATAATTTACCTCCAGTAAACGCGTCTAACCCCCCCCCCCTTGCGACGAGTCTGGATAATGGGACGTGTCCTCAGTTTGGACTTTTGTCATCCTTTTTCAGCTTCGGTAAGCCCAGGCAGTCCTCTCTGTCGTGCTTTACCCGTAGGGTGTCGGTGGCCTGACGCAGATTTTAGGTTTCCGATAGAGCGGAAACCCCCGAAATTGAGTTTTTAAGAGGTCCGTTCCATTGTTTCATGAGTGCTACACTTTTGAAGAAAATCATCTGGTTTCATTCAATTTTTCAGAATAAGTCAATGAAATCACATGGTTTTCTACACTTGTGCAGCACTAGCAAATCAACTAACTACTCCGGTTTTTTTTTTTTTTTTTTTTACGAATGCCCATGAAGTTGAGGCTTGAAAGAGCTGAGCACACTGAATTAGGAGTTTTGAAAGAGCGAACCTTTCCTCAAAATTGGAATTTTAACAAGCCAAACACGCAAATTTTGATTTTGAAAGAGCGAAACTTGGGCCTGTGGTGTCAAATTGACGAAATGTAGTTTTTGAACGTGAATTTCCTTTTTGAAAGTGTCACATTTGTTTTTCAGACTAGCGGAACTGATTCTAAAAAGAGCTTCAACTCCATTCATTTACTTTTTTAATCAGCGGGGAGTGCCCAGGAGCAGGTGCGTTGAAAATTTCTAAAAACTGACGATTCGCGCCTTGAAAATGCATAAAACTGAAAACTTGCGCTCTGGAAATAGCCAAATTGGTTATTCTCGCCTTTACAATGGCCAAAATGACCATTTACTCAACAATTGCCGTAATGGCAACTCACGCAATAAAAAATGCCTATTGGATATTTTGTGCTGTTAACGCGGCAAAAGCGATCATTAGCAATTCAAAATTGGCGAAACCAACCATGTCATGCCTTGAAAATGGCCATACTGATGATTCGTGCCCTAAAAACCGACAAACTAAATAATTTACAACCTTAAAAATGACCATACTCAAAATTTATAACCTAAAAATAGCCAAACTGCCTGTTCACGCCCTAAAAACTGCGAAAATTACTAAATGTACCCTATCAATCACTATAAATCACCTCCAATGGGGAAATTGCATGAATCTCAGATTGGGAAGAAAAGCATACCGGTGATTTGACCCGTGAACTGAAGGATAACAACGGAAGGTGCAACCCGAATGATGCTTTTTAAGATTTTTAAAAAAAGGTTCAAAGTTCCTCAGGAGTGGATGGATGGTGCGAGGGGATATTACGTAAATCCTTATTTGTGAATCATTTGAGGAAACTCTAAAATTGTTTGTTTACAAATAACATGAATAATTTACCTCCAGTAAACGCGTCTAAACCCCCCCCCCTTCCTCACATCATCCATTTCAATAATTAAGTTTTGACGTAATCGAACCCCACTCAAAATTTTTAAAAGTTCGCTAAAAAAGCATCCTTGATTGATTTCAGAGTATAATGTGAGCAATAGGCTTGTGGAAGAGCCCTCTTTAAGAAACACCAACTTTTGAAAAATGTGCAAATTCCCCACTGGCAAACTAACGATTTGCGCCTTGAAAATGGCCAAACTGGCAATTCCCCCTCCTGGGATAGCAAAACTGGCAATGCACGGCCTAGAAATAACCAAACGTCCAATTCACGCCTTTAAAATGGCAGGGACTGATCATTCGCGCCCCATGATATGGCTCTGAGGACTATTCACACCTTAAAATTTCGAAAACTGACCATCCGTGCCCTAAAATGGCAAAACGGGTGATTTGTGCCTTGAAAATTAATAAAACTTACAACTTGCGCCTTGGAAATATCCTTACCTTAATAATGGCCAAACTGACCAATTCCCGCCTTAAATATTGCTTATTGGACTTTTCATGCCATGAACATGGCTTAAACGAACATTTGCGGTACAAAATTGGCCAAACCAACTATTTCACGCATTGAAAATGGTCATGCTGTTGATTCGTGCCCTTAAAACAGACAAATTGGCAATTTACGCTCCAATTTACAGCCTTAAAACATGAATTTTGCGCCTTAAAAATGGCTAAACTGTCAATTTTCGCTCCTGGGATAGCCAAACTGGCCTTTCACGCCCAAAAAATAACCAAACGTCCAATTGACGCCTTAAAATGACAGAGACTGACCATTCGTGGTTTAAAATACGTCTTTACGGACTATTCGCGCCTTGAACATTGGAAACTGACCATTCTTGCTCTAAAACGGCAAAAATGATGATTCGTACCTGGAAAAAAAAATGCGTAAAACTGACAATTTGCGTTCTGGAAATATTCTTGCCTTTATAATGGCCAAACTGACCATTTACGCTTTAATAATTGCCAACCTGGCAATTCACTCCATAAAAACTGCGTATTCTTGAACTACAACCAATCATTCACGGTACAAAATTGGACAAACGAATCATTTCACGCCTTGAAAATAACCGTACTGTTGATTTTTTCCCAATAAACAGACAAATTGGCAAATCACGCTCTAGTACACCCTTAGAAATGGCCATACTGACAAATTGTATAACCTAAAAATAGCCAAACTGCCTGTTCACGCCCTAAAAACAGCAAAAATCACTAAATGCGCCCTAATAGCGGCAAAGGGGGCTATTCACGTTCTATTGCCAAACTGGCAATACACGCCCTAGAAAACCAAACGTTCAATTCACGCCTTTGAAATGGCATAGGCTGTTCCTACACCAAACGGCCCGGGCCTTAACGGACTTGTTATGTTCCGTGTGCAACGCCTAAACTGGCTGTTCGCGCCCCAAAATGGTAAAACTGAAAATTCGCTGCTTCAATAGAAGCAAAAACTGACGATTCGCTCCATAAAAATCACCAAACTGGCAATTCAGCGCCCCTCCCAAGAGCCAAACAGGTAGTTCATGTCCTAGAAATAGCGAACTGACCATTCTAGGCTTGACGGACTATTTGCGTCCAAAAAAAGGGGTGTTGATGACGATTAGCGCTTAACAAATGGCTGAACTGAGCGCTCGCACCCTAAAATTGTCTAAATATGACCATTCATGCCCTGAAGTTGCCACACTATCTACTCTTGCCCTTAACATTGGCAAATCAAAAGCAGTTCGCGCCTGGGAAATGCCCAAACAGTGCCGTCCATGTACATTTGGCGCTCCCGGGCGGATATTTCACCAGTATGATGTCACCGTTCAGAATAAGCCCGCGGTTAGACATTTTCTCTATTTTAACCGCCAATTAGCGTCTTTTCTGCACTTCAGCTCTTCTTCTCAATTTAAACGGCGATGTAGCTATAATTTTGTCACCATTTTAGCCGTGAATGAGCGACTTGCCTCCATTTTAGCCCCGACTTTGCAATTTTTACTCATTTTAGCCGTGAGTTAGCGATTTTTCCTCAACGTTTGCTGTAAATTAGCGTTTTTTTTTCCTAATTGATCATGAAGTTGCCTCTCCGGAAACCGCGGCCAACCATTTTCCAAATTTTTTGTGAATTACCTAATTTTCTCAAGTTAAAACGCTGATTCGCGGATAAAATTAAGGTAAACACCAATCTGTGGCTTCTGAAGGCAACTCAGGGCCTAAAACTGAGAAAAAGTACTAATTATGCTGCTATAAAAGTGAGAAAAAAAAATTTACAATGCGGGGCAAACATAGTTCACACCGCTAATTTGTGACTAATACGGAGAAAAATCACTAATTAGCGCGGCAGAAATTATGACAAACTTTAATTTGCAGCTCAAAATGAGAAAACGTGCTAATTTGCTGCTGAAATGGCAAAAAATCGCTAATTTGCAGAAAAATTAAGGAAAACTCCAATTGGTGGCAAAAAATCGCCAGCATGGGTTAAGAACGCTTCATCGCCGCTAAAATTAAGGTGGAAGGTGGTAATTCCCGGCTAAAATTAAGGAAAATCGCTAATTCGCGGATAAAGTGTAGAAAAGGGTGTGATTCGCGGCTACAGTTGGAAAAACTCTATTTTTCGGCTGTAATTGTAAATACACCAATCCGTAGCTTCTGAAGGCAACTTCGGGGCTAGAACTTGGAACGTTTGAACGCAAGTCGAAATTCTGGATTTTCGGATCTCTGGACAATCCCAACGCTCCTTTTAAACTGTATAATTTGTTTGTAAATATTCATAAATGAAATGCGCTTCTTAGGTAATTTTTGATCGTCCGCCTTTCCCCACCTCATTGTGATAGACGTGCCCCGGTGCCCGCCTCGCCATCCCTTAAAGGCGGCGCTGTGCCCAAACTAACAATATTCGTTCATCCTGAAATTTCCATGGCAAAAACCGCCCCACCTTCCGCCTTTCACCCCCTCTCCCCCCTTGTCGTCACCCAATTCCTCGCGAAATCAGCCACGGCAGTCCTCCCTTCTTGTCCTCAAAATTGGAATCTCAACCCTAAAACTCTATGTTGAGGTCCAATGACTGACAATTTGGCATTAGAACGTCCCCCTCCCTCGCTCAAAAGGCCCAGCGGCGGTATACCAGGCACACATGATTTTACTTCCAAAGGCCGCCTATTTTATCGTGATACTATAGTTTTATGATAATGACCTCATAACATTCCGATCTTGCTAGTCCGCTATGAGTGGTACTCAGGCTGGACCGCCCCTCAGGCCGCCATTACCTTGAACCTTTACAATTTTGTTTTATATTTTTAAGCCTCTTCCATAGACATTTGGGAGGCACTAAAGTATGGGTTTCAGAGGTATCGGTACGTGCATCGGTACTAAAAAAAGTTTATCGTTAACGACTGCCGAATATTCAATATGTCTTCCCCATCCTAGTACCTTACGACGCACGTGTTTCGTTAGTGAAATCACGATTTTTTTATTTACTATAAATACTTCGTGACTTCTGATTCATTGCAGAAGCCAGTCATAATATCTGACTCAAATCTAGTGACACCGGCAATGGAATGGGACTTGGATTATCTGAGCGAAAACATGCCCGACACGTCGTGCGCCGTCATTAAATCGAAAGATCACGTGTTCAAATATTATGACGAGGACCTTGTCACACCCATGCTGAGAGATACTTTCCAACCGCCCAACTATAAAGTGATGATGAAAATCAAAGAATTTACGATAAAATTAAAAGAGTGGAAGGAAGGGGATGACAGGTCTGTTAAATACAAAATGTCGGGAATAATTTGAACCGTTTTTGACAGTTTTTATTCCTGCCAGGATGTACCTTCAACAACTTCTCAATAAATCCGTCGGTCCTAACATCCGACGGGACTATTTACTTTTCAAGTGGGATTTCATTAATGAAATCCAGAAAAAAGCGTGCTGGGGCCCGATCACTTCAAATCTACTTCTCATTGCAATGGAAGGTTAGCTGAGAAAGGGGAGCTCTTCTTTCTCTTGATTTTAAGTCGATTTGAATGATTCCGTTTTGGTGCTATTAAAGGCAATGTAACCCCGTGTCATTATGACGAGCAGGAAAATATTTTCGCTCAAATTAAAGGTTGCAAAAGAATTCTTCTTTTCCCACCTGAACAGTTCGAGTGTCTATACCCTCATCCGGTGTGGCATCCGCATGACCGACAGAGTCAAGTGAGTAACCTCGCCCCCCCCCACCAGTCACCATTTGAGAGTGGACTGACACAGTTGTTTTTTCTAGGTGGATTTTGATAAGCCAGATTTGGCAAAATATCCAAAATTTAAAGATTTACATGGCGAGGAAGCTATTGTCTACCCCGGAGACGTCCTTTACATTCCTCACTGCTGGTGGCATCACGTGGAATCGGCTAATAATAGTGGATACACGGTTTCGGTCAATTTTTGGTACAAAGTGAGCTCGCTTTTTTGAATATTATGCTCGATTGGTGCGTTATACATTCTGTTAATTGTCTTCCAGGCCGCTCCCGTTGGCAATATTATCTATCCACTAACGGGAACCCAGAAAATGACCATAATGAGAAACGTAGAAAAGATGCTAGTCAAAGCTCTCCTGGATCCAGAGGAAGTAGGGCCAATGCTTAGAGCTCTTGTTCTCGGCAGGTACGTGGACCTGTCCGAACAAAAATGAAACCTCAATGACGCTGAGCGTCGATTTTGTTGAAAAATATCACAAATATTTTTATTGAATCTATTGAATTATTGTTTTCATAAATTTATTAGTTTAATTAGTTATCAATGCTGCCAGTTGAATATATTTTATATTTTGTATTACAAATATCGTTCTTACACGTCGTTTATTCCTCCTTAGTCAAAAATTAGATCGATTTTCCCCCCAATCATCGAATAAAATTGGAGTACCTATACAAATAATAACGCCTTGGTTAAACTTTAAAGAAGTGGTTTATTCATTCAAATTACACCACACGTGCTGAAATATGCACACTATAATAGGGGGAGACAATAATTATGCTGTAGGCGAAATTATCCTAATTCTGTTTCATCATTATCCCCCTCACCCCCACACATACTGCTGTCCACCATCGGGACAATGTCCCTCGTAAACGCACAAAGCCACTCCATTCCACCCTATGGATTCTTTCATAGCTTCGTACAAGACTGTCACTCGTCTCATGAGGCAGAGCGGCATGTCATCGGCATGGTTCGACAAGCCATCGATTCTGTACAGTTTCTATTGTTTCCTTACAAACACTGTTTGCATCACCATCATATTGTTGGAAATCGGCGTGGTTTTTTGGGTGGACTACGATGCTCCTGATCTCGCCGCTTGGGCCACTATGATCACAGTAAATATCTGCGGTTTGGTTTCGTCTTTCTGTTGCTACGCGTATGCGGGCAAAATCTCAAAACTCATTCAAAGTTTTGATTTGACCACTGAAATCACGATTAGTTTCGAAGAGTACTCCTTCCCTGACGACGACAATTTTATCAAGTACTGCGGAAAATTCATTAAACTTTATTCGTCCTACACCGTGGCAATGGCCTGCTTTGCGACAGCCTTCTACCACTCGCCAGTTTGGATAATTGACATTATGAACAACTGCTATCGTACGCATCTCGCTTATAAAATATACCTCCCGTACCGACACAACGTAACTGGGCTGTACGAATTTACGTGGACGTTCCAAGCGGCAGGGTTCATTGTTCCAGCCATTAAGAAAGGATCTGTGGAAATCCTCGTTCTTTCCCTAATGCATCAACTAGTTAAACACTTCGCCTGTCTTAGAGTATTAATTGGTAGAATTTTGAAGAAACCGAGCGGTGAAGAAAACGAATTAGCTCTCAAAAAATGGTTTCACCTTCATCAACTCATTTTAAAGTACGCACACCGCAATACGTCGCTATTTTTATCATCAAGTATTGACTTTAATTTCTCGTCATTCAACAGGAATTATAAAGAAATAATCCAAATCCAAGCACCGGTCATCGCTATGAATTATATAAATATGGTGACACTGGCTGCTTGCATTCTTTACATTGGGACTCATGTATGTGCTAATAAAGATCATTCGAGACAAATTCTGCGTGGCTTATGCTATCATTTCAGGATCAAAGACTGAGCATGTTTCAAATGATGGCAGCTTGGGTTTATTTTTTCTTTGCCCTGTTCGAAATTTTCCTCATATGCGCCATGTTTGAGAAAGTTTCCAACGAAGTAAATTATGGACGGTGGTACATTGTAACGTCATCCTCTAACGATAATGTGGTCCCCCCAGGTATCGAATATTGGCAATGACGTTTACTTTTCTGATTGGCACTTGATGAAGAAAGAAACGGCTAACAATCTGAGAATGGTAATTGTAATTGTACAAAAGCCATTGACTCCTGCGTATTGTAGTGAAGTTCTGAGACTCAATCACAAATCGTTCTTGAACGTAATTTTGATTTTATACCAGATTTGATTGTTTTCAATACCTAGCCTGATAATAATTACACGGTTTTAATTTTGCAGACTTTGGGATCAATCATCTCTACGTACTTGGCATTTCTTAAATTAGAAGACATCGTTTCGATGGGTTGATTGGAGTTTTTACAATTTTACTGAAAGCCTCAAACGAAAATTTTAGCGAAGATCTCACGAACACGATAACTAGCAATTAGAGAATTAAAATATACATCGTATATTAAACCGATTTTTGGGCACTCCCACCCTGCACCTGACCACTGTCAAGAGTCTGTTTGTTTCTTTTGTTTGTTTTTTTTTCTAAATTACTAATTCAATTGACTGTTTTATATTCGTTTTCTGGAGATGAATTGACCATTGATCAGTCCAGGTTTGGCTAGTTGTCATCCCGTGACGCCTTTTGTCCAGGGCTCTGTTGTTTTTATCTTTATAATTGGAGTAGGTATATTAATTTTTGTAAACAGATCAATCTATTGGATTCGAAGACCTGTAGGCTATTCCATAGTTCGTGATGTATTAAATTAGTTTCATGATTTTTATTGAATTATTCTTAGGGTGACGGTGACCAGGTGTCCTACTTATTCCCCCGGACATGTCCTACTTTTTAGAGGGCCGTCCTCGTTTATCAGGTCAAAATTGTCCTACTTTTCGGTTTTTTCTCAATTTTTTGTTCTTGAAATTGCATCGAGAAACCAAAATTTACGTAGTTTTTCTTTCTTTTTTTCACTTTAAGACACGAACAGGCGGTTTTACTCTGATTCAAGTCGAGTATACCGCTTCATCCGCTCGAGGTTTTCCTGGTTTTAGCAACGAATTAGCGGGTTTTTTTCTTATTTAGTCATATAAATTAGCGTTTTTCTGTTTTTCTCATTTTTAGCCACGGATTATTTCTTTTCGCCAATTTTAGCAGCGATGTATTGAATCCTGGCCATGAATTGGTGTTTTTTATCATTTTTAGGCAACATTGAGCACTAACTTTAGGCGATTCATCGATCCCCCCCCCTTTTTTTTCTTCTTCTTCTATGGGTTGGCGTATTTCTACAATTTGGCGGCGAATGATCGATTTGTTTCTCTTTATGCCACGAATGACCGATTTTTGTCAATTTTAGACGTGAACTTGCCCCACGAACAGTGCGTTAGCATTTGTTGTAAATTTTAGCCGGAAAAGGGGCACCATAAACATCATAAACCGCGAATTCGTGAATGTTTCTCAATTTTAGTCTGGAATGAGCGCTTTTTTCAGAATTTCTTTCCTATGGGTACATTCATGAAAATATAACCTAAAATCCCCTATTTTTCCATCTGTAAGCTTATCAAGGGCATCCCCAGAAGAGGGACCCGGGTCTGTCTGCCACCCACTCACCACTACCTTATAGGCACGCTACTGATTATTACTTATTTAACGGAATAGTTTAACGGGATCGAATACGTTTTGACGGATTTTGAGCTTAACTTGACGGAAAAAGCATTGTCAGTCTGCAACGCTGTATTCGAACCCGAAATTTGATCATTTTGGCTCTTACAAACCCCGAGTTTTGCAGATTTTCAAACATTAAGAACCCAATTTCGCTGATTTGTGATTTGGCTCCTCCAAATCCCCGTTTCACAGTTTATAAATCAATTTTAGAACCCAAATTTCATGAGTTGTTCTCTTTCTTATGGCGTTTTCCATTTGCATAAAATTCCGCTCTGGAGCCGCGCAATTCTACCCGTTTTCTCCGTTACCATATGATATAATTCAGAGAAGACGGGTGGAAATGCTCGGCTTCAAAGCGGAATTTTATGCAAATGGAAAACGCTATTAAATCAGTTTCACAGGTTTGTTTATTTCAAAAAACGAATGATTTGGCGGCAGTAATTTTGCCGTGGATTTTCGCTCTTCCCTAACCAAAGTCGCTGGTCCCCATGCGGACTAGTGAGGCCTGCCTTGCAGGGCCGTGGCGACCGGGGCTATAGCCGTGGGCGGCAAAAATTTTGAGAAATTGTGTGTGGCGGGGGAGGAGGATAAGACATATTGGATCAGAAGGAGATGACGCTGATGATAAAGATCAAATTCAAGGGTTTGGGAATTGTAACTTAACTTGATTTTAGTCGTGGATTTGCCCGAAGAACTACATAAATTATGAGCCTTTTTTCTCAATTTTTGCGTGGAAGTTGTATCAGAAACAATGGATGAGCGCTTTTTCGCAATTTTAGCCAAGAATATTAGCGTTTTTAAAAAAATTTAGCCGCGTAATTGCCCAAGAAAAGCAATTTAGCGTGGTTTCTCAATTTTAGCCGTCTAAGGTCGTACAGAAACTTGGAATTCGTATTTTTCTCAATTTCAGACGTAGAGTTGACTGTAAGCTTGCTCACAGAAAAGAACTGCGCAAATGGACCTGGATAGGATATGTACTCTGATTCGTGAAAAATCGCCCATAACAACTGCGCGCCAAGGCACAACGGGCCATTTTAAGTTGCGCCGACGACCCCTAACGGAGGCGTTTGTGTCTGAGGCTGTTGAAAATGGACCTGAAAAACGCCCACATTAATGTGGATGATGTGTTAGGCAGAAACAGCCTACATTTAAAATTGAATATCCAACGAGGAACCAGGAAGCTCCCAATGTTGCAATTTTGCAGCTAACGTCAAACTTGCGGCGCTGTGGTTGGCGGCTAGACCGGGTTCACAATCACTAAAAGAAAGCTGAGAAACTTGCAATTTCCCGAATACTCAGCCAGGAAACTTGTAATTTCACTCAATTTTGGATCCGAATTTGTACACTCACTAATATTTAGCTTTATTAATTATACGGAATTCGTCATTTCCATGGTCTGCTCCTACTAAAATAAAGGCCCAGAAAATTGATGTTTCGAGGGAAAATATACTCGCAATTTCGCGAAAAAAAGACCAGAAACATTGAATTTCGCGGCCAAGTGTCCAACGGGATACCATATCTCCTTTTCACGATTCACGATTCCTAAAAATTATCTTTTTTCCCGGAGGTCTGTCTCCCTCCCCCACACCTTGTGATGCTACTGAGCGGCGTTCAAACCCATGCCTGCTGGCTTGCCCCGAAAACCGAGTCAGGGAGGAGGACCCGGCTCATCAGTACTGAAGAGAACGGTAAGAACAAAACGGTGAGACCGTTGCGGCTGTATGCCGCCGGTGCCCAGTTCAAGCATCAACACGGCTCATGATTGTATGGAAGGGGGGGGGGGTCTAAAACCCCAAAGTCATTCGCGTTCATCCCGCTGAAAGCCAGGATTTCATCATTCTACTAAAATGGATTAAAAAAACATACCGGGAGCCTTTTTTTTTGTAGAAGATGACACTTCTAAGAGCGCCAGACATTTTCCGTGGGCTCACTACAGAGCTAGACCATAAAAAACGTCCTGAGCAGGAGCCAGACTCGATCAAAATGACCCGGATTTTTCATACGGTGGGCTCCCGGATTTATATTTATGGCGGAAATTGAGAAAAAAATCATCTTTGACGTTTAAATTTGCGAACTAAAGCTGATTTGTGGAAGAAATCCTGAACAAACTCTAATTCGCGTCCGAAATTGATAAAAACGCTACTTCGTGGATAAAATTGAGACAAAGCCCTACAATTTGAGGATAAAGAGCTAATTCACAGCTCACATTTATAAAACTCCTATTCGCGGCATCTTGAGGCAACTACATGGCTGAAACTGAGAAGAACGCTGATTCATAGGCGGAATTAAGAAAAAGCGCGAATTCGTGGCAACAATTCATACAAATGCTCGTTTGAAGCTAGAACGGCGAAAAGGCGCTGATTCACGAATAAAATTGAGAAAAAGCTATATAATTTGCTCCAGAAATAATTGAGAAAAGGCGTTCTTTGTTCTTTGGTGGCTAAAATTGAGCAAAAGTGCTACAATTTAGGACTATAATTGACACAAGCGATAAATCGTGGCTGAAATTGAGAAAAACGCTAGTTCCTGAATGAAATTAAGACAAAGGGGTTCAATTTGCGGAATAAAGATTGAGAAAAAACTTTAAGTTCAATGTTAATATTGAGATGTTTAATTGGCGGATTCTTCATCCATCTATCTTCAGCTAATTCATGAGTGAAATTGAGAAAAAGCGCTAATTCTTCATTAATATGTATAAGAACGTGAATTTACAGATAGGTAAAGTGAAGAAAAGTGGTAATTCGCGGGTAAAGTAGGGAAAAACGCTAATTAGCGCATAAAATTGACAAAAAACGTCAAATCGTGACTAAAGTTGACAAAAAGCGCCGTTGATTCACGGGTAAAATGGAGAAATCCGCCACAACTCGCGGAGACAATTGAGAAAAAGCACTAATCCGTGTCTAAAATTTATTAAAAACGCTCATTCACAGTTAAAATTGTGTAAAAGCGCTCATTCACGGCTAAAATGGATAAAATCGCTAATTTGAGAATAAAATTGAGATGAAACGCCACAACTTGCGGCTATAAAATTGATAAAAAACGCTTTTGTGATGACAATTATTAAAAGCTCTCATTTACATTACAAAATTGTGAAAAAGCGCTCATTCGCGGCTAAAATGGTGAAAAAGCTGATTCGGGGATAAAATTGGGATAAGGCGCCACAAACTTGCGGCTATAAAAAATGAAAAACAAAATGATTCGTAGGAAAAGGAAAGGAAAAGCGCTGATTCCCGGGTAAAATAGAGAATCCCATCACAAAATTGAGTGAAAACGCTAATTCGTGGCCAAAATTAAAAAACGGTCGTTCACTCCTAAAGGGGCAAAAAAGCGCTCATTCGCGGCTAAAATGGAGAAAAGCGTCAATTTGGGGATAAAATTGAGAAAGGCGCTATAATGATTCGCAGATAAAATTTAGAAAAGTGCCAATTCGTGGACAAAATAGAGAAAAATTGGTGATTCGCGACTAGAACTGACAGAGATTAAACGCTCAATCGCAGCTAAAATTGAGAAATCACCAACTCGTGATTTTCGGAGGCAACTTCGTCGCTAAAATTGAGGTAAATCCGTCGGTTTTATGGCATTTTATACCATCTCTAATGTGCCTGGACCGTTGAAATGTTGTCAACCTTCATACAAACAACCGTGTTAAAAGCAGCTCGAAATCCGCAAGCTTCCCCTGCTACGAAAAACTTGGCAATCGGTCTAAAAACAAAAACAAAGTTCTGTTCCGCAGTGGCCTTCTTCACAAAGAGGCGCTGAATTATAGATTGTGCTCGACATAGCCCAAAAATCAGGATCATTGTGAAGACCACAATTCATAAATCTTATTTTATCAAAGAATAGTTTGTTTTTTATATTTCATTACATATCAAAAGTTGTTTCCTTACATCATAATAACAAAGCAGTCAACGACGTTCACCGTAAACAGGCACTTCGGAATCAAATAAGCTATAAAAAGCCGCAGCTTAATCCAAAGATTTATAACTATACAAATAAAAAAAACACAATTGAAATGAAATTAGGACTAGACGACTAGATGAATACCAAAATGGATTGGCCAAGCTGTTGTATCTTTAATGCCTGGCTTAAAAACAATAACTTAAATATTGGAGCTTTCTACCATTTTTCAATATGCAATAATTTACACATAAATAAATAAATAAATAAATAAAATGATTCACGTTTTGTTCACTATTAACAAATAATAAATAAATTGTTGTTTTTTTTCGAATTCCGTAGCGGGGTTTTCTTCGATCGAGTACATTATCTTTGGCCCGTATCATTTCAAAGAGATTCGTTCTCAAGCCCCCCCAATGCCCCAGTAAACATCCGCAAAAGTTCCTCTGGACCCTTTGTGCTGCTCTCAAAGTGGAACGCGGGGATGGGGGGGGATTGGGGATTTCAAGGGGGGTGAAATTCCCAATGTTCCAGCGAGTACAGACCTATAATGGGTCCAGACGTAAGTTTGCGGTTGCTTGTTGAGCACAAATGGAGGCAAGCTAACGTTAATGAGATCGATGGAGGAAAAGCCAGTTTCCGAATTCGAGAAACAAAAAAAAAAATTATTGGAATATGACATTTTCTGGGTTATAAAGGCCAGCCGTCGTTATAAAAACTTTGATCACATACTACCGTACAATGCGTAATATCTACATAAAACATCAATGTTACCAAGGAAATAAAAAAGAACAATAACTATAAAAATAAAGTATTGAGTATAAATTAAGGAGATATTGACAGTGATTGAACTTCAAAGAGCAGTCTCAAGAGTCGATTTTTTAGTTTTGGCAGATTGAGTTGAAGAAGCTCGGCTGTTCGCCTCAGTCTGTTCATCTTCGTCGCTACGATCTTCGGGTATCGTAGACGAGAGAACGTCATAATTGATGGGCTTAACCTGGGCTGTGGCTCGACCCTTAAGGCGTTGAACGGCGGACTCGTTCTTCGGGGGGGTCGAGCCCCAGCCAGTCTGTAGAAGGAGTCGTTTAAAATCATTCCTAGAGGTGGGCTGCGAAGGTCCGTGACGGTCGGAGGCTAGTGACCGTCGCTCAAAGAGTCGTGGAGACTCGAGTGACTGAGGGTGGTTGTCATTGGGAGGGAAGCGCCTTCTTTGAAGATTCCTGGGGGACTCTTCTAATTTTTGTACTTGAAGTCTGGGAAGCGATGCGTACCCAACGCTGGATTGTTTGATGTAACGAGACTGATTGATGTTACTCAAAGGGGGCATTGGTTGAGGGATGCCTCTCAAATGGGCAGGTTCGATGTGCGGCACTGGATTAACACTTTTAGCAGGTATGGCTTTTGGCCATACCGGTGCGGCTTTGGGTTTCTGAAGGTTTTGAATCCTCTTTTTAGACTCGTGAATCACTGCGTACAGATCCATTGCCGAGCGACTTGTTTTAGGGGACGATCCACTCAGCTGGATGGGCGAAGGTAGATTGGTGACGTTCATGAGTGATGCCGACGTTTCAGACTTGGTGGGTGTTGACGTAGATCTGGGCCAGGTGGACTGACTACACCTGCCGTCGGATCCAGGGCTTTCTGCGTCCCTCGGGCTAGCAGATCCCCTGGGCAGTGATTTACTTCCATCGAGCTCCTCAGCAGCTGCTGGAACATTAAGCAAATAAGGAAATCCTAGCTATTTTTGAGCATGTCTCCGAAGGTTTACACGAAAAAAGCAGCACACAAAGACATGCATATGATACACAACAATAGCTCACCTTTATCCATTCTCACTCGATACTTATACTTTTAGTGATGATGGGAAGCAGTGGACGAGGGGTTAAGCGTGCTAGAAATGAACTTGTCTCTGTGAAGGTTAGGTGTACTAAAGTGACACTGATTTATTAAATTAAGTATTATTTTTAACAAATTATCTTCTCGGTGATGGCCGCGGTATTAACGTTAATTTATACGGAAAGACATTAAAACCGCAAAATTTAAATTGATACGAGTCGCTTTATCTATTTCAGTCATTTTGTTGGCTAGTAAAAAAGCGAGGCGAACAGAGGTATACAGCTAATGAAAATATTTTTAAATTTAATCATGCAAGTTTTTTATATACAAATTTACAGTGGTAGCTCGAATCACAAGCTTGAAAAAGAAATGAGTTATCACTATTTACAAATAATTATAAATACCCACACTCAACAAAGCAGTAAATCACGAAGAAACAAGCTATAAAAAAAACAAAAGGTAGTGCCAAACTTCCCATTTTTCATGAAAAACCAGAAAATATTTTTTACAAAGAGGATACTTTAGTACATTTGGGTGTCAACTGTAGTAAGCGAGGGAAAAAACAACAAAGGTGGGAGACTTTAGACAGATTAATGAGATAAACACCACGGTCTAGGCGGAGTGGATTGCACTCACAAGAACAAACACTTTGTTCTCTTTTTCCTCTTCTGACAAAATAAACAATTCAGTTAGTTTATCGCGATTTAATGGGGATCGCTGGACTCATTCAGGATGTCTCAAGCAGTAAAAGGATGGCCCAATTTGAAAATTCCTACCGAATCTCCCCCCACCCCCGCATCATCCTTGTTTGATTCTCTTAAACCTCGTGTAAACCAGTACACGTGAATAAAGAACTTTTTTTTTCAATTTGTTGTTAAAAAAAAAAATAATGAGAAGACGGTAATTCCATTTCCCAGAAACCATGCAACCAACAACTTTGAACAAGCTGGACACGACTAAAACAAACATTTTATTGGCAGGAACGCATTTCTCCCAATCCTATTATTAGGGACCTCGTCGTATACTTCCAAGAAAAAGGATTACGCGAAACGGCAGTAATCAAAAATAATGAGGGGGTTCAGAAGAAGAAAGAAAATGTGATTGACAAAAGGCAATACCAATAAATTAGGTATAAATTCATTTTTTGATTGTACCAACAAGAAAAATAGATGGTAGACCACTAGAAAACTAATTAAATGCAAACTACAGCTAGCTGCGTGCTCTAATTGTGCTAAAGCCTCAAAAATCTAATCATCTACCAGATGTCAGTGATGTCAAATTTACCTTTTGTCTTTCGAGCCGCCTGCATGACAGAGAGAAGACTTGGCGCGGCAACAACGCTCGCTCCGTACTGTTTCCTTCCCATAACATTTGGATTGAAGACGGCCTGCTCATTCGCCAGCCGGTAGCTGTCGCTTCGTTTCACCGCCATGTTTTTATCATCTTCGGACGGTTGATTGATGTTGACGTAGGCACCGCGAGCGGCGACTGGGCTCAGAGGTCGACCGCCTGGACAGGCTTTGACAATCATTCGCGGAGACGACGCTCGAGTTATTACGGGAGTCCGAGAACGGGTTCTAGTGGGCGATACAAGAGGAGACATGGGACGGTCGGTGTTGATCATTTTGCCGGGATTATGGGCAGGGAAGCTCTGAATCTGATTATTTAATGGTTGATTGTTCAACGATTGGTTATTGAGCGTTTGTGGAGGAAGATTCCTGTTTAAAACAGGCGATGGCTCTTTCATCAAATTTGTTTCCTTCAACGGAGTCTCATTATTAGTTTTACGAACTGGATTCGGTGTAATTGTCTTTCTATTGGCAAATAGTGGGCTATTGAGAGGGTTAATATTCACGTGTCGCTTCGGAACCGGACTGCTGTTATTCGACACGCAAGGTCCAGGTTCAAACGTGCCCGTAGTATTAATGGATTTTCTTCTCCTCAGGCTGTCCGATGAATACACAACCTTGCCTTCAGCATTAAGCGTAACTCTCGCTCCAGCCCTTCGAGGCTCCGTCATAGTTTCAGTCCGCGGAAGTTCACTAAAGCTCACGTACTCCGCGTCACGCCTTAAAGACGGTCCAATTGTACTGTATTTCGCCGGTGAGATGACCGGCGCTTTTTTAACTTCGGCTATCGTCACGTATTCACCCGAATCAACGCTTTTAGCGTTCAAACTAGCCTCGTCGTCACTTTGCGGCGGCGTTATAACACACATGGACGGTATACGACTCGAGTTGATTGTAGTTTTCTCACGGAGCCTTTCAACCCTATCCACACCCTCTAGATCAGAACATTCGGACATCTCTAAATCCAAGGAAGGACTAGCGATTGAGTCTACAGGAGAGCTACACGTATTGTGCCCCGAGTCGGGGGAGTCACCGCATTTTTCGGGAGTTTTTCTTTCCTCATGGTGAACATCCACAGTGATGATACAGTTTTTCGTTTCGTTCGTATCGTGTTTTGAAACATTCTCGTGCGTTAAATTCGATTGGGACGGCATATTCATCTGCTTGACTTCTTCAAATGACAACATTTGAACATCGGGCTTTTTATTAAATTTCAGGCTCTGAGTTTCTCGAGTATCACAATGAGATTTAGTGTTTCGTTCTGGAAGAGTTTTATTGCCTGAAAGTTGACTAGACACTCTTTCTGGCACTGATGGCGCCGGAGGAACGAGCAGAGTGGTGCACACTGTTCCCGCGGAACTGGCAGTCGTTGACGTTGACCCTTTGCCAAAAAGTTCATACTCGCTTTCGGCCGTTAGAGTGGACGTATTGTGACTGTTAACGGACAGAGCTGATGACGAATGAGCTGGAGGGCAAGGCTCCTCTTCCCTAAGTGTCTTGAGACCGCTGTCCAAATGGAATGAAGTGTAGTAGCCCTCAGTGTCGCAGGAATAAGTCGAACAAGTTTCACCATCATCCGGTGTCATTGTCGTACTTTCACTAGTCACTGATGAAGATGCCGAAATAAAATTCATCTTCTTGTGCTTAGGACAGCCGCTTCCACTACTTATACTAGACCTGAAATTAAAATGAAATTTTAAGGATTTCAATATCTTCACAAGAGTCTACACAAATATACCTAGGAACATGAGATGTAGCAGTTGAGTGGCCGCTTTCACTCGACTGACTCCAGTTGCCACTCGACGAATGAGGACACGCTTCTTCTTTGTCGATTTTCGGCGACCACCCGCGCTAGAATTCCTCAGACGAACAGTGGGCTCGTAGTTTTTAATTTGTCTCAGCCGCGAGCGTCCCCATTCTTTTAAATTCTCTAAATGCGATTTCTTCTCGAGAACCGCACTCTCTGGCGTCGTTTTGCCAACATCTGAAGTCTCTCTGTAATGAAGGAAAAATTACAGAATTACAAGAAAGAAACTAACAGGGGGGGGGGGGAGTAACTGAATTCGTGGTGCATATTCTTACCCTACAATCGCAGCAAGCTCTTTCACGTCTGTACCAGCTATCGTGTTTCTTCTTTTACCTCTGGCCCTCCTTTTACCCGTTCTTCGCCTAACGCTGTCATTGGCATCACAGTACACTAGCGACCTCCTCATGCTACTCATTCTATCGAAGCATTTACCCGATACATCGACCGCTACAACTTCAGGTGGAAACCTATTCACAAGGAAATAAGTCAATAATGACACACCAAAATCTTCTTAGTTTATGTCAATTTAATTCGACAGTTATACACACTTGTTGGCAATGGCTTGCACTTGCTCTTCCGGTGAAGGGAGCGTATGATCCGTGACATCGTCTGAAAAGCTCGCGGGAACTTTCAGGGTACAATCGGGGTCGACCGTGATGCTGCCGAGAACTTCCGACGATGTCCATCTGCGTAGTTCATTGACAATTGCCGGCTACAACAGAAAATTGCCGTATCGTGAAATACATTTTAAGGGTATCCTGATAGATTGGGAGAGGGGGGTAAGCGTTTGAAAAATCGTCCTAATAGGGCGTCTATGAAGTGGCTCAAACAGATGGTTTCTGAAAGGACAAAATGCATTAAATATTTTGTTAACCCAAAATAAAATGTATTTGTAATCTAAATCACTCCTTTAAGTACCTACTTTTGAGATAAAATATAATCGCCATAACAAAAAATATGTATGTAATGGAAAATAAGGCTATATTTTCCTTGAAAATCTGTTGGTAACTACTTTTAGGATCATTGACACCACAATGAGAAATTGCCACAATAAATTTTCATAATCGCAACTACTTTGCTGTTTCTTACACTAATAGAGCTGTCTCAGAAGTGAATGATTAGTATCTGGTACCAAGGGCGTAGCAAGACGCCAGGGAGCACAAGAGGGTGGGCGGCCCCCAATCCGCCTTTGGCAATTCGTCCTTGTTCGAAACCATCTGCAATCGGGAACCGTCAATTTTCCTCTTCAAACTGGTTTATTAGCGTTAAAGCTGAACATTTTGCCCTCGAATCGAAAAACTATAAAAACTTTAAATTTCGCCCGAAAAACAGATTTTTCAATTTTTCACAGAAATAAAATTGCCATTTTTCGACAAGCCTCTTCACTGCTAAAATTAAGCAAAACGCCCATTGAAAAAAAGTAATAAAAAATAAAAAAAATTAAACGCTAGTTCTTGGTCTGGAGACAACTTCGGTGACTACCATGGAGAAAAAGCGCTAATTCATGACTGAAAGTGGAGACAAATTCAGCGTAATTCGCGGCTGAAATTTTGAAAATTGGTAATGCACTGGTCCGCAGAAAAAGCGCTAATTCAACGCTAAAAGTGGGAAAAAAAATCATCAATTCGCTACTAAACTTGTGAAAACCTCTAATTCGACGATGAAATTGAGAAAAAACGCTAATTCACAGATCCTCAAAAAAATCGAGGAAAAACGTTTCAGTTAGTTTTGCCTACAACGCGTAGGTAAAATTGAGGGAAATAACCGTAAAATTTCAGCATTCGGGGCGAAATATCGGCGAAATTGTGAGTTTCAGGTCTAACTATATCCTGCAAACTGCAAGATTATGGTCTTATCCTTCGCGAAACTCCAAATTTAGGGATGTTTTTTAGGGGCCGTGGGTCCAGGTCCCGGGCCTTTAAGCCAGCAGCGACTGCTTAAAGACTGACAAATATATGGCTGGTATCTGGGAAAAAGCAGGTAAGTCGACTTCTGGTGAAAAGTAAGGTAGCTCCACTCATAGATTTGCCTTATGCTCCTCTATCATTTGCGAGTAAGAAGACATCTCCACAAGCAGTATGCAGGTAACGAGGTAGTACCTATTTATAGTTTCAGCAAAAACTTAAAATCGTTCTCCTGTAAAATTTTATTTTTTGGACATACCTGGTTACTCCCAGAGACCAGCCATATAGACATGAAATTACATCGCCAGGGACTAAAAATTTGCAGAATTGCCAGTTTCGGTGAAATTGCAAGTTTCCTGAATTTATTCACGCGAAATTGCCACAGTTTTTGGACCTTTTATTCGGGGATCTTTCCTTGTGTGTGATCGTGAAACAGGGGCTAGCCGGCCACGACAGTGTACAACGTCTTTTCAGAATAGCCACAAAATTGCCACCTTTTGAAAGCAAATAACCGCGAAATTTTAATTTTCCTGGTTGAATATTTGCGATGTTGCGAGTTTCACGTCTCACTCAATTTGAGTAATATTGAATGTTTCAGTTTACAGGCTGTGTATCCCCGGGGAAGCATCAACAGCACTCAAAGCCTGACGACTAGCCGCAAAATTGCAACATTTAGAGGGCAAACATCCGCGAAATTGAAAGTTTACCGGCTGAATATTCGCGATATCGCATGTTTTGGGTCTCTTCGTTTTACGAAATCGCAAGTTCGGATCCGAATATCCGTGAAATTGCTTGGTTTCCGGTCTTCATTTCCGTGAACATTCAAAAGTTTGAGGTCGGTTACACGTAAGTGGTCGGTGGGGAGGGGGGGTCGGTTCGGGGGATTCCCGAAAAATTGCAATCTTAGGTTAAAAAAAATGAAAAAAGAAAGTGGTACCGGTATCGGGGCTAGCCGTGGACGACAGCGATCAAAGTCTGACGATCAGCCGCAAAGTTGCAAAATTTCGTAAGCAAATATCCGTGAAATTGGATGTTTCTTGCCTGAATATTCGTGATATTGAATGTTTCACGTCCTAATTCCAACGAGCAAGTTGCAAGTGTCAGGGCCTTTTGTTTTTAGAAAGCGCGAACCCGGGCGGAATTTGAACTTGAATTTATTTGCAATTGCAACTAGTGAGTTTGCAAGTTGTGGTCCCAAATACGCCGTACCACCAACTAAATTGTAACATTTAGGTGGCTTATATCTGCGGAATTGCTTGTTTCCAGGCACTATTTTAACGAAATTGCAATTTTTAGGTTGTGAATTTGCGAAATTGCAAGTTTAATGGCCAATTTTTTTAGAGGTTGCGGCGGACCCTGGGCTATCTGGTCCCAACTGCGCTCATTTCCTGACGAATAGCCGTGTAATTGCCACATTTATAGGTTAACATCTGTAAGTTTGCACACTATGTGGGTTCTAATTTGATCAAAATTATACGTTTCCTGGCTGAATATCCGCGAAATTAAAAGTTTTGTGTTTTCGGTTATTAATTCAAACGAAATTGCAAGTTCTGGGCCTTAGTTTAAGCACAATTTCAGCTTGACCGTGTTTCGGTCTACTTTGTAGTTTAATCGGTGATTTGATGTGGTTGGGCATTTTTGTGGTTTGAAATATTTGGGTCTTAATTTCAGTGAAAATGCAAGTTTCGGGGCATAATTTCAACGAAACATGAAGTTTAGGGGTCTTAATTTCGGAGAAATTGCAAGTGTTGAGCGCCATTTTTGTCAGTGGCCAAGTTCCCTAAGCTTGATTAAACCAGTGACCCCCCCCCTCACCATCACCATCACTGACGTTATGAGGGCTCAGAGAAATGCGAAAATCTGCCCACCTTACTGTCTAGAGCTAGCAAAGCCCATGTCTCGTACGGAATTACGAATTCTAATACTTATACCAAATATATGTATGTATAATTCAACAACAGAAGTGAGCAAATTTTTGTTTTTTTCATTGTGCATAATCCGTAAAATTACTGCTTGAGGCAACTCCACGGAACTGGTTTATCAGCGACACAAATCCGCCAACTTGATTGTTTTGGGAGCCCAACCCGCTAAAATGTGTGGCTAAAATTAAGAGAACACCAATTCTCGTGGCTGAAATTGAGATAAGGCGCTGATTCGCGGCTAAACTTGAGGGTTACCGCTTATTCGCGGCTTCTGGAAGCAACTTCGCAAGAAAAAAACGTAAATCCCTAGATTCTGCTGGTCCTTTATAAGCGGCTAAAATTGAGAAGCCGCGCTAATATGCTGTTCTTGGGCAAGTCCGCAGTTAAAATTGAGAAAGTGCGCTAATTCATGGCTAAACGAGAGAAAAAAATCGCTAATTCGTATTCGCGGCTAAAATTGAGTAAACGCCAGTTCGCCAATTCTGAAGCCATCAATATCTCATGGCTAAAATTGAGAGAAAGCCGCAATAATTGATTGAAAATAAATGATTGAAATTGTTTATCTAAAGACTGTGGGGACTCATAGGAGATGTATAATCCGAGCTTCAATATAGCTGCAGGTAATCAGGTGAGTTGATACGGCTAATTCGAGACCTTAAAAGTTACTGTATCGCACTTCACTTCGCCAAAGTGGATTAATTTTATATTGTGACTATGATTTAATGATTAGGAAAATTGTAGGCTTCCACCTACTATGATTCAATTATCCGTGAAAAGAATGGAAATTGGAAAGGAGACACGATGTTCTCCGGACGTTATTCCGATACTATAAAGACTCCGAAATAGTATTTGTTGAAAACTATTGTTATTGTTATTATTATTATTTTTCTTCTCAATTCTTGCAATTTCAGAATTTTTTAAGGGCTGTTCGAAGGAAGTGGTTACGTTCGGGACGTCTAATTAAAAACCAAAATTCCGACGAAGTAAATTGTCAGGCATTCCGCATACTTGAAAGACGTTTTTTCTCATTATCTTTCGTGAACGCGAATCATTTTACAAGAAAATTATATTCAACGGTTAAAATAGAGTATACTATTGTCATTTTGAACGTAAAAAGTAAGAAGGAACAGAAAGAATATAAAAGGAAGGGCAGAGGTGAATACATTAAAAGGATAAGGTCCACAGAGCATTGTTATTTAGGTAGATATGTCTGGGCAATTCTCAGAAACATCTAGAATCAGCCGGGCACCCTCCCATAACTATATAAAGCAGCCGCCACGTATATTCCCCTAGTTCAGTTGGAAATTGACGTTCGGCGTAACAACGAATCTATAGCTACAAGTTCACTCGTTCTACATCGTGTGTGATTTATCTATTACTGTGTGAAAGTAAATCAAAAGGTAAATCAATTTTTTCTACGATGTAAATAAGATTTTTTTTTTTTTTTTTTCATATTTTTGCGTTTAATTAGATGGCTCTTCTACCGCATTTGATCAATGACATGCTCGACGACTATCGTCGTCCTCTCATGGGTGACTTGTTCGACCAAAACTTTGGTTTGGGCCTTTGGCCGGACGAGTCGTTCTTTCCAATGAGATCGTACGTCCCTGCGCCAGTGCGCTGCGGCTACTTGCGACCGTGGCGCTCTATGCTCGCCGCTGATTCCGGTGTCTCCTCCATTGCGTCCGACGACAAGGAGTTCAAGTAATTTTTTTTCGACTTTATAAAGAAAATTGAAATAAAAGTGAAACCCTAAAAGCTCTCCCCCGCCCTATCTTTTTTTTTTATCGCAGAATCAATCTGGACGTTCAACAATTCAAACCAGAAGAGATCAAAGTCAAACTGAGCGACGACGGATACGTTGTCGTCGAGGGGAAACACGAAGAGAGAAGCGATCAACACGGCTTCGTGTCGCGTCAGTTCACTCGACGCTATAAATTGCCGGAGAACGTTCAAAAGGAGGCTCTCACGTCGAATCTTTCGTCGGACGGAGTTCTCTCGCTTCAGGCCCCAAAGAAGGTGGTCAAGGGCCCCGCGGCGAAGGAAATTAAAATCACTCAGACTCACAAGCCTGCAGTCAAAGCGTCCGCTGATAAAAAAATGAACAAAGATGGCGAAAAAATGGAAGAATAAGGATTTATTCACATTGAAAACGCCGATCGACTGATTTATTCAAGACTGATATAATAATAAGTGTTCCTATGTATTGCCGAATCGGACATTGTTCATTGTTCATTACAGTAATTTTTTGCATTAATAAATGTTTTCCCAACTAGTTAGCCCGTTGCACATTTATTTATTTGACATTCTCCCACCCTCCTAAGAAACTTCCCTGGCCAAATAAAATCATAAGGGAAGCATGTATAAGAGGGGAAAAACGTAACGTGCTAGGGGGAAAAACGTGTAATATTAGTTCTTGCGGACATCATTCTTCCCTTTCACGTCTTCGGGAATAAATCAATTCAATTATTTGAGACTTACGGGTTTCCGTGTTTTACAGCCAGCAAGTTTCCGCAACGCAAGCATTAGTCACGTATCCAAAAAGTTAGATTTTGGCAAGAGATTACCAGTTTTTTTTGTTTGCTTTGTTGTTGTTTTTTTTTTTTCCTTTCATGGTACCCCAAGAGCCGTCTGTCTATATCCAGAGCAGTCATTTTTGCTTGAGATCTCACCTTCGAAACCGTAAATTTTATCCCTGAAACTAATTTTTAGGTCACCAAAACCATTTCTGTGAGTGGTTATCGACCACGATTATTCGACAAAGACTCGTCACTGCTGGCTTTGATACTAACTTGAAGTCAGCTTAGAAAAAATCGTAATTTGGCCTATCGAAAGTCAAATGCGCTGACTCTGGCGCATTGGGACCTCTTAGCCCCCAGTCCTCTGTGTTCTGGGATAGAGGCGTTCCAGCCTACTTTTCTGCAATGTCGCCGAAGGATTATCGTAGCCCATCTTAAGCCACGTCAGAATTGGTCTTTTGAAAGAGCCAAAACGCAGGAAAACTTTTTTTGGCGCCAAATCGCGGCGATGTGGATTTTCTGAAAATGGTTTTTCGAAGAGCCAAAGCCACGAAATTGATTTTGACAATCCTATTTCACTCAAATTTGATTTTCTAAAGAGCCAATCCCGTTAAATTGGTTTCAGTAGGTCGTGACCCAACAAAATTGATTTTTGATTACCCAAACCCACAAAATTGACTTTTTTTTTGTCTCCCCTTTAAAACAAAATTTCACGGATTTGGCAGTAAGGAGCTCAATTCTCGAATTTGAACACTTTAAAAACCAACACTTTTATGGTTCAGGCAGTCACAGGACCCAATCTCGCTGGGTTAGCTGTCTCTAAAAGTCAATTTCGCAGGATTAACACCCTAAAAAGCCAATTCAAAAATTAAATTTCACTTGATCGACTCATTCAAAAAACCAATGTCACGCGTTTGGGTACTTCAAAAAAGCAATTCCGCGCCAAACTGGGCTCACTCGAAGTCCAAAATTCGCCGCCGATTCTATACGCTCTTAAAGAACACAATATCGTGGGCGTTCGCAAATTTTGCAGTACTGCAGTGAGTTGGATTTCTGGGGGGGGGGGGGATCGCGGAGTTGATAGCTCTTAAAAAATCAGTCTCGAGGGGCTGGCTAGTTCTTCGAAAGCAATTTCGTGGGTTTTTCGTTCGCTGCACCAAAAACTAAATTCCGCGATGTTAATCCATTCAGGAAGCAATTTCGTTGGCTTAACTTCCACGATCCCCATGAATATAGTAGCTCTTTCAAACCCCACGTGGATCTATGGCAGTTTAAGAAACAAATTCCACGGAGTTGGCTCTTTTGAGACCTACTGGCCCGCATTCATAGTCATCAATCACTCAAGCTGAGTACGTGCTATTTTTCGACTCAAAACAGATGATTCACTAATTGAAACGGACGATTTGAAACCGTTTATAAATTTAAACATTTTTATATATTTAAAAACCGCAAATACTCAGCTTGAGTGGCAACTAAAACTATGAATACCAGGAGCGTACCGTTGAAGGAGCGCGGCGGGGGCGTACCGCCGAAGGAGCGCGGGGGCGGACCGCCCCGGGCCACTGTTCAGAGGGAACCTCCGAAAAGTTTGTGTATATTGAAAAAATGCAGATTTCTTAAGTTTTATGTTCATGGAACGTGAAAAATAAAGTTGATGGGTTGGACTGCGATTTGGCTCGCATACGCTGATCCCCTGTTTCGGCGGCTAAAATTGAGCATCAGGCGCTGAATGAGCTGTTCATGGGGCAAGTATAGGTACGCGCGGCTGACTAAAAGCGCGGAGACTAAACTTGCGAAAGAGCGTTCATTCGTTGCTACAATATGAGAAAATGCTCTAGTTCACGGTATTTCGATGCAAATTCAAGACCAAAATTGGAAACAAAATGACTAATTTCGCGGTATGTGCTGTGGAGGCCTTCTTACGGCTGAAAAAATGCTTATGTGCTGCTTTTGCGCTAGTCCGGGGCAATAATTGAGAAAAAGCTGTAATTTGCGGATAAAGTTGAAAAACAACGCTACATAGCGGCTTTTTATAAATAAAGCGCACGATTCGTAGATAAAATTAAGAAAAGGCACTAATTCATAGCTGCAATAGAAACAAATTTTTTCTCGGCTAAAATGAAGAAAAATGTAAATTCGCGGCTTAAATAGAGTAAAAGCTCTGATTCGTGGATAAAACATGCAAGTAAAATTGACAAAAGGCACTAATTTGCGGCTAAAACTGAGAAAAGCCGTTAATTCGCGGCTGAAAATGAGAAAAAGGGCCGATTCACGGTTTCTGGACACAAATTGGGCTAAAATAAAGATAGAGTGCTTTTATAAAAGTGAACAAAAAACTCTTAATTTGCTGATAAAATTGGGGAAAAAGTAATTTAACGGCTAGTGTAAAACTCCAATTCGAGAATAAAAGGGGAACATAAGGAAGTAAAATTGAGATAAGGCGCTAATTCGTGGCTAAAATTAAGATTGAGACATTTGAGAAAAGCACTATAACTCGCGGCTCAAATTAATAAAACGCAAATTCGCTGAAAAATATCAATTCGAGGATAAAAAGTGAGATAAGGCGCTAATAATTTGTGGCTAAAAATGAAAGTCGCGTCTAAATAGTCGCAATGCCGCGTCAAAACATTGAGATAAAGCACCAGTTCGCGGTTTCTGGAGGCGAATTCAACTAAAATCAAGAAAAAAACGCCACACTCCGTAGGTTCATTTCGTTGGGGTCGGGGCCCTGGGTTCACCAACCATCTGACCTTCAGCCATCCGCGGTCTGGGTTCTTGCCATGGTAGCCTTCCGTGACATTTGGCAACAAACGTTTTAGTAACAGAACATGATTTTTACGACCATAAAATTCACATTATTATCTACGCCCACAAGACTTTCAGTATGTACATTTTGGCCCTCAGATATCGATAATGGAACTTCGAAATATGAATTTTAAGCTAGAATATGATTGACCTAGCGAAAAAACATATGGCTGGTCGGCCCTAAAAATATTTGTGGGGCCCTATTATGGCCACACTCAGCTAGAAAACGGGAAAAGTGCTCCAAGCGCCAGACACGAACAGCTTCTGACCCCTCGGAGAATCTGCCAAGGTGGAAGAATCAAGTATTTTAGCGTAGGTACTTTTTTTCCATTCAAAAAGAATAAAGTAGGTGTAAGAGAGTGTTGAAAAAAGTACAACACTTCTTTTAAAGTATGGGTTGCTAACCCCTACCCCTACACTACACTCTAACCGGCATTGTGCTGACTGCAGAGGGTCTCGCAATTATATGACCAGCGGCGTAGCGTAATAAACTCAAGTTCGTTGTAGTTTTTGTCTATTGATCGTCGACACGCGACACGCTAGGGAGTTCACAAAATAAATAAAAAACAGTACCTACGCCGAAGAAAATAAGTTATGTCATTGTCCTGCCAGTGAAAACATCATTACATTGAGATAAATGATGAGACCGTGATGAGAGAAAAAAATTGAAATCGCTTGTTTCTTGTTTTTGAAAATACATATTATTATTCGGCTTCAGCCAGTTCTCAAGCTTACGCCGAAAAAGAGAAACTGTTTTATATCCTCTTCCACTCCTTCTTTCGACCTTGGTTCACAATTGGCGGGAACGTTTTACTACCGGAAAGGTCATTGTTGCCTCTCTTCCAGCCTCAATTTCTAGAGATGCCACCCCCTCCCACCACCATTGTAACACCAAAAGACTTATTTTCCTTCTTCCTTCTGTTCTTCTTCGTTTATACTACATAACTCTGTAGCGCCTTACAGTGCTCAAAAATCAAAATCTACCTGAACCTAAGTCAAAAGAATCGCATGGATAGGATATTGAATGCTCAACTTCACAACTTGAGAGATTCGGGTGATTTCGTGCTCTCTTCAAAAGCACAAGATGCAAGTTTTCCACCGGCAAGAACGAACGATTCCCATAAGAAAACAACATTCTTTGGCAAACATTGAAATTTTGCATTACATCTGTTTCTTCTTTCTTTGTTAGTATACACCGGTGTAACGCCGGCGCGTAGAAAATCACAGTACCTATTAGGTAATTGATACATTTTCAAAATAATGAATGGCTCCACATGATTTTCTACACTGGTGTAACACTTGAGAAAACTGTGCTGCGAAGAAGCAGACCTTTTTTAGCGACGTATCTAGGTCCGCACCACCGCAGGAATTGAGACTCTTCCCTAGTTCCCGGGACGGGTATCCTACAGGTCACCGCAGTAGGACACGTCACCGAAGACTACGGAAGTACGGCGATTGAAGAACCCCACCGTAAAGGTCGCGGCGGCGTTGCTGTCCTCGTCACGTGCAACAACACCCCAGGGGATAGTGTCCACAAAGATCTGTCTTCTGGAAGATATGACGATATCTGATCTGATACTACTGAACCCAGAAGATCAAACCCAGGAAAAATTAGAAAAAGCTCGTTAACCCCTCCCCACTCCCCAATTATTTATATTTCGACCTAGATTCACCCTTTTGGTTAAAAGCGGTGCAGTCCATAGCCACACGGGGTTGGAAAAATAAATAAGGAAGACGGGAGCTACCGCTAATGTCGTGTTTTGTTTTTAAGCAATCTGGCTGCACTCAGCTCATTCTTAAAATGGTACTGCGAAAACTACGACGTTTTAAAAATCTTACTAGAAATTTATTCGTTGAGTCAGTCCTTTTTTCTCGGTGTTTATCCGCTAAGATATTGTTGAGACGACGAAAAACTGCTTACAAAGTAGTTTTCCTTCCCATCCCTCCCCGTCACAGCATTTTATTCGATCGACGGTGACGAGGTTTCCGAGAGTGCCGATGCTTTTCCTATACTTGAGAACATAATTAAAATTTGTTTGCGATCATCCGTAACAATCTTGCTCTCCTCTCCCAAGAACTTTCTTTGTTTCTTTATAACGTCCCAGACTTCGACAGTGTCCGGAACCAGTCCTTCCCACACTTTTCGTCTCACGGCCAGGCCAGGCAAGCACCGTCGTTTTACTTTTTTTTAAATGGGTTTGAAGGAAATGATATCGTGCGATATGATGACTAGTAATTCCATGCTCGTTCTTCGTGCGATTCTTACGCGGATCGAAATGCTGGGAACTTGTGAAGGCGGCGCGCGCTGTTTTTTTTTCGATTCACTTAAGAATTATTCGATTTTCTTCTTTCTCTTGGGTGGTAAATATTCACGTTTTTTTTACCCTGTTTCAATGCTTAAAAGGGGTACAGGTTCCTTAAAAGGAAAGCCGCTCAACTGTAGATATAGCGATCCTTCTTTCTTATGTAGGTACACCCTACAGTCTATAATGAAAACTTGGAATTCTGTATTTGTCACCTTTTTTTATATATTCTGCTATTGGGGAGCTACATTTGTCCTTTTTGTGCTCGAAACCACAAAAATCCATCTGGACTTTGACAAGTTGGTGCCTGATTACGCTCAGTTTCTACAAAAAAAAGACCGCGCGCCGAAAGAATGCCCCTGAGAAAAGAATTATGACACTTGTATTACAGTCTCAAAAACATTCGGCTCTTCGATGACGGGCAGGGTTCCTCTTACCCCTCTGCAGGTGATGGTCGGCCTCCTTGCTCCGTGGGCGCTCATCTTTTTTAGAAAAGGCAGTATATCAGACGAAGGGGTGGTTGGAGGGAATTTTTCGTCAGGGGCATTCTTTCGGCGCGCGGATAGTATGTAATAGAGTTCCCTAGTTGCCAGTCGTGGAAAAGGTTCTATATTTGGGTTCAAATTCTCAACAGAACATGGCTTTCGTTCTCTACGAGCCAATACCCCGTAACCCCTCCCCCCCAAAGACCACGTGCAAATTGCAATTTTGCCGGTTATGCTATATCAATAACAAGCCAATTTATTCACAGGATTGACACTCTAAAAACCCCATTTCACGAGATCGGCCCCATTCAAAATCTATTTTCACAGAGTTGCTTCGCGTTCAAACAGCAATTTCGCGGGTTGACCCCATCGGCGTCTAAATTTTGCGGATTTAGAACCCAATTTCATGGATTTGCGCAATCAAGGAAATAATTCCACCTTTAGCTCCTTACAAATAAGCCGGTTTGAATAGTTCACAAATTCAAAAACCAAATTTCGCGAATCTTGCTCGTCAATCGTCAAAAACACAATTTCGTGGGGTATGGCTCTGAAAAAGGTCAACTTCACGAATCCCTCCCGTTTAAACAAAAACAGTCAGTTTTGGATCATTTTGAACATCAATTTTGCAGTATTTTGCAGCGATTCGTTTTATAAAGCCAAATTTTGGACAAAAAAAAATGTAGGTAAATAATTTCGTCATTCGTGGGTTTGGTCCACTCGAAAAGCCACTATGTCGGGTCGGGCTTCTCTTCCAAAAATGAAATTGCGAGAAGTTGGCTCATTCAAAACAAATTTTGTGGGAAAAATTAAATCTCCAAGTTCGAGGTATCGGCTCGCTTGAAACCCAAATTTTTGGGAGTTGACTCACCCAAGAAGTAAAGCAAATTCGTGAGTTTCGCTGCATCAAAAACAAAGTTTAGCGCTGTTGATTTAGAGGAATTAGCGTATCTGAAACCAATTTCGTAGGTTTGGGTCGTACAAAACATCAATTTCGCGGGTTGGGCTCTTTCAAAGTCAAAATTTCGCCGATTTACAGTTACAGTTACAGATCTGAATGTCATAGGTTTGGCTAATTCCATCAATTCGCCTGATTGGCTGTTGCCTCTTGGTGAAACTAAATTTCGAGGTTGCTTCCATATATAGTATAGTTTACCGAATAATTTCACACCGTTTGAATGAACGGTTTGCTCATTTCAAAGAGCAATTTCACTTACAAATAAAATTTCTCATCATTGGCCTCAGCAAACCTCGCAAATTTCGAGAATTTGGCTCACTCAAAAAGCCAATTGGGTGGGTCGGCCTTCTTCAAAATAAGAACCAATTTTGTGGTGGGTTGGCTTTCTGATATAACAAAAATTTCGCGGTTAATCAAAAATCAATTTCGTGGGGCCTGCTCTCGGGAAAAAACTGCGCCGTGGGTTTCGCAACATCAAAACAAATTTTCGCGCTGTTGACCCATTGTGATGGCAATTTCGCAGGTTTGAGGCTGTGGACCTTTCAACCCCTAAATTTCGTCGTTCTGACACTTTCAGAAACCAACTTTGGGGGTTTATAACTCACTCAAAAACGAAATTTCTCGGGATTAGTTCCTCTACTCTGTTGCTTTCCGAAAAAGAGACCGCCCTGTGGCTCTGCAACTGTATGGTGGCCACCAAGTGTTTGGGTCCCCCTCCCACACGCCTAGACAGGCTCTGGCTAACTTATGGCTTTATGAGATTCTAGAAATTCTCGGACCACGACATACAAGGAAGGACATGGAGACGATTCTTTGACCGTAAAATTGGAAATGAAGTCACCAAAACCTGTGCATTTTCTGCCCAAACGCCAGTATAGTTTGTCGGATAATATATTTTTGTCTTGACGAAGCCAGAGACGGTTTTATAGGGGGGGGGGGGCGATCGCGACACCCATCAGCTCAGCCACCCTCGAAGAAACGAGAGGTGAATAAAAAGAGAAGGAGAAAGGAAAGTTAAGAGATTCAAATGGGAGGGAAAGCGAATCAGACATTCAGATCCGGAAAATAAATTACTTTTGTATTAATTGGTACTACCTATTTTCGGGCAAATAAGTGAAATTGGCTTTTGAAGGAACCAAATCTGAGACATTTGGTTATGGAAGAGCGAAGGTAGGGTGAAATTGTGGTTTGAAAGAGCCAAACCCACGAAATTTTGCTGTTGAAAGAGCCCCACGGAATTTGAGGCTTAAGAGAGCAAAATTTCCTGAAATTTGGATTTGAAGGAAACGAATGCGGAGGTTTTTCGTTCGTAAATCGTTGTAACTGGAGTTTATAATATCCAAAATAACGAACTTCGGCTTTTTGAGTTACCCAATTTCATAAATTTGGTTTTTGAAAAGATAAATTAGCTTTCGAATAAGTCAAAGCTGTGAAACCGATTTTATAAACAGCTAAAGCCATGATATTTTGTTTTGGAAAGTGGAAAAACACGCGAAATTAGTTTTGAAACATCAAAATTCTGTTTTTGAAGAAGCCAAATCAAGACATTTGGTTATGGAAGAGCGAATTTCCTTGGTGACATTGTCGTCTGAAAAGGCCAGTTATGACATTTGATTCTCGAACGAGCAAAATTAGTTTTCGCATTAACCAAAATTATAGGAAGAGCTTATGCCATGAAATGTATTGGTTTATCATAAATCTTAAATCGCCGAAATCTGGTGTTGAAAGAGCCAAGTACAAGAGATTTAGTTCTGAAAGAGCGAAATTAACGTGAAATTGGGGTTTGAAAGAGCCAAACCAACGGAATTATTGTTGTTGAAAGAGTTTGAGCAGTTCACGGTGCTGAAGAGGGGCTACTGTTTTGTGCCCGAAATGCATCCAAAATAAAAAACTGCAAACAAGGTTGTATTAGTTCTCGAAGGAAAGAAGAAGGAGATGAAGTGTACGGAGAAACAAGCTGGAAAAAGGAGTTGTAAAAACGGAATTATGTTTTTGAGAGATCAAAAATCCCAAAAATTTGGATTTGTACGAGCTAAATGCGTAAAAGTTGGTTACGCGAAGGTCGAAACTTGGGCTTAAAATAGACTAAAAGGCGCTATTTGGTTTTAGAAAGAGTATGATTTGTTTTGTACCAGATGTTGAGCCAAAATGCCACGTTTTTTGATACAATGTTCTGGATTCTGGGGCCGTACATTCCATGATTTTTGTTTTAATCGAATTTCTAACACCAAATTCACCCAGCTACTTGAGCAGATCCAGACTTTGGGAAACACAGACAGGGGGCTATCGTGCTCTATTATTTTTTATAAGAAAATAAAGAAATTAGGTGGATAGTATAACTTTCGCGGGAGGGGAGGGTGAGAATATTTTACCGCCACCCCCGTCACGGAGGCCTAAAACCTTCCCTGGACGAAGCTGACGTCGTTTTTATTTATTAACGTGAATGTTAACGTTAATACGTTAACGGGAGTATAAGGACCAATTCAAGCGCGATCTCAAGCGCGTGCGCCGCCTAGTGTGGGGGTATTGGGGTCTCAAAACTCAAGCGCAATTGCCCCTTTGCTAGGCAAAAAACGTATTCACACTTGACTCTGAGTCCGAGGACCTAACGTTTTTTTTCTTATTTTTTCTTCATGTTATTATAAAATCACGATGAATTGAGAGAGAGTGATAGTGGAAGGTGGGGGAAGGACTGCACCCTTGGAATTTCAAGGACCCAAACCCGCAAATTTGGGTCTTCAAGAGAGCCCCCCCAAATTGTACGATTTTGAGGGTCCAGCCGTCTCTTTGGTTGAACAAAGAGGAAAAACGGCGAAATCTGGTTTGGAATATACGTGTGGGCGGCTTTGAACTGTTTGACGTTGCGCTATACTGTTCGCGAACTGTTGAAAAGTTGAGATTTGACACCTGTCTGACGTCGCAAAACTGATTATGAATACTTTTTTGTTATCAAATCAGCAAGGCATGACGTTTAACCCACGGGAAGGACGATACCATGACCATGACCTAAGAAAGTTGGCCATGAAAGAAAATGCCGCGAAAGTTCGTACTTTAAAGAGCCAAAGCCTCAAAATCTGTTTTGAAAGGATCAAACCATGAATTTGTGTTTCTTAAAGAACGAAACCCGCGACATTTGAGGTTTCAGGAGCTGGATCCTCGAAAGTTTGTCCCTGAAATAGTCCAACCCTTCGAAATATGTTTTTGTTCAGTATGTAATACGGTTCTGTGGCCACGAATCAGCAAAATGTCGTTACTGAAAGAGCCAAACATTACATTTCATAGCCAAACCTGAGGTAACACTGGTTTATGAGGAGCCCAATTCACCAAGATTGTCTTTGTAGTAACCGATATACAGTAAATTTGGGGGTTTTATGGGCCGAAATCGTGTTTCGTACTTATAGTCACAACGTAATAGTTTTGTAAAAAGAACGGCAAGCAACCTTAGAGGCTAATAATTTGAGAAGTAAAACAGATCAACAGGGGGCTGGTTATAAATGGCATTCTTTCAAGGCGACCCTCTTTATACGTGTATTCTCGTTCGAATAACCAAAATGTGGTCTGAATAAATGACCGAAAAAACGTTGATCAATATTTTATAACGAGGAATGCGGTCTCAGTAACGCGATAAAAATGTGAAAAATGAACGTTTGTGCCGCGTAGAATAAAAAGGGGCTTCGAAGAGCTTATTAAATAGATTGTAGCAATATACGCTGGACCTCAAAATAACGTCTATCCATTGAGGCTTTTATCACAAAGGGCAAATGATCGTACGCTGTTAAAAAAATAATACGACGGAGTTTTCTTCCATTGCTCCCCCCTCTCCCCTTCGCAGGGAAAAGAGAAATTCAAGGATGCCATCTCAAATGATCCTCTCTTAGATTTTCGACTTTTTGAGTCAAACGAATGAGGCATCCACCACAGAATTCCTGAGAAGGGACGAGAAGAGTAGATAATGTAGATGCGATTAAGGTGAAAGAAATAATGCATACACATAGCATCCATTGGGTGTGGTGAACAGACCATCCCCCCCCCCCCAACTCGTCATCCAGGTCTATACACAGACCTGTGAACCTTCTTGTTCCTCAACGCAACACAAGGTCACCAACTTGGTGGCTCCATAAAGTTCGAAGATCTTTCAAAGAAAGACACGATAATAACCATCCGGACTTCCATTAGTTTATTGCCCCGACACTCAAGATTCTTAAAATAAAATACAGGATGCTCAATTAGTAAATCACACAAGCTTTAAGCCAAATTAAACTTAGTGAAAATGTCGAAATTGGGAATTGAATGGTGTCGTACTGGTTAATGTTTATCGATTTTCCTAAGAGAAGCAGGAAGGGGGGGGGGAGCAAAAATACGAAAGGGACGGCACTCAAACTAACCAAAACACAATTTTAATTAAAATCCAATTCAAATTCGCTGGTAAATTAAAAATATTTCGTACCTTTCTCGATTCAATTTCAGACACCGCGTGCTTCTTTTTTGGACCAAGTATAGGTGTGATATTATAGACGCTTCCTGAGCGTCGCAACGCTTTGGGTGGACTTGCTGCAGCATCGTACAGGCCTTGTACACACTTGGGACGACTTTCGGGGGTGAACAGGCAAGTCGTTTTATCTTCCTTGCTTTTAAAATGATCGTTTCGAGCCCAAAATTCTGTCAGGTCGCTTTCCGCTGAAAAAAATTAAAAATTAAACAAAAATTAGGATTGTGAGAGAGATTTATAGGCCTTTGGTTAAACTATGCGCGCATTATTCCCTTTCTAGCATTCCGCGCTCATAATGTTCTCAAAATCTAAAATAAGACTATGTACTAAATTTTATCTCTCCTATACAACTTATGCATTACATTGCCGTCACTTGAAAAATACTCTCGGCTTGTTTACCACGTGGAGAAAAAGAAGTTGGTATGCACCCGGGTTAATGGTGATATACTCTCATGTGAGTAAGACTAAACATATTTACAGAACGCACACATATACACATCTATCCGTCGAGACTCATACTTTATTTACGACACGTATTCAAATGTAGGGGAAAGCCGGGTCTTGTGCACATATAAATCGTCATTTTTCTTCCCACTTTAAGCCAATAGAACATGAGAGGGAGCTCTTGAAGCACAGAGTCTCTTTTTACTTATTATTATTACTTTTAAAAAACCCTCTGCGGCGATTATAACAGGCCACTACTTCCAAGCGATAATACACCTGAGAAGTGGCAGCCTGCATTTTTCTGCGAGAAGTGCTCTTCGCTCCCACCTGTTGTTACGGGACTCCGAGCACTATGCGTATTGAACTACCGCATATGAATATGCAGTAATTCTTTGCATAGCCTCAATTATAATAATGGTTTAGTGGCACAGTAACTTAAAAAAAGAAAGAGAGATGCGTGATCTCCTTGGAGTGGAATAATTGTATTTTAATACAATTTTGAAGCACACACCAAAGTTTCAGGTTCAAAGTTTATTCAAAATGATGAGATGGAATCAAATTACCATATATCAACTCGCCAATTGCACTTATTGGCACGGAAATCCCGCAAAGAAATCCCCTTGGGCCAAAAGTAGATAAACGACAGGAATAACGCTGAATGGAATAAAGATTTATTGGAAAATACGTGGAATCTTTTTTTAAGCCGTATCTAAGCTTTGACGCTAAGTGTTTTTTAAGTATCTTGCGTTGTTTGTAAGTTTAGGACCTAAAAATGATAACAATAGCACTGTGGGAATTGTTTGAAGACTTAATTTCACAACAAATAAAAGATAAATGTAAATGAGGATGGTTTTCTTATACAGATGGTAACCACTAGATAGTAATTGCATTTTGTAAAATTCATGAAAGGGATGTTACAAAGTTTTGACCTTACCACGGTCAGTTTTTATCAGATTCAAGGAAAAGAGAGGGATTAAGAGGGTGACACAGATCTCGTACAGATGTCTCGTATCGACTAAAAAACTTGAATAAACCAGGAAGTCTGGAATTCATCATTTTTCCTCGCTGAAAAAAAAACAAACACCAATATAAATTTAACGACTAAGACATTTCTGACCTCCCGTGGCCTTATATCACCACTATACGATTCAATGAGAAATGGTTAAACCATCACAGATATGGAAAGCGATTTTGTTTCTCTCTCCCCCAAGAATTCCGATGTCAATAAATAATTAACTAAATACCAATATAACAGAAACATTGAGCGGAGGGCGTTGTAAAAGTAGCGGTGCTAAGCAGACTTCACCCAAGATTCTTCGACCTTATAAAGCTCCTGAAGAAACAGGTTGGATGCCCTCGTGTAACCCTTTCTAAAGGCGGTATTGTGACAAAGAGAGCATCGGAGACTGAAGGAGAATAATACAAGCGATAGAAGTTATAAGAGAAGCTTGATTTTTTCTTTACTTATAGGAGCGGACAAAAACTATCGGTATTTCAGAAAGGGTAATTTATATGTACTTAAAATAACGTCTCGAACTTGTTCACATTCTTGGTCCGTTCCCTTATCAGGAGTAATTTACATACTTATATTTACAGATGTAATAACTATGCGTATAAGGATATTTAAAATATTTTCAGTTTGGTAAATTGTGGTCAGCGTGCGGGGGCAACAACCCGAGAGAGCACATATATTGTCGAAGATGTCTTATTTTAAAAGGGAGGTAAGCGTCGAAATGTTGCTTTATACTTATACTACCTCTTTATGTATAGGTACTCCGTTACTTTACTTTTGTGAGGACTTCAACAATGTTCGAGACGGAGTCAACGGTCAGACAAAGTATTTTCACTCTTCAATACTTCAATTCATGTGTAAACAACCTTGCGCGATAATAAATTATTCATTTTCAAAGAAACCGCAGGTGCCGTGCCCGTATAATTCCATGTGCCGTTTCTGAATTTGTAATCCATTTTTCAATAAGTTACCCCAGACCTATAGCCCATCCCTCGCTGTCTCACAGAACCCTCACCCATTGAATAACAAGACCCAGAAATCGAATAATCAGCTCTTTAACTGGACATTTAACGAGCGAATCAAGAGTCGGCTTGATAACGGGGGGGGGGGGGCATGGCTCAATCCTGCCACCGTACCCACGAAACAGAATTTCGTAGATTTTACTTTTTCAGAAACTAATTTTGTGGGTTTTTCGCCCTTTTTCAAATTACAATTTCGTTGGCTTGTCACTGGGGCTAATAAATTCATAATTATAATATACGGCTCGCCATTTTTGATCCTACAAACGCCAGGCTTTGGGGATTTTCACGCTTTTGAATGCCCAAATTAGCTTATTTGGCTCCTTCGAATCCCCATTTCACAGATGTTAGCAATTTCAAAAACAAAATTTCATGGGTTTGGCTCTTTCTGAAGTCAGTTTCACACTGGTTTTGCCAATTCAAAAAACAAATTTGTCGAAAAACGAACTACAGAAAAACAAATTTCACTATTTTGGCTCTACTAACCCCTAATTTTGCAGCGTATCTTCGTTCTTCTATAACCAAACGCCGCGGACTTTGCTCCTTAAAATCCTAACTCGAAGAGCAAATTTCATCATTTCGGCTCTTTTTAACCCCAGTTTGAACATAATTTTTAATTTGGCAGATTTTGCTTAATGAAATTCCAAATTCACCAGAATTCTGCACTGGGGGCGGTTTTCCAGAAACGTTAAAGTGACGGTCGTGTGGGCGCACCTCCTTTTCGGCTTTGCAATGCAATGTTTTTGCCAATGGAGATGGTCTGCCACTTGTGTAGTAATCGGGTACGCGAAATGTTCAGAGCCACTGTTCTACATATAACAATACGCTTGTCGCAATATACGCTTGATTACGTGTCAATGCGAGTGGGGGGGGGGGGGTTGACATTATAGCTGCGCCCCGAGTGCTTACTTTCTTACGCCACTGAAGACGATTGCATTCCTATCATAAGCGTAGCACGACTCCAAAAAGAATTTTAACATAAAAATGATCAACTATTAGTCGTTTTTAACTTGTTTTCAAGCGTCCTACTGTTGTGTCCTACTTTACATCGCAAGCGTCCCACTTTTTCATTGCAGGCGCCCTCGCAAACTGTAGTTTTAATTCTGTTCACCCTACCGAAAACTGAAGAACCAACAACAATGTGACCGGTATGGCAGATCTATAATTTCATCTTCTACTATAAATCTCTCTTTTTTTTCTGAGTTTCAGCCGCAAACTTGCCTCCAGGAACCGTGAATTGGTGTTTCCTCAATTTTAGCCGTTAATTAGCGGATTTTCTGAAGTGTATCCACGAATTATCGTTTTTCTCCGTTGCTTTTCAGCAGCGAATAAGCGCTTCTTGTGTCCTCCCACCAAGGTCGTGAATTTTCTCATTTTTAGCAGCGAATGAGCGATTTTTGTAGTATTAGCCATAATTAGCGCATTTTCTTAATTTCAGCCGGGAATTAACGGTTGTATCAATTTTAGCCGTGCACAAGCGGTACGGTCTTACCAAACGCATCCCTGAATTGGCGTTTTTTTTTTTTTCAATTTTAGCTTCACATCAGAGCTTTTTTCCTAATTCTTGCCGTGAAGAAGCGTTATACATATATCATTTTAGCCGCGAATTATTTTCCCAATTTTAATGTTGGATTATTTCTTAATTTTAGCCGCGAATCACCTCACTCCTCAATTCTTAGCTGTAAATTAGCGCATTTCCTCAAATTGATCCGCTAATTAGCATCTTTCTCTGTTTTAGCTGTTAATAAGCGCTTTTTGCAAAAATTAGTCAAAACTTTAAGATTTAATTATCTTTATTTTAGCTGCAAATGAGCGTTCCACATCAATTTTAGGCGGAATTAGCGGTTTGTCTCAGTTTTAACCGCGAATAAGTGAGTTTGTGACGACATATTATGTTGTGTCCGTGAATTAGCGTTTTTCTTTATTTTTTCGCTTTAAAGTGAACTCGTGGGTGGATGGGGAAGGGAATGACCCATCATGTCCCGCGACTGTTATAGCACTGCCGAATAGTGAACACGACGAACCCTAAAAATCTACGCGTTAAACCTCCCCCCCCCCACCAATCTTTTGACCTGGTTGCCACGTTTTCCAGGGGAAACTCAAATCGTCCGGCTCAAATCTTAACACTTTACAAAAATTCAGACTTGAAAATTGTTTTTGGCATAGATGAATAAAACTTTAAAATGGGCAAAGCCGCGTATTTTGAGGTTTCTCGACACGAAGAATCTGAAAATCAAGACGTATTTTCGATCAGATGAGCCGTTTCAAGGTGTTCTCACTGTGATGCCACCGCTTTTGCCCACTCATTGCACGCGTTTGCATCAGGAACCACCCGAGTTTTCCCGCACACGGTGATCACTGGTCACCATGGACCTGAATTACAGTAAAGTTCCAAACCGCGGGAAAGCTTCAACCCTTAAAGAGCTCTAACCACATAGTAAATCTCCAAGCACAAAGAAGATCCAACCACTGCAAAGCTCCAACTATAAAGAAGGCCCCACCACAAAAGCTCTAACCACAGCATTGCTCCAAAAACAGTAAATCTCCAACCACACAGATGGTGGAACCATACCAAAGCTCTTAACCACAGAAAGCTTTAAGCACTGTTATAGTCCAACCTCCACACCCCACACGGGGAATTGGCTTTTTAAGAAGCTATAAACGACGTAAATCCACGAAATTTGGTTCCGTACGAGTCAAATCCACGAAATTTGGGCTTCGAGAGAAGCCAAATAGCGGAATGGCGTTTGTAAAGGACCAAAACCCGATACATTGTATTTTTATATGAGTTAACTGAGCGAAATTTGCTTTTTAAGGAGTCAATCCTGCTTGATTGCCTTTTTGTGTGTGTGAGAATGGCGATATTTAGAAAGGTGAGTGCCAATAATCAGGATAGTCAAATCCGTGAAATTTATTGCACGCATAATGTCATAAATGAGTGTGTGTGGGGCTGTGGGGACTGGGGTGGTAAGAGTATGTGCCCCTTCCCCTCCCCATCACTGTTTGGACTGTAACATTTGTTGTGTGTGGACAAAAGTATTGGTACTTTAATGTCCGTTTATACACTTCGTCTTTGTACGATTTCTAAACGAACGAATCAGATCGATTTTTCGGACCATTTCTTCAAAGTGCTTCGGTTTGGTGCCGGATGCGGCTTATGAATCCCTCAGACAACAGTAAATTTTGGAATACAGTCGGACCGGGCCAAATGTCTTCTAAGTAAAGGGGACACCAGTGACGGGGGGGGGGGGATAAAATGAGCGATGCGCGGTGTCGTTGGTTTCAGCCGACAGTCACGACTCCAGAACGACTCCAGAATGACTCCAGCGAAGTTTATCTGCTCTGAGATTCTTCTTTGGACTTTAGGGCTATTTATTACGTGAATTCAACAGTGTCCGCTGGTCGATTGGGGAAATTCAAACGGTCCCTGACGTAAAATTTGGCCGAAAACACCGGAATCACCGAAAGAACCCCTTCAGGGGATCGACTGGTCGAAAATCCTATTCGATTTTTTTGATTCCCCGGTTCGTTAATTCGTCCCATTTTAAATTTTGTTATTTCTTGAAAAATCGCCCGAGACCAAGCCTCGGCCTGGTCTAGAATCCCGTCTCGGTTCGAAGTTCCCAACTCACCAAGCAGACTTCCCCGTCACCCGTTCTTTTCACCCCAAAAATGGGCAGGGTTTTCAACTGGTCCTCGCGCTTTGGAAGCTTCTAGACATTCTAATCGGATTTGTACTATGACGGTGAACACATACCTCAGCTTCCGGGTAACCAGAGAACATAAATTATTTAATATTGAGGCGGTTTGTGAAGGATTTCGTTTATGACATTCACTCTAAAAAAGCGACCCCAGAATGTCTTCCACTTTGAAAAGTTTACGGAATGATGAGGCAGAAAAATCTCCCAAGACTTTTTCTTCTCTCACGTCACAAGGAGCATGAGAGCTCGTGACTTCATTTCGTTTTCTATAGAGCAAGAATAGACTCATTGTAGTCGTATGAAAGCATCGGAGGCAGGAAGATATTCAAATGATATTTTCTCCTTTTTTTTTTATTTTATTTTTGAGAGCCATTGTACGACTGAATTCGCTCGCTCCCTTTTAGGGAAGTTTAACGTCCTCCACAGACGTGTTTAAAAAAAAAATCAGTATTTAAACGATTCGTATAACCGATCTAAACGAGTATCGAAACCAAGCTATTTCGAGGCAAAACACGATTAATTATTATTGTAACGAGGTTTAAACGGACCAATATTTATCTCTTGCCTTCTTCCAGATTTCAAGTTGGGAAGGGGTCTTGAAAACAAGGGGAGCGATTTTAAAATAAATCTTGAGCTTCACAGTTAATAGTCATTCAAATCAATCTTCCGCAAGTTGACAGGTCGGTACAACTACTGTAGAAGCGTTCCCTCATTACGAAACACTCATAAAGATTCTTCTCTTCGTAATAGTCTCCTTAATTTCAACGCATAGTTTTAGTGGAACGAGTCGTCTACTATATTCAGGAGTTCGTGAAGACGCTGAGGTTTCGAAAAACGTCTGCTCATTGTATTTAAATTTCTTTATAAAATAGAAGCGATAAATTTCTAATGAATTTCAATGAGTTTCTTCTTTTTTCCTAGTGCTAGTTCGAGAGTCTAGAAGTTGAATACCCTTTTTTTACACATTTACAAGGGATCGGGCCTCTCATCAGATAGACAGACATAGTATGTGTAAGTTTACGAATTATCATTAGTGATGTAGGGTGGGTGGGGCTGAAAACAGGAACTAGTTACCTTCTATTAATTATAATCGATGGAACATTTAATTTTTTTCCCCCCTTATACATACAAGAGTTTAGAGCTTTAGTCCCTGCAGGGGCTTGATTATAGAAAGGTCTGCGAGAGAAATGTTTAAAGGAAAACGTTACAGCGTGTGAAGAATACACCCCACGTTTGGGCTGTTAATCTAACGCGTGACTTGAACGCTTCTCCAATTTAATTAAACGATTTTAAACGTTAACGGCGATCGTCGGTTAAACGGGGCTTGACTCTCATTTCAGGATGGGCAGATCTTCCCAAGTGCGACTTCAATAGCTATATACCCGTATATAATGTGGCGACGCGTTTCATGAATTGTTTCCTTTCGGGTGTAAAATGGCTCGTTTTATTACACCTGGCGTAGTGGCAATTTTGCTTATACTTTCAAAACGTTCCTCGCCGCATTTTAACAGAGGCGCGCAGATGGCACTCAACCGGTAACGACCTCCGAGTTAAACTGAGTTATCTGACCTTTCACGAGGGATGACCCTAAATTAATAAAGGAATAAAATAGAAAAGCCGCAGTATATATGAGGACAAGTTTTTAATGAAATGATCGTTTCATCAGCAGCACGGGGCATTGTTACAACCAATGTAAAAGCCGGAAGAGGAAAGAAACTGTAGATGACTGGAGTCCATTCAATATGTCCTACGTGCTTCCATTCATTTCACACAAGCAGGTATGGAGGTATTCTTTTCAAAAAATGTATGCCCTTCCGTCATGGACGACGGTCATAGCTATGTTGTTAATGCAGTAATATTCACGTTCACGTATATAATTCACGACAAAGTTCATCACACGTCCATTTTCAAGTTACATACGTCCAATTTTTTTCTGTTCCGTCCATTTAGTACAAGTTTAAAACAACGTAAGTGCCATTGTTTAATGGAAAATAGAGGAGGAAACAAAAAAGGTAATTCGATAGGGAGTCCTTTGAGCTCATTGTTCTTATAAATAGTGAGAGCTCAAGTACTTCCTTAAAAAAACTCCTTAAGAAGAAATCGATTTCTCAGCAAGTTCGTGGGAACATATGAAAAGGGGAGAAACGAAAGCTAAAGGCTAATCTCTGGTGTTGACGGTTAGATTGTAATGATTAGTGTAAAAATTGGAAAGAAATCTTAACTCAGGCAACCTGAATGATATCCCATGCGACAAAGCATGTGCAAGCAAAGCAGTCTCCTCATTTAATTCTTTTTAAAAGGAACGCATTTTGAATCTATAGATAACTCAAGGTCGAAAAACTTTTTAAAACTCTTATTAAGGGGATAGGGGCGAGATGTAATGGCACGTGGGCCCTTCTCTCTCACCTGTCGGAAGTAGTAACCACATTCGGCTTCCGAAAGGGAAACAGCTGTTCTCCATCGTTACTTCAAGGTTCATGTTTTTCAACCTTGACATAAATTGACGAACGTCTCGATCCGTCGGGTTTTAAAACGCGAAACAATGAACTAATCTCCGTTATAATCAATTATTAGGTAACGTGTTGAAAGAGATGGATCGAATCAGAGGCTTTGCCGAAGGGACAATCAAAAGGCTTGTGGGGTAATATAGCTGAACAATTAACCCCTCCTATTTCGGTGTAAGCCCTCGTTCCAGTCACTCTGTCACTTTCATAGCCGTTCCCGATAACTTTAGGTCGCAATCACGTGGGAAAATAAGTGAAGCTCATACAAACGTTGAAGTTGAAAATGAATTTCCCCCCATCATGTTTAGATTTGAGGGAGGGTGAACGATAATTTTTTTTTTTTTTTTTTTTAACGGAGCCCTCGCTTACGGCAGGCATGTAAAGTATACGTCGAAAGGCGATCATTCTTTAGAACGATTCAAACTTCCAAAATTCAATTCCAATCAGAGCCAGATCTGGCTGTCACCCACCCCAGGCCACAATATCGTCTACCGCAGCCCCTTACCAATTCGTCCAAAGTTTACGCACTGACTACGACTGGTATATTCCCAAACAAGGAAATTATTTTGTCGACCAAGTGAGTAATAAGTTGAATTTAAGCTCAAAAGCAAGTTTCTGAAAAGGGAAGGTTAAGAAAAATTATACCGGGCGCAGATTAAGTCAGCAATGTCACCCACTGAAGTAGCCCGACACATTACATCATGGGTCACATTTCCCACGACTCGGGGATTCAAATGCCACTATAAGTCCCACCGCACAATTCACCGGCGCACTATCGGCGTTCATTTCGGGCAGCATATATAATTAACAGCGCGCAATGGCCAAAATGCCTGCGTAGTACGGGTGCAAAAAATCCAGCTGGATCCGGGGGGTATGGCGGCCACAAGGAGGCTTTGGCACCTGACAGCCAGGCACTTGTCGAGAGGGAGGGGGCACTGGGTCTTTCACCCTCCCGTCACCCGGAACAGTTTTACTAGGTGCCCGGATTTCGGAAATCAATAAGAAAGAGAAGAATAGAGGACAATACAAAATGAAAAAGGGGGAAGAAGAAACCCTTTATGGTGGTTTGGGGCTTTGGTTTGGTTGGGCTTTTACTGTGCTTTGAGCTTTTTTTGGTTGGAGCTTTCCTTTGGTTGAACCTTTGCTGTGGTGGCCTGGTCGGAGTTTTCCTGCGATTGGATCTTTACTGGGGTTGCAGCTTTATTGTGGTTATTGCTTTTTGTTGATGGTAATTTTCTGTGACTTGGAGCTTCGTTGTGGTTTGGAGCTGTGTTGAGTTTTAGGGCTTTGCTGTGGTTGGGCCTTCTGTGTGGCTGGAGTTTTACTGTGGTTTAGAGTTTTGTTGTAGTTACGAGCTCTGCTGGGGTTTGGTGCTTTGCAGTGGTGTGGTGCTTTCATGTGCTTTGATACTTTCCTGTGGTTGGGTCATTTCTGTGGTTGAAACAATTCTGTGGTTTGGAGGTCTGCTGCTATTTGGAGCTTGGCGTGGTATGGTGCTTTCCTGTGCTTTGATACTTTCTTGAGGTTGGGGGCTTTGCTGTGGCTGGGGCTTTAACAGGACCCCATTGAGTTCTATCTTTGCCGAATATTCTCTCCACAGCCCTACCTGCAGGAGTCAAAGCCAGACACGGAAAACAAAATCGCGCGTTTGGGATCTTTCAAAGTTTACATTTCGCGGGTTTGGAATTTTTCGGAACATAAATTGTGCAATTTTGACTCGTTCAAAACAAAATTTCTGGAATTTGGATCGTTTGAAAACCAAATTTCGTGATTCTTGCACCTTCATAAAACCAAATTTTGTAGGTTTGACTCTTTCTAAAACCAGTTTGATAGGTTGGCCTGATCAGAAAAATCTATTTCATTTGGCACTTTTATAAACCAAATTAACGCATTTGACCAATTCAAGAATGAATTTCTTAAATTTAACAGAATTTCGCCCATAAAAAACCAAATGTCGTGAAAGCTCTTTCAAACCCCCAATTTCACGGTTTTTTTGCTCATTCACAGACAAATTTTGCAATTCTGGCTCTTTAAACAAGCAAAGTTCGTAATTTTGGCTCTTTCAAACTCTAATTTAGGCGAGGATTCTCGCTCTACCACAACCCTCTTGGAGCTCTTTCAAAAACCAAATTCAAGAGTTTGCCTTACTCAAAAACAAAATTTCGTCATTTTGGCATCTATAACCCCTGATTCGTGGGTTTTCGCTCTGTCAAAACCTAAGTTAATAGCTTAAGCTTTTTGTGAGTCAGTTTCTTACGTTTGGTTCATTCGGGAAAGTAAGGCTCGTTAAAAAAAAAAAAAAAAAAAAAAAAAAAAAAAAATCGCCATTTGACTGTATTGAAACCCAATTTCGCTGTGGATTGTCGCTCTTGTACAACCCAATGTCGCGGATCTGGATCCGTCAAAACCTAATTTGACGCATTTTTAATATTTCATCCCCTAATTTCACGTATTTTCACTCTAAGCTCTTTCTAAAATCATTTTCGTGAATCTTTCAAATATCAGATTCACTGATTTGGCTCATTCAAAACCCAAATTACGACATTTTGTCTCCTACCGAAATCACAGTTTCAAGGGTTTTCGCTCCTCCAAAACATAATGTTGCGGCCAACTATACACTGTGGTTCTGCCGCAGGGGCCCTCACCTCAAACGCTAAAGCGGTCTTGTGGGTGCACCTCCGGCGCCTTTGGCAATAATGATGAAGGCCCGCCAATCGTCGAATAATCGGTGTACACCGCACCTAAAAGGTTGATAACCCCTGTTCCCTGAATAATACGTTGGTTTGGGAAATGACATTATTGGGTGGGGTGTAAATTTAAGCTGCACCCTTGGTGTTCGCCCACCTTGTTACACCGCTGGCCCTCCAGCCGCTCATAATGGCTCTTAACTGGGTAACCGCAAAGGCTTTGAACTTACTTGTTCGACTCAAAAGTCTTATTTCACGGATATTTCAGCCTTAATATGTACTAGTGAGCTAACCCCAAACAGTAATGGCCTCCTTAAGCCGAAAATTTTACTTCAGGGCATTCTCTTTGTCTTCTTGAGGGCATTACAGTCTCAGAAACTATCTGACTGCAACAGAATTCTCCATGCGGAGCAGTTAATTTCACCACACACCCCCTTGGCTTTGTGTTATAAGTTGAAATGAAAAGAAATTGGGGGGAGGGGGCTAAGAGTTTCTTAATCTTCGACCTCACTTGATCGAATACATTTCCACCGCCTTTGTTCCTTTACCAATCGTGTGAATTGTATATTTGTGGACACGAGTAGTTTTTAAAATCACGACCGTAAAACTCTATTTCACCTTGTAATAGCATAGAAATTCTATTCCTAAACCAAATGGGTTCGCAAAGAAGTCAATGATGACAATTTATAAATCAAGTGAACTAAACTGCACGGAGTTGAGCCGTAGATTGTCTGTTTCCCCCCAAAAACTCGTCTGAGAACTGTTAGTCGAGTGGTTCTGCAGTTGTAACTGACATTTTGCACTGCTAAACTACTGACGCCAAAAGATTGAGTGATTCTAGAGATATACATATGAACGAAACCGTGCTACTCGGTCCATTCGGTAAGGATCTGTTGTTTGAATAATAAAGACAAGTAGTATAAGCTGAAATATGCATTCGTCTGTTATTATACCCTCCGGGATGAATAATTTAAATTGCTCTTAAGTAGAGCTGACCGGTCTTTTTATTTGTTCCGCCTAGGTTTGACAAAAAAAAAACATACGCTTTCAGTTGTCGGAAACTGTGCGAAAGTCGACAGTGAGGAAGAAAGGGTGCAAGTCATCTTGCCATGCAGGAAAAGGTGAAGGTGAAATATTACTATTCGTGGACGTTGACCCCGCAAGGGTTTTTTGAGAGTTCGCTTCGTGCCTCACGAAAAACAGCCACTGCCGAAGGAGTGGTTACAGCCATACACTCTGGCTGGGGGGCTGCGGCCGTTGTGCGGTACATGAACATGTTGAGGAGAGTGTCGGCATCTCTTTCAATTTGAAATTGATTACCTTCTCCTTCATTTTTTATAAGAAAACATATTACATAGTTGGCATTTCGCGAACGAACAACCTAATCACACCCGCAGCCAATTGATCACTGATGTTATTACTTATTATTATTAACAGTAACTGAGATCATTGCGAGGACGTTTTAAAATCGTGCTATTTCACAACATTGAACAAACTCAATCTGGCCATTTCCTACAAAACGTATCAGTTTGTGCGTCTGCTTGCTCTCGGTTATCGAGGACCGAAAAAAGGAAGTTGAACTAATTAGAAACACTCCTCGTTAAAAATTTGCACAATTAGTCAACCATCTGAGGAATGATGCGACAATCGAAATACTTTTACGTCGAGAAAACCCGAAAACTAAGATTTTTCATTTTACTGACGGAAGAGAATTGACCCTAACTCCTTCCCTGTGCAGTTAATGGCTTATTCTTTCCAACCTTGCTGTGGTAAGATGTGACGAGGGAATGAAAGAATCCAGGACGAGGCTTTTGATTCGAAATACAAAAGAGAAAAAAGAAGAGACTAACCTTGCCGACACGAAACATCTAATACGAAAATGTTGGGACCAGAGGGGTGGGCTGCCGGGCAGGTCGAAGGGAGTTGAAATTACGTGACGGAGGGCTCCCATGGAGCACCAACCTTGACCGTGCTTGACTATCCAGTATCCACCCACTCGTATCACCGCTTTCACGCTCGTCTTCCTCTCTCTTAAAAGTTAAATCACGCGATGGAAAATGAGCTTTTTTTTATCAGGCAAACTAATAATGCAGAACAGAATTTATATCTTAGCGAGTTAATTACTCGACGTAAGCTCGCAGGAGGTTTCATTGACGTATACGAACAAAGCCCTATGAATCAAAGAGCGAAACTAAAGAAACCTCCAACGTATTAATGAACATCCTTCTCAAATTATCTATTGTTCACAAAGTAAACTGACGTTAATTAGATTAATAGCGATGCCAAAGGTATAGGATTGATGAAACATGATGACTCTGTGAGTGGGATTCAAAAAGGTTTTCAAAGTGCCCTTGGCTCCTCTTCCGAAGACAGAGAGTAACTTATAGTGCTTTGTGAAACCCTCTGCCAGATTTATTTCCAATAAATAACTCGTATGGGACAGTTTTGAATGTCGCTCCAAAAAGAAAATGGGGGTTGTATTTCATCGATGAAATCGATAGTCTTTTTAAACCTTTGGAATCCCTTCAATCACTTTTTACCCCTCCAACAACGACGAAGAAACAGTTTATTATTATAATCGCCATTTGAGACGTAAAGACGCGATAGGCCAAGCCAATGACGAAGCAAGGATCCTCGTTTAGTGAGTGGCTTAAATTACGGAGTCACTGCACTGCCTTTGCTACGAAATTTGAAGCTTAGAAATCATGCGTGTGTCTTGCCCCAGTTCAGCGAATGCCGATGACTCTCGACCAGGAGGGTCAGCCTTTGCAAAAGAGCAACTTTCCGAAAAAGTTCATCGGTAATTTCAGTTTCTTTCAATAATCAAATTTGAACAACGACAAAAAAGCTCAACAGACTGTCTATATGAAATGAAAATGATGAAGAGATGCGTACATTTTTTGTTGACTTTTAAACTCACTTTCTTTTTTATTTTAAGGGGGAGGGAGTCCACCGCGACAACAATAAGGCGACCTAGTTACTAAATACAATAATTAAATAACAAAAAACCTTTCTTCTTTTCATGCATACACTCTGCCCTTCTTAATGAATCATTAACCTCTTCTAAATGAATTCATCTCTGTCTAGTTTCTATGGTTCACATTGAGTCCCCTTTTTATTTTCCTAAAGAAAAAGTAAAGTAAGAAAAAACGCGTCCTGGATGCAGTCTCGTTTCCTACGGGAACTTGGAATTTCCTGATATTAGCGCGGGAGCTGAGAATGATCAGTTGAATCACAGGCTCAATGTTTTCCTTGTGTGGTGTCTACCCAACCTATCAAAATGCTTCATTTTTCGAGGGAATAAATTTGTTTCGTTGCATAGACTCCACAAAACGCCAACATAGAGTTTGTGGACAGGCCTTAATAAAATTGCCGTTGAAAAGCGGCCATTTTTGATTCGTTACTGCAACAGTCGAATAACGCTGTACTTGGTTCTGCTGCCCCCAAAAAAAAACACACATATTCGCCTTTACGCGCTTCATTCGAGTAATAGCCCTGGAAATTGGGAGGCCAACAGGGGTTCGAACGACTTTTAAATTACGCTTCCGTTATAAAACAAGGGACATAAAAAAAAAATAAAACAAAGGTAGAGCAGACAAAAAACTCGACCATTGTGAAATCCTACCCCTTTCCCCCAGCTCCATTGTAGATTGAAACTTTGGGGCACGTTCGCTTGTTTTATTGATTATTTCTCAATTCAAAAGAGTCCGAACGTTCTTTTTCGTGGCGCTTCCTTTGAGATTGAAGCGGGCTTCAAGTCTGCACGTACCTATATTAAACCGGGCATCAGAAGGATCGAATGGAAAAGTCGAAAATTTTGGAGTTCGAAACACTAAAAAAGCTGTGGGAAAGTGGAGTATCATTAAAATTACACTCAGAAAAACTACGAATTTGCGGATAAAATTGAGACGAAAGTTGCTAATTCGCGGCTAAAATGAAAAAAAAAAAAAAAAAAAACAAATCATGGAGGTGGTACCATGGAGGGGGGGGGATAAAACGGCGAACTCTGCTATAATTGACTAAAAGCAATAATTCGCACGACTCCAAAAAAAAAGTCAATGCATAGCTAAAAATCAGGAAACCAGTAATTTGAGACTAAATTGAGAAAAAGCGCAAGTTTGTGGCTAAATTGCGTCATTTTGTTGCAAAAACGTGGGAATAGCGCTAATTTATTAATAGAATTGAAAAAGAAAAACTGCTAATTATTCTCGGCCACAATTCAGAGAAAGATCTTGGAAGAATTTAGAAAAATTAGAAAAACGTAAATTCGCAGCTGAAATAAAATAGAAAAACATGGAAGTAAAAGCGCTAATTCGCGGATACAATTTTGAAAAAAGCGCTAATTCACGGCAAAAAGTGAAATCATAAACTGAAAAAACTACAATTCACGGTTTCAGGGGGCAACTTCAGCTACAGTTGGAAAAAAGCGAGAATTCATGGCTGAAAGTAAAAAAAAAAAAAAATGCACATTCAGGCTCAAAATAAGAAAAACGGTGATTCGCGGCTATGAATGAGGAATAGCACACATTCAATGCTAAAACTGACAAAAAGCGTTATAATTTGCGGCTAAAATTGACAAAAAAACCCAATTCGAGGTTTCTGTAGGGAAATTCCGCTAATATCTAAAATATCCGCTAATATCGCTAGGGAGAAAGCGCTAATTTATCATGAGAATGGCAGCTTTGAAGGGCGGAATTTCGTGAGTTTGGACCTTTGAACCTCAGTGTGACATGATTGTATTTTCACAAATCCCAATTTCAAGAGGTTGGCTCCTTAAAAGACGAATTTCCCGAGATTGTGCATTCCGAAATCTAATTTTGCAAGGTTGGAAGACTCAAGGAACCAAATTTCGAGCTTTTGTATATTTAAACGCCAATTTTTTCTCTTTCAGCTGTCAAATAGCGCGGGCTTAGATCCTTGGCTTGAATTTCACGGGGTTCGTAATGAAGAAAACTTTGCTGGTGCTCCTTTAGAAATCACTTCGCGGGGTTGACTCTTTAATAAAGGAACTTCGGTGATTTGGCGCACTCTCAAAAACCATTGCTGCGAGGTTTGCAGCTCTCAAGAACAAAATGCATGTCATTTTGGTTCTGTCACAAGCCAATTCCGCGAGGTGTGACTCAGTCAAAGAACCAATTTTGGGGGATTGGCACACTCAAAAACCAATATCGATGGCTTTGATGCATTAAAAAATAAACTTTCGCAAATTAGGGCTGTTGAAAATCAATTTTGCGAGTCGGCCTGCGACTCAAGGAACCAAATTTCGTGAATTTGTATCTTCGAACGCCAAATTTCGGATTAGCTCCTAAAAAACGTATTTTGTAGCGTTGGGTCATGAAGGAAACCAATTTGGCCCATTCCGTTTCTTCAGAAAACTTTCCTATGAGTTGAATGAAGAGAATGTGATCGAGACGACCAGGTGGTCAACCATGAGCTGTAGCGTTAAAAAGTAACGCAAGCAGTAACTAAGGAAGCTTCATCACTAAGGGTGGGTTTATCAATCACTGGATATCTCATGGAATAACTATCTCTCGAATAACTTTACATTAATGTTTACAAAAAGGCCCATAGCAACCATACTTATCCCAGCTTTGTCTGTGGAATAAGTGCAATGATAAACGCACCCTAAATAATGTTATAACGCCATAGATACCGCGATTGGCGGAATTTTCACGCTAGCTCATGGTTGACCCCCTGTATTCTAGCCTGTAGTTACAGGTACTGATGTTCGCATTGTCGGCTAAAAATCCAATTTTCAATGCATGACCGACTATTCAGGCCAAAATAACAAAATTGTAAGGCCCAATGATTTATACTTTTTATTATGTGACCCACTTAGATTAAAACAACACTGTTGTCCTATAGAAGGCCGTAACTCCCACGATAATCAAATGTTCAAGCTGAAGAGTGAAAAGATTTAATATTTTTCCCTAGACTGTCATTCACCCTAGGGACCACCGGTACGCTACTTTCTCACTGACTCGTCTCTACGTCTCTCGTTCACTCTTTCTCCCTTCCAACTCTGTCTCTCTCGTTTCCTTCCATCTCATTGGTGGGAAAGGTATGTTGTGACTTTGTGAGCCCTATGCGTAGGAAGATAGGAAAGATGCATAGAGATTACTAGTTTGGAAACATGTTAGGCGCCCTTTTTTATAATTTAATTCAAGAACGTTATCGAAAAACTCAAGACCTCCTTGAAAAGGGCTCATTTCGAAATGACGTGGGTGGAGACACCGCAGCTGTCATCAAAATAACGACACTTTCATGATTTTTACAAACCAAAGTTGAATGTACTAATCTCAGTGAGTTCTCTGACCGTTGCGATCTTTGTGGACGCGGCTTCGAAAAATGCATTCCCTGGCGATCTTGCCGCACTTCGTTAATTAAGACAAAGAATCTTTCTACACTCAAGTCCGTCCAGTAAAATAAGGAAGAGAAAAGAGAAAGAGCACTCATCTTTTTTTCAAAAGCTCAGGCGCTTGTGTAGCCAAAGGCGACGTCAAGAGAAATTAATTTACTTGCTACCATTATTCTCAACACAAATTTATTCAGTTCAGTAAAATTTTCAAATTACTGAAACGTATAAAAGAATCCTACACTTAGGGAATGAATTCCACGAATTTTTCCTCACGAGCAAGAACTTCAATCACGGATATCTACAGGGGTCAAGGGAAGGGACCCTGAGGTAGAGAATATTATTTGTACCACAAGTACGGCCATGTGCCATCTTTGGTCCCTCTGTCTTCAGTCTAGTCATGGTAAAACTATGGAAAACGTAAGTCTCGAGTGAAGTACAATCGCACGAAAAAACGCGCAAAAGTAGGGCTGCCACTGGCTGCCTAGACCTTTATATCCGACCTAGCATTACAAGTATACATACGGTAATGGACTTCAGCTCAGCGTGTGGAAATAGATCTACAGTCTACACAATTCAACGTGGAATAAGCCTTCATAGCACTTTCTAGTACAACAATAATGTCTGGCGTAAAAAAAAAAAAAAAAAAAAAAAAAAAAAAATGGTGGAAAATGGAAAAGGATCGAAAAAATAAGTGAAACGCGTTGTATATCTTTAAAACTCTCTTGTGAAAAGAACATCAATTACGTTCTGTTGTCAAAGAACATTTGTTCCGGTCCAAAAAATTGCGTCATAAACATGAGAAAAACCGCCGTTCAGATGGGTGTCCTAATGCACGCATCCGTGTCCTATTACGAATCTTCAGGATTGTATTAAACGGTCACTCTTCTTATCGTGTACATTACATAATCCTTATTGTTTCCTTGCGGGGACGATATCGGAAAACGAAATTAAGTGTTAGCAAATAAAAGACAAATAATCTCCTTTTTTACATTTTGAAGAAGAATAATTGAGACTGTGCAAGGTAATGTTTAGTATTTTGATATTGCAGGGGCCAGGGGTAATACGCATCATGCCATCACACACTGGCACCAAGACAAAAACCTATTCAATTTATAGAAAAAACAGAAGCGTGAAATTAACAGTGCAGCGACGCGCCGCCCCCTGCGCACCGGAGGGGTTTAAGAAAAAGAACTAACAGACGAAATCATTGAAAGTACAGTAACAAAAGGATTATGATTGTAGCTCGTGATTAGTTTTGACTGACAATGAGAGAGACGACACGAAGGGCCGGGGGCCGAGACACACCACAAAAAAATGTCGGACCCCGCAAAATACCACTTCTTTGAATAATAAGTGTAAAATTAGACACGAGAGCTGAATCAGCCACCCCCTCCTCACCATAACTAACAGACACCTTCTCACCTTTTCATCAGCACCCCTACAGGAAAACCGTTGTCTCCTCGTCCCTTGTCCAACACTGGCGTTATGCAACCGCAGTTCGCCCACCGGTGAGCCCTACCGTGATCGGCGAAAAAAAAAACACCCGACTAAACTGGTTAGCAGCATCCGTGTAAAAAATCCCCGAAGTTATTTAACGGAATAAACTATTTAGGGGAGAAGACGGTCGAAGGGAGGTCATATTTTACTCACAGGCTGCGCAAAATGAAAAAAACTACAACCTCACTAATTATAATTGATTCAATTAGAAATGTAAAAGTCATCAATCATGAGCGTCAGTTCGTCGGAATTCCTTCATTAATCATAAAATGCCGCGTCGTTTAACATTTGTGCCAAGCCTCTCGTTGCCAATTGTGAAATTTATCGGCAAGCCAACTCTCGTTCGGATAATTAGAGCTGTCGCAAAGTTATCAAACTGGAGATGTACGTTCAAGACGAATCTAATAACGTCATTGAGTAGTTCTGCGCTAGCAAGTTTTTCCCCTCTTCAGGAAGATGTAAATCCACGAGACGCAACTCCCCCCCCCCCCCCGTTTTGGTAGCCATGAAAAACGCTTTTGCTTAATTTTAGCCAAGAATTTGCCTCCAGAAACCTCGAATTAGCGTTTTCTTGATTCTAGCTGAGTATTAGCGCTCGTTCTGAATTTTAGCTGCGAATGAGTTTCATTCTCAATTTTAACTGCAAATTACTGTTACCTTTATTCTAAATTTTATCCGTAAATTGATGTGTTTTCACACTCGTGAGATACCTATTTTTCTCGATTTTAGTAATGAATCAAGAATTCATCAAGGACGGATCAAGAATTTAATTGCTTTTCCACGATTTTGCACTATGTTCAATTTTAGCCCCGGAATATCGGCCAGAAACCACGTTTTGGCCTTTTCTAAATCTTATAGGCGCGAGTCAACAATTTTTTCTATTTTTGCTGTGAATTCTCGATTTTATTCACTTTTATTTAGCTATTGGCACATTTTGTAAACTTCTAGGCCTACACTAGTGTAGTATGTATTGCATTCCCGGGTGTGGAGATCCAGGGGGTTGGGAGCGGACCCCCTCCACTGGGGTTGGAAGTGTTTCGAGCAGACCCTCTCCACCCTATCAGAGCTCCATAAAGTTGTGGTAGCACATACGTGAATCAACTTGAAACTAGCATGATAGTTTTGTACCATTTTGCACAACCCAAAAAAGTTTTGTATCAACCCCTAAATTGGTTAAATTCGAGAAAGTGTTGTGCTACTACAACTTTATGTTACGGTAGCACATTCATCAAATCAGCTCATGATTGGTGTGTTCTGCGTCTCTGAGTTTTGTACACTTTTGTACAACCCTCGGCGAGTTTTGTATCACCTCAGAAATTAGAGAAATTTAAATTCATTTTGTGCTACTACAACTATACGCTTGAAATTGGACCAAATCCCCAAATGGAAACGCCTACCACTAAAGCTCCCTATCTGATAGGGTCTACTTCCCAACCACAAGGGACGAGGCCCGCTCCCAACCCCCTAGATCTCCACTCCCGGGAATACACACATACTACTCACTTCACTTTAGTAGGACCTTTTTTGCTACAGTTGGACGTGTTTGGAGTTGTTGTTGTTGTTGTTGTTGTTGGGGGCGCCGGGCTTTGAACCCGGCAGGCGCCTAAGCCTCCTCTGGGCTCCTCCAACGCCATACCTGGATCTAACTCTGCACTTCACACCCGTACTACCCGGGCGTTTCAGTCGGTGCGTGGTTTGTTGAACGCACACCGCCGGGAACGCCCACACGGAGCCAAGTGTGCCGTGCCACAGCTCGCCGCACGTTTTTTGTGGTTGGAGTTTTACGGTTTTTTTTTAACTTTACTGTGGTTGAACCTTGGTGTGGTCACACCGAGTTGAGCCTTTGCTATGGTTGAACTTTCTTCATCTCTTTAACGCTTTATGGTCACCTCTGTTAACCAACCAAGAAGTTCGATAGATGAAAAAATATATTGTCGCCGGTATTTAATTGAATAAATTAAATGAAAGTGATATCTTCCGGACGACGATGGAAGGGCATAGCCCGACACGATTCTAGTTTCGAGAAAAAATGGGCTCTCCGGTGGATTTGAACCCGCAACCTCTGGGTTACGAGTCCAGCACGCTGCCAATTGCGCGACAGTGACGCCTTTGGCAGTCGTACTGCGAGGGATCAGGTAAGCCGAACCCCACCTACCAGGGCCATTGTTGGCCAGAAATGGGTCATTGCCCATTTTTTCTCGAAACTCGAATCGTGTCGGGCTATGCCCTTCCATCGTTGTCCGGAAGATATCACTTTCATTTAATTTATTCAACCAAGAAGTATCCCGAGCTGGAAGGCTGGGAAAATCGCAAATTCTCTGCCGAAATGGAGAAAAGATGCTAAACTCGTGGCATGGTTGGAAATAATTTCCGAAAAGCTCTAATCCGCGGCGAAATTTGAGAAAAGCGACAATTTGCGGGCCACCAAAATTTACAGCAAAAATTGAAGGTTTCAGCGGCCACTTCGTTGCATGCACGTGGACCTGGCGGCACACATATCACTAAACACTACGAAAATGGCGACATTCGTTTGTTTACTGTTTGTTTACGTTTGTTTAGCCCAAATTTTCGTATGTTTAGCCCAGAAAAACATGTACTTATAAGAAAATACATCATGTATGCCGCCATCACGCAACGGCACACATGACCCCAATCGTTTGTTTCTCTACATATTCAGACATAACTTCGTTTGTTTACGTTGGTTTACCCCAAATTTTCGTTTGTTTAGTCCTGCAACATGCAATATTTCAAAAAACAAAATGTGTGCCGCCAACTTCACGCAACGGCACACATGACCCCAATCGTTGGTTTCGCTACATATTCGGACAGAACTTCGTTTGTTCACGTTTGTTTAGCCCAGCAAAACATGTATTTTCTTATATGTAAATACGCTAATCACTAATCAAATGTAAACGCTAATAACGGATAGAAATGAGAAAAATAGCTAGTTAAAGCCTAAAATTGAGGATAAAACGCTAATTCTTGGCTAAAAAAGGAAAAATAGATATAGTTCACGGCAGGGGCGCAGCCATCCTTTGATCTAGCGGTGGGCAGCTTGACGTGAGAAAAAGTCAGGTTCTTCCCAATGCCCGTTGCAAGGATGAGTCCTCAGATAGAGAACTCGGTAGAGAGGTATATAAATCGACGCGAGAAATCGTCAATTCGACCCCAAAACCTGAATTAGCCCAGTTAAAGGGTCGTGAACCGTCACAACCTATAACGTCTCTGCTGTAACTGTCTTTTTTGCATTCTACTTCGGAATTTCCGTCGAATAAATGACAATTTTTCCCCCAGAAAGTGATATTTTTTTGGAATTGAACTTGGAATTTTCGTTTCCTGGGATGGTAACTACGCGGTATTTTAGTCGCCCAAACTGAACTTATCCCGGACCTGGTTGTTTGTTGTTTTGTCGTTGCTGCTGCTGCTGGCTGCTTTGTCTATAGTATTTGGGGATCTTCGTTGCATGCACACAGGGGAGGTGATACATTTTTCCTTGGGGCGCCCAGAAATTTGAGACCTGCATGTTCCTGGGATTCAGAATCTGTGGCTCAACAAAAACATTCCGGCCGTTAGGAAATTGATGGAGCAGGGATCCTGAATTTTGGATTAAGTGTAAAAAAAAAAAAAAAAAATCGTAAAAATGATTTTGACCATTTCATGAGAGATAGTACTCTCGATTTGAACGCGGAGTATTATTATACAGGCTGTACAGACCCGTTCCTCTATGAAACTTCATTCTTGAACACAGTACGGCACAAAAGGTAACCATCGATGCAAGGTCTGTGTTCTGTGTTAGGACAGGCCTATTAGGTATATTATCATGCAATTTGATTTCGGTAACTTTTAGGAATGTGGAGAAAGTAATCCAAAAATAAGGAAACCCCGGCATTTTTTAACACACCGTAGTGTGTTCACGGTGCTGATGCGTCAATATCGCACGGAGCCTGCGAGCCGTGAGAAATATCTTTATATAGAAAATGTTATCTGCCCGTATAACAGAGGCACACTCTTCCCAAGACAAAATGATAATTTCTAATAGATAACCAGCCAGTTAGTGTATATTCCTTAACGCCCAGAAGAGACATAAATATAAGAGCAGTGGTGCAGTACGGATGAGTCTGAAATGACTCTCGTGGGTTATCTCTGAAATGAGAAGAACCACAGTTAAAAGGTAGGTACTAAAGTAAACTTCTCCCAGGGGAAATGTGATTTTAAAAGAAAGTACTCCAATAGGAAGTAATACGAACGGAGCCGCTAGGAAACTTTGCAGTCACGCGTACCTGAGAAAGAATAAATAAGCAGGAGCTTTTGTCACGACACTCATGATCGAAAGTGATAATGCGAAATAGAACAGCGAACGAACTCATAAGGGTCATCCGTTTATGGTCACCGCTCCAATAAGCATCTGGCGTCTCCTGGTGGTTTTTGTATCTAATTTATTTGGTAGCGGGAGGTAGAGACACGATATTTACCTTAGCTATAAATTATAAACAAACCGCAGATCGAATGATGGAAGTAATGATGTGCAATAAATAAGTAATTAAAAATCCCCTGAGCTGCTTATCTTAGCATGTACGTTCTGAAAATTACCGCAACAAATTATAATAAAATTCGAAGCCTGAAAATGCCCCACCCCTACCACCCCACTCCAGAAAAATGCCTTTCAACTTTATTACAATACTTTGCTCTTCTCCGAAAATGTCTTCCAAGTCTTCTCTCGATCATTCTCCCCCCTCATCCAATATATCTTTTCAGGTTCCTCTCTCATCGCACTCAAAACGCTCTATTCTTGTCTTGTCTTTTACAGCATATCGCACTTATCTACGGAGTTTTGGACGGTTTTGAGTATCCGAACCCACTGCGTCGTGTACGCTTTTTAAAGGGATCGTAAAAGGCAGACACCCTTTCCTTCCGTAAATAAAATTTGGGGGTTTACGGCTTAAGAGTGATGGGTGGAGAGGGGAAATCCCTCCTTTAATCATTGATGGGATCCAAGAAGAACCTCCCCTCTGATATATTCCCCTTTAAAGATTACACACGTTTTTCTCTTTAATGTCTTCTGAGAAGAGATCCCTCGGTTTTTATTTTTATTTATTTAAAAGAATGTATTCAGGATGCAGGAAAGCCAACGGGAATCTTCGGAATTGGGAGAAAAGTGAGTGAACAGAAAATGTTATTGCAATACGGAGGTGCGGCTGCACAAACCGTATAGAGGCCTTGAATTGCGAGCACGACTTCAATTACGAAAATTATTTCTTTTCAAGTATGAAGTGGTGAGAAAGAATGAATTCAGGCTTATCTGGGTAATACGATATACATTATATAATTTAAGAGAGTCACGGCGTCGTTTTGCACATTTTATCGATCGATACGAACTAAAAAAATGAATAACGATTCTCACCACAATTTACCAATTCCCTCTTCACAAACACTTTCTACCGTCCTTAACTGAAATCGGTTTTGCGTGTGTTTTGTCTTGCGGATAGAAATCGTCTAGAGACTCTCCTCGAAATCAAATGTTTAATCCACTTCGCTTACAATTAAGGCTGGTTGATGACTATAAATAAATTGAAGCACTTCTACCTCAAATACGCTACTTATTACACCTTCAGACCTAATACTCTCCTCCCCTTCAGGCAACATCAACTATGTTCAGCAAAAGCGACGATTAATGCAGGCGCAGGGACTGAACAAACACGTTTAGGTCTAATCTTATTAATTTGAAAGGACTCTGGGCCTTTTGATTTAGTAGTTTCAGTCAAGCCCTTCCCTTCGCCCTTCAACTGAACAGCACCCCCTACAATCCCTTCCGACAATCTCTTGAGGAAACTGGGAGGGTTTGAAAGAGAAAAATAGCTAAGCTGAGGAATTTTATACCTGACTTCTCCAAGAAGTGAAAGAAAAGAAACTGGAGTTTAGTTAGTTTTCTGACAAAGTATAGCTGTTTTTTTTTCCCTTGTGTTGGGTTCGGTGACTTTTTCACAAAATGAGAGTATAAAATAAAGATAAAAAAAATCCGATGGATTATGAGACTTGTCGCCTACTTTGAGAGAATTAAACCAGCCAAATTCGTATTTTTTATTTTGTTGATAACATCTTCAATAGGGTACTATAGTAAATGATAAAAACGTCTGTCATTCACCGAAGAGGTCAACCTCTATTCTCTCTCCCATTCATGTTTACGAGCTTATACGCGGTAATCTCAAACCTCATGGTAATCGCTTCTGCTTATTTCAAGAGATATGGGCGAAGATAATTTTAATTGTAGGGTTTAAAACCGAGACAGTTGAAGCAAACAATACGCAAAAAAAACAAAAAAAAACTTCGATTTGAATAACGCTTCAAGAGATGTTAAAAGGACGAGGACTTTCACTCAACAACCATATCTACAAAAAAATCGTGGACGTGAAAAAAAAAAGGTTGAAAGTTGATGTACGGCCAACACTTTTCTCTCTCAGTTAAATGAAAAATTGGTAAACGATTCACTGGAGCGAAATAACTCGAAAGTAAATAGAGAATTAAGGTGGGAGGAGGGGAGATTTATTTTTTGTATTTCGTCCCGCAGAAGTATACTTGAGAATTGAGGTTTATGGAGGCTTGACGAATTCTTATAAGTAGCTATAGAAAGCGGGAAATTACACGGCACTATCTTATAAAAGAACTCTTATTTATATCTCCCCACCCTTACCAGTTTTTCTTAACTTTGAAAATACTTGCAACGTACCTACAGCTCAAATCAACTCACGATAGCCACGGCGATAGCCGTCAAACTGCTTCCTCCCTCGTATTTGCCCAAACTCATAAAATTAGAAGAATACTAATGCAATGATTTGATTACGTCAGATATTCAATTAATTTCACGAAGAAAGAGAGGGCTCGCACTCTTTCTATAAAATTCAAATATACCTAAGTTTAAGTTCGAACAAGGAGGAAGAAAACAAGGGAAAACCGAAGCTCCGACATGCGAGCACATATGTTGTTATAGGCACTCATCAGAATTAAGCCCCAGTTCTCCCACACCTATATTCCGAGCCTAATAGCTCATTAATTACTTGAAGAGTAATGCGTCGCACGTTACAGTTTAACTTGCGATCAACCACCAACGTAATTTCAATATTCACAGTTCGTAACCGTATCGCAATACATTAAAGTTATAATTTTCACTGGGTGCAAACAGACGTAAAATGTAGACCTCCACTCGGAGCATCAATTATCCGAATAAAGGCGTGAAATCGTCCAATGAATGAAGCTCCCACTGCAGTACGCGGGGGAATCCCAAAATCTACGCTCACACTTCTTGAATTTTTTTCTATTTTCCTGAAGTACGCCATTTCCGAACGACAACATTTTTCGGACTTGTCTCTTTCAAATACCGAAATTGCATAATTTGACTCATCAGAAACCACAATTTGGTGGATTTCATTTCCTTGAAAATCTGTTCGCGGGTTTGGCTCGCCAAAAAAAAAAAAAAGTTCTCTTGTTTTGGCGCATAAAAACCCGAATGGTGTCCAAGGATGTGCTACGAGCAACGGATAGTTTTGGGGCACTGTTCCATTTATTCTTCTGAAACGATACTCAGTGAATTAAAGAACGATGTTGGTGTGCTATTGTTAGTTTATGAGTAAAAAAAAAAACTGGATTTTTGGATCAATTATGTAAGTGTTAGATTCTTATGGAAAACGTTCATCTTCTGGTTTGACGCAATGTTTTGGGATCTTAGGGGCCGAATCAGGCGCGGATCAAGGGAGGGGGGTTCGGGGGGCAAACACTCGATGGGTTTTGGGTCGCCACGGGTCTCACAACGTTGCCTCTGGAAATCGGGAAATTCCCAAAAACAATGATCAAGCCCAAAAACTTGTAATTTCAAGCCATGAACTGCCTGTTCACAGGCACATCACTAGCACTAGGATCACAAAATTTGCGCCGAATCAGCCAAAGAATTAGAATTGCTTGGCCATTTTCCACGCGAGGATAGTCAGTTTTGCATATTTCAGGGTACGAATATTGGCATTTAAGGCGCGAATTGTCAGTTAAACTATTTTTAGGGCACACATAGAGTCAGTTTTGCCATTTTTAGAGCGGTAATCGCCAGTTCAGCTGTTTCAGTTTATCTATTTTCAAAGCACAAATCGTAAGCATTGCCATTTAAAGGCTCGAATAGTCCGTCAAGCCAAAAGGCGCGAATTGATCATTTCGGAGCATGGACGAGTGTGTCATTTTTAGGCCGTGATTGCCGGTTTTTCTACTTTTGGCGCACAAATCGTCATTTTAGACTTAATCAAGGCGTGAAGGCTCAGTTTGGCCATTTTTAGAGTGGAAATCACCAGTTTAGCTGGTTTTAGTGCGCAGATAGCCAGTTTCTATATTTACAAAGCGCGAATAGTCCGTCAAGCCGAAAAAGAGAATTGGTCATTTTTGGCGCGCGATTAGTCACTTCGGCCATTTTTGGCACGCGAATGACCGACTTCCTGGGGACGCTGGGAGTCATGATCTTTTCAGGGCTGGGAAAATTGCCAGTTTAGCCATTTTTAGCGCGCGTGATGTCCAGTTTGGCTATTTTTAGAGCGGTAATATCCAGTTTGGCTATGTTTAGTGCTCTTGTAGTCAATTTAGCCAGTTAAGCCGTTTTTTTTTGGGGGGGGGAATAGAGGTTTTAGCCATTTTAGCCCACCAGTTTAGCTTGTGGCTGTCATGAGCGTGTGTGGAACGAGGCATGCTATTTCCAAGCCCCCTTCCACGGTGGCTCGCTCCAGAAAACTCTTAGCGTTTTCCATTTACAAATAACTGACTGGTAACGAACTGCTCCAGAGCAGAATTTTATGTAAATGGAAAACGCTATAAATTTCACGGGCTGCCTACATTATAAACAACATTTCGCGCATTATAGTTATTTAAAACCCAGTTTCGCGGGGCAGGTTCGCTCCCAAAAAAGCAATTTCGTAGCTTTCGCTGCTACAAAAACATAAATTTGCGCCGCTGACCAATTAAAAATGCAATTTCGCGGTGTTTTCTCACTTTAGAGGGCATTTTCAAAAGTCGCCGTTCTGGCTCACGAGCCCAATTTCTCAATTCCGACCCATTCAGAAGGTAATTTCGTGAAGTTGGCTTGTTATAAAACAAATTTCAATGGGCTGGCTTACCCTAATGGTGGATTTCACTACCTCGGCTTAAGGTTCGGCTAAGTTAATTAAGTTGGACTTATGAGAAAAAATGTTTTACATTTAATGTAAACAAGGTTCGGCTTAGTTAAAGCCGGACCTTACCGTGGTGGTGAAATCCATCGTAAGAATAGCATTTTTTCGGGTTTCGCTGCATCAAAAACAAAATTAGGCGCGTATGATCCATTCAAATGACCAATGTTGCTTAGTTGGCACGTTGAAAAAAGCTGTTTCACGGATTTAACTCTTTCAAATTCCAAATTGTTATAATATGTGGCATTTCCGTACAGTTAGGGCGTAAGGGAAGGATACTAACTTCATATTTGGGGAGGGGGGCAGACCTGTGAAGGGTCAATTGGAAGGACCAACCCATTCATTTTATACTTTTCTCTATATGCAACGGTTTTAAAGCATTCTGGGGAGTGATTCTTCAAGATCATCTAATCCACGCTGTGTACCTTAGAGGCGTTGAGCCAATCCATTTGCTTTTAATGGAATTACCTAACTGAGAGTAGTATGGCAATATAGCAATTTTACAAATCAAATCAAAGGTTCTTCCAATTATTCCTTTTTTCAAAAAACCTCGGATTGAAAAAGGTAGAATAATTAAGTTTTTCAAGTTTCTCGTTAGATGTCCTATCCGGGAGCACAGAAGAGGAAGATGAATAATACGAAAATCATTCGCCATCGGCTGGTTTTTCCATCAAATTAAGAAATAAACAAAAAAAAATTAAAATTAAACGAAGCACACCGGTATTCAGCCAGTGGTCGAGAACCCCACTCAATTAAATGCAGTCTGAAGGCTAATAATACGAGTCGCACCTACGCGTTTGTTTCACGGTTGAGTCACCGTGTTAATTTTGTCTTTCAAGCCGAACTGGAGACAATACATTTTTTTTTTATTTCACTGTCTATATTCGTGTAATATGAATGAAGACATGGCAGATGGTTCTATCGTGTGACCGTGTACCAGAATGCGGTGGCAAGATGTGAGATTCGGGAAAAGGGAAAACCTTTCGAAGAATGAAGTCAACTCCGATTAAGAGATCGAGAGAAGCACCGGGCATTGAAGTTACTTTGCGAGGCGTTGAGATATTCGAGAGGCTAATGAAAACCCATCTGTTTGATCAAATCCCCGAACTGGGTGAATCAACTAAAAAGCCTTCCACCCTGCCCCTTCTATTTTTCCCCTCACTCACACTCGGTCCCTCTCATTTTTTACCCTCTATATCCAGGGTGAGAATCAGACTACAATGACAGTGACCATCACGTCAGAAACCTGTTTTCATGCGTTGGGGTGTTCACTCACTCCTTCAACGCAGAGTCCGCCATCCGTTCTCCTATTCTCGTTTAGTACAGAGAGATATTATCAATACAATGTTACAAACAAGAGGTTCCATCATCTGCTTTTCCCACCACCTGTGCCCTTATAACATCTGCACCCCCTCTTTTCCATATAAAACCCTTGAATAATGCACTTCTCTCACTAAATAATTGCGAATAGTTTTTCAACGAGCATCATAGGGAAACAATCTCTCGTCCATGGTCCATTGATAGAATGGAAGTTTTTTCTACCAATAAAATCATACGATGAAGATTAATAAAGTGTGTAGGATAACTCTTTCCATTAAGCTCTTTGGTCCTTGAAGAAATGTCCAAATAAGTTTCCAGAGACTAATGATTAAAAGGGTCAAAACTCAACGCCATCAAGAAGTATTGAGAAGGGTAATCACTCAGATTGTCAACCTCAGAAATAGTTTTCTTGAAGGAAACTTAAGAGGTATCACATTTCTTGGAGTTGTGAGGTCGGACAAAGTGAGGGGAGTGACGGAGGTACTAAAAAATTGTAGGTGGAAAGAGTTCTCCCTTTACCTTCTCACACAGTATACCTACAGCGAGTAAATTTGTATGTTGAAATGGTGTTTTGTAAATGCTTTTCACGCTTCCCATCAGGCAATTAGAATGTTTTTTGAGACAACACTTAGCTGTATTGACCCTATTGGTTAGTATACTTGAACCTTTCCTCTTTATTTGGGCCATTCCTTGTCATGGGGAAGGAGGGACAAACCTCAAATAGAAAAGGAAAAAAGTATAAATCCTGAGCTTTGTAAGACCTCTGTCGAACCCTGTAAGTAAACGATAGCGACGTAAAGGTAAGAAAATAGGTGGGGAACCTAAAAAGGTATATAAGAGAACTCGCATTGTATGTCTCTTCAAGTGCTCGAATATTCGTATGTATAGTTGTATTTTTACATACGACATCTTTCTAAGCTCAGCTGCGCTTCAGCCCTCTGTATAATGTTAAGACAAATTCCTTAATCAAAGTGCTGGTACATTTTTTAGGGTTGTTGTAGTTGTTTGCAGACGCACATCACTTAGAAGGATTGTAACTTGAATGGCAGTAACCGCATAAACTGACTGTATTAAAATTGCAACGAAGTGCCACATAATGAGTATCTAAGCGTCACATTACCTCACGAATAAAGATAACGATTTGTTACCTCCGCCGGGTAAAGAATAACCACAGTCTCTTACTCTTACCTAATGCTTCTTAAAGAAGCTCCTGCCTGTGCAAAAAGGAAATGAGAGAAGACGAAAAAAAGAAGAAGAAGAAAAAAAGATGGGAATGCTACGGCTTCACGGAGCCTTAGTTATGTAACTAACAAGCAGTATCTATTAAGAGGAATGGGTGTTCAACCACAGTAATAAAGAAAATGAGAGTTCAACGAAGCTTTTTCAACCCCCCCAAGTGAAGCCACAGAATGTTTCCATTTACCCAAAGGAGTTGACTGATTCCTGGAAGAAAAAGGGCGTCTCGAATTTCACCCTTCGCGCGATTTCAGAGAAACTCCGGAAGGCGAGAAGGAGAGGCTGGGGAACAAGAATAAACTTATATAAGGTATATGCTGTATAGTGCATGTACCCTTGAGTCATTTTAGTCCGTCCAATATCAAACGTTACCCCCCTCCCCCCATTCACAACTAGAGCAATTTTGCGTAGTGACTTTCCTTTCGAGCATTAGTCCTCCCCCCTCCGGCAAAAATTGATATGGTTCAGTCCGACCAATCCTATTCAGGGTGGCCTTTTCGGCTTTGATATAGAAAAATAGTCAGTTCCAGACTTGAAACTTCCAGTCTATTGTTCCAGAAACTTGGGATTAGCGTATTTGACATATTTTAGCCACGATATTGCATCCAAAACCGCCATTTCTGAGTTCATCAATTTTAGCCGTGAATATGCGTTTTTTCGAGTTATCGATTTTTCTCTATATTAACCCGTTAGCCGTGAAATAGGGTTACATCTAAATTTTAGTCGAGAAATTGCCTCCGTAAACCACGAATTAGCGATTTGCACTGAATTTTGGTCTGATATTTTCATTTAGAAACCACTTATCAGCTCATTCCTCTCAATTTTAGCAACGAATGAACGCTTTTCTGCAATTCTAGCCAAGAGTACCAGCGCTTTTTCCGAACTTTGTTAAGGGGACTTGTCCCAATAGCACACCAGCGCGCCTTCTCAAATCTAGTCCCACCTAAAAGGCACCAGAAACTATGGGGATTAGCGTAATTTCTCGTAAAATAGTTGTTTTTTTTTTTTTCAACAAGTGGAACACGATAAATTGTTTTTTTCAAGGGTCATAGCCACAAAATTTGTTTCCTAAATGAGGCAAACCGTGAAATGATTAATTCTCAAAATTGGCGTTTGTAGGGGCCAAATCCACAAGAGTTGGCCTTAGGCGGTTCAAAATTCCTGAGTATGGCTTTTTAAAAGTTACAAACCTTCGAAATTTGATTTTCGTTCGGACCAAATCCACGAAATTTAATTTCTGGATGATCCAGTACCGTGAAAGGATCTTTGAAGTAGCGAAATCCACCAAACTGGACTTTAAATTACCTAATTCTGGAAACGGCCGCCAAATCAGTGCAGGCGGAAGTCAGACAGCATTAGGGGAGCAAGAATCTAACGCCCATCCCAACCTTCTCTTCCACATTATATCGTGTTTCGAGTCCATTATGTCCCAAAATCCAAATTCTTCACTAAATTTACAGGGTCTTCAATGAAATTCCCTTGTATCTGGGTTAATTTTCCTGGCGTCACTGAAAGCCGCATTTTCATAAAGATAACACCAAGATGAGCCGAATCGGCAAAACATCGGTAACAAATGTCCCGGTGTATTTAGCCGGGAAACTGGTCTGGGGCGGATATCTCTATTATACGAGGTCCCTTGGCCTCTAAATAAACAGAATCCACGAATTAGTATTTTTCATGAATTAGCGCTCCCACCCTTATCAGCGAATTAGCGCCACTAACAATTTTAGAAGAGAATGAGCGCTTTAAATCAATTTTAGCGAATTAGCGTTTTTACAAAAATATCTAATTTTTCACCCTAATTTTACCAAAGATCCAACGAATTACCCTTTTTCTCAATTTCATCCGCGAATTTGCCTCAAGAATCCGTGAATTGATGTTTCCTCAACTTATTCACCTGTCAACTAGCGCTTTTTTCACTTTTATAGCGCTTTATCTCAATTCTAGCCACGGTAGAGTGTTTTTTTTTCAATTTCATGAGCGAATCAGCGCTTTTTTGCAATTTTATCAGAATATGAGCGCTTTATCTCAAATTTCAGCCACGAATTAGCGCCTTTTCTGAATTTTAACCGCAAATTGTGGAGCTTTATCTCAATTTTAGTAGGAAATTGAAGTCTTTCTCTATTTTAGCCGCGAAAGAACACCTTTTCTCAATTTCAGCCACGAATTAGCGCTTCCTTCTCAATTTTTGAAGCGAGTTTTAATGATCTTTACTTCAATGGTCCCTAAGGAAAACGAATGTATGGTGCTCGTGAAAAAAAAAAAATCGAGTCCGTGCTGACTTCATATTATTGATACTTTAAACCCTTAACAACCTAAAAATCTCCATTTTTAAATATTTAAGCTTTTCGGGGGCCCCATCTGGACAGTGGCTTGGGGGTGCCCCCTCGCCCCTTCATCGGTACGTTAGCGGTTAGAGGGTTTGAAAAAACTTCTCACCACTTATTTAAACCCAAACTCCGGTTTGGCACTTTTAAAAACCATCTAGGTGGGGTTATGATTATTATTAGGGGTGGTTGAAACGCTCCCGCCTCTTAGGGACCGACCATCAACTTCCCGAATGGCTGGCCCCCATAACTACAGATCTCGAATCAGCCGAGTACGGAAAACAGTGCCATCGAGCAGCTCTGGATTCTCTGGCAGAGCGAATGGGACAACGGGACCACTGGCCGCTTCACCCACGACGTCATCCCAGTGATCGAGGAGCGCCTGCGATGGAAGTGGCGCTTTCTCAGCTACCCAGCAGTGCAACTACTGTCAGGACACGGCTCCTTCAACCACAAGCTCCACTTCCACCGCCGCCGAGAGAACCCCGACTGCCCATGCGGAGGCTAGGCCGAAACAGCGGAGCATGTGCTCTTCCGCTGCCCGCTCTATCGAGACATCAGGGACCTGATGTGGCGAATCTCTCAAATACCACGTCTTCTCGTCGCAACAAAATCGTCGGCCCTTCGTTTCCTCTCCTTCGCTAACGCCTGGTACCACCGTCGTGGCACAGGCCCAACAATGGCAAATGTTGGTGACCCTTCCACCAAGGTACTGGCACCTAGAGAACCAGTGACCACCGCATCTCATCATCACCGCCGCGCTCTCATCGTCGACTTCGCTCTCAGAGCCTCTACCAGACTGCCGCTTGTTCCCGTCCGCGGAATCTCTGAGCTCTAGGTCCCGGTGCCCCCCCCCCTTTCCGAACAATACGGGTATCACTCTCCACCTCACATTTTACCTGTAAAACTCTCCACCGCCAAGCGGTCCACAACGGTAACGTGTCAGTTTTGACCAGCTGGCACGGCTGACGGGGAGTGGGGTGTAGATAACCAGGACCTGCACGTGCCGGGTCACTTCCCGGCGGCTCAGTCGCGTTCCACCGGGGCGGGAAGAAGGCACAATCCTGGTTGAAACGCTCCCATCACAATCCTTCTTTTATTTCTATAGAATGATGTACAACGCCGTAACACCGCGTTCCACATTAAAGAGAGCACCTCTCCTCCTACTTGCCCTCCCACGAAACGAATCAACGTGACGATTCATTCACATGCTTTCCCGGAAATTCGGCCCTTGTCAACGATACGACATAGCGACGACCCTTCCATCACAACCGTATACCAACCTGTCCCTTTCATCTTTCACCGCCGCGTCATTTCAAACAGCGTACTATTGTTAGGAAAACGATTCTAGTTCCATGGTTTTTTTTTATAGTTCACTGACATCACTTTGCGAAGAAATTGTCCGAAACGAAAAAGAACATTCTAACTACCGTGACAATATCTCAAGTTGCAATTGATTTCCGGTTCACTCACACGAAACTCTCTTCAAATTCGTATTTAAGAAGAGAAAATATATACGGTTATTCAACTTGGGATATAGAGAAGGCTTTTATATGCATATTTCATGAGATTTAAAAGATTGCCCTTCTCACCTTTCTTTTAGACACTTCAAGTCTTTTCCCCTTTATACTGTATCAGTATATAAATAGTGGGAATACTCGCTTTCTAATCTCTGTTTACCGGATTCGTTCGATGGAATATTTCGATCCCCAACCACGACATTGGATTCACGGTTCATTTCGGGGATTGTAAACCATGGGTGACCCTGATTTCCAGAGCATTCAAAAACTACAATATTGTAATTACGGGAGCCACCTGAATGGGAGCGACCGTTACTTCCCTCCCTTTTTTTTGGCTTATTGTTCGGTATAAACCACAGGGGTGGGTATAAGCCATGAAGAGGAAAGGAAAGAGGGAAGATCCTAAGAGCAAACTGGTGGTAGGCAACCTTTAAAAACATACAGTGATTTTTGAAGCCGAAAGAAATGGAAGATTTTGAAAAATTACTTATCAAATGGGATCGATAACCAACAACAATTTTAGCAGGTGTTAATAAAGTACGCAAGCATCATACATAATCGACGAAGTAAAAATATAAACGTAGAAGATGTTACACGTCGACTTTGTTTAATTTTCACAGCAGCACGCATCGACCCCACGCCTCTTTTCACATGTAAGACCCTCCTAAGTAAAAGGAAGACTCAACATTGATATGCATGGAATATCGCACCCGCACAATGCACGACCTGACTTATTGTTCACGCGATTTGACTGGCTCTCCCTGCCTATAACAAACCCGGACGAAAAGGAATCACCGTTGCAGAGGGGCGGCTCACGGCTGACATTTTGCAAATGAGGGAGCGTTTGAGGAGGCTTTACAGTTGGATTTTTGACATCAATTAAAAATCTTGGCAAAACATTAAACTCACCACTGAAGTGAATCAAGAGAAACCCCCTAATTAGGGAGGAACGCTATTTCATGTTCAAACCTCATAACGAATCATTATCACGGTTAAGGGCAACAGGAGGGGAAGGGGGTTAAATTATTATTTTTGCCACCACCATCAACGTGATGGGGAGGTCCCGATAACATAATAAAATAACGCAGAAAGAAAGCCCTCGTTAATACAAAAGCAAAGCAGGAAACTATGAATGTTTAGTTCATCATTTCAATCATTTGAGTGGTTGGTTGAATGACTTACCGTCTTAATAAGACAGAAGTCCTTTTTTTGATGATGTTTTCGTTTTAACGATTCACGCGCCTGAACTGTGCGATAATGTTCATAACACCACAAACTAATACTGGAACACGAAATATTATTCCCTTCGTTATACGATCTGTAATATTTGAAACAAAAAGATCTGCATTCTACAACCACACCTACTCTTCAGTCACATCTGGGGACGTAAACTTAACTTGTTCAGTAACTCCTCCCATCCACAAGCTATCAAGAGAGTAATGACGCTTACCAAGTGTTCAAGCGTTGATTTAGGGAATACTTGTTTTAGCTATCAAGTCTAAAACACTGCTACTAAAGATTTTGTGTTAAATCTCTGGGGAGGTAGAGGGCTATAATTTGTCTCCACCCATTTATCGCCCTTATAATGATGGAATCCGGCTTGAGGGGGTAGGCTCTGGGCTGTGGAGATAGGGAAACTTTTCAAGCAAAAACTCGGTTGTGCTTTTTTTGTGTGTGACTATATAGAAAATAAACAGACGGACTCTGAAAAACAAACTATTAGCCTAATATAAAACACTTCATTTGGAAGACTCGTCTGGGGTCACGATGCCGGCAAAAGCCCGTCCCTCTCTTCCAATATTGAGGGGAATCAAGGAGCCGGGGGAAGGAAAAAAAAAATCTTCGGGTTGCTTGAGAAGGAGGTAAAAAAGCATCAAAACAAGACATGACCCGAGACTTGGAAGACTTGAAACGACTTTACCTTTTAAGGCCTTCCTGTTTAAAAGCCAAGACGACGATCCTGTCTTAGCTGGAGAAATACCTGAGTTACAAGTTCGCTTAGTATGAAAATGAGTCAAAAACAAATGTCTAACGAAGAGGTCATTCATATTGGGCATACCTTCGAAGGACTTATATTCGCTAGATATACAGAAATCAATCTTACGAGGCAATTAAAAAGCAGGCATGGGCCGCGAACATAACGCGGGATATAGGGACGAATGTATTGAAGAATAGAGACAAGGTGAAAGCTCCGCAGGTGCTCTAACAACGTTCGATATCGGATGTTAATTGAGAAACTTATTATTTATTATTACTTTCATTCGACTAATTAATCATTGCAGAAGGGACCTGAGTAATCAAAACCAAAATTTTGACAAAATTATTAACATAATAACAATAAACAAAAGCCATGTGGCCATGCGTGAGAACGGAAAGGGAGAGAAGACTTCAGAAGGCGAAGACCAATCTAACGGTTCGTGAGATGGGGAGCTGCAGCCGGCAAGTTAACATTTACCTGAATAGGACACGTCAGGGCATTATGGATATTTAATTAATGAAAGAGGAGGTCAGCAAGATCGTTCCCCGAGTAAAGGAAGAAAATTCGAAGAAAGCTTACTTTACATGAAACCTTTTTAGGGGGAACGTGGCCTCTGCCTTATAACTAGCCGGTTTTGGTACAATACGGTCACAACAAGTTGAAATATGGGCACTTGAGAACGTCTTACTCAGACCACCCCGCCAGACAAAGCTCAGCATTTGAAAATCCCCATAAGTGCACCAATAAAATTCCGGACAAACTTAAAACAAAAACACGAAGAAAACTTCTCATTATTCAAGATACTTACGGACTGGTACAGTTTTGGGATCATAAGCCTTCACTTTTTGTTCAACCGAAGATATTCGTGTTTTCAACTTGGCTCCACGCTCAGTGACCGTCGTCAGTTCCTTTTCCAATTCCAAGAAAATATCACCGGCCAGTTGAACGACAGAGGCGAGCTGTCTTAAAGCCGAACATAGCGTGAAATTCGTCACCGCCTCCAATTCGTCGTCTTTTATTCGAGGACGTCCGGCGTCGTCGTGCAATGACACTCGCGACAGGTATTTCGGGGTGACAACACGTTTGACAAACGGCATGGCTCAACCAGCATATCACGCAATAAAAAAACTAATTAAAAAAAACGAAATCGACTCGCGGCACAATTCGCACATTTTTTTATCTTTTAATTTACCATCACGGTTTTTCCTCCCCGATGACACTCGCGAATAAGCCGGTTAAACTTCAATTCATCAACTTGAAAATATCATTTGACCACCCCCTTCTCACCATCCATGGCTTTCGGAGGCGCGAACTCGACTGAGTAACTCAACTGCTCAAGCTCAAGAACCAACCGACTGTTTGAAAACGTGAGCGCTGAAGAAGTGGAAGAAACGGGCACTAACTTGACGGTTAATTCGAAGAGAGCAGCACTTGCCAGAATTTGTGGCAGCTGGGCCCTTGGTTGTGTAGGTACATAATATTTCATGTTATTATTATGTATGCAAAATATGGGCATGAGGAGGGCGTAGCTAGCTCAAGACGGACGTTGATGGGACGTAACACTCCCCCCTCTCATCACGACTACCTAATTATATTTAAATGCCCTCTTTGGTAAGAAGACAGCTCCAGATTAGTCATTTTCATATTAGTACCGGTAGGAGGACGACAATTTTTTGGGTAGAAAACACAGATTTTTGTGGTTGTATTTCCAATTTTACAGCCAAATAGTCTCGGTAGATGGATCGTCCCAGAGTAAAAAAAAGAAATCACACAAATAGGTAGCCACAAAAAAAAGTGAGTGACGTTAGCTGAAAAGTCAATTTCATCATATCGTGGTAGAATGCTTTGAAGCAAAATGAAGCGTTTTTCGGAAGTTAAATCATTCTCTGCTATATTTCACCACTGTGTAGGCAGTACAGCGCCAGCACTAAATCCATGGTGTAGCAGCTGGGCCGTCGTTATCGAAGTTGGGCCCCCGGGCCCGGGATAACATCAGAGCCCCTCCATGCTACGTGGAGGGGGGCACTTCGTAGCCACACTTTTTTTTTCTTTTAGCCGCATACCAGGGGCGTATAGCCAGAGCGCGGCAGGGGTGGGCAGTTTCCCTCCACTAGTCTCGAAAACGAAGTGAAGTTCCCTATTGACATCTTTCATAAATACACCAGCGCTCATGTGACGACTAAGTGAAACGACCTCCTGGGGTATCCTTCAATTTTCAATTCGATTTACTTCAATAATTTTCTTTCTCAATACCACAATAAACAAAACAAGGTAAGTGACACCGGTCAGATGTTACCCCATATTGTTAGTTCATATTAGCTCGGCAAGAGCGCTGGTGTATGTATGAAAGATGTCAATAATTCAAAATATTTTTCTCTCAAAAACAAATATTTTATGAGTCTGGCTCACTAATAGTGAATTCCACCACCGGGAGTTTGGTTGGAGTTACCAAACTCTAACATTGTTTACATAAATTTTGACGCATTTTTTTTGTGTTAATACTGAGTTAACGTAACTCAAACTTTAACTCGGTGGTGAAATCCACCAAAAGAAACCAATTTATCGGATTTCACTCACTAAAAAAGAAAATTTCACCAATTTTTGCAGCATTTCACGGCATGGCGTGATACAAAGATACAAATTTCACGGATTTTGTACACTAAAACCCTATTTTTGCAGGTCTGACTCACTAGAAATTATTTTCGTTGATTTCATGCTCTAGAAACCTTTTCGCCGATTTTTCTATCTACGTATTAACCAATTTTCATGGTTCTGGCTCACAGAAACCCTAATTTCGAGGTTGTTTTATTGCTGAAAACAGCAAAAGCTTTTTCTCAATAAAAAAAGAACATCTCAAATTTCACTCGCTGAGCACGATTATCACACTAAGGCCCATTTTCACCAACAAAATTGATCTCGTTTAAAATTGATCGTGATTAGTTGCCAATAGCGACCCATATGAATTCTGATATAAGTGTCTACATTCTAATCGTGATTAGTTGTTGATCTTGGTTTAAGAAGTTGGTGAAATCGGGCCTAAGAATGTTCACGACTATGCGAAATTATATTTTGTTCATTAAAACTGCTGATTTTTCTTATCAAAACGCAAATTTCGTGGGATTTCGCTTGCCATAGAACCAATTTTGCACGCTTGGCTCACTAAAATGCTAGTTTCGTGGGGGCCGTTTCCCGATGAAGAACCAATGGGCCGGTGGGTTTTGGGCTTGCTGAAAACCAAATTTCGTGGGTTTTTACTTTTTAGGCTTGCTGAAAATCCAATTTCGTAGGTTTTAGGCTTGCCATAAACCCAAATTTAGCCGTAAAACCCAATATCCTATGGGTTGGCTAGTTGATATGATCACTTTCACTGACAGAAAAAACTGTTTTTTTCAAATTCAAACGCCCGTAAAAACCCCAAAGCTTCGTGAAAATCTCAATTTCCTAGGTACCTCCTACAGTATCCAGACATCATGCGAACATGCGATCTTCACCTGTGAGCTGGTAGAACGCTTGTGTTGAAGACAGACTTGACAGTTTACAGGCCTGCAAGTTCCTGAAAAGGAGCCGCCATTCGTCGTTTTGACGACGAAATTGATCTTCATAGAACGAAATTGACAGTTTTTGACATTGATAGTTTCAACTTGAAATTCACGGTTTCCAGGACGAAATTGACAATTTCTAGGACAACATTGACAGTTATTAATGACAAAGTTGACAGTTTATCGGGCGAAATTGACAGTTTCTGGGCCGAAATTGACAGTTTACAGGACGGAATTGTGAGAGTTTTCAGTGGTCGACTGTTCAAGGTGAAGGGGCTGGGGCTGCAATACACCATGGTGTGAGCTCGTATTGTCTGCTGCTGATGCTGAATCTCGAAATCAAGTTTTTGTGTCTGTTGTTATGTTGAAGGAAATTGACAGCTACCAAAGTCACTGTGAGATCCTGTGGCAAAATTGAGAGTTTTTTCAATTGACAGTTTAAGGACCAAATTGACAGTCGCGAATGATTTTTCGTGGCGCGGATTTGTCAGTTTAGCCATGGGGGGGGGCGTAAATTGACAGTACGGCCAGCAGCCCCTTTTAGGGCTTGATCAGTCTGTCCTACCACTTTCAAGGGACTAATTGTCCCTGACACTTTCCAAAGAGCGCGAAACGACCGGCTAGACCATTTTTAGAGCGAAGCTTTGAAGATTGAAATTTGGTTATTTTATGGCTCGAATCGTCAGTTTAGCCATTTTTAACGGCGCGGAATGGCCTATTTGGCCATTTTTAGAGTGCGTAAGGATGGTTTCGGCCATTTTCAGGGCACAAATCGTTAGTTCTAACATTTTCAGTGGAGTGATTCGTCAGTTTAGCTATTTTTAAGGTACAAACAGTCATTTTTGCCATTTTTTGGGTGCAAATAACCAGTTGGGTTTTTGTAACAAGGCGCAAATTGTCTTCAATTATGATGTATACCAATATTTGTAAGAAAATAATCAGATTTGCCATTTCTTTTAGACGCGAATAGTCCGCCGAATGGTCAGTTTGCCGTTTTCAGGTCGTCAGTTATCAGTACTTAATATAACAGCTAAAATCAGGGAAAACATGAATTCACGACAAAATTTAGAAAAGCCGCTAATTCGCGGCTAAAATGGATAAAAATCGCTAATTCGCCAACAAAATTGAGAAGAAGTGATGAAGTGTGGTGAAAGCGCTGAATTGCGGTTAAAATGGAGAAAAGTCCAATTCATGGCTTTTCATGGCAACTTCGTGACTGAAAATGAAAAAAAAGCACTAATTTACGGCAAAATGAGTAAGAGCGCTTTATATTGGCAGCAAACATTGAAAAAATTGTAACTTAATGTAGAAATGCAGAGGAATCGGCTAAAATAAGGAAAAAAGATAATTTGTAGCTAAAATAAAGAAAAATTATTGCTAACGAGAGGGATTAATGAGGGGTGGGGGGCGCCTGCTGACTCGCCCGGGGGCGCAAAATGTCTAAGGCCGGCACTGATGGGTGACCTGACACCTGATGTAAAAATGATTTCCGAGGACGACTGGCACGAAAAAGTAGGACGCTCGAAACGGTGGATCAGTGGGGTACGTACAACCAGCTCACGTTGGGATGTTAGATGAGGGGAGAGGCTCAACGTTCTCTTGCTTCACCCCCCCCCCCCCACCCGCTTATGACATGCGTCTGAAATAAATTTCGCGGGTTTGACTTTTTGGATTATAGACGATCACAGATCGAAATATCGCTGATCTTACTCTCTCAGAAAGTCAATTTTGCCAGATTGACTCCTTAAAGTTCCGATTTCGCTGGTGTCGACTCGTTGAAAAATGAAGTTTTACAGGAGTTGGTCCTTGAAAAAAGCCTTTCCCCAGGTTGACATCTTTTGACGTCTGTATTTTGCGGATTTGACACTTAAATGGAACCCAATTTTGCGGTTATTTTCATTCTTATAGCTTCTTAAAAAGCACAAAAAGCCACCGGTTTAAATCTTTCAAAAACAAAATTTCCTTAATCGTCAGAAAAACCAACTTTGTGGGGTTGAGTCCTCAAAAAGACTGTATCGCCGATTTAAAACGTTTAAAATAAAAATGTCCAGGGTGTTGGCTCACTTTGAAGAGCATTCAAAAACCAAAAGCTGGTTTTGGTCGTTTCAAAGCCCATTGCAAATTGGCACACACAGAACCAAATTACGCGGGTTTACTCAAAAAGCTAATTTCGCTTAAGTACGGCCGGCCAACCATTTTTGATCGTGGGACGCACTTGGGGTCTGTTCAATAACTTCCCGGTATAATAGCGTTTTCCAGTTGCACAAATATGTGCCGTGGTTGCAGTGCCAGTCTGCAGCCTCAGACACTTGGCGCCCCCCGGGCGAATCTTTCACCAAAACGCCCCCGCGAATTAAGTTGCCTTCAGGAGCCGCAAAATAACATTTTTTCCCACACTTTATCACTTCTTCTCGATTTCGTCAGCGAATTAGCGGTTTGCCTTCATTTTAGCCGTGAATTAGCGATTTATCTCCATTTCAGCCGCAAATCAGCGATTTTTCTTGCAATGGATTTGTGTTTTTCCTGATTTTAGTCGCTAATGAGCGACTTTACCCGGGAATTAGCGCAATATTTTCTAATTTTAGCCACGAAGTTGCCTCCGGAAACCGCGACTTGCCATTTACTCAATTTAATTCATGAATTAAGGCTTACACGGATTAAGGTTTACACTGTTCAATCTCATGGCTCAATTTCATTAATTTAATCAAATTGAAACGTTTATCTAAACACATTTTCCATGATATTACCCCTTCAAATTTTTAAAATAAACGTGATGCCTGAGCCATTCAATGAAATGTCTTCCATCATACTGAGCAATGAGATTGAACCTGTAAATGAGCCTTTAGCAAATGATTCTCAATTCAACCCCATAAATACCCATTTTTCTTTATTTCATCCGTGAATTAGCGCATTACCTGATTTTATCCTTCTAGCGAGCCGTAAATGAGAATCCCCCCCCCCCATTTTCGCCACGAATCGGCGCTTTTATCTTAATTTTGTCCGCGCATTAGCGTTTTTTTCGTTACGTCAGCGGTTTTTTAAATTTTTTTCGGTGAATGGGCGATTTTTCCCAATTTTATCCGTGAACTAGCACATATCCTTAATTTTCCCCGTGAATGAGGAAGTTTCATTGGTCAGAAATTATTCATAAATATATTTTTTAAGGTTCAATTATGCTAAAATAAAGCATAAATCGGAATCCGTTCGTAAAATAACCCAACAGTTAATAAGTACACGGTTTTTGAAGTTTTAGGCCATTTAAAACACGTCAGCTAGCATTTTTGCGCCATAAACGCCTTCCGAAAAAAAAATCACCTGTAATGTTGCTGTTGGGGAGCGGTTTGTTGTGATTCTTTGCCTTATTTTCTACTGAGCTCTCCAATAATAAAATAATGGAGGATAAACAGATGAGCTATTTAGAGGCATGAAAAAGACAGCGAATACATGGGATGTTACGTTGCAGAAAATGTTCGTTTTGGCGGGGTTTCAAATATGCCAACTTTTTTAATAAATAAAAATTATTTCCGACGGGTTTTAATTTTTTATTTATTTATTTTCATAGAAGGATTGATATGCCTCATCGAAAAAAATATTTTTGGAAAATGTGAAACTTCCTCATTAGGGTTTTTTCAAATTGAGCCACGAACTTGAGTTCTGAATTAGCCGAGAATTTATGTTTTTGTACGAATTAGCGTTTTTTCTCAAAATGATTGGTGAATCATAGATTTCCACTATTTTATTCGTGAATTAGCGTGTTTCGTAATTTTAAACTCGAATTAATGTTTTTTTTTTCCAATTTATCCGCGAGTTTTTTCTCAGTTTTATAGCCGTGAAATACCCCTAACGTTTTACTTCACAATTTAGCTGCGTATTTTCCTTAATTTTATTCGTGATTTAGCGCACTTTTTCTCACTTCTGTCCATGATTCAGAGATTTTTCTCAATAATTTCAGCTGTGAATTAGCCGTATCTCAACTTCAGCCCCAAATTAGCGTTATTTTCAATTTTGGCTTGGAATAAGTGGGCATGAATATTAGCCCTTTCCAAACTTTTATCCGTTTACTTTCCCCAAGAACAGCACATATTATAACATCGTACTTCCTTTCCCTATACGGTGATCATGGAAGCAATACTGAAGCGGTGCATAATTCACAGTTCCAAGCATTTCCATACGATTGACTTATTTCCTTATTGCTGTCTTGCGAGATTAAATTAAATATTTTAGGCCCTTTATGAATAATAATGAAGTTATACAGAATTCATGCACTTTGCCTCGTCACGCTAAGGTCTTTCTTGATGTTGAGGCTCTTCACTTCCACTTTAATTCCCTCATTTGAAAGACCTGCTTTAGGTATAATGCGCTTGCCATTCTTGTTTTGCCTTTCAGTCTATTCTTTGACTGTCGAAGGGAAAAATTCCACCGGGTTAGTGAGTTTTTATAATATATTACAATCTGTCGGCATTTGAAAATTATAAAGATTCGTACAGTTGGCAGAAGATATTTCAAAGATTGAATGAAAGGTACCTAGACGAAGATTTTAACTGGGTTCTCCACGATCTGGGAAAAGTTCTGCTCGAAGATGCAAACTGCCTTACCGTCATCACGGACAAATTTTACGACTACAGCCTGAATGAAATGGTTCTGGAAGGCTTCAAAGCAGTGCCTTTATTCAAGGTTAGTTGTATAGCACAGAAACAGCACAGAAATTAAAGTCAATTGAAAAGTTCACGAAAGAAGGATTGTTTTGCGTATGATGCGTACTTGAAGGGTTCATCGTCCACACAAGTATACATTTAGGGGGGAATCCGCACATTCACCAAAGACAGATTAGTAAAGTCGCCGATGCCATAGCTGTTTGGTAGTATTTTGGGCTTATACTCGAAAGAGAATCTTAAGATTTGCCATGATAGTTCTTAAATGCCAATTTTTATCCCCATATAAATGGTGCAGAGATTCGCTAACCGGCTAACTTTTATACTAGCACACGTAAACACGTACTCGTTCACATACCGTACTTGCCCCTATAACATCGTCTCGTTTCGTTTTCAAAGATAAGGGTGAAAGACTACGAGGACTTACTCTCGCCAAATTATAAGACAGTTTCTGTGGTCAAGGAAGCCAGAGCTAAAGGGTGTAACACATACGTTATTTTAATAGCGAATGGCGAACAAGCGGCCAGATTCCTTAAATTCGGTGATAAGTAAGTCCCGTTTCCTAGAATTCGTCGAGCCTTAAGTATTAAGATTTTTATTTTTACAGACACCGAGTGATTGATACTAGAGTCAAATATATCATACTGTACGACTCAAGGATATTCACTAAAGATCTCAATTATATTTGGAAAAAAATCGTCAACGTTCTCTTTATTCGCAAAGTGCCTGGTAGTCTTCGATACGAACTGAGCACCGTGCCATTTCCTAAGCCTATCAGAGGACGGCTAACAACAATGAGATTAGACTCTTGGAGAGCCGGAAAATTTCAGGTTTTAACCTAAATACCCCCCCTCTACTCCTATCACTGCCCACTGAGTTGTCTGCAAATGTGTCTGCTTATTTCCAGAAAAGTAAAGATTTATTTATCGATAAAACTTCGAATTTAAGAAATGAAGTTCTGAGAGTTGCTACCTTTGACCACATGCCGTCTACAACAAAAATGTCGCTTGCAAAGAATTCGGGCATGTCCAGCGGATTTTCAGTGCGGGCGGGGACCGAGGAACCACCCATGTTTTACTCAGGCCTTGAGATTCAGGTAGGCGTCAGTGGCGTGCCCAGGAACTTTTTGCGAGGAATTTTTAAAATATAAAAGTTATACAAATGCATACGCA